>OX344796.1:19339998-20539998 GCA_947034925.1 Eudemis profundana | reverse complement strand
TTCATTCACAATCACAATATTCTGATTTATTTCGAAGTAATTTCTCGATCCAAACATTTTAAAAAAGACAATATATCTTCATTCAGTTATTTTTATATTATGTTAGTAAAAAAGCCGCAACCCACGAGTTACTCTAAGTGGGTCGGCAAAACTCTAAAAACTGTATTCATTCTTGAAGCACTCGGAATCGCTGTCTCATACGGAGTGTATTTCAAGCTAAATACGGAAAGAGGTACGTTTTTTTTTTGTTTTTTTGCTTGTAAAAAGAAGTATTGAATGATAAAAATACTGATACACTCATTTTGTGTTCTGTTCTATAAATTACAAAATGATTTTGTATGTTTTGTGAAAGTATAGTTGATAAACGGGCGTTAACAATGAACATGTGATATCTATTTATGTGAGTCCGGCTCTTTAACCGCTTATCATTATCGCGTGAAGGAAGTTTTTAACTTAGTAACGAAATAAAATAAATAATGCAGTGACATTAACTGTTAATGTCACTGCGTTTGTGAATTCACGTTGAAGTCCCAATTCCATGCAAAATGTTTCTTCGAAACGGAAGAAACTCAAATCGCTCTACTCAATTTTGAACACTGGCGATGACAATAACTGAGACTTGGGCACAGTGGTGGGCAAACTTTCTCATAGAGGGCCAGAAAATTTAACAAATTTCAGAGAACCAGAAATAGCAAAAAGTCAATTTAGTTTTAAATTCTCTATATTGCCGGCCTATCAAAACACATTATCACGGGCAACTACTTATTTCGAAGAACTATCGGCGGGCCAGAGGTGGGCTGCTGGCTGTACTTTGCCTACCACTCGTCTAGCCTTTTATGCACTTAGGTGCAAGCTTATTGTATCCAGTATGACTTTCTACAACATCACTACTGTTATGGTACTACTGAGCCATTTTTTATTTTGACACAAAATTCTTATTATTTTGTCTTAATTTAAAGAGTCCATTGTTTGTTATACAGATGCCATTCATTTAATATGAACATTAGTATCATTTCATGCATTCTATGCCTTTGCTATGTGACTATAACTGAGACTCTTTCATCTGCAGACTTCCGTCTTTATATGCACAAGAACTGCAACTGGGTTCTAGAAGGTTACTATCAACTGGGTGAGCGGATTGCTGACCATAAGACTCGAGAACTTGACTACAAGGTGTGGACTAACGAGGGCAAGATCTAGCGGTGAGATGGACATTGCTATTAGGGCCTCCTTCTGGGTGGTTACGTTCGGAGGGCTTGGCTATGCCATGTTCAAACTGGCCAAACCTAATGAAGAACTACTGAAGAAGGTCATTATAATTTACTTATATTATAGGCTGGTTGTGATGTTTTGTGCAAATAGCTTTCACGGAGTGTTCAGACAATATGTTTCGACTTAACATTTCTGATTATTATATTTAATTTTAAAAATATCTTAATTCATGACATGATGATGATAAATATATAAAAAATATTATTTTATAAATATAACATTACTATGATTGTCTTTTTGAAGTGGAAAGAAAACCTTTTGTACAAAAATTTACACATCAAGGTTAACACTTTGTAGTATAAACACATAATTATTTGTTATTCAAATTGGAAGAATAGCATAGAGTTCATTGTATTACTTATTTTCAAATACTGAAATCTGTGACAGTTATTATTTATTAGGCACTAACAACATATTTGTCGGTTTTTTCGTAAATATAGCTAATCGTGATCATTATTTTTGATGTTGACACAATTGTAGATGGTAGATTACCATCTGTACCTAGTTTATAGATTTAGTTCCTGTAACATCTAATGAAAACAGCATGGTTTTGTATGTGTGAACTCATTAATCTTGTTCATAAATAGTCATTGGTGAAATTACTGGGATTGATCATTCATAAACATTAAATGCCTGATGGAAAAACATTCATTAAATTTAATGGCTGGGTGTTGTGTTTTATTTTAGCAAATTAGAATCTGATCATTTTATATAACTTTGACTTGGCTATAATGAATGTTTGTGCAAGTGGGTGAAAATCATCCAAATCATTAAGGTTTTACACAAAAGTGAGATATTATTTTTTTTTGTTTACAGTATGACCAAGAATCAAAACACACTGACCCTAGAAGACTAGCCAATCAAACAGTAGCTATATTAAAAGACGCTACAAAACAAGATTCTGATTTGAATAAAAAAATTGAAGAGCTACTAAGAAAATAAAAATGAATGACAAGAATTCCGTGTTGGAGAGACTAAGCAGAAGAGACGCTCAAAGACTGGAGAAGCTGCACAAGGCACATAAAGCCAGGGAAGAAGTAGACGCCTGCAATGAAAATGAAGAATACTTCTCTGGAGCATTCAAAATTAAATCTGAGTATATAGAAGACTTGCTCTCCCAGGTACCCACATTAGAAATCAAAACCCTCCCATCTCAGTTTGATAACATCAAAAAGGAATTGAATGAGTTACAAAAGTATGTAATTACTTCAGCTCTGTTCTTAAAAGAGTTCAATATGCGCAAATATTTAGGTATAGTTCAAAATCTACAGACGAAATGCTATGAGCTGGAAGACATATATATACCAAGAAAGAAATTTGGTTTTACTAGAAAGAAGTTGCCTAAATCAGACAGTCAAAAACAGGATTCTGTGGATGAAAACGATCAAGCAAGTAAAACTGATAGCAACAAATGGGATGAAAAGCTTTTCGGATTTGATTCAAAGGATAATGAAATATTAGCCTTGGAAAATGATGATCTATTCCAACGGGATGTCACATTACGCAATCTCAAGAATTGTACTGTAACTTTAAAAGGTGTCATGGGTACACTACATATGAATAATTTAGACAACTGTATTATTCTCTCTGGACCTGTTACATCCTCAGTTTTCTTAGACAAATGTACAAACTGCAAGATTATAGTTGCATGCCAGCAGCTAAGAATGCATACATCCACAAAATGTGATATCTACTTGCATGTCACAAGTAAAGGGATTGTAGAAGATTGTTCAGAGATTAGGACAGCGCCTTATAACTTGGAATATGATGATTTAGAGAAGCATTTCAACATGTCATCTTTAGATAGGAAGAGTAATAATTGGAACAGTCTGGATGACTTCAATTGGCTGGCGCCTGACATCCCGTCTCCTAATTGGTCAGTTTTAGATGTTGCGGAGCGTGTTAGCGATTGGAGTGAATACTGGTCAAAAATTCCTTGCAAATGAGAAATAATGCAATGAATGAAATTCTTAGTGATTTTTAATATACTTTCCTAGTGGGAATCGGATCATAGCTTCACTAAATTTATTGAAATTACCACAATTGTACTCTTATTTATATTTGCTCACAGAAGTGGCCTTATGTTTGAAGTTTTATTTGCAACTTATTTATTTAACTAAAAATCTACTGCGTCATTGCAATGACTTGTGTCTAAAATGCGTTTGCTAATTGCTTAGCCTCCAACTAACTTCATTTAAAAATGCGGAATGTGTAATGATGATTAATCTCGTTTATAAAACTGCTTAGTAAGTCAATATTATAACATAGATAGCATTTATTAGATTGAGAAAAAAATTGTGAAATAAAGCATTTTACCACATTACAATATGTCGTTTAATTTATCATTATATGCAGTCTGCCAATATTGAGGCATAAGCATTTATAGGTAAATTACCGAGAGCACGGAATATCATATGTAAAAATAGTGGTATGTGTGGTTACAGGCATGCTATATTTGAATAATCTATTTTCCCGTACTTACTATCAGCATAAAAAGAGGTGTATTATATATTGAAGAAGTAAACACCAAATTAATGACAGTGTCAAATTCTAAATGTTATTGAAATTAAGAGAAATACTTAAATTATTCTCCTTTTCATGCGAACGGTACAAGCACTACAAATGCAATTCCAAGCTCTCGATAATGCATCTATACGACTTAGAACCTTGTCTTTATAATATAGTTGACTTTATAATATAGTATAGTTGAAGTCTTGCTTGATCAAAAGGCTCATTTTTGGCAATATAATTTTAAGCTATGCAAGGCTCTTGCAGAGCACTTAAAAAATAGCTGATCTATGTTTACTAGTATTAAGTGGTCAATATAATGTGGTATCGAATGGTATAAAAATTATTAATTTCTGTTATCGTTTTTTTTGGCCATAGTATCGAACTACCTTTTTTTTTTGACCCCGGGAAATGCATGAAACTGCATACCACTACGTAACCTAAGGCCATCGGGGGTGACAGCCAGATGTTACGTATTGGTTATGTGGGGCTCTCCGCTCCTGAAGCGATTGGCCTACCCACTAAAACCCAGGGATGCTACCGACCTGGGCCTTCACGGTGATGGATTGGGAATCGTACTGCCTCCAGTCCATCACCAGCACCTTCGCCCTAGGGCGACCCCTCTCCGAAAAAGGCACACTGTAGCATGGCCAGTGTGCCTTCCCTCACCAGCTCCCCCCCGACCAAATGGTCGTCCCCCGGGGAAGCAGGGACCGGCACCAGACACACGGTGTCCCGGTCCCTCCCTCGCCCCCACGGGAGGACAAACGCCCCTGCCCCGCAGCCGTCCACGGGAGGACACACGCCCCTACCCCGCAGACACTCGCCCGTCCGTTCCTGATCGTCGCCAGCCCTCGTTACTGGGGACAGTCAGGTTTACGGACCGCGGTGAGCCAGTCCTCTACGTCCCGCTCGCTCCCAACAGTCGTGGCCCTCGTTGCCATCGAGGTCGGGTTTACGGGACACAGAGGACTAGTCCACCGCCACCACGCAGCGGCACAGGTCACCCGCCTGGTGCCTGCCCGCAGTGCCCCCCAAAAGGAGACGTCGGAGGGATGCTGCCCATGCCCGACTCTCCGCCCTCGCGTGCCGCACCTGGAGAGTCCTCTAACAGAAGAAACCCGGTGCGGGACCCCCCAACCCCCCCTGACAGGCTCTTTCGCAGCATCGGCAAGGGATCAATTAAGAAATCAGAAAACTAAGAAATCACTTGCCGTTGCTCTCGGGGTGCACCGGCCAAGACGCTTCCCTTTCCTGCGGAGGTTTCCTGTCTAGCACTCCAGTATCGAACTACCTGGTTGGGTTAGGGGGGCTGGCTGGTAGGGTATCTATTGCATAAACTTTATTTTATAATCTGTCTACGCTACGCATGAACCAAAAGCTAGCTTTTTCGGTGATCGTTCTCAGGAATGTCACGCCTTCCTAAGCTATATATATATTGTGGACACGCTACGGGCGGTATTTTGTGAAGTAGGTAATAACACACCTGCGATCTGGGATATTCCTTATTATACCGTCCTACTCCTAGGTGTGTATTGTATTTAGTTCACTACTTTCTTGTTGAATATTATAACATAGTGATTACCAGTCCCACTTCCAGTGCTAATCATACATACATTAATTCAATTTTAAATTGTAAAATATTAAGTATGTTTTGAAATTTGGCACTTTTTTCGTACACATTTTTAGCTATAAGTGAATTTTAGAGCTGGCAACACTAGTATTGACAGTGGCAACTTGGCTTAAAGTGAACCAGGCCATGAAATTAAAAAAAAAGAGAAGATAGTGACATCCAATAACAAACAAAGTGGACTGACTAAAAAAGTGAAAGGCCAAAGCACGAGGAAAATAAACTTTAAATTAAAGCTGACACAATGGTTCTGAAATAAATGTTTCTTCATTGATAATCATCAAACTTATTTCGTCGAATTTACTCACTACATATTAGGAGACAAGAAAACCAGCCATTAGAGGTAAGTTTATTGTTATTGTCAACCAAGTTAACTAAGTAGTTGCATAAAAAGTTTTTTAGTACTTTGTTAATAATGCCTCCAATGATTAATCGTTCTGTGATTGTTAAACTTCTATTTCAATTATATCTATTAGATATGAATAGATATCCACTATCTCACATTGTGGTGTGACATAACAAGTTTACTATTTGTGTAATTACTCATCATTTAAATTTGCAGTTAGCCTCTGTTAAGTTTAGCTTGTATCTTGTTTATACAAATTTGTAGAACCCAGATATTAGCACAACTATTCAACTAGTAGACTCAATATATTCTAATTAACACATATTATTCCTTTTACATATAGAATAATATGGACCTTGTAAAACATGACTCACGTCTTTGTTCTAGATGTCACGCGTACTAGCATTGAGTCTGGGAGTTTTCCTCATAACCATCATTGTTACAACATCTGCTGATCAAAAACAAGATGAAAAACCTGGATTTAAATTGACCACTGTTCCCTGGGTGGCAGCCTTGGTTGTCGGAGTAGTACTTGCAGTTATAATTTTTTGTTGTTGCACAAAAATTATTAGCTCAATTTTGATTGGAGCTATTATAATAACTTGTGGTGCTTTAACTTATTTTTATTTTAAGTGATGTATTTAAATCTGTGATATTTTCAACTATAGCAGAGATAGAGGCAATTTGCCTCTGTAAGGATTTTCCTAAATGTTGATTTTTGTTTGTGGCTGAGAATCACAATGTTGTATTCTTATGGTCACTCTACACCATTACACCTTTTGATTGTTATTGTCACTATTTCAGTCACTCAGCTTAAACTAATTTTGGGGATGGCAATTAACAAAAGTGATAGATATAATGTTTAATTTAATTATCTTTATAGGTATCTTATAGGAATTATTACTTCATAATATATATGTCAATTAATAATTTTATGGTAGTTTATTTTAAAGCATCTATTTAATACATGTCACCAATCCAGATAATTTTATGTAACTAAAACCTAATTACCAATTATGTATACTTTGTACCTATATTCGTTAAATATTTGATGTATTATTTTATTTAAAGAAATGTCCTTTTTTTCATGGGGACAAGTGTTGATATTATTATTACTAAAATATTATATTTCTTCATAAAATTATATGCTATACTTCTGAACAATGTCTATAAACCGTTAAAAGTGACAACAACTACATTACAAAAGTGTATCATGATTTGGCGTAAAACGTATTATGTAGCTTTAGGTTTATCTCTACACTTGTAAATTATGACTCTCTCTGTAAATTTCAAACTTTCACACTTTATGAGATTTGGGGGTGGGGTTTGGCATGATTATGACATTTGGAATGCAATCAATTTGACTGTGTGCATACCGTTTGGATGACGTTTCACTACCGATCACTTGTAGCTTCCAACCTTGATGCTGGCAGAATTGTCCCACTGGACAGTAGCCATTAAAACCAAAAATTGAATTGAATTGACTGTGTGCATTCTGCACTTTTCCATTAAAAGTAAGTAAAGTAATTGATGGGTGCCTTAACTATTTGAAAGATTTTAAGTATTTTGCATTGCAAATATTAATATGAAGTAGCAGCACCATATTATCAATGAAATCCATTCATACATATCTGTCCTTAGTAGTAAAATGTTTTCTGCTCTCAAGATGCTGCTTTTTTGCCAAAAACAGGCATCTGCTCAATTATCTTGACGGTAGTAAGTTGTTTACTGCTAACAACATATTATGGATGAATGGAGTGTACCAGCTATGTATTTTATGATGAAAATCGAGAATGATAGTCAAAAATGAATGACATAAAAATTATACTGCTATCTCTTGATCCATAATAAAGGTAGCTAAATTTACACTATTTATTAAATAGTTGACTGAAAACTTTTGAACACATTTGATCATGTTTTATAATAATGTAAAATAAATATGTAATATATACACAGATATATTTAAGAGTTAATGTAAATGTAAAATGACTGAATTATTAATGCATAATTAATTGTATACTATGTTGAAAGTACCTGTCCCTGTTTTAAATATTGATTTTCTGTAAGTATACATAATTTATGTGATAATAATTATGAGACAAATCTATTGTAATATTTTAAATTATGTTATTTATGAAATACCAAGTGTTGTGTTTTAAATATGTGATCACTATGGCTTTTTTATACATGTGTAAATAATGCCTGCTTTTTTTCTTAATATTTTAATATTTAACATGATATAATATATTTGGAAATAGGGATGTAACAATTCCGATACCGATATAATCGGCAGGCCGATATATCGGCATCGCCGATTATATACAAGCGATACCTATTTGAAGAGCGCGAAAAAAAATTGGTGTTTGAAAAAATCGGTTAAAAATCATTTTAACCCTTAACTTCGCAAAAAATACCGAAGGTCCACAATTCAAGCCTCGCCGGGATTCGACAGTAACGTGCGATAGGAGTTGGAAAAAAATACAAAAAGATGGCTAAAGAGTTTGTGAACTGTGGTGCACATTAGCAAGTTAAGGGTAATTACTGACTTAATTTATGTATCGGTTTATAATCTTGTGCGATGATTATTAATTAGTAATTACTTTGTTAAATATCTCGTTGTTTCATAATCAATATTTTTTTTGAATAAATTGTTAACTCAAAAGTTGACTATTTAATTATACTTTCAAGGTTGAGTCTATGTAAAATATAGCCAATTTTAGGTGTAATGAGGATATACAAATGTCTGAGATGCATATTATTTAGCCATCGGTATCGCCGATTATTTACTACAATAATCGGTATCGTATCGGCAAAATTATGTATCGTTACATCCCTATTTGGAAATAAACAGAAAATACAGAGGAGCCAACTAAAAATTAAACAAAACTACTACCTACTTACTAAACACAACTACTTCTCTAAAACTTAAAGTAAACCTAAGAAGATGATTGTTTGTGAAGGTGCGCACATTAATATTAGTTTAATAAAAGGATTTTATTTTACTAAAATATATCTATCCTTATTTAACTTTGTAGGTAACCTTAGTTCGTAAGAATAGCGATTTGGGTAGTTCTTATATCGTTTTAACCGTATTCCCTTTCCTGGTCGCATTTATTTAATACTAGCATTTACCCGCAGCTTCGCCTACCTCATACCTGTTACTATCTATAATCAAAGTACATAGAAAAATTAAATGGCACTCGCCTGTGTACAGACCGGGAATCGAACCCGGTACCTCTGGATTTCCGGCCCAGTGACTCAACCACTCGTCCACCGTTCACCCAGAAAACGCCCTCAATTCTGCCATCTACCTTGACTTCCGCATCTTTCTGTTTTAATAGGAATATGTATTTTAGCAGAAAAGGTTTAGTTTTTAGAAATGCCAATAGATGGCGCTGACCTTAAAGACGTTAATTCTGATTTTTTGCGAGTTCTCATGTTATTTGGTGCAGACAAAACGTAGCAAGCTATAAAATGAGCCACATTTTAACCATGATTGATGTCGTGGAAGCAAATGATGAATGACTCTTTTTGTTTGTATGGACAACCGACCGCCTCGAATCACCCTATTATTTAAATTACTAGCTGAAAACCCGGCTTCGCCCGGGTAAAATGTAAAAAATTACAAACCCCATTTAACCCTTTCACCTCCTTAGAAATAGCATTACCAAGAACCTTTTCAATTAGGTACATTTTGTTATTTATCTTTCGAAGCCTTTTATTTTTAACCGACATCTAAGAAAGTGGGTTCTCTATGTAGTTATGTTTTGTTGAAATTGAGGGAACATCACGAATATTTAATGTATTAGGTATGTAATTTACATACCAAGTTTTACTTTCAAATATCTGAAATAACAGATTCCTATTCATCATTTTACCCCTTTTAGAGCCAAATCCTATTTTTTAAGTCTAATTATTAATGTCCCACTGAAGCTGAAGGGCAAATCTATCCCGCTTGCAATGGTTCTGGTCCAAAGGACCACCCTGACCAGCCGTTAAAAATACGTCTAGGTTGTCCTGCTATTTTCACCGTGGCATGCTACGTCCTCGCCACCCAGCCTGTACCTCAGGCTCACCCCACCCCAACATGGTCTAAATATTTAATTTAAGCCCTCGTCCAAAATATGACAGTGAATTACAAAATATGACAGCCGTCCCGGTCCCGAGCTAACTTTGGACAGCCGTTAAGAAATACATTCAGGTCGTCCCACTATCTTCGCCGCGGCCTGTTCTAGCGTCGTCGGACTGGCCATATAGTTAAGGTGGTGTTTTCCAGTTTTCCTAGCCGCCGCGGGGCCCGCACGGGCCGGGCCCCCGGCTTGTAGTTGTTCTTATTGGGCCCCGGACTCGTGGGGAGTCGGAGCCCAGTCCGGTCCTGTCCATTCAACATGTCACACCCAGTTCGAAGCCAGTTTAGCCCGCCTATGTGGATACTTACTACAGACGTGGCCGGCGTAGTCTTACTTCAACCTAAGGGGTAAGCATTCACATCAGGGGTTTCCAAACTTTTTTCCCAGAGGGCCGTACAGCACCTTTGAAAATGTCGCGCGGGCCACATGACATGGTCGACTTGAAGTTACGTATAATCTTTTTCGTCCTGGGGGTGCTGTGTGTCTCACATCTGTAGGTACTTTACTGTGCAGGCAGGGGAGGCTTCTGTACGCGGGCCGGATTAGAATGCCTCGTGTGCCGGATTATATAGGCCCTCCCGCTCTGTCAGTTTTTTACGCTTACTACGTTCCTGATTGGGTTTGATTGCTGCGTGCGTGATTTGACAAACCTTAAATTTTGTCTTATTAATTTTACCATGTTCTTCAAAAACTACGGAATCATCTTATGGAGGTAAAATTAACCGGCATTGTTGCTCCCCGTAGGTAGAAAATAAATTTTTGAAACCATATTTGAACGTTCTTATTCCTACCTCAAACATGAAAAACTCGTAAATAGATGCGTGAATATTTTAAGAAAAACTGTATGGCGCTTAGTTTAGTAGGAGCAAATAAGTAAGTGTTACGATTTTTCCAAATTTCTAAAAAACTGTGTAAGTTAGGAAAACCGTTATTTGTTTAAATAATATTTAGGTTGATATTAATTATTGATAATTATTACAGATTCTTCTGTTCAGTAACTTCGAAGATATGTATTAATAATGGAAGGAGGGGAATGGTATTTTTTTGAACTTTTTTCGTCCTAAATCTAAAAGTAAATGCTTAAGAAAAAAACTTAAAATGGTATTGGAATCTACAAATAAACTCCATCCTTTTGATACCCCACTTAAAACAATAGCACAACTTGAAATTTTCGACCTCCCATTTCGGCCCCCTAAAAAAAGTAAAAAAAGGTATAAGAGATTTTTTTTATGTCCAGTAGGTAGCTCAGGTTAGCGACTTTTAAAACTATTCCAAATTTCAAATCGATCGCAGCAATCGTTTGAGATATCTGACTGACCTATGAGAGACGGACAGAGAAACAGAGTCACACCATAACGGTTCCTTTTTTACAATTAAATTTTTTACATAAAATTGATACGGAACCGTAAAAACATTCAGACCTGCATTATCTTTATTATGGTCGAATATTTCAAACGCCTGGTAATTTTTTTGTTTTCACCTAAATGATAAACATTGATTTTCAAATTTCTATCTTTGTACCAAAAACGGGTATAATTTAATTTGTTTTTGATGTCAGAATAAATTTAAGAAAACTTAAAAAGCCCCTACAGAGTTTCGCCCTAACTTACCACTTCACCATCAGAGGGATTAAAAACAAATGTGCCTATTCCTTTTTTTTTCGTTTAGAAATTTATCTGACACCTTTGCCAACGTTTGTTACTTTTTTTGGGTTATGTGTCAATAATATTGTACAATATTATTATATTATTTTTCAGTTATGTCAGTAACTTATTAATATTTTCCCGTTTAAAGATTGTTTTCTTTGAAATAAAATTATGGAAACGTATGATTATTCTAATTAAAATAAAAAACGGGTTTCTTACCCATGCCAAGTATGTACAGCCGCGCCCGCAGTTATATTATAGTCGCATGCTACGTACCCCTGCACTAAACTGTGACAATTTCCGAACGAACTCGAATTGACGCAAGCAAACATGGCCGACTGTTTTTGGTATTATTCGCATTATTTTACATCTTTATACGCTTATTTCTGCGTTATACGAATTTTGCGAATATAAGTTGTCGATTCGAAAGTGTTATTTTTTTACGCTTTAATTTTTGAGATGCTTTTCGTTCAGGTCTACCGTAGGGCCCGGCTAAATTATTAATATAGATAACTTTAACGCTTAAGGAAGTCTAAACTTATCATCCATGATTAGCTTAGTTTTTTTGATTTATCTGTATTCCGTGCGGCCAGCGATAGCGTCTATCTTAGGCAATCGGAGCAGATGGTGCCTTGCGCTGAAAGTTGGTATATAGTCTTGACTCTCGTTGAAATACGCTATTAAAATAACTAGGTAGGTATCTTTAATATTCTTAATGCAATACTACGAGCATCTTTTAGACCAAAAACATGTTACCTGCTTTTATTCAAATCTTTAGAGTTTTTGACGTGATAACGTCTTATAATTCGATGGAGCCGGCTGCACGCACGAAAAAGTGTGACGTCATTTGCCGTTACCTTGCGGGGCCGTTACCTGTCAAATAGGTACTTTATATAATTCCAGCACTAAAGTCGTTAAGACGATAGTTTCTTACAAATTGTTAATAAATTAGCCCTTATTCCCTAAGATACGGCTGTCAAAATCTCTATTGAATGACAAGACAAGAGACACTGCTGAGTTGGGCAAAAATCTTTAAATTTAAATAGTGGATGCTGCTTTGGCAGTTCCGTTTTACGCCTGCTTTAATCGTAGTTTAAAAATTATTAAAACAAATCTTTGACATTATATTCGTGGAACGGCAGATATTTACACTGGCCACTTAGCCATCATTTTAGCGTGTCAATGTCATTGTAGCAGCTTACTGGGAAAAAAGTCGAAGTCGAAGTCAAAGTCAATGTCAATGTCAATGTCAAAGTCAAGAGTCAAGGTCAACGTTATCACGTTCGACTATCGTCAGTAAACCGCCTTTACAGACAACCGATTTTTTAGAAATAAGTTCCCATTACAGAACACTGAAATAATGACTTTAGAGCTAGCTAAATCAATAAACTAACGTAGGCTTTATATCGGTCGTCATAAAGTACATTTTCCCATTCGTGCAATATTATATTGTCTTCATTGTTTCCTTAGGCTCCGTCAAAACAATAGTGTTGGAGTTGGGTCGTTACTTGTAGTTTGTAGTCAAACAAAAGGCCACACGAAATGTCTAATCCGGGCCTAAGCGCCATGCGCCTACATTTTTGTTAAAAATCGTGTTATTGTTATATGGTGTTAGGATTTTTATGATAAATGAGTAATTCCACCCGTAATCCAAGTTATAGGTAAGTAGTTTCAATTTCCTCAGCCAGATTAGTTCTTGGAGTTTTATTTAGATAATTTCATTAAAACGATTGAATAAACGATTCTAAAATTGTAGTCCAATTTAAATTAGGATTTACATTACTACATATTACCATTAACGATAATTACTGGCTGTTAGCTAATTACAAAAAAATATTGGTCGCTTTATTGACCAAACATTAAGTTTAAATAACATCAATTTACTTCTCTGCTAGATATATTTAATGGGAAAATGTAGGTATAAGTAGTAACAACATATTCAGAAATCAGAATCAATAGAAACAGGGCAGTTTCTATTGATTCTGAATAATGTTGTTACTAAATATCTATAATAAATAATAGTATATATTGTATGTATGATGCAGGGAGCATATTTCGATACCTTTATACTCAAAGAGCGTAAACGCCATTAGAACCTGCGGAGTTTTACGCCTTTTGAGTCTAAATGTATCGATATTAGGTGTTGTAACTAGAGCTAATCTAAATTAATTCAAATGCAGTTTCCCTCTTCACACTTCGTATATCCTGCAGAGGTTTAGTAAGTTGCATTGGAAGGGGTCGTTATTTTTAACCGACTTCCAAAAGAAGGACGGTTCTCAATTCGTCTGTATGTTTTTTTTTTTTTTTTTTTATTTTTTTTTTGTGTGTTTGTTCACCGATTACTTGAAGACGGCTGGACCGATTTGGAAAATTCCTTTTTTGTTTGAAAGGGTAGACTTTCAAGGTGGTCCCATTGCAACCAAGTCAGGATCTGATGATGGGATCTTGGAGAAATCGAGGGAACTCTTCAAATATTATAGGCACACATATAGCGATTTCGGTATTTTTCGTAATTTCTCGTCCATCTCTTATTAGCAACAAGTTTTTAGTGTTAACCGACTTCAAAACAAAGAGTAAATTTGTATCTAGGTTTCTTCCCCGATTACTTGAAGACGGCTGAACCTATTTGGAAAATTCTTTTTTTGTTTAAAAGGGTATACCTCCGAGGTGGACCCATTGCAACCAAATCAGGATCTGATGATGGGATCTTGGAGAAATCGAGGGAACTCTTCAAATATCATAAGCACACATATGCGATTTTGGTATTTTTCTTACTTTCTCGTGCATTTCTTATTAGAAATAGTTCCCAGTCTTAACGGACTTCAAAACAAAGAGCAATTTTTATGTAGGCTTGTTCCTCGGTTACTTGAAAACGTCTAGACCGATTTGGATTTTTTTTCTTTTAACTAAATAGACTTAAGTCTATTTGGTTAAAATAATATTTTTCCAGCGCCACTAAAAATGTATAAATAAAGTAAATTTTTAAAACAAAAAATAAAAACCGACTTCCAAAAACTTAAACTAAAAACCAAAAAATAATATGTTAATTACCCCAAAGAAATGGATAATCAACTCATACATACATATACAGATATTTATACTTTTTAACCTGTTATTTTTGAAGTCGGTGCCAGCTAAGGAGCTCAACACAGCCAGCTTTACGTGGCAGGCACCAACTTCAAAAATAACAGGTTAAAAAGTATAAATATCTGTATATGTATGTATGAGTTGATTATCCATTTCTTTGGGGTAATTAACATATTATTTTTTGGTTTTTAGTTTAAGTTTTTGGAAGTCGGTTTTTATTTTTTGTTTTATAGTTTAGACAAGTTTAACTGACACCAGAGGTCTCAGTATTTAAATACTGAGTTAATTGTTTCACGTGTACCTACCTACAAATCATCACATCATTAGTAATGGGCCCGAGGCTCCTTTATAATATTACCTGCATTTTAAAGTATTGTAATGCTATTGTACACCTTATTCTGAAAGCTATAAATGCCTTTATGGCTTGCTCATTTGTATTCCTTAAACAGTTACATCTACCCCTCCACAAAAAACACAAAATACCATTGCCGGCCGGCATTTTGTTCATTACAATACAAACTTGTGTGTGACTGACACTGAACGCTTGTCCGTTTAAAAATAAAATTAGTGTTGTGATATTAGTGTTTAAGTGATGGCAAATAGTGTAGACGTGGAAATGGAATCCTGCGAACCGGATAGCACAGTGGAAGTTGAAGTGAGTTTATAGTTTTTATTGATTCGGAAGAAATCCATTTATCCTGTTATTTGTTTTGCAATAATACCGAGTTTAATGAAAATATATCTATATTTACTTTAAACGGCTCGGCTATGATATTGTCTACATTTGGTGGCGTATAAACAAGTGGAATTAGGTACATTAGAACTAGCATTTTACTATATTGTAAGTTTTTGAAATTTTGTTTATGTTTAAGGAACCCCAACAAGCGGTTGTGATTCAGGAACCAACTCCCCTACAAGCTATGAGGCACCAACTAGTAGAAAGACAGCATTTGTGTGCGACCATGGGTAAGTCACAGTTACTTTGATGATACCTAGGTAGGTAGGTATTTAAGTAGAATTTAAAAATAACACGTGTCATAACTTTCTTTGATCTGGGTTGCCAGGATATACAACTAATACAATTGATAATTAGAGTTATTTTTTGCAAATTTAACTTGATTTAGGATTAGGTAGCCATTTTTTTTCAACTTAGTCCAGCATTCAATTGTTTTATAATAATGTTGTACCATATTTGCACCGAGAGTGCTTCCTACTACACACTTTCCGCCAGTTACCAAATCCAGCGCACCTTAGGGCAGGACTTGTTTTGGCTACATGACACTAATTAAGTACAATCTTTCAGTGGCAGCCAGCATCCGAGAGCGTAACCGCGTTAAATCTGAGCTGGAAGAAGCGCGAAGACAACGTGAGAGTGTCGTGGCGGATTTTCATGTTGTGTTCAAGTTGAGCGCTACCGCCACTCAAAGCTGTATGAACGCAAAAGTTAGTATGTACCTACGAAGACGTGCAGTGCTCAACGAGTTATACCTAATCAGGCACTCTTGTACAGGATGACCGCTTTAGCTTAGTTGGTAGTGACCCTGCCTATGAAGCAAGAGGTCCTGGGTTCGAATCCCGGTAAGGGCATTTATTTGTGTGATGAGCACGAATATTTGTTCCTGAGTCATGGATGTTTTCTATGTATTTAAGTATTTGTATGTATGTATCTATTAAATATATCGTCGCCTAGTATCCATAACACAAGCCTTATTGAGCTTACTATGGGACTAGTTCGATTTGTGTAAGATTGTCCCCTAATATTTATTTATTATTATATTTTATTGTACTATGTTTAATTAATAAGGCATGCAACAATGGCAACACCGACCATTTCAAGCAGGGGCTCAGCTACGAAAGTCTTCGTTGGAAGTTCGTCGTGTCGTCTCTTTCACTCTCTCCTTATAGAGCACTTGAGTGAGCGAGACGGCAGAATGCGAACTTCGAATGACGCGTTTCGGAGTATGGCCCTAGGCCAAAACGAGGTCTGGTCTGGACCAGACCTCGTTTTGGTTGAGATGGAAAATCCAATCAAGCCTATTAGTAGATGAAGTTAATCAACTCCCGTTTTGCCATTACTAGCTCTCCAGTGTTGCCAATGTATTTTCTTATTATTTTCTTTACACGACCACTGATTGTGATTAGTACCGCTCGACCTTATTCTGGAAACTACGAGACAATCATTGTAGCCTATACTTATAAATCTTATAATTATGGACTGGAAACTGTATGATGTTACTTGTAGGTATGTATTTTAAAGTATTGTTTATATATTTTCAGGCTTCGCTTGAGGAAGCGATCAATAAGCGCTACTCTTTGCTGAAAGAAATCGAAGCTGAAAAGATGTGGAGACCGCCAAGCGTAGAGATGTGTCAGAAAAAGCAACAGGTACCTGTGTGTTTTTATATCTAGATTGCTTCCTACAGCTTTAGATTCCTGAACCGTCTTATGGTTCCGTCGTTCGCAAAATATTTTTTATGAGGGTAGTGTTAGAATAATTACGCCTTTCATGGGCCGCACAATAAGCGCTTGCTGATTTTTGTGTTCCGAGGAAATGCCAATTTTAAATTTACTAAATTTGCTTAAGTTGAAGGGACTGGACATGTCAGTAAGTTGTAGGTATATGGAATTTGCCAAATGTCAAGTATTTTACAAGTCAAGGATAGTCTCATTCTCAGTAGCGCCGCTCCGGCGCTTCCAAGAGGTAAAGTACCTACGTACGTACTATTATTATACCTATTCGAATCGAGTTACTATGATATCCCATCCCACTAATATCATAAATGCGAAAGTTTTATGAAAATGTTTGGATATTTGTTACTAAATAACGGGGTAACGACTGGATGCATTGGTCGCATTGTGAACTATTTCCCTATAACTTCAGATTATCATTTTCGGTTAATTCGTAAAATGCCTGGATTTCTAGAATCCTAGGTTACTAGGTACTAATATTATAAACGCAAAAATTTGTGATGACTTTTGGATGCTTATTACTAAATAACACAGTAACAACCGAATGGATTGAGATGAAATTTGGCATGCAAGTAGACCAAGTCCTGGATTGAAACTTGAATCAGAAATTATTGTCATAGGGATATTTTACTATTTTTAAATCTAGAATTATTGTTTTGTTATCTTCAGGAGCTAAAGGAAAGGGTGGCGCACATGAGAACCATTTTGGGAAAAGGCAGCATACGCACGCCAGATGATTAATAGGCGTAGTATGAGGTAAGTCTAAAGCTCATAAGTATATTATATTCACAAATGTATTAAACTTCACGTCGCTTCACAAAAAGTGTTGTGTCCCTTATCCAGGTGTGTTGCCTCGACGTAGGTAATTAGGTGTTTTTTTTTATTTCCGTTAAATTCGACACGTCGCTTTGTACGTCAACACAAGCTACCAGCCTGGTATATCGCTTTTTGTTAAATAAAAAAAATGCTTTTCGTACAAAATAAATTAATATTGAGTTGATGCCTATTTTAAAATACACTTTTGAGTTAGTCAAAAGTTAATGTCAACTACCTATGACAGTTTTGGAATTATGACAGCTCATTTATACTGGTTAGTTATTAAATTAAGATTATTAATATTTTAAAAACGGTATGAGTTACAACTTTCTTGGAGAAATTAACTTAATTAGATCTGAAGAATGTACCCTCGAAGTTAACGGAAATTGATTTCCGTAAAAACACGGTGACCTGCATAACACCTAGAAATGAGTATGACTAACAGTGGCGTGGCGTCAAATATATTGTTAGTAAAGCCGGAGCAGATTAGGATTACTTTTTCTTCAGGAGTAGTAGATATTTCCGTCATATGCTTTAAAATAGGGATGTAACGATACACAGTTTTGCCGATACGATACCGATACCGATATATAGTAGTTAATATCGGCGATACCGATACCGATATCTTAGCTTAATAATGAAGTATGAACTTCAGATATTTTTATGTCCTTATTATAACTAATGGCAATGACTACTGGCTATATTTACCAGAGAGTCAACCTTGAAAGTGTAAAGTAAAAATAATAAATTGTCAACTCAAAATAATTTTTTTTGTATTAAGAACCAAAGATTTAATTAACATAGTAATTATCATTGCACAAAGTAATAGAATAGACCAGTACATAAATTAAGTCAGAAATGGAAATTATTTTTTGCAGTTTTTTTTTCATACAGCAAATTCTTCAAATATCGGTTGTATAATATCGGCGATACCGATATATCGGCGGTACCGATATATCGGCCGATATATCGGTATCGGTATCGTTACATCCCTACTTTAAAATAGGCAAGCCGGTGGGAATCGGGTTCTATGAACGCCATGCCACTGATGACTAAACAGCATTTAAAAAAAAGTTATATTTATTTTGTTCAGGTTTTATTACCCAAATACACGATTCTTCACCAGCGACAGACATTGGATATACTTGGTTTTTAGGGTTTTTTTGTACGAGTGGGTGTTTTTTGTTGTCGAGACAACAAATGAATTAATTTATGTTGTTTGCCTGTTTTCAGATCTATTGCTGCAGTTAGAAGAATTCCCTAGTCTAAAGTTGTTAGTCAAACGCGATGATTACCTACTTGATAAATTGTAATCATTTCAGTAAACGTCCTTACTGAACTAATTAAAATATTACCTAGTCCTGAAATTGTTGATCATGATAATTTCAAATCTCTTTCTGTAATTTCTGTAAAAATGTTGGTCAGACAGTAACAAAATTTGGGTGGGTAGGTACCTACAGTTTGAGTGGACCATGACAATTATTTAACTCTGTAAGTTAATATTTTTATCTCCAACCATATCATGAAATCCTCTATTCTGCGTTCGAAAACCGTATTATACCTAATGATCACCATTATAGAGTCTGTGCGGAAAGAGAATAGGCGTGGCGAAAAACGGAACTAACCTAACCAGTATGGCCACAGAACAGAAAATACGGCACATACCTACGGTACAAAAGCATTACAGCGCCCCCCAAAATTAATCCTTTTCTCTTTCCGCACAGACTCTAGCAACCAATAATGTACATCACTGTATTATTTGTGCCAGTGTTATAATAATGTATGAAAAATCATAATAGGTAACATCGAAAATGATGCTATTATGAAAATCTAGTCGGCCATGATGGTGCAATGGTGATCATTCTTACGATTCCCGAAGACATGATTGAGGGTTTATAATGTGTGTAGGTACATAAAATATTGTATGCAACTGTACATAATTAGGTCTTAAAACACTCGTGTGATCTTATTATAAAATTCGCCTTCGGCTCATTTCATAAAACCACACTCGTGTTTTAAGACCCGTTATGTAACAGTTGTATAAACTACTATACTTTTTTGTAATAATTCCTGTGGTTTCATTTAGTTGCTACAAATTAATGTATTATAGGCATATTAACGAAATATGGAGAAATGTTAGAATTTCTGTTAGTTTGTTTACTGGAAGTTTAATTTTCTAGTCTAAAGTAACAGTCGCGCAAATATTTTTATGATTTTAGTGTAAGTGTAAAGTAGCTTCTCTACGCAAGTAGAAAAGATATCCTGTGATTTTATTACAATAACAATTAATAATCCGTATATAGTAGTGTAGATTTCGACCTACAGGCGACTGCATCTGCGCTTCCGCATGGTGGTCGATCCTAGTCCATAGCTGACATTTGTGCGAAATTTTATTTATTGTGCTCTCCCTCTGGCTTTCCTCTTAAGCAATACTTGAGTGGAAGGCATAACACAATAGAAACTTATTTTGGCATTTGTTTCTTCCATACCTATATGTGAGCTAAGTTATATTTATACAGCACTTAAATTTACAAAGACACCGCCATAGAATATTGCACATACCACAACATACAACGCAATTTCGAAATAATGTGTTATACTTAATACTTAGTCAAATATTGGGCTCATCATTTTCATGCAAGGTTTCTATGTTTATCTCAGTCCATCATTTTCCAATCGCCAGAGAAAGTAAGATACAGTTAGCCTTCTCCTTTTCCCGTGTCATGCGAAATTAAAGGATAAAGCTGATAACGTGATAACTGTGACTATATTTTTCCGGGTATGACATTAAAACTCTACCTATACTCTCTTATTAATAAAAAAATCGCTGCCTTTTCTTAGTTGTTGTAAAAAGAGTAGTCGCTGAAGTGATGCCAGCTAATTAATTAGGTAATTTCACTAATAATTATGTCTTAATAACACTCATTGTATAATAAGGGACAAGTTAACCCATTCACGGCCAAGCCTCCCCGCGCGAACACTATGCGCCAGGCCCCCATACAAATTAGGAGAGTTCAGCTATGACGCGCATACGCGTCATGGGCCTTGAATGGGTTAATAGTGGAACATTCATGCTGTTAGCTTCTATGGTGCCTTTAGGCAGGGTCGTATTTACCATAGGATAACAAGGACCGTTGCCCGGGGCGCCACCAGCCATCCCCGTGCTTGTTATGCACCTCTCGATAGAGAGGCAAAGTTCTTTGAATCAGGGCACTAAATTTTAAAGTACACCTTTGCCTTAACCCAGATCAAAAAGCTGGTTTGTAGTGTACACAATTGCACATGAATGATTGTAATTTTTTTAGCTCTATTTTTTAATTAGGTACTGCTGTGTATGGATTTTCTGTTAAGTAGCTTTGTAAAATGTGATAATGTATCTTGATCTGTGGTATAATTTAAGTGTAAAATGTGATTGGTAATTTTATAATTTAGAATAATGACGCTTTACTATTGTAGTTTTTACTGGTGTAATAAAATTGTTTGTGACCCCTGTGAATACTCTTCGAGATCAGGCGAGACACGCATGCAGACAGCATGCTTGTCCAGCCCGCTCTCGGCGAGTGTGTACTGCCCGGGTGTAGGTAGAATGGTAACTTCGGTGCTATTAACAGTTACATTCTACAATATTTCCAAATCTTTTGGTTCTAAGGTTAATTTTTTGCATATGTTACTATTGAATTGAGTCACCAAATTTAGTTTATTTACTGAAAGACAAAAAATCACGCATGTAAACGTAACGTAGGTGCAGGTATATACAAAAATATAATCCTGACTGGGACCGAAATCTAGTTTGCTCGAAATAGTTGGTGCCTTATTTCAATAGCCATACGTATATGTACTCGATATTATTTTTAAACATTGTGATAAAACTTGTCATTACTTTTATTGTGGTGAGGATTAAATAGGTCATATGGGGTATCCTTCACCGAACGAACGATACGAAAGTATTATTCGCTGGTACAATCTCATATGATCTATCTTCAAAATTCCACACTTGTCATACTAATATTAAGAATAATTAATTAAAAGACATTGAAACAATAAATATTGATTTATTTACATCAACCGTGAAAATATATAAAACTGTCGGGATCACAGTAGTAGGTAAGTAGTACAGATATCTTTTGTTGAACATCAAAAGTCCATAGAAAATAATTATACAGGTAGGTACATGGAAATACTGATCTATGTTGTGTCAACTAAAAATTAAGGTGATTCAAGTCCGGCGATTTTCCATACAAACAAAAGGATCATTTGCTTCCACGCAATCAATTATATTTGAAATGCGTTTTATTTTCTTGCTTGAAACATTTTGTCTGCGCGAAACGACATGAGGACTCTGAAGAGACCATAAATATATACATAGTTTTAACAAAAAACCTTTAGTTTCAAATGATGCTAGTAGATGGCGCAGACCTTTAAAGGCTATTCTTGTTTTTTGAGGTTTCTCGTGTCATTTCGCGCAAACAAAATCTACCTAGCTATAAAATAAAACATGATTGATGTCGTGGAAGCAAATGATGACCCTCTTTTTGCGCAGCCTAGAAACTGCTTAGATTATGTTCAAATTAAACAATATCGTCAGGTTACAGCCAAACCTCACTAAATACACTAAACATCTATGTTACACCTCTATGTAAACATCTAGGCTATCTAGCCTACCTTATTACTCTTCCAACACGGTTGATTTTTCTTTGAGATTTTGAGTAATTAATGGGTTTTAGCTGTCACCCGACGATATACAAAAGTTATATTTCAAGGCGCAGTTACAGTATATCGTGCAGAACTCTACTTATTACTATTAGTTGTTATTATTATTAGTTGAAACACGTCGGTATTCAAGAGAAAGACGAATACGTGAAATTCTCAGATTACACTCCGGTAAATGTGGCTGTTGAAGTTGAGTGCTTTATTGTGAAATTGTCAGACAAAAAGTATCACATACCTAGTTATCCGTAACGTTCCATCGACCACGTACTGCTATGAAGAAGATGCAATTAAAAATCCCCCTTATCGACATGCGACAAAATGACACTTTTTTGGCTGAAAACGTCACAATTTTACATTTTTATGAGTATAATAGTATAAAATGTATTAATTTCAATTATATAATAATTTCAATAGCTACCAAATACGATTAATTTAAAGTTAAAGAGTGCTATATAAAGAATAATGCAATAAAAATTAAGACTAACGACACAAGTATAATCTCAGGTAGATTGATGCAAAAGATTTATTTGGAAAATTGGGAAGATTGGCACTGAACATTTTAGGAAGTATTTATGTTTATTGATAAAATAACATTCACGTACTGGTTTAGAAGATTCATCCTATATCTGTAAAGGAATGCTGGCAAGTACTCATTTTAATTAAATTTAACTTATAATTAGCATTATTAAAATGACAATGTTCCAATAGGTGTACATAAAAACTACATTAATCGTTATTACTAAACTAAACATAGTTTTAGATATGCAATCTCGTTGACTCGCCGTCAATATCGGCTGGAGACCATGAACAATTACTGTATAAAGTTGACGTTTGCAGCATCGATGTTACTGTTCCCTTCAATATAACTGGCTAATTACAAAAAAAAACCCTAACATTCGTGAAAATGATGCAATTTCTAACATTTGGACCCAACGTAAGGTATATTGGACTATACACACCTTGTAATTTTACCAACAACATCAACGGATCAATTGCAAGCCTACAGCAGTAAGATTAGTTATTTATAGCCAAGTTGCGGTCGTCTCCTTTATAGGGAACGTGCACAACGAAGGTGCTGCCAACTGGGGCCGCCAATACGAATCTTGTACTCTATCATGGGGCCACATTAACGGGAGACGCCTTTATTACAGCGATGAAGGACGATTAACGTTAGTGTATGGCTACACTAACGTTAATCGTCCTACTATTACTATACTTGACATTGACATTTATAACCAGTACCTAGGACGTTTTTTCAGGCCTGATAAATTTCCTTTACTGCCCGCATAGTGTCTCTTTTTCCTGCACGTTCCCTCCGACCGATAAGTTGCAAGGTGTGTAGCTTACATAAAAGGTGATAATTCTTGCCCTTGTAAAATGTCAAGTTACAGCTTGGGCTATGCAACACAGCCTCGACTGTAATGACCAACTTCGCCCACTTGTATCATAATGTACTATATAACCATGCCTAAGTAAATCATCTAAAGAGATTCAATAACGCCGTTTAATGAATGTTCTAATCAAGAATTTCTCACATTTTTGTTGTTTTCGAATTTCAAACATAATTATGTTTCTTTTGTTTAATACGGTCCACAGAGCTTTATAAAAGCTAAAATACTTATACATGACAATTTTAATTTACCTTCCAAACAATATTACATAATTAAGTACGATAATTGTATATGGAATTATTTTAAAATGAAAATATAATGTCTGTAATTAAGATTAAGACAGTAAGAAAAATCCAATAAACCCGACCTGGCCTCGGCGTATAGTGGCGATCCGTTGCGTCAAAGTATAAAGACAACCAAGTAGTAAGACTTCGGCCGTTTACGAGCGCGCGACACGTATTTACACAGACGCACGGTGCGTCTGTGTGAGTGAACGCCATACTGTGGCATGCTCGCGCATGTTCAAATCCGTGCCTGTGGTGCGTCCGTACACGGCGCGCACACATGCGCGCTCCCGATGTACCTTTTGTAGGAAGAAAAACTACCGTATACAGTGGCTGCGTTGTCTCTAAGAGCTACGGTTTGTTTCAACTCAAACCGGACCGGGCAGGTCGGTCCGACGTATATTCAATGCCCGTACGGAGCCGAGACACGCGAACGGTTCCAGGTTCGTGTAATTCGGGACCTTAGTACTGTCGGTTAATAACACGGGTACGGGTAAACAGGATATCATGAGCAGCTCTGCAGGAGGAGCCCTGGTTACAACCCAACAATGTCTTGAGGAGGTTACTTATATCGTTAGCAAATAGAATTTTCTTTTGTAGGCACTAGACCAGTGGTTCCTAACCTTTATTGCCTCATCACCCACAGGCCCCCTCTAGATTTGTATCATTACCCCTCCAAAAAATAGGTAATACAAACAATTATATGAAAGTACGCATAGAAAAACGACTTAATATGAGTATTACCTTTGAGAAAACTTAATTTTACCCCTAAAGGGGTCCCCCATGTTCAAAACCATTGCACTAGACAACTTTTATCACGGCTGTCCCATTATTATTTATTAAATATTGATTATACAATACAAACACAGATTGAGCACATAAAGCATACAAAATATTACTACACTGTCATCGTCTGCTGGAAAATATTATTAAGATTTATTATATTAAGAAAGAGCCTTTAAACGAAGGGTCATTTTCATTAGTCGATATTGAACATATAGGTACACAGTGCATATACTAGGAGGTATTCGTAAACTCTATTTGCCTGAAAGGAAAATATGGCAGCATGTTTATCGTATTAAAATGAAGCCTAATTTATAAATCTCTTGAAAGTACAAAAGTAGCTTGTGACTAAATTTAAAAATAAATAAATGCATACGTCTGTATCGCAGCTTCGTATATTTTTTTGTTTACTGACCTATAAAATACCAAATATGTTTTGGCGATGATTAAATTCGGAGTAAGTGACCGAATAGCGAATACAGAATAAGTTGTTACAGTGGTATGTCATCGTCATCATTGGCCTCTTACATCTATAAAAGATGATTCAGGTAGCGTTTATGGAGGTACGGCACTTGCGTGCGTGGCTTGCAAGTCCGATACGGAACGCCGACCACACAAGTGACACAAAAGAGGTACCTGGCAATGTTAGAGGAAGAACAGAATGTTGGGTTTTGAATTACGTCTTGAGCCATTACAACTTCTTAAAATTCAGGTCAGTGGTATGTATATTAGAATAAGTAGTCACACTTGTATGCAGACTTTTTATTAAACGGATATTAAAAATTGTCATTAACGCGTTTTAATACAAATGGGTACCTTTCCTAGTTCTATATATTAGTGTTTAACAGTTCTTAAAAGGGAACCCTTTTAACGTTTTCATTAAAAAAATAAGTTGTCCTAAAGTGTTACTGTTAAGTAGTCGCTGTTTTCAAATTTAATCTACACCAATAACTCTTTCATACCTAGCCTAACTAATTTACATTTCAGCCAAATATTTCGTTTTTTATTGAACTCAGTTCAGCCGTCATGGCTTTAAGAAAGTATCATTTTTTACTACCGCTATACTTATTTAACTACAAAAATTTCAAGTGGCGTCGCTTTAGTTTTTTTAGTGCACTATTAAAGGGGCCGACAAAGCACACTAATATAATTGTTGACCTAACGCATATCGTCGACCGTAGGCTGAATTACGGTAAGGGACAGGCAAAACAATGTCCCTTACCGTAATTCAGCCTACGGTCGACGATATGTCCCTTTTTAGTCAGTATGTATATTGTATGTATGAAAGGGATGAATGCTCTATGTCGTATGTTTACTAGGGGAATTGAATAGTCCCTTTGAATAAAATCCATGTGAACTACTTATATGACATTGTTTCTGTATACAAGTGACTGATATACAAAAACCGAACAATGCAACAGCTTAAAAAATATCCTGGTGAGTGATGACAAATGACGGCAGTGATGAAGACGCAATACCTTAGTTTAATTTTCTTGGAAAACGTTTACAGTCTTTATGTGACATCGATAGGCCGGATTTACACCTGTAAGTTTTACTTACGTAAGTAAGGACGCAGCTATACGTTAGACTGATATAGTCAGTGTCTAACTTATAGCTGCGTCCTTACTTACGTAAGTAAAAATTACAGGTGTAAATCCGGCCTTACTTTAAGTTCACGCCCGATCACGACGCCATTTATTCCCTTTAGAAAGAGATATAGAGCCAGTTGCGTTATTCAGGGCATCTACTCGAAAAGCAAGTAAGCCTTACACTGTAAGGTTTATGGTGTGATGTTGTTAACTTGTCTCTTTGGTGGCATGGATAAGAAACTAGAGTAGGCATGTCAAACTCAAACGCATCGCCAAACCAATTAATCGTATCGGCAGTGGTAAGGTGTCAATAGGACCTGATTAATTTTAACAGTTCTTAAATAAAATGGCTTACCCATAGGCATGAAAAGTGAGTTTAATAGAGGCTCCATGAACCTGTAATGAGGCTACACTGACTGGGACGACATAATAAGGATGACGACTGGGTTAAAAATATACTATAATTCTATTTAGTCGGTCAGTTAGATAATGGAAAAATATCCGTCATTTTTAAAAGAAAAAATACGTGTACAATATTTTTTAATAATCTAACTGTAGGACTAAACAGTTTTTTTAGTCGTCTAGCCTATTTTTCAGCTTTTGAATTGAATGCGTATCACGAGTTTGATATGCCTAACCAGTGGCGTAACTACGTAAACCCAAGCCTTGTGGCCCAAAATTGGTAAAAAGGTTTAAAATTTTCGAATACTGTTTTAAGTATGGTGAATAATATGGGTCCAGTTACTCAAAATAATTTATTTTTATTAATTGTATGTCTTTCCCGTTCACGGGACAATGGTGTTCCGGACCTTAGGGAGGCGCGCGCGGAGCCGAGTCCAACGCGTAGAGGCCCTTTCGAGAATTTAATGAAAGACAAAGTGTACACCCAGCGGATGCTGTCTCTGTCCGTGTCATGGGACGCACATAGAGACAGCCCCCGCCAAATGCAAGGGCTATTGTTGATTGATGGAATCTAACTCTACTGGGCTATGGTGGTGGAAGTATGGACTAAATACTGGGCTATGAATTGAGACATGACGGCGCCTGTCAGGAAAAGTGTCTCATGGCGCAAAATACTGACAGGTTTGAGGGCTCTCTGTGTATTGGGGTTGCACCGTATATCTTTTCGACAGTTCTGCCACTGCTATCAACTCCAATACGAAGGTATACTTGCCAGGTTAGATGCCCCGTAGCAACTTCTATATGAAGGTATACTCGCTCTGGTTAGCTGCCCGGTGTAGCGTGGTGGGATCACCAGTTGGGCTTGCTGTGCGTGATGGTCCACTGCTGGTAGGTGTTGTTGGGGTCGCAGGGCGCGAGCGCGAGGTTGCGCGCGTGCGGCTGCAGCGTGAGGCAGTACTGGTGCAGGCGGTGGATGATTTGGTGGTGTTCCTCGTCGTACCTGACGCGAATTATTTGATTAATAGATACCATCATTGGGCGTAATTAAGGTGAATCGAGGCGCTCGGTTCTCATATAAAAATAAATAAATAAATATTAGGGGACAATGTTACACAAATCGAACTAGCCCCATAGTAAGCTCAATAAGGCTTTTGTTATGGATACTAGACGACGATATATTTAATAGATACAAATACTTAAATACATAAACATCCATGACTCAGGAACAAAATATTCGTGATCATCACACGAATAAATGCCCTTACCGGGATTCGAACTCAGGACCTCCTGCTTCGTAGGCAGGGTCACTACCAACTAAGCTAAAGCGGTCGTCAAACATAAAGAGAATCTTTCGTATACCGCTGTAAAATGTTGCTGTTATAATTAACTTTGATGTTTTGTATATTAACCCCAAGTCTGTGTTTGATATGGATCCTGATCAGATATTTAGACACTCTTTTGCATTTTATTTTTACACAATACGGCGCAAACAAGAAAGCCCGAGGAGGCTGCCTCCGTCGGTCGCCGTTCGTGTTGTCGGTAACTTTTGTAAATAGTTACGGCACATAACAAAAAGTACACATGGGAGTGTCACCAACGAAGCCAAGCTATAGTTTACAATATTAGTTTGGATGGAGTCACCTCCAGGGCCCGTCGACGGTGCCGAGCCGGCAGATGGCCTGCTTGACGCTCTCGGCGTCGGCCTCCACGCAGCGCTCGCCCACGCCGAGCTGGCCCGCTTCGTTCAACCGGAACAGCTGGTTGTTGCCGTTACCGTGACATGTAGACGTGCCTGGAAAACGTACATGCTCAGTTATCTTGAGTCGAAAAATATCCTTGACGATGACGCCCAATTTTCTTAAGAGTTGCCAGTACCGGGAGTTCCCGGTTCTGTCATACTAAAATTTCACGGTTCTGCACGCCCTATTATCGGGTGAATATTCGAGCATTTTGACCGCGCGGTTCAACGTCTTTATTATTTCGCGGTTATTATCACAATGGAAGAGTAAGCCGCCATAATTTTGATCAAAATTAGCCTCAGCCTCGGAACTGCCTTCCGGTTTCATAAAAAAATTACCTTGATCATTACCTATTTCATCAATATTTGCCAAGATGATAATGATCGAAAAAAAAACGCTGTCAAACTCCGAATATTCACCCTGCCAGTGTTTAACGCCTAATAACACTAGGAAACAAAAAAAAATTGGTGTAAACAGTATTAGCTATCGGAGTTCGTATAGCATGATTATGTTGAGCAGTGTAATAGATTGCACGGATTATTTCGACGCCTCTTTCATTTAATTTTTAATTAGAAATGCGAGCCGCTCGAAGCAATTGAATAGCGTGAATTTCACATAATTTAACTTCAAACTTGAAAAAAGCCAAAGCAGACCTCACAATGACAGTCCCGAGTTTTTTTCTTATTTATCCCACAAATCACGCAGCGATCTATTTGACGTCCGTCTATTCAAATAGTTGAATATACATCAATTTGAATTTAAAATCTATTTTGCTGAGTTTTGAAATTCGCGTTGTCATCAACGGAACGACACTATTTTCGCACATGTTTGATAACCTAGGCTCTCGTTATGCGTAAATAAAATGATGCTCACCTATATAGGCAGGTGCCGCCTTCCCCATGGTGTCCATACACACGTTGCCGGCCTTGTTCCGCACCATGCCCCACCGCACGTTCTTCGGCAGCTTCGGGAACTTGTCGTATACATCGTACGCTACATTGTCCATAAACCACTTGAAATCCTTACATTGCAGTTTCTCTTTCAACGCTACCTGCTCGCTTATATCGCCCATATCTAAAAATCTGGCCATGGGCTCTCTAGTATAGAAGTATTCTTTATGCTCATCATCGAACCATGTTTCGATGACTCTCTTATAGTTTATAGTTATCAATGATCCCTTGCGATTTTTCGCCAAGTTCCCAAAGGAATAGGGCATGAACGCTCTGTACACGTGTCCTACTCTGGAGCACGGTACCCACTCGATGCTGCCGCCGCATTGCCAAATTTTGAAGCTGAGCTCGAAATTCTCGCCTCCCCAAACCAATAGGCCCGGGTCGTAGGCTCCGATTTCCAGGAAATATTTCCTATTTATGGCAAACAGGCCTCCTGCGTGCGTGGGACTCTTGTAGGGTTCTGATTTGTGAGGATGCCTATTGCTCTCTCTATCTGGTACTTCGTTTTCTTTGTAAAGCATGCCCCATTCGAAGATTCCTCGGAAGTTGGTATCGTGCGCATATACAGGTCTGTATTCGAAGGTCTTGTGGTCGACGCCGTCTATGACCGGGACGGTCATGGTTTTGTAGTCCCTGTATATGGGAGCGAGTAGCGGCGGCAGCCAGTTAACGTTGACTTCGCAATGTGCATCGAGGAACACTATGACATCCCCCGTGGCTTCTTGAGCGCCCCTGGAGCGAGTTCTTATAAGGCCCTCTCTCTGTGTATTGCGAATTAAGCGCACCTTGCCTTTCCATCGCCTGATGTAGTTATCGAGGTTCGATTTCAAGTTATCCTTATCGGAAAAGTCATCCACCTAGAAACGAACGAAACAATAAGCCGATTATATATTAGGTTTCCAGAAATTCCGAGACATTTGGATTGGTATGATTTTATGCTCACCTTCTCAATTTGATGTAGATTTAATTGAATTGTGGAACAGGCGCTTTAATAAGCAATTTGTCATCATGTAATCACCCGAGTATCAAAACGAGTTTTAGTCTCATATTAAACGCTCAAATTTTTACTCAATTGGGACAAAACCAGCAACGATCAGAAACACTGTGCACAGAAGTCCGCTGGAAACTACCAGTAGATACGACTAGTCGATCAATATAGCATCTGAAGCAGTCACTAGCACTCACCAGAACAATCTCGTGCAACAGGTCGGGCGGCGAGCGGTCGATGACCGTGTGCACGGTGCGCATGAGCACGGAGAAGCCCTCGTTGTGGAACACAATGATCACAGAAGTGGACGGCAGCTCGGTGGGGTAGTGCCAATACTTGCACTCTTCCAGGCGAGTGTCAGGGATTGATCTGCGACGAAAAAACACATTGTATGGCGGAACAAAATGAAAATTCGATTGGAACAATCATTACCAAATTTATTAGGTATAGTATAGTATGAGGCGCAGTAAGATTGTATCATATATAAAATAAATTAGTACATCCTTTAACGATCTAAATGATGTTTGATATACAAATGAAATGAAAGGCCAGGCCTTGTCGTCATATACCACTTGATTCAATATTAGTTCAACTGTAATTGCATGAAAGATTATTACCAACGTGATTAAGACTTAGCTACTTTATGTAACAAGGGCTAAATCTTTAATATCGGCGATAAGCGTTACTGTGCTAACCATGCTCTCTTGCTGTGGTTTGTCGAACCCAAAAACATAAACAGCACTATCGGTGTAGGTATATTTCTGATAACAGCCGCGAAATTTCCTTCTTCTATAATTTGTAACCTATACCGTAACAAATTTAACCGCTGAAGCAACATGAAACTAGATTGAATTGAAAATGATTAACTACAATTTTTTCAAAGAGATCAGTTGTTTTGAGTCATAGATTCCAATAAAGTCATACTTAGCCTTATGTATAACTTTGTTGGAATGTTTAAATTTGTTTGTTCATTGAAAGTAGGCGGCGATAGACCAAATAAACTGGATTCCTATCGGCCTGTTTCATGTTGACTTAGGCCTGCCACATCACGAGTAAATTTCTGACGGCAGGATCTCCCTCCGTGAACACTCATAATCATCCAAAATAAGTTCGCTGCCAATCATAGATGTCCTGAAAACATTATCAGACATATATGAAAGAAACATGATGTTTCTTTATTAGTTTTTTTTAATGCAGGTAAATTACACCACATTTTCCAGAGGTACTAGGTTCGATTCCAAGTCTGGACCATAGGTGAGTGCCATTGAATTTTTCTGTGTACTTTGATTTCTTGTATCTATGTATTTAATTAAAAGAGCCCTTGAGGCCTACTTGAATGATTATCATTGGGCCGTAATCGCCACGTTTGTCAGGCGCGTTGGCGATCTCAGTTAGATGGTAGTCTTGTCAGACTTCCGGTTTATCCCTTAGTCGCATCTTACGACATCCGCGGGATGATGACGGGTAGTTAGTATAATTCTAAAGTAAACATTTTTTATACATTCTGCATACTGTAAGATTTTTAAATTACCTATTCATGGCGATCATGTCGGAGGCGGCGATGTTCATGCCGTACTCGCTCTCTGACTCGGCCACGTCATTGGCGCGATCCTGTGGCATGTGGTATGCCTTGCCTTCCTCGCCCGGTCCGTTCACCGACCGCCGCGCCGCGGGCTCGAAGTTGCCCAACACGTCTGTAACAAAATTATACAATTATACAGGTTGAAATCTTTTTCACCGTCCAAATTTCGACAGTGGATTCTTTAGCAAAAAATAGAAAATACGTGTTTTTACTGTGAGTATTAAGATACAGCAGCTGAAAGATGTCCTAAAAAAACATACGTTTGTGGATAGCGCGGTAGCGCACTGTGCGGGAGACGGCAACGGTCCTCTCCCCAGTCAACTTACGTGTCGATACGCGTAATCCTCACATTACTAATTATTTTTTCGGACAGCACATTTTATGCTGAAAATTTTACCTACATTTTTTTCTTCAGCAATGGCATCTTTTATTGATACCTAATGTCTAGGAAAAATTTGGATGGTCAATAAAATTTTACCCTGTAGTTTTATCACTTGACACATCCATGGTAGGTTAATTCCAGGCGAGACAATCTTGTCAGAAAACCGATGAGGATGCAGCTATCAGTGAGAATGAGAGATGAATACGCTAATTTCGACAGAAAGCTGCAACCCTATCAGTCTTTGTCAATCTGACCAGATTGGCAATAAATCTGTTCCGTTTGGATGGTACAGTCACTGTATGGACCTGGGCTTCAATGTGACATATGAGCTGTCTGATTCATACTCAACATATCATCTGTACTATCCCCTGACTTACACACAATTAGCTTCAGCATTTTATTTGAGTGGTACTATTAGTCATTTTCAAAAAAAAATTACACAATTAAGGGATTTAATTAAAAAAAAACTTAATTTATTCCTCTGTGTTACGGAAGTTACCTATATAGTTTGTATGCCTAACTTTCGTAACACAGAGGAAGCGATCGGGATTTAGTTTTTATTAGGCCCTTAACTATGTACAATTTTTTAGAAAATGACTCATTAATAGACCTAGAAATCAGGTACATTTTGTGTCACAGACTGTTGTGACAGTGACATTGTGATATGTTTGCAATAAAAAAAAGGGAAAAATCATTTATTAATAATTATAGTTACATTACAATACATAACTAACATACGTAATAATCATAGTTACAATACATAACATGCGGTAACAAAAGTAAATAAAAGAGGAAAATTGAGTTGTTAGTATCTACAATTTTTTTGTGATTTATGAATAAAATCAAATTTTGTATGACACTTATAAAATCTAATTCTATGTCAAAAAATGTATATTACATATGCCATGTCTTTTACAATTCTCACAGTTAAGCAGCCTTCCCTGTTTTCTCCACTAGACCATTGGCTAAAATTTCCAACTTTTTATTAATCTGCTTTTGACCTAATTAAATTGAGAAATAATATGAAAAATTATTCAATATTATCATATATAATAATGTTGGCACTATTTTAAATAAAAAGTGTATGTTTTAGGAGAAATTAATCATTTTAATCGTTATTCATTCAATCATAAAATAAACTAGGGCAACACCATTTTCTTCTCTGTTCTTTTGTCACCGCACCTCAGTATGCTATACATAACTAAGAAGCTTAGGGTCTAAACTAAAATAAGTACTTAAATTATGACATTCACCTGAACTAGCAAACGCCTAGTTATGCCTCAGGCAATGAACACAATAATAGATAAAAATTGGCTACATATTATAGGTAGCTATAATATGTACTTATTCATGTAAAAACAATAGGGAATATGCATCATATTTTTTATTTACTTTAATAAAACCTCATTCATATAAAAACAGTACGAAATTTTTTTTTTCGAATAACTATATAAAATAACCAAGATATAACACAACAAAGATTTATCTCTATCTCTTTCTCGCAAAACAGAATATTGTATGGCGATTGTATGGCGGCCGTGTACTATAGGTTATAGGTTTACGCGGGCTTGTTTTCCGCAACTCGACGACAAACATGCGCCTATTTTGCGTGATGGGTTGATGGCACTACTCTTGCCAACCTAACTCTACCAGAAAGCCTAGCAGACCCTTGACGTTGCCGACGACTTCTGGGAGTGACCTCGGTGTTCCGAGGTAGTGTGCCCGGTACTTCGCCATTCCCGGGCATTCGAGAATGACGTGGGCGGCTGTTTCCTCCGGCCGTGTACTATGACGTCATAGTCCATATCGGATCTCTCTCTATAATCGCTGTCTGATTAGTGCTTTAAAATGTTTATATCTTCCATATTTCTCGGTCAATTTCAATTTTATTTTGACTGAATGTCATCTTTTTTACGGTATTTTCACATTTTGTTAAGGAATCTGTTAAAAAAAATTCATGCATATTCCCTATTACTTAACTAATCAGGCTTACTTATAATGGGAAATTTGTGAAGTACAGTGAAAATTATAACAACTGGCTACTGGACCTTGTATGAAATAGAAAATAATGGTAAGTCTTGCTAACAAAGACCCAATTATACACCATACAAAAAATAATGACTGACAATAATTATGATTTTTTTTTATTTAGTACAGTGCAAAAGAGAGGGGTGATAGTGCGTCACACAGTTAGATTTTATTTGCCATAAAAGAAGATGGTCCATAATAAGTTTTTTACCTGGGGAATGTTTAATAGTTCCATCTGAGACATAAAGATTATCCAAGGCAAACAAGTTGATACGATCTGAAAGGTGAGGCTCACATGGAAATGCAAACTATTTTATGCAGACTTGGTAAGAATCTCGGTCTAAATCTGAAGCCAGTCTCTTGAGGTGACACAATACAATGATTGCCAGATATTTGTGTAAATATTTTCTTAGATTCTTCAAATGTGTGTGTGTGTGTGTGCGTGATTTATATTAAAAAGGCCAACTTCAGAAATAGGTTTCCTGTCATCTTTCTATTTAAGAAATGGCTACCACTTAAACTTAGAATATCTAGAGAAGCCAACTATATTAAACAATATTACAAACCTTATTAAATAGTGGTTTATTTATATTATTATACAAATAATTAAATGAAACCTATAAATCTGTATCCTTTAACAATCATAACTCAATTTAGTGACATGTAGTTTTATTGGTTTGCCTTTCCATTCAAATCGTCATGTTCGCACGGCAGGTACTGTGCATGCAACAAAACAATGCGGCTGTGAACCGGCCTTTACGTCGCGTTTCACCCCAATGGGCCACATAACTGTACCTACACATCCAGTTCAAGTTTATTAAAAATATTAAGATTAAAAATAACTTACCGGTTTTCAGAGTTGGATAAATCTCATGATGCGATTTATACGAATTACTTAGCGAATCTGAAACTATTACATCCTCACGTTTGCCGACGTTTTCTTTTGACCACTGGTGTAGAGCGTAAATGAGCAGCAGTAAAATTATGCATATACCACCCATTCGGGCGATCCTACCCCGTCTTAAATTCGTTATCCGCATTTTAGAAGTTTTTAACAACAGTTCATAACAATTTGTTTTAATTTATTGATATCGATACCTTTAGACTCAAAGGGCGTAAACGCCATTAGAACCTACGGCGTTTACGCCCTTTGAGTCTAAAGGTATCGATATTACAATCTTTTTAACTGGATAACATCAAAACGATCGTACGAAATGTAATCGAATGACGTGACGTTGTTTGACGTTTGTTGACAACGTCAACTGCCAGAAAGAATTTTCGGTGCGTTCGGATATCAAAGCACTCTACTCAGGGTAATAGAGAGACCGAGTGTGACTTTCGCACTATAATATTTTATTACCAAACACACAAGACAATTGGATAATAAATCTGTTAATAACCAACAAGGGAAAATATTTTTGTTCTTGTGATCAGAATTAATTTCCTTTATGAAAAGTAGTTGTTGAAAAAATAAGTGTGGGCCACGAAAGTGACGAAAGGCTTATTTTAACTGAATTAATAATAAATATTTCCATTTCAGATGCATGACGGTTATTTATTTAGCACTTTTATTAGCACATTTTTTCAAGTTTTAGCACCTTTTCCAGTGTACTTTTATTTAGCACTGACTGAAATTCGGAGTTGGCAACACTGTACTTCAAATCAAAAGAAAGACGTTGAACTCGGTGAAGTTAAATATTTAAAATACTTATTTTATTTCGAACCGAGCGTCGCGAGCGACAAGTTTAAGATAAAATAAATTGCTTTCTGTAAAAGAGTTCGTGTGCTTTTTGTTCTTGTAACGCATTTCATAATTCGACAAAATGGAAAAAGGTAGGTAAGCGATGTTATTGGAACGTTAGATTGGTCGTATGGATCGTTTTTATTATAAACCGCTCCTTTGATTTGATTAGAACAAAAATATAAAGATGGAATAATGTTTTTTTCAGTTTCTATGGCATCTGTCGACAATTTCCTGACGAATTGGAATGGTTTGTTCCCCGACATGCCGTTAGTGCTAGCGGACCTGAAGAGGCCTCAGGTTGTTATGTTGGCCGTGTTCCAGATATTCGATCGGCTGGACGTTAGCAGAGATGCAGTGTTGATGGTATATTAATATTCTTTCATAGTGTAGGTGTTAGGTAAAATGAAAGGCTTTTTTACAATAAGCTTCAAACAAATTATGCTTAATTATTCGGCAAACCGATAAGGTTGTACTGAAGAGTTGAATAATATTTGGTGCATTATTTTATTAGGTTCTCTTAGGCATACTATTAATGTGCCTAAAGAAATTTCCACCTCATTTCACACTCTTCTGGGATAAAAAGTGTTCATCAACAGTTTTCATCTCAATTTGTTCAGAGCAGAGGTTATAGGGTGAAAAGATAACAGACAGGCAGAATTACTTTCGCATTTATGATATTTGTATGGGTGTTAATAACTTTCCCTGTATGATCTGGTGTATTTGGAAAAAAAAATGAAAGTTAAATTCTTTCATTATATTCCTGAATTGATTGATGGTTATTTAGTGAACTAGCCAATGCGTAACTTCTTTAATTCTTCAGGCTCCAGAAGACACAGACGAGCACACAGCATACTACCGTGACCTGCTGCCTGTGATCAACACAATTCGCATCATCAACCACATTATGTCTATCATGCCGGAAGCGAACCTGCAAATCCCTATTATGCACCTGCTGCTCCCGACCACCATGATGTCTTACACGGTGCTTGTGGTACTGTTTAACGTGATGGTGTTTAATGAAGCCAGGTTGGAGGATATTGGCCCGAGTGAGGAGGCACTGTTTGCACATAAAGATGAGGTATGGTTGGTCAATGTCAATAGCAGCTTAATCCATGACTATCATAAACTGTTATTATAACAAAATGGGTCTTAATTGTATAAAAAAACATGATGTATTCACTTGACTATTAAGTCTTGTTTTATTAAATAATGAGTGAAAATCATGAAAGTTTCTACATAATATCCTAAGCTAGTCTACACCTAATTACATATCTTTTGCAAGGATGTTACAGAAAAGTTAACACTTTCAGTCCCAAGCTCCCATTTTCATACAAAATTATTCCGATAGTCGCGATCTTGGCACTGAATGTGTTAATGATGACTTTAATGCAAATTTTAGGTAAAAGCTTTAACGGAGAAGAAGGATAATTTGATTCAAAAGAGGAACATGGAGGCTGTTGAAAAGGGCAATCGCGCAGAACGTCTAGAACAGGTAAATAAAAATAATACACACTATAAAGGTTTTGGATTCAATTGAAGAACTTTTGCCATCAGAGTAGCAGGTGTGCTGAATTTTAGAAACCTTGATTTTAACCCTGGCCAATGTTGTGCCTTTGAAACTTGTAACATCAACCTTTATCTGCAATTTCCTACTGAAACCTCTTTAACACTAGAACCGCCGAAAGTTAAGACCCCCCTAGAACCGCCGCCGTGACACAATTGTCCCATTGTAACTTATTGCAACTTTTATAAGTATAAGGCATAAAAGTTATGATTAAAACACTTGTAAATATACTTAAACATATATATATTTTTTTTGCAGCTTGAATGTCATGACATACCATTATTACAAGCAGAGGCCAAACAAGAAAAAGAGATTGAGGCAGAAGTTCTACCAGAGTTGGAGGCTATAACAGAAGAAAACAAGCAGATTGATGTTTTGCTAGAACAGAAAAAGGCTCATAGGGATGGTATACTGGCTGAACACGCGAGAAAGAAGGCCTTGAAGGTGTGTTGATGTTAAAGCTTGATTATTTGAGATGTTACTAAATGGAATGTTGAGTCAGATTTGTTGTAAGAGACCAGAATTAAATTTTTAGGGTACCTGTACCCAAAGGATGCCAACAGTACCTTATTTTATTTTATACTCGTAATAACTGCAAAGTATATAAAATTAATATAGAGTAAAACTAACTCTGTTGGAAGATGATTGTTAGTGAAATATCTATCCTTTCCTGTATCTTTGATCCAAAAAACCAAGGCTAATTACCTTCTAATTAGGGATGTAACGATACCGATACCGATATATCGGCCGATATATCGGTATCGCCGATATTATACAACCGATATTTGAAGAATTTGCTGTATGAAAAAAAATCTGCAAAAAGTAATTTCAATTTCTGACTTAATTTATGTATTGGTCTATTCTATTACCTTGTGCAGTGATAATTACTATGTTAATTAAATCTTTGGATCTTAATAGAAAAAAAAAAAATTTGAGTTGACAATTTATTATTTTTACTTTACACTTTCAAGGTTGACTCTCTGGTAAATATAACCAGTAGTCATTGCCATTAGTTATAATAAGGACATAAAAATATCTGAAATTCATACTTCATTATTTAGTTAAGATATCGGTATCGGTATCGCCGATATTAACTACTATACAGGGTGTCCCTAAAACCAACTTTTATACGATCAGGGCTGATAGACCAGCTCATAAGAACCTAGATTAAGCAAATTTGACCTCAGTAAAAATCTCTTAGTTTTCGAGATATTGACGTTTTTGTAAAACTCGTGCTAAGTGATACCCTGACTCGGTGTTTTGAGTGTCATTGCTAAAATATCAAGTATTTTACAAATCTGTTTTTTGCTATGTGTGGCCAAATAACTATGCTATTGAACGTATTTTCTATTTTTGCTAATTTATTAATGCTGTGGACACAGTACAATAACAAAAAAAAATTATTCGATTTTTTTCAAATTTCACCTCTGACTTCGAACTAGCGTGGTGAAAAAAAAATGTACCAACATAACCAGGCACTCAACGTAAAAAAATTGCGCATTTATTGTAGTTTCTAAAATGGTATAAAATTTACTAAACACTGTAATAATTTTTGAAATAATGATATTTTGTTACAAAATTAACTGTCTGCCGCCTTCATCTCATACGATCCGGTTGAACTAAGTTTGCACCTGGCGTGCTTGACATCACATACAAATTAGGTGCAAACTTCACGTAATCGTCAATATCTCGAAAACTAAGAAATTTTTATGAGGTCGATTTTACTCAGTCTCGTTTTTTATGAGCTGGTTTATTAGCCCTGTTCGCCATTTTGTAAAAGTCGCGAATTTTGATAGCCTGGATCAGTCTTTCGAAAGTCATGACTTCAAATTTCAGTATTTTCTTAATCTGCTTTTTGTTTTAAACATGACTTAATAATTAGATAATTAGATTAATAGATTAAGAAAATACTGAAATTTGAAGTCATGACATTCGAAAGACTGATCCAGGCTATCAAAATTCGCGACTTTTACAAAATGGCGAACAGGGCTGATAAACCAGCTCATAAAAAACGAGACTGAGTAAAATCGACCTCATAAAAATTTCTTAGTTTTCGAGATATTGACGATTACGTGAAGTTTGCACCTAATTTGTATGTGATGTCAAGCACGCCAGGTGCAAACTTAGTTCAACCGGATCGTATGAGATGAAGGCGGCAGACAGTTAATTTTGTAACAAAATATCATTATTTCAAAAATTATTACAGTGTTTAGTAAATTTTATACCATTTTAGAAACTACAATAAATGCGCAATTTTTTTACGTTGAGTGCCTGGTTATGTTGGTACATTTTTTTTTCACCACGCTAGTTCGAAGTCAGAGGTGAAATTTGAAAAAAATCGAATAATTTTTTTTTGTTATTGTACTGTGTCCACAGCATGAATAAATTAGCAAAAATAGAAAATACGTTCAATAGCATAGTTATTTGGCCACACATAGCAAAAAACAGATTTGTAAAATACTTGATATTTTAGCAATGACACTTAAAACACCGAGTCAGGGTATCACTTAGCACGAGTTTTACAAAAACGTCAATATCTCGAAAACTAAGAGATTTTTACTGAGGTCAAATTTGCTTAATCTAGGTTCTTATGAGCTGGTCTATCAGCCCTGATCGTATAAAAGTTGGTTTTAGGGACACCCTGTATATCGGTATCGGTATCGTATCGGCAAAATTGTGTATCGTTACATCCCTACTTCTAATTAACAATACAAGATCCTATAAAGTTGAAGCCATAACATGTATTTTTTAAGGTATATGATGCAGAAGACATCAGAGGACAAGCAGATCAAGCGGCTCAGAATGTGAAGGAGGCAGAGGAGAAACTCAGTGCCCTCTCAGCCACCCTCACGCAGAAGGAAAACAGCGTCAACAACCTGCAGACCCTGAAGCCTATCCTGGACCAGACCAACACGCTCGTGCACGACTTGACGAAGATGGCAGACAGTATTAAGTAACTTTAATTTATACGAACATTAGTACCTATGACACACACGTACATTAGTACGTATGGACAGGCGTGTCTTACTCCGCGATTTTGTTTTGCGGTAATTATTATTATTCCTTCAAGCTATAATAATAATTTTATTTTTGTCGACAACCCTAGCGGTGGGCGTGGCAACCAGAAAGAGCGCGCGTTATGATTTAGAGCGAGAAGGTAGGATTCGGCGCATTTTGTGACTCGAACGTGGGTTTTGTTAGACAGTGCGACTTCTGTACGAAGTACTATTACTTATTCTGTGCCTATGACTATATCATATGAAGACAGGTTTGGAACATGTGGTGACACATGGTTTGAGAAAAGTGGTCAAGCTCAAGATATAAAGGCACATCCCAGAAGTGTTTTAGGCGGCAATTGAGGGTAAAACTGAGGTGGAATTAGTATCACATGATTTAATCTTTTTAAAAACTTTTATTTAAGTTGCTATGCTGGTATTATTAGTATGTTAGTACTAGTATGTTTAGAGCAAATCTTGCAAGGTAAATTAGGACCACTTCCTATTTTAGACCTGAACCCATCAATAAGTGTCAAGTAGGTACAGATGTGCGATTCTCGGAAACGTTTTTTATGGACCGAGAATGTTCTTGAAATCATTTCCCATACTAAACTGAGAAATGTATCCGAGAATTCCCGAGAGCGACACAACTCTATTGTCAAGGCCCTGATATCCGGCTATAGCTTTAACACTTCAATACATAGCAATTCGTAAAATAGTACATTACACAACTAGGGTGGTAATACAAAGAAAGGCCGAGATCGCAGAAGTTTGCGGCTCGAGCTGCAAGCGAGGGACGTAAATATGCGATCGAGGGCTTTCTTTATTACCTCCCGTGTTGTGTACATCATTTTATGTCTACACTTGGCCAGAAAGCGGCTTTTTCCGTACGCGCAGCGTGCGGAAAAAGACCCTTTATGGCCAGGTGTGGCATAAACATAATAATCTTCTAGGGACTTTGAGAACGGCGATCTCGACACGGACAGCGCGGAAGGCGAGCTGCAAGTGCTGAGTACGGAGCTGGGGGAGCTGGAGGCCGCGTGGGCGGACGCGCGGGACGCGGCCGGCCGTGCGGCCGCGCGCCGCCGCGAGCGCGCCGCCGCCAGGCAGCACAACAAGGCCGTCGCGGACAGGTGAGGCTCGTGTGTGTGCGGACAGTGCGGGGGCGAGCTGCAAGTGCCGGGCACGGAGCTGGGGGAGCTGGAGGCCGCGTGGGCGGACGCGCGGGACGCGGCCGGCCGTGCGGCCGCGCGCCGCCGCGAGCGCGCCGCCGCCAGGCAGCACAACAAGGCCGTCGCGGACAGGTGAGGCTCGTGTGTGTGCGGACAGTGCGGGGGCGAGCTGCAAGTGCCGGGCACGGAGCTGGGGGAGCTGGAGGCCGCGTGGGCGGACGCGCGGGACGCGGCCGGCCGTGCGGCCGCGCGCCGCCGCGAGCGCGCCGCCGCCAGGCAGCACAACAAGGCCGTCGCGGACAGGTGAGGCTCGTGTGTGTGCGGACAGTGCGGGGGCGAGCTGCAAGTGCCGGGCACGGAGCTGGGGGAGCTGGAGGCCGCGTGGGCGGACGCGCGGGACGCGGCCGGCCGTGCGGCCGCGCGCCGCCGCGAGCGCGCCGCCGCCAGGCAGCACAACAAGGCCGTCGCGGACAGGTGAGGCTCGTGTGTGTGCGGACAGTGCGGGGGCGAGCTGCAAGTGCCGGGCACGGAGCTGGGGGAGCTGGAGGCCGCGTGGGCGGACGCGCGGGACGCGGCCGGCCGTGCGGCCGCGCGCCGCCGCGAGCGCGCCGCCGCCAGGCAGCACAACAAGGCCGTCGCGGACAGGTGAGGCTCGTGTGTGTGCGGACAGTGCGGGGGCGAGCTGCAAGTGCCGGGCACGGAGCTGGGGGAGCTGGAGGCCGCGTGGGCGGACGCGCGGGACGCGGCCGGCCGTGCGGCCGCGCGCCGCCGCGAGCGCGCCGCCGCCAGGCAGCACAACAAGGCCGTCGCGGACAGGTGAGGCTCGTGTGTGTGCGGACAGTGCGGGGGCGAGCTGCAAGTGCCGGGCACGGAGCTGGGGGAGCTGGAGGCCGCGTGGGCGGACGCGCGGGACGCGGCCGGCCGTGCGGCCGCGCGCCGCCGCCAGGCAGCACAACAAGGCCGTCGCGGACAGGTGAGGCTCGTGTGTGTGCGGACAGTGCGGGGGCGAGCTGCAAGTGCCGGGCACGGAGCTGGGGGAGCTGGAGGCCGCGTGGGCGGACGCGCGGGACGCGGCCGGCCGTGCGGCCGCGCGCCGCCGCGAGCGCGCCGCCGCCAGGCAGCACAACAAGGCCGTCGCGGACAGGTGAGGCTCGTGTGTGTGCGGACAGTGCGGGGGCGAGCTGCAAGTGCCGGGCACGGAGCTGGGGGAGCTGGAGGCCGCGTGGGCGGACGCGCGGGACGCGGCCGGCCGTGCGGCCGCGCGCCGCCGCGAGCGCGCCGCCGCCAGGCAGCACAACAAGGCCGTCGCGGACAGGTGAGGCTCGTGTGTGTGCGGACAGTGCGGGGGCGAGCTGCAAGTGCCGGGCACGGAGCTGGGGGAGCTGGAGGCCGCGTGGGCGGACGCGCGGGACGCGGCCGGCCGTGCGGCCGCGCGCCGCCGCGAGCGCGCCGCCGCCAGGCAGCACAACAAGGCCGTCGCGGACAGGTGAGGCTCGTGTGTGTGCGGACAGTGCGGGGGCGAGCTGCAAGTGCCGGGCACGGAGCTGGGGGAGCTGGAGGCCGCGTGGGCGGACGCGCGGGACGAGGCCGGCCGTGCGGCCGCGCGCCGCCGCGAGCGCGCCGCCGCCAGGCAGCACAACAAGGCCGTCGCGGACAGGTGAGGCTCGTGTGTGTGCGGACAGTGCGGGGGCGAGCTGCAAGTGCCGGGCACGGAGCTGGGGGAGCTGGAGGCCGCGTGGGCGGACGCGCGGGACGCGGCCGGCCGTGCGGCCGCGCGCCGCCGCGAGCGCGCCGCCGCCAGACAGCACAACAAGGCCGTCGCGGACAGGTGAGGCTCGTGTGTGTGCGGACAGTGCGGGGGCGAGCTGCAAGTGCCGGGCACGGAGCTGGGGGAGCTGGAGGCCGCGTGGGCGGACGCGCGGGACGCGGCCGGCCGTGCGGCCGCGCGCCGCCGCGAGCGCGCCGCCGCCAGGCAGCACAACAAGGCCGTCGCGGACAGGTGAGGCTCGTGTGTGTGCGGACAGTGCGGGGGCGAGCTGCAAGTGCCGGGCACGGAGCTGGGGGAGCTGGAGGCCGCGTGGGCGGACGCGCGGGACGCGGCCGGCCGTGCGGCCGCGCGCCGCCGCGAGCGCGCCGCCGCCAGGCAGCACAACAAGGCCGTCGCGGACAGGTGAGGCTCGTGTGTGTGCGGACAGTGCGGGGGCGAGCTGCAAGTGCCGGGCACGGAGCTGGGGGAGCTGGAGGCCGCGTGGGCGGACGCGCGGGACGCGGCCGGCCGTGCGGCCGCGCGCCGCCGCGAGCGCGCCGCCGCCAGGCAGCACAACAAGGCCGTCGCGGACAGGTGAGGCTCGTGTGTGTGCGGACAGTGCGGGGGCGAGCTGCAAGTGCCGGGCACGGAGCTGGGGGAGCTGGAGGCCGCGTGGGCGGACGCGCGGGACGCGGCCGGCCGTGCGGCCGCGCGCCGCCGCGAGCGCGCCGCCGCCAGGCAGCACAACAAGGCCGTCGCGGACAGGTGAGGCTCGTGTGTGTGCGGACAGTGCGGGGGCGAGCTGCAAGTGCCGGGCACGGAGCTGGGGGAGCTGGAGGCCGCGTGGGTGGACGCGCGGGACGCGGCCGGCCGTGCGGCCGCGCGCCGCCGCGAGCGCGCCGCCGCCAGGCAGCACAACAAGGCCGTCGCGGACAGGTGAGGCTCGTGTGTGTGCGGACAGTGCGGGGGCGAGCTGCAAGTGCCGGGCACGGAGCTGGGGGAGCTGGAGGCCGCGTGGGCGGACGCGCGGGACGCGGCCGGCCGTGCGGCCGCGCGCCGCCGCGAGCGCGCCGCCGCCAGGCAGCACAACAAGGCCGTCGCGGACAGGTGAGGCTCGTGTGTGTGCGGACAGTGCGGGGGCGAGCTGCAAGTGCCGGGCACGGAGCTGGGGGAGCTGGAGGCCGCGTGGGCGGACGCGCGGGACGCGGCCGGCCGTGCGGCCGCGCGCCGCCGCGAGCGCGCCGCCGCCAGGCAGCACAACAAGGCCGTCGCGGACAGGTGAGGCTCGTGTGTGTGCGGACAGTGCGGGGGCGAGCTGCAAGTGCCGGGCACGGAGCTGGGGGAGCTGGAGGCCGCGTGGGCGGACGCGCGGGACGCGGCCGGCCGTGCGGCCGCGCGCCGCCGCGAGCGCGCCGCCGCCAGGCAGCACAACAAGGCCGTCGCGGACAGGTGAGGCTCGTGTGTGTGCGGACAGTGCGGGGGCGAGCTGCAAGTGCCGGGCACGGAGCTGGGGGAGCTGGAGGCCGCGTGGGCGGACGCGCGGGACGCGGCCGGCCGTGCGGCCGCGCGCCGCCGCGAGCGCGCCGCCGCCAGGCAGCACAACAAGGCCGTCGCGGACAGGTGAGGCTCGTGTGTGTGCGGACAGTGCGGGGGCGAGCTGCAAGTGCCGGGCACGGAGCTGGGGGAGCTGGAGGCCGCGTGGGCGGACGCGCGGGACGCGGCCGGCCGTGCGGCCGCGCGCCGCCGCGAGCGCGCCGCCGCCAGGCAGCACAACAAGGCCGTCGCGGACAGGTGAGGCTCGTGTGTGTGCGGACAGTGCGGGGGCGAGCTGCAAGTGCCGGGCACGGAGCTGGGGGAGCTGGAGGCCGCGTGGGCGGACGCGCGGGACGCGGCCGGCCGTGCGGCCGCGCGCCGCCGCGAGCGCGCCGCCGCCAGGCAGCACAACAAGGCCGTCGCGGACAGGTGAGGCTCGTGTGTGTGCGGACAGTGCGGGGGCGAGCTGCAAGTGCCGGGCACGGAGCTGGGGGAGCTGGAGGCCGCGTGGGCGGACGCGCGGGACGCGGCCGGCCGTGCGGCCGCGCGCCGCCGCGAGCGCGCCGCCGCCAGGCAGCACAACAAGGCCGTCGCGGACAGGTGAGGCTCGTGTGTGTGCGGACAGTGCGGGGGCGAGCTGCAAGTGCCGGGCACGGAGCTGGGGGAGCTGGAGGCCGCGTGGGCGGACGCGCGGGACGCGGCCGGCCGTGCGGCCGCGCGCCGCCGCGAGCGCGCCGCCGCCAGGCAGCACAACAAGGCCGTCGCGGACAGGTGAGGCTCGTGTGTGTGCGGACAGTGCGGGGGCGAGCTGCAAGTGCCGGGCACGGAGCTGGGGGAGCTGGAGGCCGCGTGGGCGGACGCGCGGGACGCGGCCGGCCGTGCGGCCGCGCGCCGCCGCGAGCGCGCCGCCGCCAGGCAGCACAACAAGGCCGTCGCGGACAGGTGAGGCTCGTGTGTGTGCGGACAGTGCGGGGGCGAGCTGCAAGTGCCGGGCACGGAGCTGGGGGAGCTGGAGGCCGCGTGGGCGGACGCGCGGGACGCGGCCGGCCGTGCGGCCGCGCGCCGCCGCGAGCGCGCCGCCGCCAGGCAGCACAACAAGGCCGTCGCGGACAGGTGAGGCTCGTGTGTGTGCGGACAGTGCGGGGGCGAGCTGCAAGTGCCGGGCACGGAGCTGGGGGAGCTGGAGGCCGCGTGGGCGGACGCGCGGGACGCGGCCGGCCGTGCGGCCGCGCGCCGCCGCGAGCGCGCCGCCGCCAGGCAGCACAACAAGGCCGTCGCGGACAGGTGAGGCTCGTGTGTGTGCGGACAGTGCGGGGGCGAGCTGCAAGTGCCGGGCACGGAGCTGGGGGAGCTGGAGGCCGCGTGGGCGGACGCGCGGGACGCGGCCGGCCGTGCGGCCGCGCGCCGCCGCGAGCGCGCCGCCGCCAGGCAGCACAACAAGGCCGTCGCGGACAGGTGAGGCTCGTGTGTGTGCGGACAGTGCGGGGGCGAGCTGCAAGTGCCGGGCACGGAGCTGGGGGAGCTGGAGGCCGCGTGGGCGGACGCGCGGGACGCGGCCGGCCGTGCGGCCGCGCGCCGCCGCGAGCGCGCCGCCGCCAGGCAGCACAACAAGGCCGTCGCGGACAGGTGAGGCTCGTGTGTGTGCGGACAGTGCGGGGGCGAGCTGCAAGTGCCGGGCACGGAGCTGGGGGAGCTGGAGGCCGCGTGGGCGGACGCGCGGGACGCGGCCGGCCGTGCGGCCGCGCGCCGCCGCGAGCGCGCCGCCGCCAGGCAGCACAACAAGGCCGTCGCGGACAGGTGAGGCTCGTGTGTGTGCGGACAGTGCGGGGGCGAGCTGCAAGTGCCGGGCACGGAGCTGGGGGAGCTGGAGGCCGCGTGGGCGGACGCGCGGGACGCGGCCGGCCGTGCGGCCGCGCGCCGCCGCGAGCGCGTCGCCGCCAGGCAGCACAACAAGGCCGTCGCGGACAGGTGAGGCTCGTGTGTGTGCGGACAGTGCGGGGGCGAGCTGCAAGTGCCGGGCACGGAGCTGGGGGAGCTGGAGGCCGCGTGGGCGGACGCGCGGGACGCGGCCGGCCGTGCGGCCGCGCGCCGCCGCGAGCGCGCCGCCGCCAGGCAGCACAACAAGGCCGTCGCGGACAGGTGAGGCTCGTGTGTGTGCGGACAGTGCGGGGGCGAGCTGCAAGTGCCGGGCACGGAGCTGGGGGAGCTGGAGGCCGCGTGGGCGGACGCGCGGGACGCGGCCGGCCGTGCGGCCGCGCGCCGCCGCGAGCGCGCCGCCGCCAGGCAGCACAACAAGGCCGTCGCGGACAGGTGAGGCTCGTGTGTGTGCGGACAGTGCGGGGGCGAGCTGCAAGTGCCGGGCACGGAGCTGGGGGAGCTGGAGGCCGCGTGGGCGGACGCGCGGGACGCGGCCGGCCGTGCGGCCGCGCGCCGCCGCGAGCGCGCCGCCGCCAGGCAGCACAACAAGGCCGTCGCGGACAGGTGAGGCTCGTGTGTGTGCGGACAGTGCGGGGGCGAGCTGCAAGTGCCGGGCACGGAGCTGGGGGAGCTGGAGGCCGCGTGGGCGGACGCGCGGGACGCGGCCGGCCGTGCGGCCGCGCGCCGCCGCGAGCGCGCCGCCGCCAGGCAGCACAACAAGGCCGTCGCGGACAGGTGAGGCTCGTGTGTGTGCGGACAGTGCGGGGGCGAGCTGCAAGTGCCGGGCACGGAGCTGGGGGAGCTGGAGGCCGCGTGGGCGGACGCGCGGGACGCGGCCGGCCGTGCGGCCGCGCGCCGCCGCGAGCGCGCCGCCGCCAGGCAGCACAACAAGGCCGTCGCGGACAGGTGAGGCTCGTGTGTGTGCGGACAGTGCGGGGGCGAGCTGCAAGTGCCGGGCACGGAGCTGGGGGAGCTGGAGGCCGCGTGGGCGGACGCGCGGGACGCGGCCGGCCGTGCGGCCGCGCGCCGCCGCGAGCGCGCCGCCGCCAGGCAGCACAACAAGGCCGTCGCGGACAGGTGAGGCTCGTGTGTGTGCGGACAGTGCGGGGGCGAGCTGCAAGTGCCGGGCACGGAGCTGGGGGAGCTGGAGGCCGCGTGGGCGGACGCGCGGGACGCGGCCGGCCGTGCGGCCGCGCGCCGCCGCGAGCGCGCCGCCGCCAGGCAGCACAACAAGGCCGTCGCGGACAGGTGAGGCTCGTGTGTGTGCGGACAGTGCGGGGGCGAGCTGCAAGTGCCGGGCACGGAGCTGGGGGAGCTGGAGGCCGCGTGGGCGGACGCGCGGGACGCGGCCGGCCGTGCGGCCGCGCGCCGCCGCGAGCGCGCCGCCGCCAGGCAGCACAACAAGGCCGTCGCGGACAGGTGAGGCTCGTGTGTGTGCGGACAGTGCGGGGGCGAGCTGCAAGTGCCGGGCACGGAGCTGGGGGAGCTGGAGGCCGCGTGGGCGGACGCGCGGGACGCGGCCGGCCGTGCGGCCGCGCGCCGCCGCGAGCGCGCCGCCGCCAGGCAGCACAACAAGGCCGTCGCGGACAGGTGAGGCTCGTGTGTGTGCGGACAGTGCGGGGGCGAGCTGCAAGTGCCGGGCACGGAGCTGGGGGAGCTGGAGGCCGCGTGGGCGGACGCGCGGGACGCGGCCGGCCGTGCGGCCGCGCGCCGCCGCGAGCGCGCCGCCGCCAGGCAGCACAACAAGGCCGTCGCGGACAGGTGAGGCTCGTGTGTGTGCGGACAGTGCGGGGGCGAGCTGCAAGTGCCGGGCACGGAGCTGGGGGAGCTGGAGGCCGCGTGGGCGGACGCGCGGGACGCGGCCGGCCGTGCGGCCGCGCGCCGCCGCGAGCGCGCCGCCGCCAGGCAGCACAACAAGGCCGTCGCGGACAGGTGAGGCTCGTGTGTGTGCGGACAGTGCGGGGGCGAGCTGCAAGTGCCGGGCACGGAGCTGGGGGAGCTGGAGGCCGCGTGGGCGGACGCGCGGGACGCGGCCGGCCGTGCGGCCGCGCGCCGCCGCGAGCGCGTCGCCGCCAGGCAGCACAACAAGGCCGTCGCGGACAGGTGAGGCTCGTGTGTGTGCGGACAGTGCGGGGGCGAGCTGCAAGTGCCGGGCACGGAGCTGGGGGAGCTGGAGGCCGCGTGGGCGGACGCGCGGGACGCGGCCGGCCGTGCGGCCGCGCGCCGCCGCGAGCGCGCCGCCGCCAGGCAGCACAACAAGGCCGTCGCGGACAGGTGAGGCTCGTGTGTGTGCGGACAGTGCGGGGGCGAGCTGCAAGTGCCGGGCACGGAGCTGGGGGAGCTGGAGGCCGCGTGGGCGGACGCGCGGGACGCGGCCGGCCGTGCGGCCGCGCGCCGCCGCGAGCGCGCCGCCGCCAGGCAGCACAACAAGGCCGTCGCGGACAGGTGAGGCTCGTGTGTGTGCGGACAGTGCGGGGGCGAGCTGCAAGTGCCGGGCACGGAGCTGGGGGAGCTGGAGGCCGCGTGGGCGGACGCGCGGGACGCGGCCGGCCGTGCGGCCGCGCGCCGCCGCGAGCGCGCCGCCGCCAGGCAGCACAACAAGGCCGTCGCGGACAGGTGAGGCTCGTGTGTGTGCGGACAGTGCGGGGGCGAGCTGCAAGTGCCGGGCACGGAGCTGGGGGAGCTGGAGGCCGCGTGGGCGGACGCGCGGGACGCGGCCGGCCGTGCGGCCGCGCGCCGCCGCGAGCGCGCCGCCGCCAGGCAGCACAACAAGGCCGTCGCGGACAGGTGAGGCTCGTGTGTGTGCGGACAGTGCGGGGGCGAGCTGCAAGTGCCGGGCACGGAGCTGGGGGAGCTGGAGGCCGCGTGGGCGGACGCGCGGGACGCGGCCGGCCGTGCGGCCGCGCGCCGCCGCGAGCGCGCCGCCGCCAGGCAGCACAACAAGGCCGTCGCGGACAGGTGAGGCTCGTGTGTGTGCGGACAGTGCGGGGGTGAGCTGCAAGTGCTGGCTGAAGCCGCGTTGGCTGAAGCACGAGGCGTTCTTTTTTTGAAAAAATCTTTAATGTACGAAAACAGTCTGCCTACAAGTTTATTGTGTGTATAGAACAGAGGATCCCAATTTTTCTCAGCCCGTGACGCACTTACAAGTTTAGTACTTCGTCACGGCGCCCTACCCTAGTTCGCTCAAAATAGGTATTGTTGCTTTACAGGTACCCGCGAATATTTGTGGTTTTAGATAATGATAGAAGATCGACTCACGGTGACTCTTTACTTTCTACGGCGACCATGGCGCCGCGGCGCACACTTTGGGAACCCCTGGTATAGAAGATATAGATATATAGAATAAATCTTGTTTATTATGACATCCCGACGTTACGTATTTTTTACAGCGTTTGCGATATACTCGCTGTTACTAACTTCGGGAAACGGGATACAAATCAAAATAATATACGCGATATAATCCGCTACAATAGTTCTATATGTTTTTTAATTAGCGCTCTGAAGGAGTGTGAAGAGAAGCACAGACGCGGGAGCGACGAGGCGGCGCGGGAGCTGCTGCTCACGCGGAGCATCAAGGATGCCACGGGCAAGTACGAGCAGGAGAAGGCCGCCGGTGCGGCCGTGCTCGCCCACATCCGGGAACAGTTCACCAATGAAGTAAGTGGCAATGGAGATAAACTGGGACCGTGCTGTCACAGTATAATAGCGGTCATTTTTAGAGTTCTGTACCAAAATGGTAAAAAAGGAACCCTTATGGTGCGACTCTGTCAGATATCTCAGGAAGTACTGCCGCGTTAAAACTATTCTTAATTCCATATAGATATATATGGAATTTAGAATAGTTTAAAAGTCGCTAACCCGACCCTATTTGACATAAAAAAAAGATTGTACCTTTTTTACTTTTTTTTAAAGGGGGCCGTAATGGGCGGTCGAAAATTTAGAGTTGTGCTATTCTATCAAGTGGAGTATGGACAAATGAAAGGGCTTAATTTGTAGATTCCAAATCATTTACTTTTTCTCTAATCATTTACTTTTTGATTTATGACTATATGAAAAACGATAAAAAAATACCCCCCCCCCCCCTCCCCTATTATCGTCGAAGTTACTGAACAGAAAAATCTGTAATAATTACCAATTATGAACATCATCCTAAATATTACAAGAAAAATATAACGGTTTTCCTAAATTGTACCGTTGTTTAGAAATTTACAAAAATCGTAACATTACTTATTTGCTCCTACTAAGCTAACCGCCTTACAGTTTTTCTTGAACTACTCACGTATCTACTTATGAGTCTGTACGGAACCCTCGGTGCGCGAGTCCGACTCGCACTTGACCGGTGTTTCTTCCTACAAAAGGTACATCGCGCGCTTGTGTGCGCGCCTTGAACGAACGCACTATAGCGCGTCTGTGTGATTATGTGTCGCACGCTCCTAAACTGCCGAAGTTGGACTACTTGTCTGTCTTTATACTTTGGTACTGTGCCAATGACGTTAAAAATGACGTCAAATTACATACAGATTTGTGTAGATTCCAAAACTAATTTTATTTTTTTTCTTAGTCATGTAGTATTTGATTCCTAAATATTACAGGAAAAATAAACCTGTTTTCCTAACTTGCAGCGTTTTTTAGAAATTCGCAAAAATTGCAAGACAAATTTATTTGCTTCTACTAAACTAACCGCGACATAATGTCGATGTATCAACAGTTTTTCAAGAGCAAAGTTAAGTTTGTCCCACCATACAGTTTATCTTGAATTATCCATGTATCTACTGACAAATTTGTACGGAACCCTCGGTGCGCGAGACTCGCACTTGCCCGGGTTTTACATTCTACTTTATTTATTTTTCTTTATTACCATTCTATTTAATGATAATCTCCCTATATTCCAGTTGACAACTATGCAAGACTATCTTTGCAACAAAATGAAGGATGTGTCCAGGAGGATTGGGATTGAAAGTCAAAGACAACGAGAGAAATGAATTTTGACCTCTGTGATGCTAATATAGATATTGAAATGAGTTTTTTTAATAAACAGACTTTAATGCTTAAGAATCAAGATTGCTCTTGTTCCTTACGATCACGAAATGAAAGAATGTGCATAACTATTAGTTATATGTCACAATTGTATTTTTTTTTTATCTAATAAAATCATAGAAACCTTAACTGTATTTTCAATTTTAAACTGTAGGTAGATGGCATGTACCCTAGCATCCTAAGAAATACATAGTTTTACGTAAACGGCTAATGTTGAGCGAATCACTAAATAAAGGCAAAACTAACAGCAAAAAATATATTTTCGAATGCCGAAATTAGTGAATGTTTAGCAAAATTTGGAATAACGATTTATTTTTAAAACAAAATTACATTTGATTAAATGGCTTGCTGGAAGTTTAAAAGGAAATTAATTAATTTAGTAACAAAACAAGGCCTAGTCAAATCTAACCTACTTTAACATCTCACATTTTTAAATAACAGCAATTGTTATAGGTATCCAATAAAGCAAAGAAATAGATTTTAATACTTGTTCATAATGTTAGTTCCTATAAATACATATTTGGATTTTGCATAGGACTTGGCACTCATTTAGATCTCCATTCTTTTTGCGGCGAAGCCCACAGCCTAGCATAATTTTTGTATTGAACTTGGCTCTCCTTTTTTACATTTATGTTTTTGGTGGGATATCATTACTTTTTGTAAAGAAAACTAGGCAGGTATTGAGATTTAATGTTTGTAACGGTTTCAACGATACAATTAAAAAAAAAATTGTATGGCCCTATTTTTTAACTTTTTTTATTTTTAAATTTTTTTCTACGCTTACACTCAATTACCGAGCTGGATTCCAAATTTATTAACGGTTCCAACGATACAATAAAAAAAAATTGTATGGGGACCCCCCCTGTTTTTTAACTTTTTTATTTTTAGATTTATTCCTACGCTTACACACAATTACCGAGCTGGATTCCAAACTTCATCTTTCTAGGTCATCTGGAAGTAGGTTTAGGTACTCAACGATACAATTAAAAAAACAAAATGTTGTATGGGGACCCCCCCTATTTTTTTACTTTTTTTTATTTTCAGTTTTTTTAGTACGCTTACACACAATTACCGAGCTAGATTCCAAATTTCATCCTTCTAGGTCATCTGGAAGTAGGTTAGGTTTAGGTACTATATGTCTGTAGATCAGTCAGTCAGTCAGTCAGTGCTAAAATTTACGACTTTTTGACCTTCATATCTTTATAACCGTTTGAGCTAGCTTCATGCAATTTGGGCTTCTAGATGTCCTTATGGATATAATTAAACACACGTAGTTTTATGTGTTTATGTTAAAGACGTTTTGAGTTATAGAAGGGTCAAAAGTGGCGCCAAGTGGTTCGTGTAATATTACACTTGGCGCTGGCTAGCCAGTTTTGCTCGAACTTGGCTTGACACGCTGCCGCGTGTCTAGATAGCGGCGATTTGTTAAGTAGCAAGTTGTTTGACGAGGGCCAGAAAGAAGTCGTTATATGACACGAAGTTATACGAGCGATCGAAGCGAGTGAGGACTAAATAATGCAATGTCTTTTAGCCTCTTGTTAGAATAGAACTGAAATAGCCAAGTTTGACAAAAAAGTTGCATCTTGAGAGTAGAAACTTGTTTAGTATTTAGGGAAGCTAAGGAGACTCGGACTACGGTTTTTAGTGCGTATGCGATATTGCTAGGATCGCTGCATTCATTCAAAGTGGACAGTGAACCCTGTTATAGATAGCGGCTACTATAATGGAAATCCTCTGCGCTTCATCGCCATCTCATTATTCGGTTGGCTTGCTGTGAAATTGCTGCTGAACCGATGAGTTATAACACTACGGCGCAGTGAACCAAGACAGGCTTTAAAAGTCAATGGTATGGGCTCCGCGAGGGGGCGTTAGCCAGAGACCAGAAAGAGCACGCATTACGCGATTGAAAGAGACGGTCGGATCCGGTGCGTTCCGTCCGGTGGTCGGACTCGAACGACAGTTTTGTTACAGAGAGATTTCTGTAAATCTGTACGTAAGTAGTACTATTACTTATTCTGTGATTCAGCCTAGGGACGACGAGTACATACGAGGTACATGCGAAATTTGATTTAGGTAGAATTTATAGTACCTGGGTACAGTGACATTAGCTGAAAATGGAAACTAATATTTGGCACCGTGATTGAATAAGTCACATGACGGTCAGAAGGGAGGGACTAAGGGAGGGATTAACCAGCTAGGAAATCAACAATGTAAAACTTTGTACACAATAATTTATTTCTTAATAATTTAGTAAGATTATGTAATGAAAGTACGATCAAAAATATTGAACGCTTTGACTAAGGGATGTAAATGGCTGCGCACACTGCACTTCAATCTTTAAAAACCTATTTAGTTTGAACTAATTTTAGGTAGCATTAACATTCAGTTGTCTGATTATTGCTATGATGAGTCATAAAGTACTGACGTTACATGTATCTAACAGTTAGAGATGTCGGGCTTGGCGCCCTGGCAGTGCGCCTTCCAGGCCATCCAGCCGTCGAAGCCGTGCCGCGCGAAGATCTTCTTCACGCAGGTCGCCGCCACCGTGATGTCGTCCGTGCGCAGCGCTGCAACACACGCACACTCAACAATCGCTCACTGAACCCTCCATACACGTCAAGTTTATTGTACAACATCGGCTATACTACACATCAGTAGCGTGGTGTCCAAAGAACTCGATTCCTATCGGCTTGCCTAATATCAGGCAATTGAGCACCTTATTCTACAGCTCTTAAGGAAAATATACGCCAAATATGCACCGGCTTGCCCAAGGACATCTTTGACGCCACGCCACTGCTACACATTACATTTTGTTATATGCATGCAATAAAGTTTCATTGCATTGAGACGGGTAGAGGATGTTCTAAATAATATATTAATGTAGATTTATAGGTTTCTTGACTATCGTTAAGGGTTAGGAGATTAGAGTGGTACCTACCGGCGCAGGATACGTTGCACTCGAGGCCGGGCGGGCCGTCGCGGGTGCACCAGTAGCGGTCGTTGATCTGGAAGAGCCCGTGGTCCCAGGAGGCATCACCGTTTAGTTTTCCAATCGCGTCAGTGCGGAAGCTGCTCTCCTTCTCCACCAGGCACACCCCTGTGACAAAACATACGATCATAAATCCCAAAGAATCTGCTTTTTTAGAACTATCACAGGAACGAGACTTGCCCAGCAGAGCTACGTTTGCATCTTGCACGAATCCTCGTCACCGCCCGGTGCAAACTTAACTCAACCGGTTTGTTACAGCTCCTTAACTCTTTAGGTGTAAGAAACATGGTACTCACAGTCCCTCATCTGAGGCTCAGGGAAGCCCTGCTTCCTCAGCTCCCGCACCAGCTCGCACTTCTCGAACTGCTTCGCGGCCGCCATTGCCACCAGCGCCGCCAACACCACCAACACGCTTCTGCCCATATTGCTTATGATACAATGTTTACTTCACAAGTGCTAGTTCGCAGCGTTCGCTGAGAATAATATGCTTCAGGTGAGGGAGGTACACACTTTATATACGGTTTATTTATTTTCCTGTAGGCTTATCTTGACGTAACGGCAAGCCCTACCGTTTGTACTGTCTCAAACAGTCGCGACGTAGCGTTACTCACACCAAGGCAAGGATATTCATCGCGTTAATACTGGCTGTGGTCAGTGAGTTGAGTGACTTGTTTCTTAAAGACAATGGAACAAAGCGTAAACGTGTCTACGACGAGTCAACTGGGTAATTTCATCTATGAGTATAGATAATTATAGGTAGGTATATCTCAACTAGAGGAAACCGTACCGTAGGCAAGAACAGTGCCAAAAACTTTTGATTGTAGGTAACTGCGGGGCTCTACACATTAATAATCATCATTTCAATTTCAATTCAGAGGCATCTACTACTGAAAATAGGCAGGCCCGCGCCAACCTCCGGCAGCGCCTGTGTGCAAACCTATGAAGCACCTCTTTATTGTCGTCGTGTTTCGAATTCCGGCGCCCCTATTACCTTGGCGCCTGTGTGCGTTGCACACTCCGCACACAGGGGCGGCGCGGCCCTGAAAATAGGCACCGATTAGGTATATTAATGTAATACATAACATAAGGTATCTCACAAATAATCTAGAGATTTTTCAAGATTGCCAAATTTTGCACTGCATTTGGCTGTCACTGCAAACAGGAATAATACCTACGTGATCCAAATGTCTGACAATACGGCCAAAATCAATATGTAATCAGTTCTGTAGATGTGAATGTCCCAACAAGTGGTTGACATAACGTGATTCACAAATATACATAGGAGCGAACAAATTGCGTAAATACTAAAGGTTCGTATACGTAGGTGTGGCCTGTGTTTTCGCAATCAATTGCACTTAATACATTTCGTAGCTCTCTGTTATTTAGTTACTTATCAACCTAGTTACTTATATAATCACTTGCAGTAATATCCGACAGGAACAATCGTACAGAAAATGACTCTAAAAGTTGAAAAATATTGGGATTATGCTAGAGTGAGTTTGTGTTGTCTTACGTTAACGTTAATATAGGTGAGCGTACCTTATAACTCAGGGTGCTGAAAATAGCTGGCGGCATGAGGGTCAATCGCAGAAAATATGTACCTTTTACTTTTTTTGTCTGAAGACATCTGATCATGGTGTGTCTTATACCATTTAACTCAGAATCATGAGCACTTTTTGAAATAAAAAAAGCTGTCCAAAATGTCCAAAATTTCCGTACAAATTTTGAATCTCAGTTTCGTAACGCCCATACTAATTTATAGGGGAAATTATTTATCAGTTTCGTTACTATTTTCCCCTATATTTAGTTTGGGCGTAACGAAACTGAGATTCAAAATTTGTACGGAAATTTTGAACATTTTGGACAGCTTATTTTATTTCATAAATGAAAAATGCTCATGATTCTGAGTAAAATGGTATAAGACACGCCATGATCACGATCAGACAAATAAGTAAAAGGTACATATTTTCTGCGATTGACCCATGATACGATATGTCGATATTCAAAGAATTTACGAAGACGAGTTTTTAGATATGAGTGCCTATTGTTTTAGTTCGGGAAGGTTGCAGTTGATAGGGAAGACAGGATTAGCTACATAAAGAAGTAATACGCTTCTGAATGCAATATTTATTAATTTCAGAATTTATGAATTGGTGTACCTACTGCGAATTCCTCTATTTACTTTAATTGGAACTGATCGCGTTGTCACTTTTGCTGTTGTATGTACCATAGGTACCATCGTAAGTAGGGCATGGATACCAGTTTTAATTAAAATTGAAAAACCGGACTACGGAACCGAAAATGAGATACTGATATACAGGTATTAGGATTATTTTTTAATATCGGTAATTCGATATTTCAGTCAAATAAGTCAAAATATATGAAATTAATTCCTTAAGTGTAAATATGTGTTCAATAAAAGACTATGACAAAAGTACTGATAATTTCTACTAACTGATTCAAGTAGGTATAGATGTGCACTTTTTGTAATTTCAAAATTGTCGTCGTGGTTCTTAATTCGTCTATTTCCTTATCGATTCAGGACCTGATCGCGTTGCCACTTTTGATGCCGTATGTACATACCTACCTACTATACCATCGTAAAAGCAATTAAGGGGCAACAGGCGATGGGGTTCCCACCACTTATTTTTTTTACCTTCCGTACAAACAGTAGGTTAATAATAATGAGTAGGCATGCTGTGAAATACCGAATGGCAAATGCTGGCTAGAATAGTACATTGTGTATCTAGGGCGGTAAGTAAGGAATTACAAACGAGTGTTTGTTACAAGCCCGAGGTGAAACCGAGGGCTTTAATAACACGAGTTTGTAATTCCTTTACCACCCGTGGCACACACAATGTTTTTCATCACACTTGTGAGGAAATCTCAATAAAATAACCTTACTTTTCGACCCAGTATGACAAGAAAATATTAAAACAGACAGTGACATTTGTGACATATGTCAATAGACAATGCGAATGTCAAGTCACGTTCGGAAACCATAGCGGTAACGACCATTTAAGTTGATTTTATATTTGCAAAATAAAGAAATACATTATTTAAACATTTAATTAATGTTACCGAAATATGTGTTTATACGTATTTGCAATTACAGTTATCTTTAAATAAATATTTCAGTGATAAAAGTTAAAAAAGTAAGTTGGCGTTTCCTTTGAACATGACAAATAAGAGTAAAACAGAACCAGCGTTTCAAATTTAAAAAGAAAACCATTACGCTCTAGGGCGTAATAGGCCATTTACGGCCCGCAGAACCTACGTGTAATGACACCATTTTCGAGCAAGTGTGATGAAAATAATTTTAATTACTTGACACCCGTATTTAGGGAAAATGTTACAAGAAATCTAAGTGATGTTCTAGTATGACTAATTGATGTTGCTTGGAATTCCTTACCCGAGTTTGTGCAACATTTATTAATATACCTACCTTTAGTATCTACCTAGGTAGCTTATAAATAGATACATATGTACAATTGTAGACAATAACTACCTACTTAGGTAAATAGGAGACGAAAATATGCCATCTATCTATATATATAAAAGAAGATGTCCTGACTGACTGACTGACTGACTGACTGACTGACTGACTTACTGGCTCATCAACGCACAGCCGAAACTACTGAAGCTAGGAACTTGAAATTTTCACAGTAGGGTGGTTATATAACGTAAGTAAGGGATAAGAAGGGATTTTTCGAAATTCATCCCCAAAGGTGGTTAAATAGGGGTTGAAAGTTTATATGGGGACCACACGATTTTTAAAGTTGGAGATCTGAGACTTAGTACAAAGACCCTTCAATATGAGTAAAGAAAAGTAATTTAACCGTTTTTCGAAATTCATCCCTAAAAGGGGTTAAACGGGGGTTGAAACATTGTATAGGCACCAAACAATTTTTAAAGTTGCAGATCTGAGACTTCGGACATAGACCCTTCAATACGAGAACAGGAAAGTAATTTCACGGTTTTTCGAAATTCATCCCCAAAGGGGTTAAATGGGGGTTGAAACTTTGTAAAGGGACCAAACGATTTTTAAAGTTGGAGATCTGAGAGTTCGCACATAGATCCTTCAATATTAGTACAGGAAAGTGATTTCACGGTTTTTCGAAACTCATCCCCGAAAGGGGTTAAATGGGGGTTGAAACTTTGTATAGGGACCAAACGATTTGTGAAGTTGGAGATCTGAGACTTTGTAAATAGACCCTTCAATATGAGTAGAGAAAAGTAATTTCACCCTTTTTCGAAATTCATCCCTAAAAGGGGTAAAATGGGGGTTGAAACTTTGTAGGGAGGAACCAAACGATTTTTAAAGTTGGAGATCTGAGACTTTGTACATAAACCCTTCAATATGAGTAAAGAAAAGAAATTTCACCGTTTTTCCAAATTCATCCCTAAAAGGGGTTAAACGGGGGTTGAAACATTGTATAGGCACCAAACAATTTTTAAAGTTGGAGATCTGAGACTTCGGACATAGACCCTTCAATATGAGAACAGGAAAGTGATTTCACGGTTTTTCGAAATTCATCCCCGAAAGGGGTTAAATGGGGGTTGAAACTTTGTAAAGGGACCAAACGATTTTTAAAGTTGGAGATCTGAGAGTTCGCACATAGACCCTTCAATATTAGTACAGGAAAGTGATTTCACGGTTTTTCGAAACTCATCCCCGAAAGGGGTTAAATGGGGGTTGAAACTTTGTATAGGGACCAAACGATTTGTGAAGTTGGAGATCTGAGACTTTGTAAATAGACCCTTCAATATGAGTAGAGAAAAGTAATTTCACCCTCTTTCGAAATTCATCCCTAAAAGGGGTAAAATGGGGGTTGAAACTTTGTAGGGAGGAACCAAACGATTTTTAAAGTTGGAGATCTGAGACTTCGGACATAGACCCTTCAATATGAGTAGCGAAAAGTAATTTCACCGTTTTTAAAAATTCATCCCTAAAAAGGGTTAAACGGGGGTTGAAACTTTGTATGGGGACCAATCGATTTTTAAAGTTGGAGATCTGAGACTTCGGATATAGACCCTTCAATATGAGTAGAGAAAAGTAATTTCACCCTCTTTCGAAATTCATCCCTAAAAGGGGTAAAATGGGGGTTGAAACTTTGTAGGGAGGAACCAAACGATTTTTAAAGTTGGAGATCTGAGACTTTGTACATAGACCCTTCAATATGAGAACAGGAAAGTAATTTCACGGTTTTTCGAAACTCATCCCCGAAAGGGGTTAAATGGGGGTTGAAACTTTGTAAAGGGACCAAACGATTTTTAAAGTTGGAGATCTGAGAGTTCGCACATAGACCCTTCAATATTAGTACAGGAAAGTGATTTCACGGTTTTTCGAAACTCATCCCCGAAAGGGGTTAAATGGGGGTTGAAACTTTGTAAAGGGACCAAACGATTTTTAAAGTTGGAGATCTGAGAGTTCGCACATAGACCCTTCAATATTAGTACAGGAAAGTAATTTCACGGTTTTTCGAAACTCATCCCCGAAAGGGGTTAAATGGGGGTTGAAACTTTGTAAAGGAACCAAACGATTTTTAAAGTTGGAGAATTGAGAGTTCGCACATAGACCCTTCAATATTAGTACAGGAAAGTGATTTCACAGTTTTTTGAAATTCATCCCCGAAAGGGGTTAAATGGGGGTTGAAACTTTGTAGGGAGGAACCAAACGATTTTTAAAGTTGGAGATCTGAGAGTTCGCACATTGACCCTTCAATATTAGTACAGGAAAGTGATTTCACGGTTTTTCGAAATTCATTCCCAAAAGGGGTTAAAGGGGGGTTGAAACTTTGTATAGGCACCAAACGATTTTTGAAGTTAGAGATCTGAGAGTTCGCACATAGATCCTTCAATATGAGTAAAGAAAAGTAATTTCACCCTTTTTTGAAATTCATCCCTAAAAGGGGTAATACGGGCGTTGAAATATTGTATATGGACCAAATTATTTTTAAGTTACAGATCTGAGACTTCGTACATAGACTCTTCAATAAAGGTAGAAGAAAGTAGTTTTACCTTTTTTCAAAATTCATCCAAAACGGGGGCTAAATGGGGGTGGAGAAGATTTTTGAAGTTGGAGCTCTGAGACATCGTACATAGTCTCCACAATATGAGTACAGGAAAGTAATTTCACGGTTTTTCGAAATTCATCCCCAAAAGGGGTTAAATGGGGGGTTGAATCTTTGTACAGGGACCAAACTATTTTTGAAGTTGAAGCTCTGAGACATCGTACATAGACTTCTCAATAAGAATAAAGAAAAGTAGCTTTACCGTTTTTCGAAATTCATCCCTAAAAAGGGGTCATACGGGGGTTGAAACTTTATATGGAGACCAAACGATTTTTGTAGTAGATCTTGAACTTCGTACATAGACTCATCCATAAGAGTAAAGAAAAGTTATTGCTGTCTTTTGAACTTCATCCCCAAAGGGGTTTAAATGGGGGTTGAAACTTTGTGTAGGGTCCAAAGAATTTTTGTAGTTGGAGCTCTAAGACGTCGCACATAGACTCCTTAATAAGAGTAAAAAAAAGTGATTTTTCGTTTTAAAAATTCATCCCTAAGAAGGGGCTAAACGGGGGTCGAAACTTTGGAGTGGGACTGAACGGTATTTGTAGTAGATCTTAAACTTCTTACATAGACACATCTGTAAGAGTAAAGGAAAGTGATTGCTGTTTTTTGAAATTCATCCCCAAAGGGGTTTAAATGGGGGTAGAAACTTTGTATACGGACCAAACGATTTTTGAAGTTGGCGATCTGAGACATCGTACATAGACTCCTTAATAAGAACAAAGAAATGTGGTTTTTACCGTTTTTTCATCCCTAAAAAGGGATCAAACGGGGGTTGAAACTTTGTAAAGGGACCAAACGATTTTTGCAGTAGATCTTGAACTCATCCAAAAGAGAAAAGCAGCAGTTTTTTGAAAATCCAAAGGGGTTTAAATGGGGGTTGAAACTCTGTATAGGGTCCAAAGGATTAGGAAGTAGGAAATCTGATACTTCGTACATATCCTTCAATAAGGGTACAGAAAAAAACATTAAACCATTTTTGGAAATTCATCTCCAAACAGGGTTAAATGGGGGCTTAAACTTTATAAAGGGACCAAATGATTTTTTCATCACACTTGCTCGAAAATGGTGTCATTACGCGTAGGTTTTGCGGGCCGTAAATGACCTATTACGCCCTAGGGCGTAATGGTTTTTTTTTTAAATTTGAAACGCTGGTTCTGTTTTACTCTTATTTGTCATGTTCAAAGGAAACGCCAACTTACTTTTTTAACTTTTATTACTGAAATATTTATTTAAAGAGAACTGTTATTGCAAATACAATGTAAACACATATTTCTGTAACATTAATTAAATGTTTAAATATAGTATTTCAGTATTTTGCAAATATAAAATCAACCATTTTAAGTCTTTACCGCTATGGTTTCCGAACGTGACTTGACGTTCGCATTGTCTATGGAATATGTCACTAATGTCACTGTCAGTTTTACAATTTTATTTAGGTTAAGTAAGGTTATTTTAATCAGATTTCCTCACAAGTGTGATGAAAAACATTGTGTGTGCCACGGGCGGTAAAGGAATTACAAACTCGTGTTATTAAAGCCCTCGGCTTCGCCTCGGCCTTGTAACAAACACTCGTTTGTAATTCTTTACTTACCGCCCTTGATACACAATGTACTATTAAAGTAGGGTACCTATCTAAAACTGATTAAACTGAATAGAACTGAAATGATTTCATCGTTCATTAAAATTTATCCCGAAAACGGGTTGATTAGGTAGGGGTTGGTTTGTTTGGGTCCAATATTTGAGGGTTTTGTTTAAATACCTACAACAAAGTTTATGAACAAATATCAGAAACTATTTATTGCCTATTAAGATTAATTGCCTAATTATAATTTACACCGCAGACGAAGTCGCGGGCATAAGCTAGTGTTCACATATTTCTGGTAACCTTGTTTGGTCTTACTTACCTACTTGGTAGTTTTGGAATACTTAATCTCGGTTTATGTGGTCGGTACCTTCAGCACAAGGTTGTGTTTAAAATTGTACATTTTTATCTTTTTAGGTCAATTGCACTAGGTTAGTTATTTAATTCAGTCCGTTAAATAAACGTGTGGCTATGAATGAACGTATATCAATTATTAATATTAACTGGTATCAATATTCGGAAAGTTGTATTTTGCGCACTAGTGCTTTGTACTTTTCAGGTAACTTTTGAATACTAAAAAACACACTTATTTGCAAATAAGTAAACTACAAAGTACTTAATTATAAATATATTTCTTGCTTTTTCATGTTTAAATTTAGTTAATTTTTGTATTTTTCTCCCCAAAATAATTTCTTTTGATTTGGGTGTAATCTAATTTTTTTCGCAAATGTATAAAAAAACGTCGTTTGATAAACGTGCCGAAGTGTCATTTCCACTCGTCCCGAGTCTTGTTCCTCGCCTGGCGGCTCGGGCCAAGACACCTCGTGATTCGTGAGAAACGACGTACTTTTCGCACTTACATCAAAATAGTACATTACACAACTAGGGTGGTAATACAATGAAAGGCAAGATCGCAGAAGTTTGCGGCCCGAGCTGCAAGCGAGGGACGTAAATATGCGATCGAGGGCTTTCTTTATTACCTCCCGTGTTGAGTACGCCATTTTATGTCACTTGGCCAGAAAGCGGCTTGTACCGTACGCGCAGCGTGCGGAAAAAGCCACTTTATGGCCAGGTGTGGCATAAAGTACTATTTTAAATAACCGTCGTCAAATGAACCTTTTTGATAAGAAATGCATGAGTGACTATGAAAAAAAAACCCAAACGCTATGGTTATGTGTGCCTATGGGTAGGGGCGTATTTTGAAATTTGGCGCCTGGGCCAATAAGTTTCGCTGCTTTCGCTTTCAATGACGCTATATTGATCCCAAAACTCTATATGTGTAGTAAATAAATAAAAATAAAAAAGCCTTTAATTCCACACCTTACATTCTTTACAAATTATTTACTTTATATTTCCATTTTGGTTAATGGACCTCTTTACGAGTAAAGGCCTCCCCCAGCTTCCGCCATTTCGTCCGGTCCTTCGCCGTGTGTTGCCAATTGCGTGAGGCGATTTTCGTGATTTCGTCTATCCATCTCATTCGTGGACGGCCACGATTTCTTTTGCCAACTGGTCCTGTCCAGGTAGTTGCACGTTTCGTCCATTTCTGATCGTCCATCCTTGCTATGTGCCCTGCCCACTGCCATTTCGTTTTCAGACAGTGTTCTAGAGCGTCTATGACTTTTGTTCTGTCTCTTATGCTTGTGTTTCTTATTTTATCAATTTTTCTTATTTTTAGTATACTCCTTTCCTGAGCCCTCTGGCAAGAGTTAATTTTTTGTTTTAATTCCTTGGTGTAAATCCAGGTTTGACAGCCGTAGCTTAAACAAGGTAGTAGACAGGAATCGAGAACTCTTTTTTTCAAAGATAATGGTAGTTTGCTCTTTAGTACTTCTTTCAAGCTCCAGAATTTGTTCCAAGTTTTTGTTATCCTCCTATTTATTTCAGAAATACCATTGTTCTTGTCGAAAGAAATCTTCTTGCCTAGATATATATATAACTGTCTGCAAATTCTATTTCTTCCGATTCTATACATATTTTTTCTCTACGCCCGTTGCTAAGTATTTTTGTTTTATTAAGATTCATTTCCAGCCCAATTTGTTTGCTACTTATATGAAGTGATAGTAACATCTCTTGTAGCTCTCCTGGACTATTAGAAAATATAGCAATATCATCGGCAAAACAGAGATGGTTTAATCCCTTGCGAAAACCTGCTTGTTCAATGGGTTGGAGTGTTTCAACACGAAGAGAGTCTTTTCTGTAGGCAGGACGCAAACAGTTTGTACGTTTGTACATACTGGACATGAGACTTATTGGAAGATAGTTAGAGATGTCAGTTGGGTCGCCTTTTTTGTAGAGTATATATGATGATCTCGGATGTCGTCCACTGTTGAGGAACGCTGTGTAGTATTTGCCTGTAATATTTGAAGAGTTCCCTCGATTTCTTCAAGATCCTATCATTATATGTTGATTTGGTTACAATAAGACTACCTCGGAGATGTATCCTTTCAAATAAAAAAATAATTTTCAGTCGTCTTCGAGTTATCACACATAAATTAAGAACCGTCCTTCTTTTGTGGAAGTCGGTTAACAGACATCAAATGAACCTATTCAATAAGAAATGCACGTGACACTATGAAAAATACCTAAATCGCTATTTAATTTATGGCAAAATTTGTCGAAGGAGTGAAAGAGACAGCACTATTAGAAAGAGACAGCTATACTGAGAATGTTCGAGAAATGTGCGAAAGAATACCAATAATATATTTTTTTAGTAAGATTCCGCGACTTAAGTCCCGGAAAAATATTTAGTTGTAAGGGAGTCTCCACTTTTCGACTATGTTCTTCGAAGTTTAGGTAAATATACTCTACCTATTCCGATCTCTGGTAATCGCGTAACAAACATACCTACAAAAGAAAAACAAACAGGCTAATTGAGAACCGTCCTTCTTTTGCAAGTTGGTTTAATACAAAATGAGTACCAATACAGATTACAATAATGATGTGATGCTGATGTATTATAGCTTAAAGTTTATTGGTTGGTGGTACTCATTCTTGAATCATTGACCTAATTAATTATGTATCACAAAAACTACATCTTTAGAATATTTCCGCTACGTCATATGGTTGCTTCAAACGCAGCAATAACGCCTTGGGCTTACCGAGCTATGTATCATCACAAGACTAAGCCTACAGGAAACTGAACAACCATATATAAACTGCATGTTTTTGTCACTAGAAGTACAATCACAGCGAACACTGCGAAGTACTGTCACTTGTGAAGTAAGCGTGGTATTCTGAGCAATGGGCAGACGCGTGTTGGTGGTGTTGGCAGCGCTGGTGGCGATGGCGGCCGCGAAGCAGTTCGAGAAGTGCGAGCTGGTGCGGGAGCTGAGGAAGCAGGGGTTCCCCGAGCCCCAGATGAGGGACTGTGAGTATTCTACAAGTTCCATACACCATGAGGAATCTAAAGTGTCAAGGATGTTACAACCAGGTTAAGCTTGTACCTGGTGTCGATCAACAAGAGCCATATTAACACTGTAAACTTAGCTCCGATCAAGTCCTATTATTCTTACGACGACTTTTCTAAAATATCAGATGCCTTAAATATTTCTAAATGTAATAATCGTCACAGGGGTATGCCTGGTGGAGAAGGAGAGCAGTTTCCGCACGGACGCCATTGGAAAACTGAACGGTGATGCCTCCTGGGACCACGGGCTCTTCCAGGTCAACGACCGCTACTGGTGCACCCGCGACGGCCCGCCCGGCCTCGAGTGCAACGTCTCCTGCGCAGGTATTATAATCACTCTAGTCTCCTGATCTCTGGCGGCACTCAGGAAACCTAAACATCTACAATATTATTGAGACTATTCTCTACCCATCTTACTCTCATTGTATACTTATAACAGAATGTAATGTGTAGCCGACGTTGTGCAATAAACTTGACTATGGAGGGTTTAGTGAGCGATCGTTGAGTATGCGTGTGTTGCAGCGCTGCGCACGGACGACATCACGGTGGCGGCGACCTGCGTGAAGAAGATCTTCGCGCGGCACGGCTTCGACGGCTGGATGGCCTGGAAGGCGCACTGCCAGGGCGCCAAGCCCGACATATCGAAATGTTAGATACTTACCGTACATTATTAGGAAACATTTTAACGTTTTTACAACATCTCGGGCTGGTAGGACTACTGTGACCCGTTTCTGTTTATAATTTTACAAATCGAAACTAGCAACATTGGTCAAACCAACCCATCGCACGAGTACCTATGTATGTTATATTGGAGCAATGTTGTTAGTTTAGACTTGTAAAGTTGTACGTGAAAGGGGTCATAGCTGGTTGATGCCAAAACAGATAAAATCGTTATCGATAAAATATTTGAACTTTCGCACTCTACTCATTCATTGTAGGCATTATCACAGACACTTATTTATTGTAGCAAGTATATTCGCATTATTTATATTCACCCATGTATTATCGTGTAATAAATAAATTATTTCTTCTTCAAGACACCCGTCTCATGTATTAATCCAGTAGTATTTACCCACGGATTTGCCTTCTTTATTCTCGATAATGCCAAAGGAACTGTCACAGGACTGTATCTTTTGAACCGTAATAAATAGAGACTTGAGATTTTCACAGAATGTGTATTTTTATTGTCGCTAACAAACATATACAATATATAGCTATACAAATAATAAAAAAACCGGTCAAGTGCGAGTCGGACTCGCGCACCGAGGGTTCCGTATAAACTCATAAGTAGAGCAACCTTACGACTAACAGCAACCCTGCCTTAAACCCACCTTAGCCCTATTAAACCAGGAAAAATCTTAACAGCGCGATGCAGCGTATGCTACAGCGACATCTATTGATACTAAATAGCGCGTAAATTTTACTTGTAATTTAAATTTAAGCGTTACTGTTTGTTATTGGCTGATTGAAATCATTGTTTGTCAACTAAGTTAGTTCTCATGTATCATTTTTCATGAAGGAATCATGTTTTGAAGCACACTTTTGTGTATTAAATTAATATTGCTGCCACAAGCTACCTTATTTTAGATTTGTGTCCCTAGATGGCGCTAGTGGTATTTCGTTTTTATGGTATTTACTAGTGTCAAATTTCCTAATATACTCCTGTTATAGAGTTTTTAATCATTATTGTTACTTTATGTTTTTTTCCCGATTCCTGATGAGTGATCATTGTATTTAATAGACAATTTTTATGTAATCTGAAATAAACCATCGCTTAGTTTTGCTACTCTCCGCTAGATGGCTCTCGTAGGGAGGGTAGAAGTAATATAATATTTAAGATTTTTGTAAATTTTTAAAAAAATATTCAAGTTAGGAAGAGAAAATATAACGGTCTTCCTAATAATAATAATAATCCTGATAAGTAGATACATGAATAAATAGTTCAAAAAAAACTGTATAGCGATTAGTTTAGTAGGAGCAAATAAGTATGTGTTATGATTTTTGCAAATTTCTCAAAAACGGTGCAAGTGAGGAAAACCGTTATATTTTTCCTGTAATATTTAGGACGACATTAATAATTGGTAATTATGACACATTTTTCTGATCAGTAACTTCGGAGATAATAGGGGGGGGATGGTATTTTTTTAAACTTTTTTCGCCATAAATCAAAAACTATTTATTTAAGAAAAAAAATAAAAACGGTATTTTAATCTACAAATTAAGCTCTTTCATTTGATACCCCACTCAACACTACTTTCAATTTTCAAAATCCCATTACGGAGCCCTTTAAAAAAAAGTAAAAAAGGTACAAGATTTTTTTTATGTCCAATAAGCTCGGGTTAGCTACTTTTAACACTATTCCAAATTTCAAACCGATAGCAGCAGTAGTTCCTGAGATATCTGGCTGTGACAGACGGACAGACAGACAGACAGACAGGGTCGCACCATAAGGGTTCCTTTTTTACCATTTTGGTACGGAACCCTAAAAAGTAACTTAAATTAAAAATGAATGGGGGTCCCTAATACCTATACAAGAAACGTGTTTTTATTGGCGTTTTTTGCTCGACTTTAGTAAGTAGGTGCTTGATATATTATTTATATATTTATAAAATATGTATATTTTCGCTTTAACAACAAATAATAAGAATAAAATTAAGTTAAAAATAAAAGGGTGTCCCTATACAAGAAACGTATTTGTCGGGTTCCGTACCTCAAAAAGAAAAAACGGAACCCCTATAAGATCGCTTTGTTGTCCGTCTGTCAAAACCCTTTATCTTGGAAACGCGTAAAGGTATCGAGTTGAAATTAAATTAAAACCATACACTCAGGTCTATAGTCGGCCGTTTATGCCGCAAAAAATGTAAATTTCAACACTCTCACGGAAACAAAATTCAAAGGGTACTTCCCGTTGATCCCGTTGATTATGAAATTTATCAAGTAATACCGTCTTATACTACAATTGTAGAGAAAAATCTCAAAACTATACATGTGTAATTAAGTCATAAAAATATAGTCTTTATTTAAAGTATTTGTACGGAGCCACAGAACTACGGAACACTCGGTGGGCGAGTCCTCGCGCCTATCCGGCACTTATTTTCTATCTAGCTAGAAGATCCCGTCGGTCTGGTTTTTCGTTTACATGGGTGACGGAGGTCAGATTCGGAGATATCTGTCTAAGGTCGACCTGCCAAGACTGGGATCATAGTCAAAGCGAAGCTGAAGGAAAGAGGAAAAAGATATAGGCACCTACTGGATCTTTTGAGAAGTTACAGAGTCAAAAGAAATATCAGAAAAGTAACAGTTTAGCGCGCGTCACGAGTGTCTTTGGTGAATTGTCAATGAACAAGCCTCTTATCTGTTTGTTTATTTATCAAAATAATCACAAGTAAGTGTATTAATTACAAGTCTGTAGTCTGCACTGGGTAATTCGCTTTTATTATTTTGTAACAGTGTAATACAAAGAATGTACGATCGCAGATTTAAGTATATATTTTTTGTACGTTTAAAAATATGTAGATAAGAATATCTTCGGCTCCTTTGAAATCTTTACTTTTGACTTTTGTGGTGCCTGGTGCGGTGTGCCTGCCCCTGTCGTTTGTAAAATTGTGATTATTTAATTAAATTAATATAAGTGGTTTTACTGCAAAGCGTAGTTGTTTTCATTAAAAAACTAACATATTCCAACATAATCTCATGGGACTGAAGTATCGGCAGAGTTTTTGTAGACTTGTCCCGAAAGTACCGAAAATACCGGGAAATCCCGGTTCTACTTTCGACCAGTACCGAAAATCCCGGTTCTCCAGAACTGCACCGGTACTGCACACCCTTCTGTTGACCGATTCATCGAATGTTAAGAATAAGCATTATGTATTGATAAAAAAACAATGCAAAGTGCTTTAGTAGTAGGTAAGTCCCCTATATAAGGTCCTAATTTATTAGTTGCAGATATTTTAACACATTATACTTTACATTAAAATAATTAACTTTAAATAGAAATTAAGAAATCTTTTCATATAACTTTTTTGATTTCATTTACCTAACAAAAAAATTAATTATAATTTCGTCTAAAAAAAATCACCATGTGCATTATCACATGTCACAATAACACTATCTATCATGTCAACAATTATTTGTCGTAAGTGTCGTAACGGTTCGGCGGGAAAACTGCAAATGTCATTAGGATGGGATTTATCGACGTGAAGTGGCCAGTTACAGCTACTAGAATCTGTTCAATGAGTTTTCATTTAGTAATCACATTAACAGGGTGTTATTACGTAGCAAATTTGTTTTTCCTTTTTCTCCAAAAAAACATCGTAAAAGCTATAATGTTTCATGCTTTAATATACTCCAGAGACCGAGTACTATCAGCTGTAAAAATATCTGCAACTAATAAATTAGGACCTTATATATCAATGAACAAACCGCAGAAGTTCATCGCTTATCATCATGGGTTCAATACATGATAAATGTCATGCGCAACGCAACAATAGTATAGTACATTGTGTATCAAGGGCGGTAAGTAAGGAATTACAAACGAGTGTCTGTTACAAGGCCGAGGCGAAGCCGAGGGCTTTCCTTTACCGCCCGTGGCACACACAATTAGGGCTTGCAAATATTCGACTTTTTCAAATATTCGAATATTCGAATTTGATTTTGTAGATATTCGAATATTCGAATATTATTCGAATACTACCAAAAACTATTAAAAATTCGTTTTTCTTAGTATTTTTAGAGAAAAACATGTTACAAGAGATATTTTTTACGCTGCGATTACCTTAAGACTAATCAAACTTAATTAGTCTTACTCAAAACCTATTACATTAAAAAAAGGCGACCGGTCAAACCCATCCAACTACAGGCCGATACCCGATACCCACAACCTCTCTGTTCTCGAAGATAATGGGAGTCCATTATCAACAGCCAGCTCCTTCGGTACCTAGAGGACCACCAGTTGCTTAGTGACCCCCAATACGGTTTCCGTAAAGGCCGCTCAGCTGGTGATCTTCTGGTCTACCTAACACATCGTTGGGCACAGGCGATCGAGACTAAGGGTGAAGCATTGGCCGTTAGTTTGGACATGGCGAAGGCTTTTGAATGGGTTTGGCACAAAGCACTTCTTTCGAAGTTTCCATCTTATGGGCTTTCCGAGAAATTATGCGAATGGCAGCCACATGCATAAAGGTCGTAGTTGACGGTGAGTGCTCTGAATCCATGTCTATGAATGCTGGTGTCCCGCAAGGCTGTGTGCTATCGCCTACGTTGTTCTTTCTGCATATCAACGACATGCTGCAAATCTGTGGCATTCACTGTTATGCAAATGACAGCCCGGGTGATGCCTCCTACACTGGCCGCGCCAATATTTCTCGGGATAACGTCATCGAGAGCCGTAACAGACTTGTGTCTGAAATTGAAACTTCCCTAAAAGAAGTTTCAGAATGGGGTCTACTTAATCTAGTCCGTTTTAACCCTACGAAGACACAGGTTTGCGCTTTCACCGCTAAAAAGCTTACGTTTGTTGCATCACCTCGTTTTGAGAGCACCCCCACCTAACTGCCACAGCCACTATTGCAATCCTTGGTGTCGACATATCGAGTGAAGTCTAGTTCCACGGCCATTTAGAGGGTAACGCTAAATTAGCCTCTAAGAAGCTCGGTGTGCTCAACAGATCGAGACAGTATTTCACTCCGGCCCACCGCCTACAGCTTTATAAGGCGCAGGTCCGTCCACGTCTGGAATACTGTTCTCATCTGTGGGCTGGGGCTCCCCAGTACCAGCTTCTCCCTCTAGATCGCATTCAGCGGAGAGCGACTCGTATCGTCGGCTGCCAAGATATTTCAGATCAGCTCGACTCCTTGGCACTGCGTAGAGATGTAGCCTCGCTCTGCATTTTCTATCGTCTGTATGACGGGGAGTGCTCCGAGGAATAGTTCGGAGTGATCCCTGCCGCATCTTTCCGCCACCGTCCTACGCGACAATATTTCCATCCTTACCACTTAGATGGTTGGCAGTCCACAACTGTGCGTTTTGCTAGAAACTTCCTGCCTCGCACGACTGAACTGTGGAATAAATTGTCGCCTGCAGTGTTTCCGGACCGTTTTCTCGTTTGCCCCCTATTTCATAAAAAAAATCCTTTTGGGAGGCATGTCGGACTCACGCCCTCAGAAGGAGAAGATATACCCACCTGGACCCGAGTTACCTGAGAATAGCAATCTGTCTAAGAGTTCCCCACACATGCTCTGAAGGTCATGCTCTGGTGGCATGGACGTTAATTAGGTGGGGCGACACGGCCTTTCATGCAACAGACGCGCCGGCTACATGGAAGCTCCGTAGAGCCCTGGTGCACATGCTGGTGCAACGTGTCCACAAGCCCTGGTGGGTAGTTAGTTGGCTGCATTCCGCATTTAGGCAACCTTTAACAGGCCGGTTCAGCGTATAACCAGTCCCAAATCATAAAGCTGTCCCATCACCGCTTTTTTGTACCTTAACTAAATTGGTAGGTTTATCCTCGTAAAACCCGTTTCCTAAATTTGGGATATTTTGCTGAAGTAATTTTCGAGTTTATTAAGATGAGAATAGAATTCTAATTTCATAAATGCTCCCCTGCTCATCACTCCCTCATCGGCCTCACGACGATATTAGTTTTAGAAATTTTAACTAACTGGTCCATGCTTCGAGAGATCCCAGAGCTGGCGCATACTTCTCCCAAAAAATTGTCCTTGCGATTAAGAAAGTTAATGACGCATGCAAAAAGAACACCATACCAAAGGCTGCAGCTCAGCCTAGAGAGGATATTCTATTTTTTAATTTAATCATTGTTTTTTATAGCGTAAAAAGTTACGCTGCGCTATTTTAGGTATATTTAGTTTGAAAAAAATTAATTGATTACTTTATCCTTCTTTATTATGTCCTGTGTTAGCATTTTAATTTAAATTCCATTTAATTTAAATAGGTAGTAAAATTATTCGAATATTCGAATACCTTGCCAGGTATTATTCGAATAGCAAAATTGGCCGAATATTCGAAGAATTCGAATATTCGAATTGCAAGCCCTACACACAATGCTTTTCATCACACTTGTGAGGAAATCTAATTAAAATAACCTTACTTAACCTAAATAAAATTGTAAAACTGACAGTGACATTAGTGACATAATATCCATAGACAATGCGAATATCGAGTCACGTTCGGAAACCATAACGGTAAATACCTAAAACGGTTGATTTTATATTTGCAAAATACTGGAATACACTATTTAAACATTAAATTAATGTTACAGAAATATGTGTTTACATGTATTTGCAATAACAGTTCTCTTTAAATAATATATCAGTGATAAAAGTTAAAAAAGTAAATTGGCATTTCCTTTGAACACGACAAATAAGAGTAAAACAAAACCATCGTTTCAAATTTAGAAAGAAAACCACTACGCCCTAGGGCGTAATAGGCCATTTACGGCCCGCAAAACCTACGTGTAATGACACCATTTTCGAGCAAGTGTGATGAAAATTATATTTGCGAATGTAGTTCGAATTGTTTTTCATTGTATAGAGTGCACCTTCTGTATGGCTATAATGTGTGGCCCGCGCCGATATAGGGGCATAACCGAGCCAAAGGAATCCCCTGTATCACATTTATCGCTTGGAACTCGGCTATATAAACCTGCTAGTACCGCTCCCAAAGCATACTGTGTCTGATTGTGGTACTAGCAGTTTGGGAGGTCATACTTTTTTCATAACCATGTTCAAGTTTGTAGTTCTCGCTATGGTGGTGGTGGCCTGCCAGGCTAGGTAGTTCAAAAGATGTGAGCTGGTACGAGAATTGAGGGCACAGGGCTTTCCTGAAGACAAGATGAGAGACTGTAAGTTTTGATAAGATTCTTCTTTTTATTTATTTCTCCGTTTTGAAATATTTCTCTAATAATATGAGGACGGTTGCTGTCTGAAAATCCAGCCAAATATTATTTTCCATATTTACGTATCTTCCTATATTTATCCCATATCTATACGATATTAAAATTTCAGTTTACTCATACTAAGGTACATTAAATAATTTATACTTAAGTGTTGTATCATGGTTCCTTAACATTTAAGAACTCGTTGGAACTTTTACTGTTAAATTACTAGTGTGAACCGTCGGTAAGTTTAAAAAATGAGAAACTTTCTACATTATTAGTTTTCGGTAATTTCTCGATTTTCCTGTAGGGAACTTCGCAAAAAGTAACTTTCAATAATTTCTTGTGAAAGTCCTTAGAAATTTCCGAGAACTTTCCCAGCTTTCGGATATTTTCCGTAACTTGCACATTTGTATTTTGTATGTTAAACTATAATTCTACATTTCTAACAGTTTGAAGTCTACTACTTCAGGCTTTTACATCTCTATGGAACAAATACGTATCACGCTCCTATGGCGCTATACGATCTCAACCTACCATCGTACCTGTTTCAGGGGTCTGTCTTGTGGAGAACGAGAGCCACAGCCGCACACACCAGCTAGGTCGCGTCAACAAGAATGGCTCCCGTGACTACGGACTCTTCCAAATCAACGATAAGTACTGGTGCAGCAATACCTCAACTGCCGGGAAGGACTGCAACGTCACTTGTGCTGGTGAGTGCTCCCTTCTTACTCTTTAGTGTCCTTCAAGACTGAGAGTCGTGTTCACATGAGGCCGTTGCTTTAGCCCCATGTATCTTATTTTTAGTTTTTGTCGTTTTAAAATCGTTGACGGCACGAAAATACTAATTAATTACGCCAATCACTTATACAAATAAATACGTCTCATAGTATAATCTACGACACTGGGCTCGTGGGGTCAGGGTGCGCGCGGGCTCCACAGATCATTGAGCCAGCGGCTGCGGGAGGCAACAGGCGACCCACGCGCGGGCAGTTTTATCGCGCAAAGATTAGCAATCGCTATTCAGCGCGGGAACGCTGCCTGCGTCATGGGCACGCTGCCGAGGGGGCCCGACCTTTTTATTTTTAGATAAGTGTAGTTTTAATCTAGTTTTACGTTTTACTTTAATTTCTTAATTTATAAAGCACTATGTTTTATATTATATTTAATGTATACATATTGTTCATTGAATAAATATCTATTTGTCCTTTGTAGTTTAGTGTACTATAACTCCTTGTACTAAGGTACTCGTTTCAAATTTTCCATAAGGCAAATATTTCTGCGATGAGACTGTTGGTCTGTTATGAGTTACAGGGGCATTCCACCAGAACAACGCTTAACAATAACAACAACAAAGCTTCCTTAAAAACATATAGAATACACTATCAATTTAAAAACCAAGTTATAATATATTAACATACCAAAAAAAGACTTCCTAACTGTGTTAGCAGTATGAAAAGAATGGCGTCACGTGCCCGACATTCTGGTGGAATGCCCCTACGGATATTATTATATTTGCTGGTTTTGCCTAAAGTTCATGTTTGTCGTCCATCTAATTCGCTATGAGGTGGATTATTGTCATGGTAAATTATTAACCCGATCGACTATTTGTCGTAGAAGTTTTTTGGGGAGACCTATGTTCAACAGTGGACGTCTCAAGGTTGAAATTATGATGATGATGATAAAATTAGTAAGCGATTTCATTATGTTGCATTTGTTCCAGACGTTATGACGGATGACATTACGAAGGCCTCAAAATGCGCGAAGAAGATCTACAAGCGCCATCAATTCATGGCCTGGTACGGATGGCGCAACCACTGCCAGGGCAAGCCTCTTCCTGACATCAGCTCTTGTCACTAGTACTCACATTTATTAGCGTTTTGCTTGAATTTGTAGTAATTATTCATTATTCATCTGTCCAACTGCAACCATTGTAATTATGTACATTAATGGGACTACACACTTCAAATATTATTACACCAGTATCAGTATTTAGTCCTGTTAAATTGTTTGTTATTACGTATATTTTAACTCCAAATCAACAGCAGATAATGGAAATTATATATTTTATGGATACTATTTTAAGTATTGTAACGCTCCTATATTAGGACAATCTCACTTGAATTCTCGAAATAAGATTAACTGAATAAAGTTTATCCAAGTGCACTTTATGTTTTGTTGTGGGTACTTACCTATACCGACGTTAGAGGAATTTTCTCTTCTCCCAATGCTAGCAACACGAGCAATATGAGGGGTTCTATTTGAATAATACCCGGTCTAAACCCACTCACGATATAATTGCGTAAAGAACCAGAATTACTGCAATGCTAAAACCTAGGTAATCAATGCATTAGATACATACGATATACTTCATCTGTCTGTACCACCTGTGTAGTCTTCGGGTAACCCTGAAATTTTCAGGGATATCAAATAACCATGGTCCACTAGGTACATCTTAAAAAAAAATAAGCAATTGAGTATTGTAAAAAAAGTCAAATATAGGTAATTAGGTATAGGTTAGGTATCTATTATAAGAAAGTATGATTAGATGATCCCTATAGTTACTTTTAACATATTAAACTTAGATATTGGTTTCTCTAATGATATCAAACCTCCCGGGATTGTTGCAATATGCCGTCGCAACCCAATAAACCGTTGGAATCGAGTTAAGGTTTTAATTGGGCACATCGATGTCCCGGAGCGAAGTCTAACGAGAAGGGGTGGGTCGGATAGATGCTGTCCGTCTATCTTTTTTATATCGCTGTAGTTGGACTACAAATAGGAATTCGCTTTAGCTTGATTGAAAACATCAAATTGGTTTTCGGTGGGGGAAACTAAACATTACTTATAAGTATAAATGGAGTGCAAAGTTTAAATTTGAGCATTAGATACGATTTTGAAACATTTTTTTTCACTTGGCTCACTAGGTTGCTTGTATTTGCCGTAGTAGTGGCTGTCGTGCTTAGGTATCATAAAAGCGATTTGCATTAATCTGATTATGTTTACTCTGTGGTAATTTGGCGAAGCGCGTAAGTTCGTAATTTAACGCCAGGGTTTAAATTTTTATTATTATATTGATGGTCATTCAAATTCCGATAGTTAGCACTTTGTAATTGTATTGTGCTTTGTACCTATTTGATAAGTATGTGACACAAGTCTTCTTCTATTGAACAATGTTCTAACTATAATTAACCACAAAATTAAAAATTTTAAAACAACCGGCTTTCAATAAGCTAATTTCGATAATAAATGCCGAGACTATGTAAAATAACCAACTCGCCGTATGTGTGCCTATAATATTTTAAAAGTTCTCTCAATAACTGTAAGATCCCATCATCAGCTCGTGATTTGGTTGCAATGGGAAAATAATGTTCAGCCATGTTCGAGTAATCGAGTAACAAACGTATAAATTGAATGCCGTTTTTCCTTTGCGGAGATCAGTTAACATAAACACACATGAGACTCTATAAAAATACCCAAATCACCATATGTGTGACTATAATATTTGAAGAGTTCCCTCGATTTCTCCATGATCCCATCATCAGATCCTGATTTGGTTGCAATGAGACCACATCTGACTTATACCCTTTCAAACAAAAAAAGAATTTTCTAAATCGGTCTAGCCGTCTTCAAGTAATCGAAGAACAAACCTACATAACATTTTCTCTTTGTTTTGAAGTCGGTTAACTCTAGAAACTCATTTCTAATAAGAAATGCTCGAGAAACTATGAAAAATACCAAAATCGCTATATGTGTGCCTATAATATTTGAAGAGTTCTCTCGATTTCTCCAAGATCCCATCATCAGATCCTGATTTGGTTGCAATGGGACCACCTTTGATTTATACCCTTTCAAACAAAAAAAGAATTTTCTAAATCGGTCTAGCCGTCTTCAAGTAATCGAAGAATAAACCTACATAAAATTTTCTCTTTGTTTTGAAGTCGGTGAACTCTAGAAACTCATTTCTCATAAGAAATGCTCGAGAAACTATGAAAAATACCAAAATCTCTATATGTGTGCGTATAATATTTGAAGAGTTCCCTCGATTTCTCCAAGATCTCATCATGAGATCCTGACTTGGTTGCAATGGGACTACCTCGGAAGTCTACCCTTTCAAACAAAAAAGGAATTTTCTAAATCGGTCCAGCCGTCTTCAAGTAATCGGTGAACAAACACACAAAAAAAAAACATACAGACGAATTGAGAACCGTCCTTCTTTTGGAAGTCGGTTAAAAACAGTGTGTACTTACCTAGTTCCGCGTGGAACTAAACTCTTTTAACAAGTCTCTTAAGTAGATTCGGTTCGCTTAAACTTTTCCTAATTAGGAAAGTCAACGAAGTTTTGGTGTAGTAATAGCTACGGAAGTTCTTTGAGCTATCTTTGTAATATATATTAATAACTATAAGATAATACGAGCTATTATCAAATAGCTGCCCCGAGTAGTAAACCCTCAAGATGCACCTTTTACGCCGAAAACTGCTACTTCGTCATAAATATATGAAAAATAACAAATAACAGCTTAAACTGTATGCTTTGCACTCGACTAGTTTCACTGAAAAAATAAATAATTAATTCTAACCTATCTGCAATAGGTCCGATAAATTAGATTGGTAGATAGCCCGTTTCGGTGTTATTTACATTCCGACTGCTGCAATACGCAGCATTTCAGTCGGTACACATTTTAGTCAAATCACACACACAAGTGAACGCGAGCTTTCACCAACACGTGTGCAAAAAGTAGACGAGGACGCGCATGCGTGGTATCGAGCCATCAGGCCATGCTGCAGAGACAGGCCAGTTGGGCAGTCGAGCTGTGATGTCCGCGGTCGGATGGGCTCAGCCGGTTGGGCGCGCGGCGAGGCGCGCGTAGCGGACGACTCCGACTTCGAAACCCTCAAAACCTTGCTAGCCTCCGAGAAAGGCTGGAATTTGGAGTACGAAAAGGGCGGTGTCAAGGTCTGGACCGAGGACGCCGCTCACGGCGCGCTAAGAACCGTTAAGGTACGTTAAAAAACGTACATTCCTGAAATTAACGTTTTTCAACCCTATTCAAGTATTCACCACAACCACTTGTTTGCTTACAACGCGGAAGGCTGTATTGATTATTATGAACAGGGACAGTAAACATTTGTTTTGGGATCTCGGAAGTTTGTTATGCAGCGGTTTGTTTAGGTTTAATACGTTTTCAAAGCTGTTGGTCATTTGTTTTATGAATAAAGGCTGAAATTTCTAAAGGGATATTTGGGATGGTTAATGTTGAAAGGGAGGGAAGGAATGTAGCCGGCGGCGCTCGTTTTATGATCAGAATTCAAATTCAGAGCAATAAAAACGATTATCCCGAGCAATTTAGAGGGATCTTCCCCCTTAATGATGCCTAAAGAAATATAAGCAGGTAACAACAAAAGTTAGCGTATTCTGTAAAAGTTGCGAAGGCATTATAGGTACAATAATGAAGTAATGAAAATTCTGGGAACCCTTTGGTGAAAACGCAGGCCGATGTCAATTTATCTCGAAGCGTGAGTGATGCGTGGAGGGGTTGTAATTTATACCACTGGTGACGTCGGGAGTACTCGAAGGAGTTTCAAAACTAGGTTAAAAAAAGTAGAAGTTTTCGTGGGCAGCTAGAACTATGTAGAAGTATCGAGTTGTGACTTTAACGTACGTTATTAGGATAATGAAGGGTCTTGTGACAGTGGGGTGTAGGTAATTACTGTAAAGTAGGTATGACGCACACCAAACTTTCGAATGTAGTGCAAGAATAAACAGTAGGCATGTGTACAAGTACAACTGTTTTAATTAATAAAATATTAGTTTTGACTACTTAGGTATTGACATTTTTTTAAAAAGACTTCACAAAAAGAAGGAGAACTCGTCTCAAGTCGGTTATGGTTTTTCATGTTTGTTACTACGGAACATCAGAGAACTCCTCAAGTACTTAATGATTGAAGTCAGTTTTTTAATTAATGTTGTCTTTTTGTAACGTACGTTTAGTTTTACTCTTAGGTAAGGACATTACTTATTTATTTCTTCATTTGAAATAAGTATTTTGCCGCCCGTAAAGCTTTTGCTGCATTAGGTATCTTTAAAGGAAACGTCAATGTGGATTTACCTAGGTCTACAAAGTCATCATCATCATCAGCGTATCATATATACGTCCCACTGCTGGGTACAGGCCTACTCCCATAGATGAGAGCGAATGGGTTGTAGTCCCCACACTCGCCCACTGCGGGTTGGGAACTTCACATACCTACCTACATCTTTGAATTTTTCGTGGATGTTTGTAGGTTTCCTCAGGATATTTTTCCTTTACCAAAAAGCTAATGGTAAATATCAAATCATTTTTATAGTACTTACATAACATAAGTTCCGGAAAAGAGTAACTATAAAAAGCCGGTTAATAAAAAGAGCATTTAAAGAGGATTTCAACAACTATCAATAGCTTTCTCGTATATTTACTTAAATTGCTTTAAGAATAGAAATCAAAAATCAAATTAAGTCATAGGAATTTCTAGAAAGAAAAAACCATTCGACGTTTATCCAAAATATCGAAGTATTGGAACGGGCTGTACCGTACCTAATTTTATTTGTTACTTATGGTAAGCAGCTTTTTACGTCTCTCTTTCTTGCGTTTTGTGATTTATTGCTTTTTTCATCAAAGGTGTCGCAAAAAATACTGCTTTTACTTATAACAGTATTCGTCTGCGATTTTATTTGTATTAGACAAAAGTTATCTATGATCTGTAATGAATAATGATATATCGCTTGTTGAATCCTTATACATTATTCTGCAACTCAAAACGATATAGTATTGCTAAATATAAGAAATTCTTATTTTCTATTAAACATTTAAAACCCTCCCTAATTTAGAGAAAATTGGGCCGAGAAAAATTATAACCCCATTTAAAAAAATATATATTAATGAACTTAGCATAATATTCGCTAACATAACCCGATGTTGCCGACGTAAAATTCGGAATAGCTGAAATAAATAAAACCACGAATTAATCATGATAATTTTCTATACCTACATACTAAACAGGACTGGTACATTAATTTTCAAAAGAAAAAAAACTAACCAATAACTATCATTCCTATCTACGAATACCAGTGTGGCTCTGCTGGGGAGCATGCTCCCCAGAGGAGCCACCCTATAATGCTCATTATTTCGTTTTTAGGGTTCCGTACCAAAATGGTAAAAAAGGAACCCTTATGGTGCGACTCTGTCTGTCTGTCTGTCCGTCTGTCACAGCGAGATATCTCAGGAACTAATGCTGCTATCGATATGAAATTTGGAATGGTTTTAAAAGTCGCTAACCCGACCCTATTTGACATAAAAAAAATCTTGTATCTTTTTTACTTTTTTTTTAAAGGGGGCCGTAATGGGAGTTTGAAAATAATGAATAATGTTGTGCTATTGTATCAAATGGGGTATCAAATAAAAGGGCTTGATTTGTAGATTCCAAAGCCTTTTTTATTTTGTTAATCATGCACTTTTTGATTTATGACCAAAAAGTTGAAAAAAATACCATTCCCCCCCTATTATCTTCGAAGTTACTGAACAGAAAAATCTATAATAATTCCCAATTATTAATATCAACCTGGATATTACAGCAAAAATATAACGGTCTTCCTAACTTTAATATATTTTTCAGACATTTACAAAAACTTAAAATCCATCTAGCGGAGAGTAACAAAACTAAGCGATGGCCTGTTTCAGATTACAGAAAAAATATCTATTAAGTAAATACAAACATTACTCATCAGGTTCTAAATATTACAGGAAAAATATAAAGGTTTTCCTGACTTGCACTTGTTTTAGTAATTTGCAAAAATCATAACATTATACTTATTTGCTCCTACTAAACAAATCAACATACAGTTTTTCTTGAACTATTCGCGTATCTACTTATGAGTTAGTACGGAACCCTCGGTGCGCGAGTCCGACTCGCACTTGACCGGTTTTTATTTATTTATTATAGGTACAGCTATAAACACAAAGTAGATCATTTCGTGATATAATAAAATAACTTTCACTATGGTGGCTCTGCTGCAGAGTAGCACACAATCTAGCTGTACACCAAATGTTATAGAAATCGATCCGGTAGTTTTTGCGTGATGCGCGTACAAACTTTTCTGGAAAAACCTTTAATGGAAAAACAATCTTTCTACGATTTTAGTATATGTATAGATAGATTAGATATATAGAAATCCTGATAATGATAATATCAGCGATTTGCGTGCGTATTAGATAACTTTTGGCGCTCTGAATTCTCGGTGTCACTCAGCCCTCAGCGTGTAGGTAGTGCGTGGGCGAGCAGTAATTACTTACAACCGCCCCGTAGGGTGTTGTCTTAGGTCATTAGTTCGAGGAGGTACCTACGCTTACTTCTCTTGTATTAAGTAAATACACCGGCCGTTTTATTCGCGTTTAGTGTATAGCATCGGCCGGGCAGGCATCGTTCGCACTCGAATTGACTGGTGTACCTCTACTCTACCTTTGTTAGACTCAAATACCATTTAATACATTATTTATTTACATTAAATACACGATATAAAACAGGCTCACTAGGAAAGGTACCCAACTGTCCGGCTCCGATCCGATCCTGATTTATTTTGATATATATGTTAGAGAGTAGTCTAAAATAATAGACACATATTTTTTTTAGCTACCCAATCTCAAACTATATAAATATAACTCATATTTTCCTAAAAAAAAAAACACCCTCAAAGGGCTCAAACTTGGAAGGGTGTTTTTTTTTAGGAAAATATGAGTTTGAGGCGACATAACGAAAAACGTGCTTATTATTTTTTCATGTTCTCAAACATAATATCAAACCAGTAATTAACTAGCAACATGCTTGAATTTTTTTTATGTATTGGAAGGTTTAGTCACTTTTTAGTACTTTGTAGGTCAGTTTGTCCCAATAGGTTGAGTTTGGGACCGCAGCTAAAAAAATACGTGTCTATTAATTTAGACTACTCTATAATGTTAGAGAGTTTATCAGATCGATCAAAATAAATCAGATCGGAACCGGACAGTTGGGTACCTTTCCTTGTCAGATCGATTAAGACCAGGATCACGGAACGCAGGAGCAATTGCAACACCGCGCAGTCTGACGTCTCGGTCGACACCAAGTGTGCTGCGCTGTAGTGTTGTGATAGGGCGCTACAACTTTTTATTCCATAGGTACTCGGTTAATACTAGTTGTCGCGAGTTTATCATAAAAGTAAATTATTATCATTGATATAAATAGAGCGCTCTGCCGCTAGATAAAAATGGCACAAAACTTCAAGCTGCTGTCACAACTGCAAAACAATTGGCAGGAAGTGGCTGTATCTGACAGCGGCCGTAACCCAGAATATTACAGCAACTATACTTACCTAGATTTATTTTGAAATTAGAATGATTTCCAACCACTTTGAAATTGGAATAAATGAGTCATGTTGTATTTAAAACGTAATAATCCAAGGTAACGAAGAAACGTGGACAAGAATGTCCATTAAAATTCTAATTGACCGTAAAAACAATACTTAAAAATAACACAGTATGTTGAAAATAGACGCATACTCGTAACATCATTACTTAAAGAATTTGCTGAAAATATGGATGAAGATCTCTATCGTGTACTAACAACCATCGTACTGTTTCGGTATCTATTAGTTAAGCACGTAGGTAGTACTTAAGTGGATAGGATTTGTTTTTGATGTTAAGATACTGTACATTCTCTGCACTTTATTACAGTTCTATTTCAGATACGTAGCTTGTAAGTTGTAACCCATAGCTCAATACCGCGGCCTAACTTTTTAAATGGAGCATCGAGCGCAGTTCAGGAAGTTTCTTGCCGACTTTAATAGAGTTTGCATTTGTTACCTATATTGAGAGGCTACGGAGGAGATTTAAATAAATTACAGCCATCCGCCAACTTAATGAGTTATTTGCCGTTGATCGAGATTGATCTTTGTTTTAAATAAAAATGCGACTTGCTTAGTACAATTCTATTTAAAGTGGACAGATTTACAATTATTTTAGAACGGAAGACGTGTGTTCTTGAGTGTTTCTGTCGGCAAGTGACCCGAGCGGGTGAGAGGCAGTGCGGGCGGGGAAGGCCTTCGCTCGCAACCCTGCCCCGCTGTCGCCTTGTCCACGCATTGACGGCGTGAACAGCCGTCTTATAAAACGTTTTTAATTTGAACCTGAGTGTATGATACTAATACATTTGATATGATTATCTACTATTTATTTGTTATGATGCTACGAGGCAGGTTCGAGATGAGCACACGATCCGGTGCAAATCAGAACAAATGTGGACAACATAAAAAAAACTCCAGGATGATCGCGAACCTCCGCGCGGTAGGACGCAGCACAAGAAGAAACATAACTACAATGTGTATCTCTATGGGTTTACCCTTGAATTGTCGACAAACGTTTCATCGACATATCATTTCATCGAAAGTTAATTTTCTGAAACCATATTTTTCTAGAAATTAATACAAAACAAACCTAACCTAACCTAACGGTATAAAGAGGATGACTCTTTAAAAAATTCTGAAAAGTTAACGGTTTCGGAGAAAAAAGTTGTCGACGAAATGAAAATTCGATGAAACGTCAGTCGACGAAACAAAGGGACACCATCTCTATGATAGGCTTAACGAGGTTATAGTAGGAAAATTTAAGTCGTTCGCTTTTTCAACATTAAATAATTGAAGTAGGGTATTTAAGGTGCACGATAAGGTAGCGGAAGGGGCCGAGTCGATCGCGCTTTGTTCCGGTGAACGGAAGGCGGTTAAAAGGGCTGCGGTCCCCTCACACACAACCTTAGAGTGAATAGACGCCGTAGTATCCGCTTCTGGTCCTGGATTTAGCAACAAGTATATTTTTATCATCGTTCTAGTCATATGTGAAGTGTGTTAACATGTATCTATCAGCCACGGTCATCTTCTGCTGGAGGCCTCCCCCCGAGATCGCCACAAAGTGCGGTTCTGAGTAGACCACATGCACCGGCTCCCCACCACCTTCACGAGGTCGTCTGTCTACTAGGTGGTAGTCTTAAGATACATGCATATAACTAAAATAAATTACAACGACAGATACGATGCATTTTTGAGAAGGTTGAATTAATAATTTGGGCTTAATAACCTAGCTATACCGTAAGGATAGTGTTACATAGGTACACCGATGCGGAATGTTATTGATGGGATAACTAATTTATCTTATCAGAATGGTTTTTGTCTAGAAGCAAACGAGCTGCATATTTATTCCTACACTTTTATGTTAGTCGATACAAAGACTTATGTGTCAAAACTGTGGCGTTATAGTATATTTCGTTTGTACCAGGTGGTCGCCGAATTCGATGATGTGGAGCCAGAAGCGTTGTATGACGTGCTACACGACCCGGAGTACCGGTCCGTGTGGGACACGCACATGCTGGCCGCCGAGGACGCGGGACACATCAACGTCAACAACGACGTCGGCTACTACGCCAGTGAGTACCCTGTCTAGTGCGATACGCCGTCGGAGGCGGTACCACGTGCTACACAACCCGGAGTACCGATGCGTGTTGGACACGCACATGCTGGCCGCCGAGGACGCGGGACACATCAACGTCAACAACGACGTCGGCTACTACGCCAGTGAGTACCCTGTCTAGTGCGATACGCCGTCGGAGGCGGTACCACGTGCTACACAACCCGGAGTACCGATGCGTGTTGGACACGCACATGCTGGCCGCCGAGGACGCGGGACACATCAACGTCAACAACGACGTCGGCTACTACGCCAGTGAGTACCCTGTCTAGTGCGATACGCCGTCGGAGGCGGTACCACGTGCTACACAACCCGGAGTACCGATGCGTGTTGGACACGCACATGCTGGCCGCCGAGGACGCGGGACACATCAACGTCAACAACGACGTCGGCTACTACGCCAGTGAGTACCCTGTCTAGTGCGATACGCCGTCGGAGGCGGTACCACGTGCTACACAACCCGGAGTACCGATGCGTATTGGACACGCACATGCTGGCCGCCGAGGACGCGGGACACATCAACGTCAACAACGATGTACCCTGTCTAGTGCGATACGCCGTCGGAGGCGGTACCACGTGCTACACAACCCGGAGTACCGATGCGTGTTGGACACGCACATGCTGGCCGCCGAGGACGCGGGACACATCAACGTCAACAACGACGTCGGCTACTACGCCAGTGAGTACCCTGTCTAGTGCGATACGCCGTCGGAGGCGGTACCACGTGCTACACAACCCGGAGTACCGATGCGTGTTGGACACGCACATGCTGGCCGCCGAGGACGCGGGACACATCAACGTCAACAACGACGTCGGCTACTACGCCAGTGAGTACCCTGTCTAGTGCGATACGCCGTCGGAGGCGGTACCACGTGCTACACAACCCGGAGTACCGATGCGTATTGGACACGCACATGCTGGCCGCCGAGGACGCGGGACACATCAACGTCAACAACGATGTACCCTGTCTAGTGCGATACGCCGTCGGAGGCGGTACCACGTGCTACACAACCCGGAGTACCGATGCGTGTTGGACACGCACATGCTGGCCGCCGAGGACGCGGGACACATCAACGTCAACAACGACGTCGGCTACTACGCCAGTGAGTACCCTGTCTAGTGCGATACGCCGTCGGAGGCGGTACCACGTGCTACACAACCCGGAGTACCGATGCGTATTGGACACGCACATGCTGGCCGCCGAGGACGCGGGACACATCAACGTCAACAACGATGTACCCTGTCTAGTGCGATACGCCGTCGGAGGCGGTACCACGTGCTACACAACCCGGAGTACCGATGCGTATTGGACACGCACATGCTGGCCGCCGAGGACGCGGGACACATCAACGTCAACAACGATGTACCCTGTCTAGTGCGATACGCCGTCGGAGGCGGTACCACGTGCTACACAACCCGGAGTACCGATGCGTGTTGGACACGCACATGCTGGCCACCGAGGACGCGGGACACGGACACATCAACGTCAACAACGATGTCCGCTACTACTCCAGTGAGTAGTGCGATACGCCGTCAGAGGCGGTACCACGTGCTACACAACCCGGAGTACAGTCGAGTTCATCATCATCTGAGCAAAGATTGCTCCAAAAACATCTGAACAAGACCCTATTTGTCAGAAGCATAAGAACTAAATCAGATATTTTTGACCTGCTCTTTGCTCAGATAATGATGAACTCGACTGTACCGGTCCGTGTGGGACACGCGCATGCTGGCGGCTGAGGACGCGGGACACATCAACGGCAACAACGACGTCAGCTACTGTTGGTGACACTCCCATGTGCCGCGGGCGTCGGGGGACTAAGTACAGTCAAGGAATTTAATTCCCTACCCGTTTCATTGAAATGTTGTTGAGCATTCGCGATGCATTAAGGTCGAAATTTCTACTTCAGTAATAGTATTTAAATGTCAATACGTATTATTTGTCACTGCACATTACAGATAATCTCTTTGCGAAGTCATTTGCTCATCTAATTACGAATACGCGTCTGTTGGTGTCAGTGTCAATCGAGAAAATTTTAAAATAATTCCGAATCCAGACTCCAGAAAGTCTACCGCAAACGTCGTCGATAATCTAAATTTCGTTATCTGCGTTCCTTTCATTCGAAAATTGCAAGAGCGAGAAAGATGGACTTTCTTCGAATTTCGATTCCGCGGTTGTCGTCCTTTTTCGGTAGTGCCTTGACTTTCCAATTTCTGTTCACCATGTCAACGTTGTTAATCTGTTACCTAGTTACTGACACAAAACAATGCGTGTGATATGTCAAAGTAACGTCGTACTCTAGCTAGCTCTTATGATGACAGTATGCCATAAGATATTGGACCTTAGGTGGGATGGAAATTAAATTCCTTGACTGTACAGCGGGGTGGTATTGACTGTGCGCGCGGCGGAGGCATTATATACAAAGGTACTCTGTGGTCGCGAAGGCGGTAACTTGTGTATGTAGGTAGTCACGGCTGCGCATAACAAAAAGCGTACGAGATAACTACGCAAAGATGAATCTACCGATCGGTAAAGTTATTGGATGTGGAGTCAAGCAATTTGTACATAATGTATATCTATCTAATGTGTACCTATACCTATTTTAAAATTTGCTTTCTGGCTGCAAAAGTGCAGTTGGAAGGCAGTTCTTTTCCAGGTGTAATAACTGCATCAAAATTGTAAAGCAACTGCGCAGTCCGCTTGCAGTCGGCGTGCAGTTATTTTAACTGCGTTATGCCTCGTAAATAATGCGATATGACGTGTTACACGGCGTGAGACGATATTGTTTAGTTTTCTTTTCTATAAATAATAGTATTAAAACCGACAAACTAATTAAAAGTCCAACAAGAATAAAAAACATTTTTCTGCCCTCCGGCCGGCAAGCGTCACCTTGCCGATTTCAAGATGCCGCTTTCTGGCTCCGTCGAACAGAAAAATAGTATACAAACCTTGGCCTGTAAATAAGAAAGCCTCAGATCACATGTTTGTCGTCGTCGGCTTCGCCTCGGCCGACAATTCCATGAGATCTGAGGCATTTCTTACTCTACTGGCCTCGGTATGTAATATACTATTTCATCACACTTGCTCGTCAAGGGTGTTATAACACGCGGGCTTATAGACCAGCTCGAGCCAATTTACCTCCCGTGGGTTATAAAAATCTATAACTCCCACGGGAGGAAAAAGTGTATGAAAATCCCGAGGCAGTTATGAGTTTAGTTTTAAATTATAGACCGTCATTTCAGACTTGGGAGGTTTCAAACAAGTCAAGGCTTATTACAAGAATCATAATAGAATCTACATAATAGTTCTACATAATAGAATCTATAGCAAAATTGATTATAACATTAATGAGACCCAATTTGGATTCAGAAACGGACTTGGAACCAGGGAAGCCCTGACAGCAGTGCAGGTGTTAGTTCAAAACTGTTTGGAGCATCAAATGGACGTATACTTATGCTTTATCGACTTCGAAAAAGCATTTGATAATGTCAACCATCAACAATTAATAGACTTATTAGAACAAACTGATATCGATAGCAAGGACACTAGAATTATCAAAAATCTCTACTGGAACCAGACAGCACATATTAAAATCGAGCAAACTTCTACAAAAGACCTGGAAATACGCAAAGGAGTACGTCAAGGCTGTATTCTATCTCCGAGCTTATTCAATCTCTACTCTGAACGTATATTCACGGAAGCACTGGGCGACGTTGAGATGGGCATAAAATGTAATGGCAAATTCATTAACAATATAAGATACGCAGATGATACAGTCCTAATAGCCAACAACATAGAAGAATTACAACAGCTATTAGATCTACTGAACAATAAAGTAAAACGTTATAATCTGAAAATGAATATTAGTAAAACCAAACTAATGGTGGTGAGTAAATCACAAATTTTAACTAACAGTCTCACAATTGATGGCAAACAAATAGAAAGAGTAACGAAATATAGATATCTGGGCTGCTGGTTGGGTGAAAATTGGAACCCGGAACAAGAAATTAGAGTAAGAATAGAAATTGCCCGTTGTGCATTCATGAAAATGAAAAATTTATATGCCAACAAAGACATTAGTCTAAAATTGAGATGGAGACTTGTTAAATGCTACGTTTTATCCATACTTTTCTACGGCGCAGAAACATGGACGCTAAACAAAGCTATGGAAGATAAAATAGAAGCGTTTGAAATGTGGCTATACAGACGTATGTTGAAAATATCATGGACTGCTAGGATCACAAATGCAGAAGTGTTAACTAGAATGAATAAGAAAAGGGAAGTATTAGCTACTGTAAAGAAACGTAAAATTGCATATTTTGGACATCTACATAGACACGAGAAATACAACATACTCAAACTTATAATAGAAGGGAAAATAGAAGGGAAACGGGGAAGGGGAAGAAGGAGGATGAACTGGCTCGATAATATCAAAAAATGGACTGACATCAAGAACGCAGCCACACTCGCAAGATTGGCCAAGAACAGAGAGGACTTTGCAAAGGTGGTCGCCGACACCCGTTAGGGTATGGCAGAGGAAGAAGAAGAAGGCTTATTTCCCATCTTCAAGGCTTCGCTAATACAAAACCAACTTTAGTGTATACACGGTGAATTTTAATCGGTGATCAGGAGTAGACAAATATTAATATCTAGCTAAAATCAAACTTAATAGGCGAGGTCTTACACAAATACCTCACTGTTTAATTAATTAAAGGTTAAAACATAATTTAAACCAATAACCACTGGATACATGGACACCTACATTAATTATTGAAGTAAAATCACGTGATCGTCGCGGTCGATACGTCAAGTGCCATCGCTTTCGCGGAAAATTAGACAGATCTTAAGTAAATAAACTTTTCTACGAGTATGAGTAGTTAGGGCGTGATAGATAACGAATTAAAATTGATGAAATGGCCTAAAATGAAAAGGATGCAATTCCGACGATTTAAGTAGCCGCCACACGACGGACTGACTCACAAGAAACCTCCTCGCTGCTTGCCTATTGCTTCTACGAGGATCCCGAGCAAAGTATCTTAAAATGCGTCGATCCAGATCGTCAGGACGACGTCGAGGCCGGCCGGGTGCTTGAGCGTGGTTTGGCACTGTGCCTGTGAACTGTCCGAAGTCACGGAGGTTTTGGTTCATGCGGTTTATCAAACTGTGCGTGAGAATTGGTACGTTTGGATGAATTTCGTGGAATAATTCTTGAGTTCATCTTGAGCTGTTTGGTTTGTATTGATAAACGTACCTACAATATTGTAACGCTCGATATTTTGAGCACAGATATCGAGGTCGAGGCATGTTTTTTTAATTACTAATTTACTTTTCTCATTCAATATTTGCGACTTCTATGACTGTTTACATACATGACAGTGACAAGTTATTACTCATAAATAATCATAGCCATTAATTTATTAAAGAGGTTGTAATCTCACAGATAAAGATTAGTAGGGTGACAAGAAATTTAGGATAAAACTGATTTCGAAATAAAAATTATCACAGAAAAAAAATTGTTTAGATGTAACTAATTACGACATCAACGTGACCGCCATCAATTTCTGAGTTAGAAAAATTGGTACCTGATCACCAATTAGCTATCATCGTGTATAAAACTTATAATTATACTAAACTTATAATTACTATTATTTTAGTATTTTTTGCAATTATTTTAATGCAATTAAAATAATTCCTCGAATATTTATTATAATATTAATTAAATTAATTAAGTTTAAAATTTTATTTAGTATAACGGTACCTACAATCTGGCGTAATTGCCTGTCAAGTTTGAAAACTAAACGCAGTTCTTAGCATTATCTGTGGAAGACTATATTGAAAAAGTTGACAGTAAATAATTTGATATTTGTCTTATTTTTCATCACACTTGCTCGAAAATGGTGTCATTACACGTAGGTTCTGCGGGCCGTAAATGGCCTATTACGTCCTAGGGCGTAATGGTTTTCTTTTTAAATTTGAAACGCTGGTTCTGTTTTACTCTTATTTGTCATGTTCAAAGGAAACGCCAACTTACTTTTTTAACTTTTATCACTGAAATATTTATTTAAAGATAACTGTAATTGCAAATACATATAAACACATATTTCGGTAACATTAATTAAATGTTTAAATAATGTATTTCTTTATTTTGCAAATATAAAATCAACTAAAATGGCCGTTACTGCTATGGTTTCCGAACGTGACTTAACGTTCGCGTTGTCTATGGACATATGTGACAAATGTCACTGTCTGTTTTAATATTTTCTTGTCATACTGGATCGAAAAGTAAGGTTATTTTATTAAGATTTCCTCACAAGTGTGATGAAAAACATTGTGTGTGCCACGGGCGGTAAAGGAATTACAAACTCGTGTTATTAAAGCCCTCGGTTTCACCTCGGGCTTATAACAAACACTCGTTTGTAATTCCTTACTTACCGCCCTAGATACACAATGTACTATTATTGTATGGGGACACCACTTATTTTTTGACTTAGCTTTATTTTATATTTCTGTTATATAGCAAATATAGTAATACATATATTGGGATAGTTTCAAATATCTGCTTGTAACGGTTCCAATGATACAATTAAAAAAAAAATTGTATGGGGACCCCCCTATTTTTTAACTTTTTTATTTTTAAATTTTTTTCTACGCTTACACACAATTATCGAGCTGGATTCCAAATTTCATCCTTCTAGGTCATCTGGAAGTAGGTTAGGTTTAGGTACTATTAAAAAAAAATTGTATGGGGACCCCCCCATTTTTTAACTTTTTATTATTTTTAGATTTTTTCCTACGCTTACACACAATTACCGAGCTGGATTCCAAATTTCATCCTTCTAGGTCATCAGGCCCCTATTTCACCACGCTGACAATTGTCAGTGACATATGTCGGTTTACAATTCGACAATTGTCGACTGACAATTGTCAGTGACAGGTGACAAGTCGACATATTCGCAAATTTATTTGTATAGAAAATGTCAGCGTTGACAATTATCCGTTTCACAAACTTTTTATTGTATGGCAAAATTCGTAATTGTTTCAATTGTAGTTTAAGAGTGACAGGCAATTTCTTACCATTGTCACTGCCTTATTTTATGACATTTATGTTGTGAAACAACATAATTTTTTACAAGTCGTCATATTTCTACAATTGTCTGTAATTCTTGACATGAGGTTAGAGCTGTGTCAGGCTTTTGTGACAATTATAATGTTTCGTGGTTAACTTACGCAGAAAATGGCTTTCCTCTGTGAAAGTAGCAGCGGCGATGGTGATAATGATATTGGTGAAAATGCTTACATAGGAAAATATAGATTCCAAGTATTTTTTCTTTTAATATTACGATTTTACATTCAAGGAAAAATTTCATGTCGCTAAAATTAGCGAAGTATAATTATTTGGTAAATATAATCGGTGAACTTCTAGATCACCTAACTACACAAAATAGAGCTTTGACATCTTGTCAACAAATACATGCATATACGAATACCGTTACCTAAATGTAAAAACTAACCCTTTCCCACAAACTCCATTTCTAATAATTTATCATCATCAGCCTATATAATTATGTTCTGCTGCTGGGCATGGGCATAGGCCTACTCCCATTGATGAGAGTGAATGGGCTGTAGTCCGCAAGTTGGCCCAGTGCGGGTACTTCACATACACCTTTGAATTTCTTTATATACATTTGCAGGTTTCCTCTCGATGTTTTTCCTTCGCCGAAAAGCTAAGCGCTATATTAACCGAGTTGTTCCAACATGTGCCTTTCAAGCGGAAGTTTTGTCATTTTTATTGGGCTATCCCACTCTACTGTAATAATGAATACTATAAAACTGCCGTCCTAGTCTAAAAAGCGACTTTTTACTATGAACTTCCGTAGCGAAAAGTCGCCTTTTAGACTAGGACGGTAGAAAAAGCATAAAATAATTCGAATCGTTCGATTCACTATACAAATAATAAGAAGGTTAACTATGAAAGTTAACATCATACATAATCATGAATTTTGACTGAACTGTGATAAATTTCATGAAATAGATCAATATTTGGCGCGATACAACATGAGAAGTCTCAAAAGGCAAAAAAGAAAATACTTTTAATTAATTCGAGTTTCGTAGGTGCATCAACAGCCGATTGCATGCTTTTGTGGCTTTGTGGGATTTCTCATGTTGTTTTGGCAGACAAAATGTATCAAACTATTTCAACAACATTAGATGTCATAAAGTGTTTCTTCTTGTTTGTATGTAGGTCATTCGTATCGGTCGGTTTTTCATATAAATAAAAACCGGCCAAGTCCGCACTTGGTCGGATTCGCACACGAAGATTTTTGTACCGCCTTCGAGCAAAAACAAAAGACATGTTTCTTGTATGTAGACCCTTTTTTATTTAATTTGTTGTTTATTTAAGGTGTTGTAGTGGAAAAAGAAATACACATTCTGTGAACATTTTAAGTCTCTACCTACTACTGTTCAAAAGATAGCCCTGTGACAGACGGACAGCGGAGTCTTCGTAATAGGATTCCATTGGAACCCTTTGGGTACCTACGGAACCTTAAAAATGGGGCATAATGCGTTTCCACAGCATTAATTATGTTTGAAATGTTTTATTTTATAGATAGAATACATTTTGTGTCCGCGAAACGAAATGAAATATTTACGAGTTTAGTTACAAATGATGTTGATAGGTGGCACTGACAGTTCCGGATTAGCCATAGAGTAGCAAATGCTACGGGCCCCGTGCATTGGGGGGCTCCGCGCCCACTCGCAAAAGGGGACCCCCCCCCCTCGTTATGTAATTCGTCACGTATAAAATTACCGGTGAATCGGTATTTAAGCATTATCTAAGACCAACCAAGCGCCTCTTTGAAGAAATGCTACAGGCCCCGCGCTGGCTTAATCCGGCACTGGGCACTGACTGTCACATGATGTATCGCGCAGACAAACTGTATCAAGTTATAAAATGAAATATACTTCAACCATGAAAGCAAATGATGACACTTTTTCGTTTGTGTGGAGAACCGACCGACTAGAATGACCTTAGGTCTTGTAATTTTGTAATGGTCTGTCCCTGGCAGTTTTCGACATACGGTTCAATTGTAAAATCTTGTGAAACAAAAATAATCACGACTTTTTGACAAATGTCACTGTTTTTGTGACAAATGTCACTTTTTTGTGACTATTGTCGCACCTGTCGGGGTGGTGAAATACCGCTTGTAAAATGTCGAAACTTGTGCAACAACAATAATCACGAATTCTTGACAATTGTCACTTTTTTGTGACAATTGTCGCACCTGTCGGCGTGGTGAAATAGGGGCCTGGAAGTAGGTTAGGTTTAGGTACTATATGTCAGTGAGTCAGTCAGTCAGTCAGTGCTAAAATTTACGACTTTTTGAACTTCATATCTTTATAACCGTTTGAGCTAGCTTCATGAAATTTGGGCTTCTAGATGTCCTTATGGATATAATTAAACACACGTAGTTTTATGTGTTTACGTTAAAGAGGTTTTGAGTTATAGAAGGGTCAAAAGTGGCACCAAGTGGTTCGTGTAATATTACACATGGCGCTGGCTAGCCAGTTTTGCTTGAACTTGGCTTGACACGCTGCCACGTGTCTAGATCGTTTAGTTTTTCATTGAGCGTGCTCTAACAACGTGAATTGCATGTTTTTGTTCTTCTTGTAAATTAGTCATTTCGCAACAAAAGCATGCATAGGAACTATTTAAATAGCCCCTGGTCCCTTTATAATGTAATTTAGCTCCCCACGGAGACCTTTACACATTACCGTGGCTTTCTAAAAGTTAGCAGTTCAAATACACTCAGCAGATGACCGTGAAAGGTCAAAGGGTAAGCAAATAAGAGACTGAGTGAAGTATTTCTTATTTAAGCCTTGAAATTCGAGGTGGAATGACAAGTTTCTGTTGAAGGTCCTTTGAAGCTTACTGATTTGTTAAAGGTATTAAATTTGAGAATTGTTATTTTATTCAAAATGCTCATGTTTTGTTACTACCTATTTAAGAGAGAGATATTTTAGGAAAACTTTAATAAGTACTCTTATTAGAAAACGTAAAATAGTGTTAAATTGATAGGTAACTTATGAATTACCCATGATTTATTAGTCAAGACCTTGCATCTACTAAACTTGAGCACGTCGACTACCTACTTAACTACTCCGCCCCTTAATCTAGAGTGCACTGTGCAGTGTGCACTCAATATGTTATTCCCCTTACTTGGGTATGACGTCGAACAAAGAACACACGACAAAATAACTGGCCAAGAGCATGTCGGACTATGCTCAGTGTAGGGTTCCATAGCCATAACTATAAAGTAAATAAAAAATACGATGTAAAAAAGTGCTAAAGTGCAACTTCATAGCAATTACGTCCTATTGTTGAGAAGCGCAGTTTATCAGCAATAACTCAAAAATGGTTAATCCGATCTTGTTGAAAATAATTTTCGTTGAAAGTATTAATGGAGCTTTACCTTGCTGATTTTTTAAATATTTTTTGGACATACGGTTTAAAAGATAGAGGGAGGGGGGGACACAATTTTTTCAACTTTCGGAGCGATTATTTCCGAAAGTATTCACATAATCAAAGATATTACTTAAGCACCTTTAAGTGATTTTAAAAGACCTGTCGAGCCATGTACGATAAGTTGATGTTTGAAGAAAAAAAAATCGTGTTCTGTTATATGTATATAGTACCCCCCCCTAGAAATATTTATTTTTGATATTTAACTACAAAACTAAGTAGCGGCTTATACAACACACCTACGTTCCAAATTTCATCAATATACATTATGTAGTTTTTGAGTAAAATGCCTGTGACATACGGACGGATGGACGGACATGACGAAACTATAAGGGTTCCGTTTTTGGCATTTTGGCTACGGAACCCTAAAAAGAAACTTATAACATGTGAAAGGATTCCCCTTCAAAACAAAGGAAGAAAGAATACTAAGTAGTGATTGCAAAAATATACATGAGTACAGCTAGGAACGGTGACAATCGCAACAAACAAACCCAGTTAATAGCGATATTACAATTCGGCCTTAATAATTAACCACAAAATTAAAAATTTTAAAACAACCGGCTTTCAATAAGCTAATTTCGATAATAAATGCCGAGACTATGTAAAATAACCAACTCGCCGTATGTGTGCCTATAATATTTTAAAAGTTCTCTCAATAACTGTAAGATTCCATCATCAGCTCGTGATTTAGTTGCAATGGGAAAATAATGTTCAGCCATGTTCGAGTAATCGAGTAACAAATGTATAAATTGAATGCCGTTTTTCCTTTGCGGAGGTCAGTTAACATAAACACACATGAGACTCTATAAAAATACCCAAATCACCATATGTGTGCCTATAATATTTGAAGAGTTCCCTCGATTTCTCCAAGATCCCATCATCAGATCCTGATTTGGTTGCAATGGGACCACCTCTGAAATATACCCTTTCAAACAAAAAAACAATTTTCAAAATCGGTTTAGCCGTCTTCGAGTAATCGGTGAACAAACACACAAAAAAAAAAATAAATAAAAAAAACATACAGACGAATTGAGAACCGTCGTTCTTTTGAAAGCCGGTTAAAAATGTCAACAGATCAAGGATAATGAATATACCTAGGAGTAATAAAATAAAGAAGTTCAATTTCGTAAATAAATAATAAGGAATGTAACCTTACTGTTTTCGTTATTAAATAAAGTAAGCTTCTAGGAAGACACGTTCCGTAAAGCCCCAGTAAGTATTAAATTCCCGAGTGATAATCCATTAATCACATTAACACCTTAATCCAAAAGCTAACGTTTATTGCATCCCATCCTCATAACCACATACCACGATACCGGATCATAATAGAATCCCTAAAGCAAACTAGACGTCTCGCAACGTGTGAAGAATCACACAACGTTTTATGCGTCATGAAAACGTCGGATAACGCAGGGCTGGCCTGGCCATGAATAACAAACGCTCGTGAAACTATGCGACGCGACGTACTGAACGTTAATTTGATCAAATATTTGATTCGCCAAGATATTCGGTCGCTCGGAATTTGCGTTGGATATTGGGATGAATATCAAGCCAATGTTTGCGTTGGAGGTGACGGCCGTTGGCATATTTGAACTGGTTTTATCGCTGTCGTTGTACGCGGCTGAACAAAAACAGTCGTATAGTTTTTGTATTCATTCTCTAATAATTTGAGCCCTTTACAATGATATTGCAGTTGTGCTGTTACTTTAATTAATAGAATGCACAAAGTGCTCTCTTAGGATCACGTAATACGTTGGATAAGTAAGGAGTTCAATGCCCTAACATTCAGAGTTCATCGTCGTGACTTCTATTATAATTATAACACGCATGAAAGCATAATTCGCTGAGACAAGGCGATCTCCTTAACTAAGCGGTATTGCTAATTCATAGCATGGTCGACTAGAACCACGAAGTACATAGTTAAACCGCAAGCCAATAGATCTTGTGGTTGATTAATTAACCATCGAGTCTCACTACGGCAAATGTTGCATTTTCACCTATTTATAATGCATGTTATTGAGGAAGGGAATAAAAATATTATTTTGTAGTAGTAATGTATTATTGTGACAAATTATACGTACCTAAATTATGATTTGTAATGCCGTGAAGAAGAGTTAGAAATATTGCATGAGCTCTTAAATGACTTTAAAGGGAATAAGCATTGACGTATATAAAGGACAGGGCTAACGAGCGGGCAGACGGTTCCAACGCGTTGGTCCTAAAAATCTGTTTTAGGACCAAGCAACGCGGCAGTGGGACGCGCAGCGCACACCGCAGCCGGACGCTATAAAAATGCCTAATTGCGTGGTAAAAGGCTCCATTTACTGTTACGGGGTATATAGTCCCGGGTAGATTTTCGTCCGCAACATTTGTATGCCATACATTTAGTTTGGCATACAAATGTCGCGGCTGAAAATCCACCCACCCGAACTGTACGGATCGCCCTATCCTTACTTTAGGAATCATTGGGAACAAGATATACATAAGGAACGCATTTTACTTGCTTAGCTAAGTTTTTATCGACTTTATATTTAAAAGTTTTGCTATGTAGATACTTTATTATTATAATTTGAAGGATTTTAATTAATTTGACCAGTGGAAGTGACTACCATGCCAGGTATGATTTTGTTATAGCCGTACAATTTCTAGATAACTTTCCGAACGTATGTTGATATTGTTTATCTCGAGTCATCGTGGATTAGTTTAGTGCAACCGCAATACTCGTGGCGAGCCGTGGGCGATGTTGATTAATTATCGCTCGATACTGACCGCGAAGCTGCCACACCGTGGTAACCGATAACGGAAACTCGCTACGTGCCTGTTCTATCTGTATTTGTCTGTATTTGTATGTAAACACTTGTACACTATATATTGATTTAAACTTTCACGATTTTCACTCATTATTATAACAAAACAGGACTTAATCGCGTAAAAACATGATATTACCTCGACGTTTCGGACGTGCCGTGACGTCCGTGGTCGCGAAGGGACCCCCTTCCCCCCATGGTCCCTTCGCGACCATGGACGTCACGGCACGTCCGAAACGTCGAGGTAATATCATGGTTTTACGCGATTAGGTCCCGTTTTGTTATAATAATACTTGTACACTAATCGTAAAATGAATTTACACTGACCAAGCATACACACACAGCATGTATAAAGGCGAAATAAAATTATCCCTGAGATCTCTTCTAGAGTACAGTTCCTACAGTTTAGTTTTTCTAGGCAGGAAGTGATTAACCGAAGTATACGGTAGAGATAAACGTCAAATATCATTCATGCAAACATGCACCAAAGATAAACTTAGCTCAGCTCAGTCCGTACCTGATGTCAGTTTCCAACATAACTACTGCTAGACATAGGTCTCCTCATCCGAACGTAGCACCCTCATAATAATCATCTGTCTATAGACATTTGATTTGATTTGATAGACCATCGCGGTAATCTGTTTTAAGTGCCACTTCTTTTTACTAAAGTTCGTCCTTACCTTGAATTTAGCAGATTTCGAGCTGATCTAAAAATTGAAAAGTCCCGAATAAGTCCGATTTTGACAAAACAGTGAGATTTTGTCACCCAGCCAGTTTTGTACTTTCACAGACGTTCTAAGAGCTAAATTTTCTATGTCCTTATAAAGAAAGAAAGCAGCTACCGAGGCGCTTTGGTATTTTTTGGACGTACGTAAAAGATAACTTTTCTCTGTTATATATTTGTAAGCAAGGCTTCCTTTGTGTATGTGTGTCAACTGCTCTGAAAATATGAGTATAGGTACAGTGAACCTTTTTGGATTATATCAGCTTACATTTTGTTACATTCTTCACGCCTCATCAAATTTGAGTTTGTTGGACAAATGCAACGATAAAACAACATTGCTTAAACATCGCTCAGTTGCTTGTAATGTTATGTTTATCTAGACACAAAAAGAGTACCTACCGCCCGGAGCAACATTGCCTCGCCTAATCGAATTGTTAGGCGGTTGTATCGGGTGTTAATTAATCAAACTGTTCACACAAACGCTCTCTGCGTTGCTAAGTAGAGGCTTGTGGTTTTTACTTCTAGACTGAAATTGATTAGTGGTTTACCTATTCTACCGATATTCTGTTTAGAAATTGATTTTCTAACGATTCATTTTGAGCATGTTTGTTGTTATGTCCATTTTAATGTTTTTGGTTTTATATGTGTTTCTATATTTAAAACTTAAAATTTAAAAATGTATATTTATTACAGCTGACATAGGTTTTCTCAATATTTCAGTGACCGGGCCATGAATACTAAGCTTTGTATTCTTCAAAATTCTTTATTCTCGAGCCGGGGTATTTGGATATGTTTAGTTGTTTTTTTCCGGTAACATACCCTGTCGTATGACTGAGGCCTTTATGTTTTTAAATGGATGTATAAATTGTTTTAGTGTCGTGCCCAGCTCCCCTCAAAAACCGCGACTTCGTGCTGCAGCGCTCCTGGCTGGATATGGGTGACGAGAAGCTGATTCTCAACCACTCCGTCTATCACAAGGACTACCCACCCAGGAAGGGGTTTGTCAGGTGAGCACACACCTTTGCCATCTTTTTTATACTAACCTGTAACGAACATGCAACTAGTCTACTTGATGGAAAGCCGAAATTGCAATAGGTTGTAGATACGTTTTCAGTTGGAGGACTGGAGGTACGAATAAATTCTTGTTGAGCCTGTAACTATAGGCACTGGTTCCACCGCCGACGGGTAAGCGAGTAAAGTTGGGTGAGTAACAGTTCATAGCGGGCTGACCAGGCACAGTGTGATCAATCGACCTTTCCAGACCCGCATTGTAATGCTACTCGCCCAATTCTACTCGCTTACTCGCCGGCGGTGGGACCAGCGCCATAATAGTTAGGTGTAGGTACCTAATTTAAGGACGTTAATAGTTGCACCGCCCTCGAGTTATCTGCTTTGCCCAAGGTTAACCAGTACAAATCCCTTAGTGCATTAAGTTCGCCTTTTGTACGATAAGTTTCCTTTTGTGCAATAAAGTTTAAATAAATAAATACTCTTAGTTTTCAAACCGGAGCACAACAACGGTCATAAACCGATTCAAAAACAAGACAATAATGCCTTCCCTGTTCTCGAAATTGAAGGGCTTAATTTTCGCTTCGAATAGCACTCCCGTATTCCCGACGAAGTTTTGGTGTGTATTCAACGTATTCAAGTCGTGTATATTTACTTAATGCAGACATGGAATTAAATGATAAAATGTGAGAAATGTTGCACCAATGCCTGCTGAACTTTTCATTCGAATTATTTGGATGCCTTTTTTTACAAGCTTTTATATAGTTTCACTTGTCCCGGTGTCTGTGTGTCAGTAATCAAATCTTGCAAGTTAAATTTGACCCACTTCTCGGTTTCCGATTGAGCTGAAATTTGGCAAGGGTATGTAGAACAGATGACAATGCAATATTGTTATGACATGGAGCTGATCTGATGAAGATGATGGAGCCGGATGGTAGCCATAGGATCATCTAAATTACCTTAAAGAAATTACCATGCTTCGGCTCATTTATTACTTTTGACGAGCAGTTTGTGATTATTCAAAAAGTACAGTCAGCAATAAAAGCTTGTCTCAAAAAATCATTTTTTGACAGAAACTTATTTAATCATATAGGCCATAGGCCACTGATGAAAGTTTAATAGTGAAGGAAAAGGAGAGTGTAAATAAACACGCCCCATCTAAAACTAATGACCTAGATATTTTTTCGTCAACACACAAAGACGCATAAAATATGTAATTTTCGCTCCCGCTTTTCATAGGAAAATGAAACCACGACCTCAGCGTATACCCCAGTTGCCGGTCAAGGCTCGCCCTAGATATATGACGATGTCTGCTATAGGTGCATACGCAGCTATAAAGAGAAACGATGGTAGGGTCGGGAAATCTAAATTGTAATCTGTAATCCATATTGGTTAGACGTATGATTGAACGGTTTCGAAAAGAATGCTTTTAACTCATTTCGGAATGACCGACCCAGAATAAGGGTAAGCATTTGATTTCCTTGGGACAAAGGTATTAGGTACGTGAAGGTATCTACATATCTATATCCTTGCGTATGATTAGTCTGCCGTGGTTTAAATGTAGTAAACAAAAGCCTTGCCTTGTCTAGATTTAGAGGTCGTTATCCGTATATCTTTATTTACTTAAGTTGGGTTTTTTACAATATATAAAAAGTAAAATACAAAATGAAATTACAAAACATAAACACATTATAAAAAACCTAACCTAGGGTGCCGCCGGCAGCGGGGCAGGGCCCAGGCTACCGGTGGTTAGGGCCGCAGAGAGAGGAACCTCCTGACGATGCGCGCCGAGTCCAGAAGAACCTCTTTCTGTATCTGACCCTTGATCCAGCCATCTAGCGAGAGTCTCTTGAGATGGTGATCGAGACTCTTCGCTATAAGCCCGTTCGCCGAAACGACTATCGGAACAATGATCGTCGAGTCAACATCCCACATGGCGGTAATCTCGTGAGCCAAGTCAAGGTACTTGCTGAGCTTGTCCTTCTCGGCCTTCACGAGGTTCTCGTCATGGGGGATGGTAACGTCGACGAGCACTGCACGGCGCTTGGATCGATCTATTAGCACGATATCGGGCTTATTGGCTACAATAGTCCTGTCCGTGATAATGGATCGATCCCAATAGAGCGTGGCACGGCCATTTTCGAGAACTGGCATTGGTGCGTACTGATAGTACGGCACCTCAGACCCCACAAGACCATATCGAACAGCAAGTTGCTGGTGAATGATCCTGGCTACTTGATTATGTCTGTGCAAGTACTCGCCGTTAGCTAGATGGGAACAACCGGAGATAATATGCCTGATAGACTCTCCGGGGGTCGTTATTATTATTAGCGTTATTTTTCTCACTTTTCCGGCATTGAATATAAGTTTTTCTCCTTCAAGACTCTTGTATGTATAAAACCTACTAACTCCGAATTTGTAAAAAAAGTGGTAATTACGTTTAATAAATCCGGGGAAAACAACGAAGACCACAATTTATATTCGACGAATATTAATATAAGCTAACTTGATAGCAACCTCGTCACGTTGAGTGAGACCAAAATTATACGCAGTGAAATTTTCAAGAGGTATCTTCGTAATATTGACGCTGTTTAACCAACCGCTATCAAATCTAACGAAATTATTATGTAAATTTATCTCATATATCACTAGGTATACTACATGCCGAGAAGCAAAATTATCCAGCCAGCCGAATAAAGCTTTTAATACTTTGAAATAAGGCGGCTGTCACTGGTATCATTAATATATGGAGGTTCAAAAGGACTTCCAGATGAATTATTATGTAGGTGTATAAAAGTGGGAAGTCAGGAATGAAATCAAATTACGAGTTGATAACTTCGCGTGCTTATTGTTATTTAAAAAGGTTTGTGGTCTTTGAGGGGTTCACGGAGCCGCAAAATGATAATGCATTTGTTTTTGTGTGATATTTTTTTCTAATGGCATGTGGATAGATGAGTTTATGTTGTCGCTAAGTTAGGTTTATATTAAATTTCATAAGTCGTAAACTGACAATACATAAATGGTGTCCGGTATTTATGTTTAGACGAAATGCTTTTTAGACCAGTTGCTGCATGGACCATTTGCTTTTTAGGCGAATGAGACTAACTCGACGTGTCATAAGTCATAAATTTCATAATTCAATTCCGGAACGTGTTAAGTCAACATGGTATCTATTCTACGCTCGACTGAGCAACTTCAACAGCTTGCAACTAGCGTCCGGAGTCCGGAACTAGCGCTAGCGCCAATTTCCCGGACGCTAAATTCACACGTTTCGGGCTCAGCGAGCTGAGTGATATGTCTGCGAAACTGCAACTTAGTGATGTTATATCACTTGCATTTTCCATCATCCACTAATCCATATCATTTATCTGGGGCCCCGGCAGTGCCAGTGAGCAAAACGAAGGCACGGCCGTACCATCCTTTTCTGGAAGCCATTCAGGCCATTTTCAACCTCCTGTAAATTTGTGCTGATTAAAGCTAGAACCCTGAATTTTCAGGGATATATAGGGCATAATAAGACTTAATTATATTCTCAATAACATTTAATTTGAACGTGTAGTTTAAGAACTATTGCACGTCAGAATTCCTTAGTTTTGTCGCTGACTGATTGACTGACTCACTGACTCATCATCATTATGCTAAAGTACTTCTAGCAGACCCACAAGCTCCAAATTTTAAACATAGGGTAATTCCAGGATGGATACCCCAGTGCGATAGATGCCTCGATTTTAATTTCTGCTAGAAGCTGAACTGTGTGACTACAATTCCAAAAAAATTAATTGGTTCTAATTATTTCAAAATAATGAAAATAAAAGACTGGTAACGTTTAATTTAGCTTGTTTGATTTTATAGGGCATCTATCCTCTGACCCATTTTTACGAAGAGTCGTCTATCCCCCACGGTAGGCACCTATCCCATTTTTAAGAGGTCAATAAAAGTAAGATTTACACAAAATGTATACGACTTATATCAAACCAAGTACTGTAAAATAATAGATTAAGAATCATAGTTATCATACGCATTGAACGCATTGCTATTAAATGATGAATTATTGAGTTATAAAGCTATTTTAAAAAGTGGGGCATCTTCCTGATCTCCTTATTTCAAATTCGATCTCGCAGATGAATTCCGAGCATAGCACAAAGAACCAAAGGAATCGATATAGGTCGAAAAATTGCAAAACTTAAGAGGCAATGGAAAGTGGACAGTACTCGTCGTACGTCGTAGGTCATCGTACGTCGTAGAACAAAATATGGCCGCTGCGTGCGGCCGACGAGTTCTTGTGTGGCGGACCTATTTACGCAATTTATCCAAGAGTTCGTGCTATTGGTTGGTATACATTTTTCGGGTAGGGGTCGGGTTGCATAAAGTTTAAGGCCATATTTTTGATACGCATACGAGATGCACATAATTATTTTTAAGCATACTTTATATTGGACATAAATTGGTTGCTCATAAAACAATTTTTCTACTCCTGTACTGTTATCTGTCTTTTACTTGGTCACGAACACTAATATAAGAACATACATAATATGAGTTCAGAGAAGTCTATACTCTATTCCCCATAACAGCACTAGTGTCGTTATAGTCACTTTACGTTATTGCTAGCAGCCACAGACTTCTAAATCTAGGTTAAACTTAGGTCAAGGATTAAGCGCTCAATTTTAACTTTACGGTAAAAATGCACAACTACCAACTTAACAAACAATTAAGGGTAAGGCTGAAAAATTGGGCTTATGTAACATAAAAGTAACTAAAAATATATGTTACTGAGTAACTTAAAAGTTACATAAAAGTATTCTAAAGGGATATTCACAATGTCTACAATACAAACACTTTTTGTACTAAGTGTTTATTTAAGAGATCAAATAGGTATATAAGGTCCTAATTTATTAGTTGCAGATATTTTTACAGCTGATAGTACTCGGTCTCTGGAGTATATTAAAGCATGAAACATTATAGCTTTTACGATGTTTTTTTGGAGAAAAAGGAAAAACAAATTTGCTACGTAATAACACCCTGTTGATGTGATTACTAAATGAAAACTCATTGAAAAGATTCTAGTAGCTCTTTTACGTACCACTTAACTGTAACTGGCCACTTCACGTAGATAAATTAAAAGACATTTGCAGTTTTCCCGCCGAACCGTTACGACATTTACGACAACAAATTGTTGATATGACAGATAGTGTTATTGTGACATGTGATAATGCACATGATGATTTATTTAGACGAAATTATAATAAATTTTATTGTTAGGTAAATGAAATCAGAAAAGTTATATGAAAAGATTTCTGAATTTCTATTTAAAGTTAATTATTTTAATGTAAAGTATAATGTGTTAAAATATCTGCAACTAATAAATTAGGACCTTATATACTTTGGTACATTTTTGAACAAAGATGAATAAGTAATTAAAGGCTGATAGCCACACAAAAGCTGTCTTCACAAATAAAATTAAATCATAATTTTTCCCCGGATTACTTGTTATAATCATTGTAATTATGTAAAATAAAATAAAAAACACGTTACTCTTCTTTGTGTTGTGTTGCGCAGTTGGGTATAAAAATTAAAACAAACCAAATATTTTAAACTAAAAACCCGACTGCAAGAACTTGTAACTGAAAAGAAAGCGTGAACAAAGCTTTACTTTACTTTTATGTTACGTAACTTAAAAATAAATTAAAATGGTAACATAAGTAACTTAAAAGTAACATAAAAGTTAGCCTCTATTCACTTTCATTTGCATTATATAGAACAATAACAAACATATTAACTCGAACACGACACCTAGCTATAAACTAATATGAAGATTATATTAATAATGTATTACGTAATACAAAACAGAACAAATTTACCATGAAATTCACTCGTAACTTTTAAATTCCATAAAAAATCCTCGGCACAAGTTGAATCGACGCACTGAACTACCCACAAAATGGCCGACCAGTGAGAGGTATACCAAGACTAAAGAATAAATAGTGTTGCCGTTATAATGAAATCAAATTCCGCAAATCAACTGCTGAAATAGCAAGACAGAACGGTTACTTAAATTAAGTAACTTAAAAGCTTCAATATGTTGACTTGTCTTATGTTACGCGTAAATTATTATTTTAAATGGGCAATGCTAATGTTAAAGCTCGAAAAACGTTGCATTAATATATGACAGTTATAAAAAAAACTCCAACATATCAGTATAATATCACAAAACTAAAAAACGATAATTACAATCTTTCAGGAACATTTTTGGGACATTTTTATTTGTATGGAAATCGATGCAATTGCATAGAAGAAAAAAAAAATTGGAATACAAACACAGAGATTTACATTTGTTAGTGGACTAGAACTAGTAGAAAAAGTTTTGTATTTTGCACGGAAAATTAAAAAAGTAAAATTTTGTAATTACTTTTCGTAAAAACAATACCGGACGCTTACAAGTCACGAAATCATCCCTTTTTTACGGCCTTACCCTTAAATTCCTACGGTTTTTAAAAAACAAAACTTTCCGAACTAAATTCATTGATGCCAACATAAAAAAGTATTTTTAATTTAAGTATATTTTAAATTAAAAAAAAAAGTTTACCATAGACACATACCTACTGTCAGTCAAACGTCATATTTGCCTTGTTTCCAGGTTATGATTAATTTTGTATTTTATAATTTAAAATCTAGTCGTACCTAACTGTGACTCTGTCACAGTTTTTTTATCTTGAATAGTAAGTGAGGGTATGTTGTGATCGCTCTTCACTAATAATCTTACCTAAAAGTAATTATCATCAATATTATGGCTTGATAAATGTATGACATTTGCAATTATTAAAAAAACATTATAACTATCAGTATTATGACTAAATAAATGTATGACATTGTACATTATGGTTAAATCAATTATGACTCCGGATAATTATGACCGGGAACAATTATGCCTAGAGTGTTGACAATAGTTGTTATGCAACCAGACGGCCACCCACATTTTTCATTTACTTAGTTGATTAACTAATATACCTATTACAGTGGTAGTGCTGATTAAAATGTGCCTGACTTTTTCCAATGAAAATAAGTGTCAAGAGCTTACTGGCGTATAATATTAGAGCTATACAGATTTACAGAACTATAATACTAACCTCTTTAAGATTATTCGCGTATAATTAGTACCGTAGAGTTAATTAATTCTTATGTTCAAGCGTCACCTACGTGTTCTGGAGTAATCGCTGATTTGTTCCACTCGAGGCTTGCCGGGTCATTACTACCTATATTTGCGTGCTGATAAGATAGCGCGTGCGTTAATCTGTGGCGACCTCGTCCTCACTAAAAGGATTCATTGTTGGCTATTTAATGCCATATTATGTACTTTATTATTTTTAACGGAATCTGTATTGTTTTCTGGAACGTCTTTTGAGTGAAAGAATTTGGTTTTTAAGTTGTAATAGTATTTTATGCAACAGTTGTATAAGTAGGGTCAAAATACGCGAATGGCGTGAGTTGCGATACGATCCGCTGCGGCGGCGAGTATCGCAAATAGAGACGCCAAGAGCGCTTTTTGACTAAATTATACAACGTTGCATACAAGGACCTTAAAATAAATAGCCAGACGGCTATTTATTTAAAGGTCCTTGGTTGCATACAATAGTTTTTCTACGACTAGGTTTTAAATAAAATACAAAATTAAACATGGCGCGCAAACAAAGAATATGACATATGACTGACAATATAATAAGTAAGTGTAAATACTTTATATATGAAGGAAACATTTTTGTCTCTTCATTGGTTTTTAATGTGGGCAATTTACACCACACTTTATGTTACATATATACCTAGATACAGGAAATCAAAGTCCACAGAAAAACTAAATGGCACTCGCCTGAGTACAGACCGAGAATCGAACCCGGTACCTCTGGATTTCCGGCCCAGCGACTCAACCACTCGTCCACCCCGTACACTCAGAAAACGCCCTCAATTCGAATTGAGTTTATCTGTGTACTTTGATTTCCTGTATCTATATATGTAACATAAAGTGTAGTGTAAATTGCCCACATTAAAATCCAATGAAGAGACAAAAATGTTTCCTTCATATATAAAGTATTAATAGTGGCACCATCTCTCGCTTGATTGTCGTACCTGTAATAAGGTGTGCGTCGTAGCTGTTAAAGTTGCGCATTGGGGTGAGAAACCTGTATAGGTTTCTCATAGATGGCGTTTAGGTTAATTCCTATTAAAACACAAAAGATACGGAAGGCAACGTAGATAGCAGAATTGAGGGCGTTTTCTGAGTGTACGGGGGACGAGTGGTTGAGTCACTGGGCCGGAAATCCAGAGGTACCGGGTTCGATACTCGGTCTGTACACAGCCGAGTGCCATTTAGTTTTTCTGTGTACATTGATTTCCTGTATCTATATATGTAAGTAAGGGTAAACTTTGTTTTTAATTTCACGTATACTCGCTAGTATAAACGCAGTGACGATATTAAAAATAAGTTTTTTTTTATGTTGTCATCAAAGAATTTAGTTCGGAAAGTTTTGTTTTTCATAACAATACCGCATGAATTTATTTGTTTGTTAAGTTGGTAGTTGTGCATTTTTATTGTAAAGTTAGTATTAGCTTAATCCTTGACCTAAGTTTAACCTAGATTTAGCAGTCTGTGGCTGCTAGCTGTATCGTTTTGCGACTTTAACGACACAAGTGCTGTTATGGGGAATAGAGTATAGACTTCTCTGAACTCATATTATGTATGTTCTTATATTAGTGTTCGTGACCAAGTAAAAGACAGATAAAAGTACAGGAGTAGAAAAATACTTAAATTGGATGCAGGTGGCAACCGAAGGTACCTATCCAAAGGAATTATAATATTATATTGTCATCGTTTGCCGTTAACTATTGATCTGGATGTCGATTTCTTACTCCAATAACTTTCTTTTCGTACATTATTGTACCAAAACGGGACTTAATCGCATTAAAACATGCTATTACATCGACGTTTTGGACGTGCCGTGACGTCCATGGTCGCGAAGGGACTGGCGAGGCGGGTGTCAACATCTTCCAGTTTAGTTTTGTTATAATAATGAGTGAAAATCGTGAAAGTTTCAATCAATTCCTTTTCGTATACAAAAGATACACAATGTGCGCGTAACTCGACGAGCTCAAATAATGTTCTAACGGCATCTTCGAGTTCGAGCTTTGTGGCGCAATTCTCGTTCTCGATCGAAATACAATATAGTTAAATTCATGTCGTTCTAACCAAGAAATGAGCTACTAGAATCATTTACCATTTACTGAAACCGAAGTCAAACGCAAGCCCACCAAATCAACAATACTATAAAAACAAGTCGAAATTTCTCTCGAATTTCGCGTCTTCAAGAGCCCTTATCTCCTTCGCTTGACTTCTTTGAATGGTTTTTAACGATTTCTGCTAATGCCGCGTAATGTGGAAGATTCAATGGAAAGGTAAAAGTGGATCGCCAAGGGTTCCGTTTACAATGCTATTGCTTCTTGCTCCTTTATTGTCAAGGTTGGGGTCTGTTGAATTTAATGTATCAGATGTTAGGTTTAGGTACCAGGAGAATAGCTTTTCTATGCAAATATTCGATAGGTACCTACATCAGCGGCTAGATCTAACTTTTTAGGTGGCTAGGTAGCGGTATGAGAACTAATGTTGCTTTTTACTATTTTATATAGGTACGTATTTGTTTTGTTTGTAATTATGTGATTTTTTAAAGTAAAATTCATGAATTATTAAAGAAACAGCTCTGCTCTATACAGAATCATAAACAAGAGAAAATTATCTTTTAAATAAAACATTTAAATCTGAACTATAAGAAAAAAAAACACAATTTCATCATGTGGTCATTTTAAAGTTGATTCACCCCTATGCTGTTAAGCCAACGACACATTTTCCTAGTGACTGATAAAGTGATAAACACTTCACTCGCTATCTCAAACGCAGACTACTGAGCCAATTTTGATGAAGCTTGCACATTTGCAAGCGTCTATAGGCTGCGGTGACTGCTTACCATCAGGCAGGCCGTACGCTTGTTTGCCACCCTAGTTGTATAAAAAAAAAGTTAGGGAAAGTTGGACTAGGACGAGGACAATACGGAATATAGGCCAAGGAAGGTTTTTTATAGTTTTTTTCGATTTCTTACGTGTTTCAATTCAAAGACTAGGAGAAAGTACGTTACCAGCATAATGTAACAGATAGGTACAACGAAAACACGAACGATTATTGACATTTGACTCATGTAAGCGCCAAAATTGTTCTAACTACCATAGGTACCACCTCTGATTCTAATTTTCTGTGAGGTTCCTGGAAACTAAATCTAGTGTTGTTGCAGGGCCATGTCTCTCCTTACGGGGTTCGTGGTGCGTACGCGCCCCGGAAACAGCGGCAGCTGGCTGGGCTACGTGTCGCGGTCTGACCCGCGCGGCGCTTTACCCGCCTGGCTAGTCAACAGGTACTTCATCATCATCAACTTGTCACATTCCACTGCTGGTCATCGCGTCCAATCCGGCCTGCAGAAGAGCCACAGACCACCTCCACTAGACGGAGCATGTAAAGGTGGTTTTCCACCGGCAGGGCGAGACGATACGCGACGCGGATTGAATTGGAATTTGTATGGCAAATTTTCAATCCCCTCCTCGCGCATCTTCGGTGGAATAGGTAGGGATCGAGGATGTGCGAGACTTGAATTGAAATATTTGTTTGTGTAAAAATAAACCGTATTGCTTCCGATATAGAGTAAAAATTAATTCTGCAATAGAAACACGCTTCTTGCGATAGGTTTTTTGTTGTTCGTTGCTATTTATTACCTGATTCCGATTAATGTGATATTTAATATGATTTTGAACCCAGTAACGGTAAGTTCGTTTTCTTAAAAGCACTATGAGATTATTTCTTGTTGCAGTATCTTCATCTGATTCCTCTTCCATTAACATATTTAACAATACGAATTCCCGGGACATGATACGGAAATCGCGTGTTTATTGCAAGATGAACTTAACAGCACTGTATATCAGTGTTGCCATATGAAATTTGATAGAAGCAGTAGAAATTTGGCAAAAAAATCAGTAGATTTAGGAAAAAAATCAGTAGCTTAAAAAAACGATGTAAATATCATAAGTTTAAACCGATTCCCACACTTTTTTGTCATCCCGTAAGTTGTACGGAGAGGCGTAAAATGCCGCTCACATACACTTAAGTTGCCAACTTGTTATGTTAAAGCATGACATTTACATGTTTAAATAAAAAAATAATAAGAATCATCTTCTTCATACACGTTAGCCAACCGATAGGGATGCAATGCAACTATTCGTCAAAAAGAGATAGCGGCCCTAAAAAAAAGTAAATTTAGTAGTACCAATTTTTACTGTAACAAGTAGTGGCATTAGCACTGACACCGCCACGGAGTATATTTTGTTTCATTTTGTGTATTATTAATGTAAATTTTTATCCATATAAGAAAAGCAGGTAGATTTCTTGAATTTTTAGAAATAATACAGTAGATCTGCTTTATCAGTAGATCTAGCGACACTTATGTATATCTATACCTTATGAACCTACAATCTACGGCGGTTACGCGAGCTCGCGATGTCAATCGCTGTCAATGCGAGCTCGTGATTGCAATTTTTAGTGGAAAAGGGCCAGCTCGATTTCAATTCAATCCTCGTCTCGTCTCGTCGCGCCGTGCCGGTGGAAAACCACCTTTATACGACACGAGCTCACCACGCATATGGGCGATTAAATATCGGTAGATATTACTAGTACAACGCGTGTTTCACTTTTTCAGAAATTTTTATTTCACGTTTGGTGCACACACAAGTCAGAAACATTGGCGCAACTGAACGAGCGGCCGGTTGCGTAATGTCGTAATTCTATACAATCGACCATATCTGATGTGAGCGCGCGTCGTCTAACATGCTCCGTCTAGTGGAGGTATAGTCTGTGGGAAGAGCCCATTCCCGGCCCGCGAGAGCTCGCTCCTCCAATGGTACACCACCCCTACCCCAGGACGCCAGCGGCCGAAAAAAGATTACTTAACTCCGTGGTCGACCATGTTGTACCATGACCCGCGCGATATTTTCGAAGGCAGCGTAGTCCTTTGCTAAGAAACTTTGGAGACCCCGGCTCTAAGGCCGCGGTTGGCAACCTTTTAGCAACCATAGTAGCTAACGAAATTGACCCGGGCCGCACTTTGTTAATAATTTGTGACTTTATCGGGCATTGTTGGTTGTTAATAAGGACGGACGACTTCTAATATACATTATTATGCAAAGAGCCTTATTAACAACCTACGATGTGCACTTTTCACTTTTCGGGGTTCCGTACCTCAAAAGGAAAAAAACGGAACCCTTATAAGATCATTTTGTTGTCCGTCTGTCAAGACCCTTTATCTCGAGAACGCGTGGAGGTATCGAGTTGAAAATAAAACCATATTATATTCAGGTCTACGCTACGGCCAGTTGAAGCTGTGAAAAATATCAAGCTTTTGAGTTAACGGGGAAAAAAGATACGGCCGTTTATGCCGCAAAAAGCGTAAATTTCGACACTCTCAAGAAACTTCTTCCGTTGACCTAGAACTATGAAATTTGGCAAGTAATACAATAATAGTATACGAGTACTACAAGTACATATAGGGAAAAATCTGAAAATGTACATTTTAAATTATATTAATAATAAAAACCGGTCAAGTGCTAGTCGGACTCGCGCACCGAGGCTTCCGTATAAACTCATAAGTAGACCAACCTTACGACTAACAGCAACCCTGCCTTAAATTAAACCCACTTTAGCCCTATTAAACCAGGAAAAATCTTAACAGCGCGATGCAGCGTATGCTACAGCGACATTTATTGATACTAAATAGCGCGTAAATTTTACTTGTTATTTAAATTTAAACGTTACTTTTTGTTATTGGCTGATTAAAATAATTGTTTGTCAACTAAGTTAGTTCTCATGTATCATTTTTCATGAAGGAATCATGTTTTGAAGCACACTTTATTTTAGATTTGTGTCCCTAGATGGCGCTAGTGGTATTTCATTTTTATGGTATTTACTGGTGTCAAATTTCCTAACACACTCCTATTATAGAGTTTTTAATAATTATTGTTACTTTATGTTTTTTTCCCGATTCCTGATGAGTGATAATTGTATTTAATAGACATTTTTTATGTAATCTGATATAAACGATCGCTTAGTTTTGCTAATCTCCGCTCTCGTAGGGAGGGTAGAAGTAATATGTTAAGATTTTTGTAAATTTTTAAAAAAGTATTCCAGTTAGGAAGAGAAAATATAATAATAATCCTAATAAGTAGATACATGAATAGTTCAAGAAAAACTGTATGGCGATTAGTTTAGTAGGAGCAAATAAGTATGTCTTATGATGTTTGCAAATTTCTCAAAAACGGTGCAAGTGAGGAAAACTGTTATATTTTTCCTGTAATATTTAGGACGACATTAATAATTGGTAATTATGATACATTTTTCTGATCAGTAACTTCGGAGATAATAGGGGGGGAATGGTATTTTTGTAAACTTTTTTCGCCATAAATCAAAAACTATTTATTTAAGAAAAAAAATAAAAACGGTATTTTAATCTACAAATTAAGCTCTTTCATTTGATACCCCACTCGATATATTAGCCCTACTTTCAATTTTCAAAATCCCATTACGGAGCCCTTTAAAAAAAAAGTAAAAAAGGTACAAGATTTTTTTTTATGTCCAATAAGCTCGGGTTAGCTACTTTTAACACTATTCCAAATTTCAAACCGATAGCAGCAGTAGTTCCTGAGATATCTGGCTGTGACAGACGGACAGACAGACAGACAGAGTCGCACCATAAGGGTTCCTTTTTTACCATTTTGGTACGGAACCCTAAAAATGCTTGTTATGACATTGCGAGATACGAGCTTTTTTACAGTAATTGTCAAGTAGCGTGTTTGTCAACTTGAATGTGTTGCGTTACATTGCGGGCCGAATTATTTTGTATGGTAAATATTTTCATTGTAGTTTTAAGCAAAAGTTATCTAAATATACTTCTTAGGTCCTATGTTGACCACCGTTTCAATATTCGCCCGTATTAGATTTCCACGCTGTATGTAGGGGAAGCTGTTGTACCCTGGACAGTTTTTTGTTTTTAAAAAAATAATTGCTGAATATGGAAATGTCTCAAGATACATAATGAAACTACATTATGTGACATGACATTAAGCTATTGGTTTACTGATTTATGTATGATTTTCTGACGAAAAAAACGGACGAAAAAAAGAGTCCATAAGGTCCATACCCCTGATGTACCTTGGACATATCCCGTTGTACCTTAGACACATGATAATTTTCTGAAAACACACATTATAATGATCGGAAATGTATTTATTTACGAAGTCACACATATTTTTAACATGTATGTAATTCCATAGATTATTCTGGTAAAAATTACCACAAAAAAATGTACTCAGCCAAAGTTCATACTTTGTTTTTGCTACAAAAATATAGGGATCCTCTCTGAGATTATGTACTTGTTAATGTACATTGTTAGGTATTTTATGTTTCTGATAACGTGTACGCTGTATGATGGATGCTCTTATCTTACCGCCGTAGATCACACTTCTGTTTCTGAACAATGTTTGAGTGGGAGATGGGTGCGATCATAGCTTCACACTTTAAGTTTTAAATTTAAAGTGTGGTAGCCTAGAATCAGCAGAATATATATGAATTCTACTTTTCTGCGGTATCTATAGGTACATCCGCTTTGATTTTATATGCATTCCTTTCACGGATTGAAGACGGATAAGGCGTTTTCCTAGTTAAATGCAAAATGGATCCGCAAGTACATTCAAACCGTGCGACAAAGAGGTATTTGTTTGCACGAGGAAAACCAGAACTTCTGAACGTAGGTAAATGTTTGGCGCCTGAAGTTTGTTGAGCGTTGTTGTTTTGAACAAAAACACGTTGCTCCTAGTTTGTAGCTAGGTGGCGAACTGTAACATCATGGTCCTTCGTTACGGCATGTACTTACCTAACAATCGGTTTTAAATCCTTTAAAGTGAATCGTTTCCCTCCACTTTACATACATAAAAAAGTAGCGATAGCAAATTAGCGTATTTACACCATATAACATCTAATGCTATAAATTACGCAGGGCAGCTCGTGGCGAGCTGTTGGGGAGTAGCGGCCCCTCGTACCCAAGTGCTCCTGGGGGTCCTTAGGGAGGGTCCATGGGTAAGAGTGAAAGGACCTCCGCCTCTGGTTTGCCTTAGCCGGCCGTCCAGAGTGGAGTCGCGAGAGCTATATGTTCCAGGCGTGGAAGTGTTAAAGGACTTAAAGGGCATAACGCCGCGAGCAGCACACCTCTCGACACCCTGCAGCCCCCCGCACCGGTGTTGCCCCTAGGCCATTTTATAATGTCGCTATTTAACAAGGGCCCATCTAAAATCACGGTCTGTCAGTGCCACGAAAGCCATGAGACACTTTTCCTGACAGGCGCCGTCATGTTTCAACCCATAGCCCAGTATTTAGTCCATATTTCTACTACTATAGCCCAGTATTTAGTCCATATTTCTACTACTATAGCCCAGTAGAGTTAGATTCGATTCCATCAATCAACAATAGCCCTTGCATCTGGCGGGGGCTGTCTCTGTGTGCGTGCCATGACACAGACAGAGACAACATCCGCTGGGTGTCAGTGTACACTTTGCCTTTCATTAAATTGTCGAAAGGCCCTCTACGCGTTGGCTTTGGCTCCACGCACGCCTGGTCTGGGACACCATTGTCCCGTGAATGGGAAAGATGTAAATTATAAATTTTTCTTCATATTTTACAATTTGCCTGGAAAGAATGGACTATCCTAGGCCAGCTACATAATCTTTATTGAAAATCAATCTCGTCAATCAAGTTTTATTTAAACTTTGAAAAGAGTACTACCAGAAAAATTACTTCAAGTCGTGCTGATCCGAGATTATATCCGTTTAAACCCAGAGATATTCATACGCAGAAAAAAAACATTTTTTCCCAACTGATAACTAACGTCATAAATGATATGGCTAAAATGTGAGATATCAGCTATCACTCTTGAAGAAGTTTTTGAATAAAATTGGCAAAATGGAACACATAGGTATAATAATCACTTTGCTGTTTGTCTATCTACCCTTGCTTCGGTCTGTTATAGGCTTTTTCTCGGCAGCTAATCCTAGTAGATGTGAAATGCTGAAATTTGGCTAAAATTTATGAATGAACGAATACCTAGCGCACTTACAAAAATGATAGAATAAACCACAGAAATTCGATCAGCTCACCTCGTCAAGAAGATCGTCTGATAGAATAATACGACGTAGATGAAGATTGTATAATCCAACATCGTGGAAAATACATAAAGCAGGCCGTTCTAACATAATGAACCAGGCTGATCTACATCACTCGACCACTTTTCCTTAAACGCTTAATCCGTACCGTATCGGTAAGAGTAAGACTTAGGCGAAGAACACACTGAAATCGCCGCGATTTACGCGCCAGTGTGCGCCACCCCGCGATTTTTCTATACAAATCGATGATTCTACATACAAAGTTGAAAATCGCTGAGTCGCGTGTCGCCGCGATTTTCGCTGCAGTGTGAGATCCGCCTAACACTTTATGCATAGATAATAGTGTTGCGCCGAAGGTATAGGTAAAATCTTCAAAGGTGATTTTCTGTGCTTTAGAAGCGGTTTCAGCAGGCTGAAAAGTGATGTCAGGCCGTTTCAGAGGTGGCTCTTTCACATACTAGAAGATCGAAAATTCACCCTAGTTGCCGTTGTTTTCAGGCGCCTGAAACATGTTTTCAGTCCGTTTCAGGGCACCCTCTATCAGATGGCGCAATAACCTGAAAACCCGTTTTCAGGCGTTTTCAGGACCCCTTAAGGCCTTTGAAGTACACTTCAGTATATGGCGAAATCTCTCGAATGAGTGAAAGAGATAGCACTATTAGAGAGAGACAGCTATATTGAGAAGGTTCGAGAAGTGTGTGAAAGAGACAGAACTAGAAAGGGATAGCAATAGTCGGGAATGTTCCAGCCGAATCGAACATCGAACAATCTAGATTGCCTAGAACACTCGCGATGCGTCATTGACCGAGGGGTCACCGACCGCCCTTGGACTTTGGACCGAACATTCGAGATAGGATTTCTCCGGAACATTCGAGAGCAAGGGTCTCCGGATATATAAGCCGCGCGTCACCGACGCCACAGTACAGGTGACCTGGTTCGACTCCAGGCACCCCCCGGCACTTACCCAGCCCGATGTGCGTGTCGACTGTGTGTACGGCACACGGTCGGACGCCCTTGGGTGGTCTGGCCAGCGACCTGGTTCGAGCCCAGGGACCGCAACGGCCAACCACCCGGCCCGACAATCACAATGCTCGGAAGTGGGTTGTGAGTTTGTCAGGTTTAAAAAAAAAAAACAAAAAGCCACAGTCAGTTTTGAACTAACGGCGATACAGTGCGAGTCTCGAAGCGAACCTAAGCGAAAAGTTAATAAGTGCGTTATAGTGAAGTGAAGTGATTTAGTACAGTGATTTATTAAGTAAGTAAGCCTTGTTAATTGGTAATTTTGTAATAAAGTTTGCATTTTTAATTAGTGGTTAATTAGTGTATTTTCTATCACGTTACCTACCCCACGGACGTAACAATACAAACATTTTGCCCCATACATATGCAAAGCGCTATGCATTGCGAGTCGTGTCTTACTACTAGTAAGTACGCGTCGAATTTGTTAAGTTTTCAGATTTTTTCCTATACTTGTAGTATAAGATGGTATTCTTGCCAAATTTCATAGTTCTATATAGGTCGACGGAAAGTAAGTACCCTATAAATTTTGTATTCCTTGAGAGTGTCGGAATATACGTTTTTTGCGGCATAAACGGCCGTACCTTTTTTTCACGTTAACTTAGAAGTTTGATTTTTTCACAGGTTCAAGGAACCGTAGACCTTAGTATATGGATTTATTTTTAACTCGATACCTCCACGCGTCCCTGAGATAGAGGGTCTTGACAGACAGACTGCTGAATGGACGGACGCACAGACGGACAACAAAGTGAAATAAGTTCGCGTTCAAAAAAATCTGTGTGTAATTTCTATGCTGGTAGAACCGGAGTCTCTTAGTCTGTCTGGTTAGATGTTTCATCTGTATGTATTTATTTATGTGTATGTATATTTGTATATTTATGTATTTATATATAGCTATTCCGATCTATGTATGTACTTGTTTGTAATTAGTATATTGGTAATGTAGTGAAGTATTAATTAAAAAAGGACGTTAGTAGCACCGCCCACTAGCTATCTTTGCCTAAGCTTTGCTTTGCCCTAAGGTTAACTAGTAGAGAATGACCTATGGCATTAAGTTCGCCTTCTGTACGATAAGTTTTCTTTTGTGCAATAAAGTTTAAATAAATAAAGTGCTCTTATAAGGGTTCTGTTTTTTCCTTTTTAAGTACGGAACCCTAAAAATGGTGCATTACTACAGAGGGTGGGAAGTGAGGAGTTGCCGGCCGAGTTACATATATTTTAAGGATGAATATCAATGAAAAGCTATAAATATTTCACATAATTATTACTCTTAAAAGCGCTTTTTTTTTGGCTTTACCTCAAGTTACCGCTATTCACATTCCACAGCGCTATCTAATTCCTTGTCCTGGATTATTTAAAATTGCATTTACACTTTATATTACCTCATCTTCAGAACTTAAATTAATAAAAATATACAAAAAGATGCAAATCAACTGGATAGTCTGTCATATCTGCTATGCTAATATCGCTATAGTGAAAACTTAAAGGACTCGTTGAGCACCCGGTTGCGTTTTAGCTAGCGAGTTCATTTTCCATGAATTTTTAAATGATAAGTAGAACAGATTTCTGGGGTGAGGCTACCAAAAAACGAAAAAAAAAATCTTTTGGACAACCCTAATGCAAGCTTTAGGATTAATATGAGTAGTGCACATTATATGCGAGACTCGGGTTAGGTTAAGCTCGTACAAAACGTAAAAAGAAAACTGTTATAGCAAATACCGGGTTTCCGGTACTAATGTAGTGCGATAGATAATAGGCCTATAATTTTCATTCATATATAATTCGGCTTAGTGGAAATTCAATTTGTAGACTACAATATTATTTACGAAATAATTAACCGTGGGTAGATATCGTTTAGAAATGGTTCAATTGTCGCTTTCTATAACCTTAAAAACGACCATTAAACTCAGTGTAGTAAGGCGATGAGACAGCTGGTAGAACACGCTTGAAATAATGATTAGTCATATCCTCCCGGCTTGCTCAGTTACGTGTAATTAAAATTGTAGATCAAATATATTAAGTATTTGTAAATTGGTAAATATACCGGCAGCCTGGCCCAGCAGTGGGACACTCTTATAGGCTAAGAAATAACGTGAGTTTCACCTAACAACTTTTTTGAACTAAATGTCTATCAATGTCTACTAGGGACCTGTAGGACATTGTATCTACACAACGATATTGTTAGGTGTCTGATGGGCTTACAGCTAATGCGTTCACCACAAAACCTTCTTAGTAAAATACTTGGCCAGATTTTAATCGGCGTCTTAAAATGCCTTAGAATATTTAAAATGGTTTCAATGAAAACTATAACAAAAGTATTCAATAGTACTTAAGTACCTGGACGCGTTTGTCTGGACGCCACGATACAAATATGTTCACTACTTTTGAGGCTGAACGTTTGAGGTAATCACCTTTAAAGTGATTTATAATAAACGCACTTTATTTTGATACGACATATTATTCAAGAGTAAACAGTTGCTAGGAAACAAACTTATATAAAAAGCGGAATTATGATAACCTTCTTTTAACATTCCGTATCATTTTTAATAAGTTTCTGCCTTCTTGCACGGTTCCTGTAGGCTGCGTGGTGTGGTTTGAACAGGGGCTTAGTTAAAAAGTCTGCCAACTGATCCTTTGCAGCTACCTTCTCCACCCTTAGATTCTACTCTAACACACACTGTCTTACATAGAAGTGTCTCAGTTTAATATATTTGGTTCTTTGGTGAAACTCGTGTGGTGGATCATAGGCCAATCTTATTACAGATCTATTCATTACTACGAACAGTGGAGTGATTTCCTTCATAGCTTCGGCTTTCATAAAATTTATGATCCGCTTAAGCCATATGCTCTCTCTCGCGGCTTCACTAGTAGCAACAACTTCTGCTTCTGTAGACGATATAGCGACTGTACTCTGAAGCTTACTCTGCCATGCTATAGCATCATCGGCGTTTAGGCATATCATACCACTAGTAGAGCGTCCAGTAGAGCTATCCTCTCCATGGTCAGCATCACTGGATCATCTTAAGCCTTGGAGAGCAGTGAAAATGAATGAAAAAATGAAAATGAAAAATTTATTGATAACATTCGGTTACAGGTCATAGTATCATAATTATTGTTATACGTGTTTACATGTCTTTACCATTTTATAGAATATGCAATATATTATTAGCAGGTATTATACATAATATCAATGTTTCTTATTAGTTATTTATATTTGTGTGGGTACATCGATCTTTTTACGGGAAAAATATTCATCTAAATCATAAAAACATGATGTTATTAACCAATTTTGAACGCAATATCTGGTCGAGTGCCCACCATCAAGTAAGATAGTGCACTAACAGCTTGACGGTATGGTAAGTTCTGGGCTTCATCATTGTCTTTTGTGGATAGCATGCTATCTTTAATTATCGGCGTTACAGCTGCTTTACAGTCCTGCATACCAAATCGTTCTAACAGCCGATTTGCATAGCCTTTCTGACAAATTCTGATTATCTCATCAGCTTTCCGTTCTATATCTATTCCAAGAAAATAGGAACCACATTTTGTTGTGATTTTGAAGCGTTTTCGCATTTAATTTAAAAACTTCTCAGTTTTCTCTGAGCTTGCAGAAGCAATGAGTCCGTGATCGACTTATAAAGCTATTAACAGCTTTTGCTTTCCCTCTCCTCTTTTATACAAGCAAGGGTGGCTTTCACTTTGATTAAAGCCGAGTTTGATGATGTAGTCTGTTATGGTGGAGTTCCAACATCGTGGAGCTTGTTTAAGCCCCTACAAACTACGTTTTAGCTTACAAACTTTCCCATCATTGTTCGAGTATCCTTCAGGAGGTTTCATATAAATCTCTTCTTTCAGAGTTCCGTACAAAAATGCCGTTGACACATCGAACTGACATAGTGAAAGTTTTTCCTGAGCAGCAATGCTTAGTAAAGCTCTAATTGTAAAAAGGTTTCGTCGTAGTCTAAACCCTTCTTCTGCGTTCGGAATTCGAATGTCCTGAATGTCGAACGCCGTGAATTAACCTCTCTCACTGATCCCTGGTATGTGCGAGGGAAACCATAAAGCTTAGTTTATGGTTTAGCCACGTCATTCCGCGACCAGCGGCAGAGGCGGCCCTGAGTGGGTGCGGATGCTTAGAGTACGGTCTCTAGTTCCCACTTATAGGCCTGCGCTTGCCGCTGTCGCTTGCCGCCGATGTCGCGGCCAAGCTGTTAGCACTATATCGATTTCCGTTGTATTGTTTCCTGGCAATAATATAACCTAATTACCAGTATTATTCATGTAACGTTTGTGGTTCAGGGTAACGGCGCAGCTGGCGCCGCGGTTAGTGCAGCAGTTGCACGCTGCGGCGAGGCGGTATCCCGGTTGGAAGGCGCTCACAGACTATCCGCACCACAAACCCTGGCGCCACCCTGACCAGGTGCCCGCCTACAGGATCTCGTTGGAAGACGTGAGTAGCCTTGGGCATTGAATATAATCTTTATACCGTTGACCATACTGGTCTGAAATCCGCATAAAATAATAATTCGATGAGATGCTTACACGAAAATTATCAAATCTAATCTAAGTATTTTAACTGAGTAGTTTTGTATTAAACCTGGGTTCCGTAATACCTAGTGGTTATTGTTTTTTTCTTTTATTCCAGTGCATCGATCCTGACGCACCGCCACCGCCCCAGGAGCCCAAACCGGAGACCTCCAAAGCCAAACTAGAGGTGCCACAGAAACAGATAGAGAGCCAAAGCGTCGAAGACTTAGGAGACATATCATCTGAATTCAGCGTCGAAGTGGAAGAGGAACCGGCGGACTTGACCCAAGACCCCACCAAGAAGAGAGGGAAGTTCTACAAGCTTGTGAAATCCATGAAGAATAGAAGAAAGAGCGTGCAAGTCGCTAAAAGCGCCGATAATCTCCTCGAAGGTAAACCTGAAGACAAGGAAAAGAAAAAGGGCTTCAAGTTTCACCGCAGATTTAGTATTAGCAGAGGAAGGGAAGATTGAGCTTACTCGAGTTGTGAATTCTGGTTATGGAACAGCAATATATGAAGCTGATTTAAACAGAGTACCGTCTTGAAAAACTGCCCGAAAGCAAGACGTAGGTAGATGCTGATTTTGTAAGCTGGAATATATTACGAGAATAATAATTAAATTCGATACGCCAGGTACGTGAAATCCGTTCCCGATGTTTGTTAAACACAAATTATTAAGCATGTAAGTGTCTGAGAAATGTATGATTTAATCGGATTAAATTACATAAGTTAATTTTTTCAATTTGAATTAATTTTAGGTGAGTATATTAAAAATAATTTGTACCTATACTGGTAACAGTTTCTACAAATTTGAAAGGTCTTTTTTCCTCCCTTTATATATGATATTTTTGACAACCTTGTACCAGTACAAACATTTATGTATGACCGCCGGGACGGTGTTCTTGAGCTTTTTTTCATTGAAGTTTAAGGCAAGACATAGACGCCCGACCTTAATCGGCCGTCTCAAGATTCGCACAACAACAGAACACACTTCGAGATTGGTCGAGTAAAATCAGTCGTCTCTGGAGTTCCTAAAATTATATCATTATTTAAATTTGTCGACGTTAAAGGCACTTTGTTGATTACATGTTGAAATAGCTAGTCTTGTTCTAAATAGGTAAATTTACTAAATAGTAAGTAAGTCTTCTATTAGTTAAGTTTTGTAATATCTATACTTTCCGAAAGTCTGTTAATAAGGAAGAGCAGCTATAATGCTTTGCGCATTTAATATTTACTATTGTATTCGCTAGTCAAAAATAAATCGATTTATTTCGATGACGGTTAGTTTCTTGTAAAAACTGGAATAAGTATAATATCAAGTTGACCGCCATATCAAGCTTTATATCATTTTATGTAGGACTATTAAATGTTAAAATTAACTTTATCAATAGTTTGCGGTTGAGGTTCACGAAATCGCTTTAGAATTTAAAAAATGTTTCTACAAGGTAGTTATAATAAACATGATTAACCTTTTCGACGCTACGTCAAACAGAAAAGTTGCAAACTAGACGATATCACATAATAGTGTCAAAACTTAAATTGAACTTTATGCTGGTGCATGTAGGTTATATCGCTCTGTGCTCTGTGACAGATTAATCCGTCGTTGGTGTTACCTATGGTGCGGATATATCCTTCGTTGCCGTCTGAAAGATTAATTTACAATTTCAACAAAATTGGCAGAAAGTGTTAAGGCTCAGAACGTATTTGTAAATATTCTACACACGACTAGAGAAAACAAACTTTGACAGTCTTCCTGTTAGAATGTTAGATTATAGTTTATTGTCATATGTATACCTATTTCGTAAATAGTATCTAATGAGTAAGAATGTGTTTATTGTAGCTGTGGTATATTCCGTATAGAAGGGACCCATTTTACAAGTTTTTATTCAGTTTCACCTGTACCGGTGTATGTGTGTCTCTAATCAAATCTTGTACAGTTAAATTTGACCTACTTGCCGGTTTCCGATAAAGCTGAAATTTTGCAAGAATATGTAAACCAGATGACAATGCAATATTATTATGAGATGAAGCTGATCTCATGTTGGTGTAGGATGATTACCATCATTGGCGTGGCGTAAAAGATATCCTTGGGCAAGCCGGTGCAGATTTGGCGTGCAGTTTCCTTAAGAGCTGTAGAATAGGTGCTCAAATGACTGATATTAGGCAAGCCGGTAGGAATCGAATTCTATGGACGCCACGCCACTGGTAACCATAGAATCATCCAAATTACATAAGATCCACCGTGTTTGGGCTCATGTGATTCGTTTTGACATGCAGTTGGCGATTATACGAAGAAAAGTACAGTCGGCAATAAAAGTTTGTCTCAAAAATACATTTTTTTAACAGAAACTTATCATAAGTGAGTATTGATAAATAATGGACGAATATTGACTTATCAGTATTGACTAAATATAAAAAAGAACTTCTCTACCTCTAAAATATTTTAAAATCTGTAAGATAAATGGGTCCCTTTACGATACACCTGTTATTTCTTATCTAGTGAAATTACATCAATACATTACTTATTTGTTAACAAGAAACAGGTACAATTTATATCGTACAAAAAGTTTTATTTTGCTGGATAACTGGTAAGTACAAAAAATATATAGTGCTCATGTAAAAAGTAGATTTGTGTGTTAACAATAGATTTTTTTCCTAATCGTCGAGAAAATTCCAAGATACCTACATTATAATGGACAGTCCACTGGAGAGCGAAGCGATGACGAATTTTCTGACATGACACGTACGAGGTGAAGAGTTGGAAATTTTGTGTCAAGATACTTATTGTCACTAAGAACAATAGGTATTATGTTTTGGAAAAGTTTCCCTAGTTCACTCAGTTTCCAACAAGGACGTTGCTAGAAGAGTATTATTTTTATTTCAAGGATCTCTTCCATAAAATTTTTGATATGCTGAAAATGTTCCAGAATATTTATATAACAATTTTATCGTGTAGTCATCGCAGCGGTTCTGCTCACCAGTGGATCGCGCCTTAACGATAGCAATAACAGTTTTTATCTGTGATAGTATAGTGGTTTGTCGTATTAAATCCGAGTTCAAGGACGATTCTTATTTATACTGTACCGCTGAGACGTGACAGACAATTCCAAAACCATTATTTTCCTTAACCAGAGAACATCAAGCGTAAGGTTTCCGTCATTTGTAAAAGATTCAATAGGACTTTTACATTAAATGTTTTTATATCACTAGTTACTTTTTAAAAGATAATAACATGTGGCGACAGTATTTCTTCTAATCTTAATAAATAACAAACCGTCTATTTTATTCAGAATACTTAAAATTACATAGGTACTTCTAGAGCGTGACGTGTTTTAGTTTACGAAACAACAAATTCATTACTTGGAAAACATAATTCACAGCAAGTGGAGTTCTATTCATCTATTCGTCTTGGTCATGAAGTGACTAATTGTATCACGTGTGAAACGAAACTGAAATGTTTTCGTAGCAATGTGCAGTAAAGTATTTATTTACACGTTACGATCCGTTTAAGTCTCTTTGTCATTGTAAAACGTGTGCCTTTGTCTATTTTGATCGTCTAATGCAATAGCTTTTACCGCTGAGAAATTATTACTAATACATGTAATCATTTATTAAGATGTTTCCAATTCGCCCATATTAATTAGGAAAAAAGAAAAATTGATTTATTTGGGAAAATCCAGAGCACTCGTATAATAAATACTCTAAAATGACATATACTAGGCATATAATCAAATTTCCAGCAAACAAAAAATTAATCGTTATACCTCATCTTTATAATTCAACTTTCCTCTGTTCATTATAACCATTACCGATTAGAAATTTAAAGCTAATGTTATAACGTTTTTCTTAATGTTTTATTTAGTCGTCACTGTCGTCAGTTCTGACGATCTTCAGTGATATAGCTTGTAATCGTCCATTCCAGTGAAGAAAATTATATAGCAACGGATGATATTGCTCCAAATGTTCGTTTCCATATTTTCAATAAAAAATACTTTGACAGAGGGGAATAGAAGCCTGACGTCTATAATTGATTGGTTTAAACTAGATTCTATGTTACAAAACATTTGTAGAGCGAGCGAAACTTAGTATCTACGAGGGTGGTTTGATAAGTGGGCATTTTTATTTTAAAATCTACGGTTAGGCGAAACTTAAGCTATGTTCAAATACCGTCTAACCTGTCAGTCCGTGACGAAATGTATGGAGTTAGACACTAATCGTCAGTTCTGTGGCGACCTGCTAACTGTCAGTTAAGAACGCACTTTAAATAAAAAGCCCAAGTAACTGTTTTGATGTAGGTATTTGGGCTTTTTTATTTAAAATGTGTTCTTAACTGACAGTTAATAGGCCGTCACAAAACTGACAATTAGTGTCAAACTCTATATATTTCGTCAACAACTGACAGGTTAGACAATATTTAACTTGGTGAATACAAATGAGGTACTTTATCAAACCACCCTGGTATGAGTCGACAATGGGCGCGCGTTGTTCTATATTTGTAACAGGGATGTTGCGGATATACGCATCCGCGGAACTACCGCATTGATTTGAAAATCCGCATCCGTCTCAATGTAGATGAATAAATGTGCAATTAGCTGCAAGAACGAGGCCCAGCAGGGGCGGGTGCTACTTGTATGTAAATGTTAGTTTAGTACTTTTATGGATTAGCCAATTAAGAGTCGTTGTTTCGTTTATATCATGTGACTCGTCGACAAAGTACTGACTAATATTTTTCATCGATTTCTTTAAATTTCCTGATTTCTTTTATAAGGAATGAGCCCCCGCATCCGCGGATGTCAAAAAACGGTAGCTGCGACATCCCTGGATTGTATTTTCTTATGCTTATTTGTCCAACGATAACTCGAGTATCGTTTAGGGCCGATACAGACGGACTGCAACCCAACTGCAACTCCCTACGATTTGTATGGGAACTGCATCACAACTGCGCAGTCGGCGTGCAGTTGTGATGCAGTTCCCATACATTTTATGTTGGCTTCAACTACCCTCCAAATTTCGAAAGGTGGAAAGACGGTACTTGAGTTATCGGAGTCACGAGGTCACTGTTCGCTGCCAACTACTAGTCTAATCCAAGTACTGACATTTGAAAGTACCTGCTTTGAGGTCGATAGGTTCATTTAATACCTCTTTGCTATCCTACTAATATAAATATGTATAAGTAGAGTTTATTATCTATTCCCGTTATCTACTCTGTGTACAAGTTTTAGAATCTGGCCACTGAAAATTAAACCAAAACTATTCTATATAAAGACATCCCCTAAATTTTACCAACCATAGGTGCTGAATAATTGAGTCTATTTGGCTCTCTTTTTAGTAGCTTGACTCTAAATAGATATGGTCGTATTATATTATCAAGAGCTCAATTTTCTCTAGTGTTATTGTGTGTCTTATTACGAAATACAACATGCTGTATATCACTGCTTCTGTTAAACTATATCCATTTTATGAGCGCCTGAAACATTATATCCATCATCGGCTACATGCAGTCCTACACATGGTTGATGGTAGGTACGGTCGGCCTCAAAAGTTGCTGAACACATTTTGTATCGTGGCGTAGTACTAAAGTGTCTAGCTACTTTTGAGGCCGACTGTACCTACCATAGGCCCTGACTGTGTAACATACAGGTACCTATAGTAGGTGGCTATATGATAACACCTTATAATTCTTGCGTGTACCTTTTCTATTGTTCAGGGTATTCTAATGTAGTTATTGTTAAATTACAATTTGTTCCATGCCTTATTAATATAAACAAAGTAACTAAATGACCTATATGTACATACCTCCATACAGTTATCTATGAGCAACCATAGTTATAATATAATAAACGTATATGCTTTCTTTGTTGAATACGTTAGCGTGACAACTCTTGACCTGGTTAAGGTTTTATTTACAAGCTCTGTTGACATCCATTATATGCTAAATTTGTATTGTAAATACATTATAGGTACCTACGCTGTTATATTGGGACTTGTGAAGGTCTCATTACAATCTATTGTATACTTTACAGAGTTTATCTCCTGAATGCGGCTTAATGATCATCCGTTCCACGTGGTTCCTTTATTAAATAAGTGCAGTACAGCAGTGAGTTATTAAATTTACGAAAACCATCTCCAAAGAGGTATGTTTAGAAATTCAACAATCCCTTTTATATGTAACAAACTGAGAAACAGAAAAAAATACCTCATGATCCCGGAGGCTCTGAGCTAAAGGCTGGCTCGCATTGACGTATATAAAGGACAGGGTTAACGAGCGCGCAGACGGTTCCAACGCGTTGGTCCTAAAAATTGTTTTAGGACCAACGCGGCAGTGGGACGCGCAGCGCACAGCGCAGCCGGACGTTATAAAAATGTCTAATTGCGTGGTAAAAGGCTCCATTTACTGTTACAGGTCGCGTCACGTAAAAAGAACGCTGGTGGTGGGGCTGCGCAGTAGGCAATTTATCGGTCTATTTGGTGGTATGAGGTGCGGCGCGGGGAGGGCGGGTGCCGCGCCGCATCATTGCCGGGGCGCTATTGGTTCGTCAGTCGACCTTTGCTTTCCGCACTGTGTTCACGTCACGTTCGTTCTCAAAATACTGTCGCGCATATTGTTTGTTTTATTCCATTCTACACAGAAACATGTTTTTAATTCCATTTAATAATATATCAACTAATAATACTCAAGGATCCCACAGTCAAACTGTGTAAACAGTTATGGGGGACGATGTTTTACTATTAATACCAAAAAGAAAATTAGGTTCATGAGACGGGACTTTCAACGTTTTAACATACAATATAAATTTAAATATAGACAAATCATTTTTTAAGGGCGTTATATTTCAACGAAGATTAAAAGTTGCGGACAGCTTTATGTGGGTTAAAAAGTTGATTCACCCTATTAATAAATAAATAATAGATAATAATACATATACTTTTTAATCGAACCGCGCCGCGAGCGAAAGGCTAGTTCAAAAATAAAACAATAAACATAGTACTTTCGTGCGCGAGTGTACCAATGCGCAAACATACCCCCTCCACTTTCTTCCAGCGTTCTTTTTACGTGACGCGACCTGTACAGGGAATATAGACCCGGGTAGATTTTTGTCCGCGACATTTGTATGCCATACATTATACATTTAGTTTGGCACACAAATGTTGCGGCCGAAAATCGACCCTGCCGAACTGTACGGATCGCCCTATCCTTACTTTTGAAATCATTGCTGGCTCGTAATTTCATGAAAACCGCTTGCTTACCGCGCCCGATTTCAATGCGGTGTCTTCATTATACACCTGTCTCTCTCATATGATATGCTATTAGTAATTGTGTTGCACATATCGGATTAGGTAAAGCGCGGTAATTTGTTACTTTTACAAAAAGTGTAATTGTTTTTCCGCTTTTGAGTGAATTGTTGATTAATTAGCATTATTAGCACATAAGTTTATATCGCCATTATATCTGTAGATTGAGCGGCTGTATAAGCTCTTATACGACTTGTGTATTACTTGGGTGATAATTATGAAACCGACGTGAAGACCTTTTTCCGCTTAGTCCCTCCAATACAGAATGATGTTAGGGCGAAGATGCCGTTTGATAATACTATATAGGAGTCGGTTGGGCTAAGTATGCACCTGAAGTATTAAATGTTGCTATCCAACGAGGTGCAAACTCAGCTCAACCGCGTCGGGAAGTCTTCGTTGCCTCCATACTTCGAAGAACAACCTATATCGGTATTATAAGTTTTGTTGTAAATAAGGCAGTCACGCATTGTTTATAAGCGAAATGTTTATCGTCATGTTACACTGTTCCATTTGTTGGGTTATATTATGAAATATATAATGGCTAAGCTGTCTGTTGTTTCATTAACCGGTTGACCGCTGCTGGTGTCCCGCATCTACAGCTCAATACACAGTTTTTACTTTTTAGTAATGAAAATTAATATGTCTAAATCAACCATTTCTTACACGCTTCGTAACTGAAACCTACAATTTTGACTACGTCTGGCGGCATGAACGCAACGTCCAAATGATCTGTCATTTTGTATAGGGTATATTTAGAGACTGTATAACAACATTTGTAAGAATCAGCCTTGTGTTGTGCTTATTATGTAAATTTGGGCCCAATTTTGCACCTTCATGTTCGTCTGGGTACTTAACGACGCCCTACTGTCCTGGCAATGTTACCTCGAGATTACCAACATAAAAAACTATAGATTAAAGTAAAAACTACTCTTGTTGCGATCAGATATTTTTTCCGTGCTTCTTTGCAAGTTTATCTTCCTCCCCTAAGTGAACGCAACCGGTATAGCAAATCTGTGTTTTACTTATTTTTATTTAATTTACACAATAGATGTTTTGCCTAAGAAATAGATGTTTTGGAATCGCTCTATTGTCATACCATTATGTACGATTAGTTCAGGTCGGTCGCGACATATGGCGTCTGCAATAGGAAATGTAACGGCCAATATCGGAACGCGCATATGTAATGTACGCGAGTTCTTATTGCCTGTTACATGACGTGCGAGAGACATGTCGCAGCCGGATTGTACACAGTTTTTAGTCTGAGTGTTGGCATCTTACCTCACACATCACCAAAATTAAGGGTTTTAAAAGTCTAATTTTCTGGCTGAACACACTTTTTTTTTTTAAACTGACAAACTCCGTTCCCGGGCGTAGCGATTGTCGGACCGGGTGGTTGGCCGTGGCGTTCCCTGGGCTCGAACCAGGTCGCTAGCCAGACCACCCTTGGGTGTCCGACTGTGTGACACACACAGCCGGCACGCAGGTCGGGCTGGGTGAGTACCGGGGGTGCCTGGAGTCGAACCAGGTCACCTTGCCCGGCCTACCACGATAGTATCGGACTAGGTGGAGGCCTGAACGCCTGGGGTTGAACCAGGTCGTTGGCCAGGGCCACCTTGACTTTTCGCTGATTGGTCAGAGTGAGCAGCGGACCAGCGGGAAGGATGAAGCGGATCAACCTGTCCTTGGAACGTGTGTATCGAACTAATGGGAGTTTTAGGTGCCGGTTCGCTAAAAACCTAGCCTAGCTAAGAAGACTCCGGCAAGAAACTTAGCTGAGCCCGAGCGAGGTCGGAGTGAAGTTAAACCAGGACATTCGGGTGCTGGGGCAAGTCGGGACGCGGCCCTTGTGTGCTGTTGTCGCGAGGAGGTCGTCCCCGCCGGCGGGGTCAACGCTGAGTGTGTCTGACTCCGTCTGCCGACCTCGCAGCAAGGATTCTTTTGAATCCTGCTGAGATGTCGTCATCCGAATCAGTGAGGACGCTGCGGGGACGCCGGGTGAAGCGGCCTCGGGTGAGGCCGGACCGGCGCAGCTCGTCGTCAGGATCTGGAACAGGGGGAACATAGTCAGCCGCTTGTCTGATAAGTGGATTCCTATGTTGGGGAGCCGTCCTAAAGTACCGTTTCGAAGCCATCTTAAAGAAACCTTGAATCGAGGGAAGCTTGTATTCAAGGTGAAGGCTAAGATTCCGAACATACCACGGGGTGTCGGTCATCCTACGAATGAACCTTTTCATTACGACTTGTAGTGGATGCAAACGTGATTTAGGACATTATGGGACGACTGCAAGTTTTGTAAAGTGTCAGCTTATTTCTAAGCGGGACTAGACCTTTAAGGACGAGTCGGTCGGTTTTCCATACAAACATTAACAGTTTCATTATTTGCTTCCACGGTATAAATTATGTTTGAATTGTGTTGTGTTTTATAAGTAGCTTGATACATTTTATCTGCGAGAAATGACATGAAAACTCGCAAAAAGCTAAAAAACCGGCCAAGTGCGAGTCGGACTCACATACGAAGGGTTCCGTACCACTGTACAAAAAACGTCGTAATAAACAACTGGCAAAAGGTCTTAAATGGCGTGTAAATAAATGGCACTTAAAACCTTTTGATTGAGAAGTTTTTCGGCAATAACTTCAAAACGGTTTATTCGTTACTATTCAAAATAATTTTCGTTGAATGTATTTATTAAGCGTTACCTTCCTGATTTTTTTCATATTTTTTGGATTTACGGTTTAAAAGTTAAAGGGGGGGGGGGGGACACAATTTATGCAACTTTCGCAGCGATTATTCCCGAAAGTAGGTATTCACTTACACAAAAAAAGTATACAATAGCCTTATAATGTTTTGAAAAGAACTATCGAATGATGTAATTTTTTTAGCTTCTGTTACACGTATGGAGTGCCCTCCTAGATTTTTTTATTTTTATTATTTAACTACCAAACTTAGTAGCGGCATCTACAATACATCTATATTCCAAATTTCATCAGTATACGTCTTGTAGTTTTTGAGTAAAATGCCTGTGACATACGGATGGACGGACGGACATGACGAAACTGTAAGGGTTCCTTTTTAGCCATTTTGGCTACGGAACCCTAATAAATACATTTTTATTTTTAGATAAAAACGTTTGGTTTCAAATCATGATAATATAATAGGTGGCGCTAACCTTACCCGGCAGATTAATTCTGTTTTTTAAGACTTCTCATATCATTTCGCGCAGACAAAATGCGTTAACCTATAAAATAAAAGTCATTTGAACCGCGATTGATGTCGCCGAAGCAAATGATGCCCTCTTTGTGTTTGTATGCAGATCTAACCGACTCGAATCACCTGATTAAAACATAATGTAACCACGCCGTTAACTATTTTCTGGAATCTGTACTTATGACCCTGCGGTCTTGTGCTAACTATACGCTGGAATTAAAATGTTACTGGGGAACGCATCTCTACTAGCACATCCCATCCCGGTATGGTATGACACAAACTATACGCAAATAAGTAAACAGAACCAACAGACCTTGCTTTAATTCTTGGTGGTGCGTCTAAAATATCCGACGGAGGTCGCTGAAGCGATAAATTGGGTTTGAGTTGGATAGACGATAAGACAAGTGCAGTATTTAAGCCGATGCTCGAGCTTGCAGGCTTTCCAGTTCTTATCTGCGTTTGATGGACTATTGGTGTGCTCCTAGTGAACACTGCACGTTAAGGTAGCGTTGAAGTTATCCTTATTCGACCAACTCTGTTCAAATACAGACATTTGTACACAATAAAGGAAAAGGATACATAACAAATGTACGTTTTCAAAAAATAAAGGAGTGTTTTGGAACTTTTAGTGCTACGTATGTTGGGCTAGAAGATAACATTTTAAGTGAAACAAAGTGAGTATTTTGTATAATATTTATTTTTCTTTGTACCTAATAAGTATAGCCAATTAAGGTGATTTATTTCGCCCGATTCTCTATCAGCGGTCGGCAACCTGCGACTCGCGGGCCGCATTCGGCCCGTGAACCGCTCCCTTGCGGCCCTATATTCCGGTCTGCATTGTGGTCGCTATATTCCGAATAGTATAAAATCACAAATTATTAACAAAATGCGGCCCGCGTCAATTTCCTTAGCTACTATGTGGCCCTTGGCTGCTAGCGGTTGCCGGCCCCTGGTCTATACAAAGGATAAGGGGATTTATCATTCTATTTAATGATTCTAAGTTTGGTTGAAATTAGTTTCATTTTATACCTAGCTTACCAATAAATTTAGTCTGTGTAAAACAACATGAATTTTCCCAAAACCACAAAAACACACAATCGGCCATTGATTCTTCAGCGCATCTATTAGCATTATTCTAAACTAAACTTTTTATACGTAAAATATATATTTTTTGGCTTTTTAAGGCTTCCTTTGTTGCGCAGAAAAAAATGTATCAAACTTTGAAATAAAACACATTTAATTAAATTGATGTCGTTAAAGTAAATTATCAAACCTCTTTTTAGGGTCCCGCACAAAAATGGTTAAAAAGAACCTTTATGGTGTGACTGTCTGTCTGTCTGTCCGTCTGTCACAGCCAGATCTCTCAGGAACTATTGCTGGTATCGATTCGAAATTTGGAACAATATTATAAATCGCTAACCCGAGCCCATTGGACATAAAAAAAATCATAAAACTTTTTTACTATTTTTTGAAGCGGGCCGTAATCTCGAATATTAAAAGTAGGGGGTAGTATATCAAATGGGACATCAAATGAAAGATCTTAATTTGTACATTACAAAACAGTGTAGTTTGTGATTTAAGACGAAAAACGTTAAAAAAATACAATCTCCAAAATTACGGAACAGAAAATTATGTAATCATTACCGATCGTCATCAAATCAATCATCATCATCCTCAATATGACAGGAAATATATAATGGTTTTCCTAACTTGCATCGTTATTTAGAAATTCATAAAAATCGTAAGTAACACAACCTTATCTTGTCAGTGACTAAACTAACCACGACCTATGTCGATGTATGCGACAACAGTATTCCAACAGCAAAGTTAAGTTTGTCTCTCAATACAGTTTATCTTAGGCCCCCCGCGCACTAGGCAGCCTGGCTACGGCAGCCAGTAAAACATATTATGACGTGGTATGGGAGCCCGCGCACTAGGCAGCCAAACATTTTCATATGTATATTCGACTGGCTGCTGCGGCCTGGCTGCGCAGCCAGGCTGCCTAGTGCGCGGAGGGCCTTAAACTATTTACATACTACAAGTTTGTACGGAACGAGCGCGAGGTGGGCGAGTCCGACTCGCACGTCGCACCGGCTTTTTAGGGTTCCGTACCAAAATGGTAAAAAGGAATCCTTATGGTGCGACTCTGTCTGTCTGTCTGTCCGTCTGTCACAGCAAGATATCTCAGGATCTAATGATGCTATTCGACTTGAAATTTGGAATAGTGTTAGAAACCGCTCACTCTCATCGCTAATTAGACAGAAAAAAAATCTTATACCTTTTTTACTTTTTAGGGTTCCGTACCAAAATGGTAAAAAAGGAACCCTTATGGTGCAACTCTGTCTGCCTGTCTGTCCGTCTGTCACAGCAAGATATCTCAGGATCTACTAATGCTATCGACTTGAAATTTGGAATAGTGTTAAATATAGCTAATCCGAGCCTATTGAACAGAAAAAAAGTTTTTCAAGACAAAGTTAAGTTTGTACCACCATACAGTTGCTCTTGAATTATCCACATATCTACTGATGAATTTGTACGGAACCCTCGGTGCGCGAGTCCGACTCGCACTTGTTAATTTATAGGGTAGGTCAGACGGTCACTGCCCTATAAAAACCTAACAATCGTACGTAAATATGCATCGATTCATTACAATCAGATTTAGTAGCCTTACACATTGTGTCAATTTAATTATCGGCGACTGATCATTGCGATTAAGGATCACTGATAGATGTTTTTACTTTTTCTAGATCTTGATTAGAGGTGAATTATGTCTGACGAGACTCTAGATGGTAATCTGTGGACTACAGAACTATTAATTTCCATTTCTGATAATAATATCAGAAGAGATGTTAATGAACGAATGACATAGGTACTTAGACTTAGTGACGAGGCGTCATATGTTTTCGATATCACTTGTAGGTAATTTTACATGAAGTGTTTTGTATCTTCTGGATGCTTTAATGAGAAAAGGCGTGTATGTGAACCATCAAGTTTGTTTTGTCTTCAGCAAATAACAAACCGCTATTAGTCCAATAATTGGTAAATTCGAAACGTCACTTTTGAAATTTCAGCTTATTGGACATAAAAAAATCTTGTACCTTTTTTACAATTTTTAAAGGGCTCCGTAATGGGACTTTGAAAATTGAAAGTAGGGCTATTATATTGAGTGGGGTATCAAATGAAAGGGCTTGATTTGTAAATTCGAAAACTAATTGTATTTTTTTTCTTAAATAAATAATTTTTGATTTATGACGAAAAACGTTTAAAAAATACCATTCCCCCCTATTATCTCCGAAGTTACTGAACAGAAAAATCTGTTATAATTACCAATTATTAATGTCGTCCTAAATATTACAGGAAAAATATAACGGTTTTCCTAACTTGCACCGTTTTTGAGAAATTTGCAAAAAATCATAACACATACTTATTTGCTCCTACTAAACTAATCGCCATACAGTTTTCTTGAACTATTCATGTGTCTACTTATTAGGATTATTACCGAAGACCGTTATATTTTCTCTTCCTAACTTGAATATTTTTTTAGAAATTTTCAAAAATCTTAAAATATTACATTACTTCTACCCTCCCTACTAGTGCCATCTAGCGGAGAGTAGTGAAACTAAGTGATGGCCTAATTTAGATTACATAAAAAATGTCTATTAAACACAATGATCACTCATCAGGAATCGGGAAAAAAACATAAAGTAACAATAATTATTAAAAACTCTATAATAGGAGTATGTTAGGAAATCTGACACTAGTAAATACCATAAAAATAAAATACCACTAGCGCCATCTAGGAACACAAATCTAAAATAAGGTAGCTTGTGGCAGCAATATTAATTTAATACACAAAAGTGTGCTTCAAAACATGATTCCTTCATGAAAAATGATACATGAGAACTTAGTTGACAAACAATTATTTCAATCAGCCAATAACAAACAGTAACGATTAAATTACAAGTAAAATTTACGCGCTATTTAGTATCAATAGATGTCGCTGTAGCATACGCTGCATCGCGCTGTTACGATTTTTCCTGGTTTAATAGGGCTAAGGCGGGTTTAAGGCAGGGTTGCTGTTAATCGTATGGTTGCTCTACTTATGAGTTTATACGGAACCCTCGGTGCGGGAGTCCGACTCGCACTTGACCGGTTTTATTTGAGATATAAAACGTTTCCGAAAACAAAGCCGTTCCAGAGATACAAGCGGTGTACGCCAGCTTAACGCCCGGTACCGTACATCGTACCTTATATTTCGAAAAGTTCAAGTGTACTATTTTTTTCACCTAGGTATTTCATCGGTACTATTTGGGTACTATTAATTGGCAATATCTGATTCTGAATATCTTTACGGTGTGCGACATCTTGACGGCCACATTCACAGCTACACATGCGCACATGGTAACCTTGTCTCATAATAAAAATAACAAAATTAAATCTTCTATAATAAAAATAAAACAATATTTTCATTACAGGAAATATTTTTCTGCTTTGGCCATTAAACAAAATCAAAGTCTCAAAGAAATTAAAAGAAAAATAACTGGCCAAGAGTGTAGGGTTCCATAGCCGTAACTATAAGGTAAAAAATACGATGTAAAAAAGTACAACAACAAAAGAGCGTATCTTCATAGCAATTACGTCCTTTTGTTGAGAAGCGCAGTTTATCGGCAATAACTCAAAAACGGTACATTCGATCTTGTTGAAAATAATTTTCGTTGAAAGTATTAATTAAGCGTTACCTTCGTGATTTTTTTCATATTTTTGGGACGCACGGTTTAGAAAATAGAGGGGGGGGGGGACACAATTTACACAACTTTCGGAGCGATTATTTCCAAAGATATTCACTTAATCAAAAACATTACTTAAAAACCTTATAATGTTTTTTAAAGAGCTGTCGAACTATGTACCACACGTTGATATTTGCTGAAAAATTTTTTTTTTACTGTCTTTGACATGTATGGAGTGCCCCCCCTAAAAATATTTATTTTAATTATTTATATACCAAACTAAGTAGCGGCTCATAAAAGACACCTATATTTCAAATTTCATCAATATCCATCATGTAGTTTTTGAGTAAAATGCCTGTGACATACGGACAGACAGACAGACAGACGGACGGACATGACGAAACTATAAGGGTTCCGTTTTTGCCATTTTGGCTACGGAACCCTAATAAGAAAGACATCGTTCTTTGAAGATTAATAGATCATATTGACTCTTGAGTTTTTTCCTAACTTATCAGGTATCATTTCACCAAATTAGAATCAGCGTTCTTGGTTTTCAAAGGATGATCTCAGAACACAGACTGTATTTATTGTGTCGTCGCCCAATCTACTTCTTAGAGAAGCTACATATGCAACCAGAAGCTGAGAAGGCCCTCTCAGCCTCGACGCTAGTAGGTTTTATTGTATTTAAATAATTATGCAGAAGAGTCAAAGTCCCTTTGAGTCTTTCTACTTCATAAGCAGTCATCGCGTCTAGGCTCAAAATCAAAACCCGCGAACGTGCAAACTTACGTAGAAGGCTGAAAGCGGAGCTGAACGCTCACGCGAGCAATAAGCGAGTTTTATCCACACTGATAAAATAAATACGACGTTTTCCAGCGTTCAATGTGTCCAATTGTTCATTTAGGTATGGAAATGTTTATTTTTCTTTCCGTATGTAAGTCTGTTGTGGTGTATATTCAGTCTTTTTGCGCCTACCGGATCCAGACCGGATCTGGCGATTTTTTACCGGATCCGGTATCCGGATTCCGGTAGACCCTTTACATCTCTGAAAAATTTAGTTTTATGTTTATTGAAATGTATAGCTATTAGTTAAGCACTTGTTTGATTAGTAAGTAATACACTTATTGAAATTGCATTTTCACAATTATTGTAATGCTCAATGTTTATTTTAAAAGAGAAACTGGTGAGTTTCTTCCGACGCTTCTTCTCACCAGAATGTCATTTGCCGAAGCGCCAAAAGAAAGAATCAGACATGTGAAAGAGCCCTTGAGGCCTACTTACAGAAATAAATTATTTCATTTCATTTCATTTCATTTCATTTCGTCAAAAAGTACCGGATCCGGCCGGATTACCGGATCCGCCGGACCGGATTGCAATCCTTACGTGCCTTTTAAGATGACGAATCGGAAATTTTGGTGGCAGGGATTTCGATTTTTCTCAGGAATCATAAAACATATGAAAGTAACATTTGATAACCTGATTATTAGGATCATTTACTCCATTTTTTGAGACGCAGAAACACGATTTGCTAACTTTTGTAACAGACTTTTGTATGTCAAAGATACCTCTTTCAAAAGCGGAATTTGCACTGTACAGGCAAACCAGACCTATTTAAGCCCCTAAATTCTCTGAGTAACATAGTTTTAACCTATACTTTAATATCTGAGACCAGATTCTTGAAAATTAATTGTAGTTTGTAATTGAAACGAAAAAAACCGTTTCTACGTATACGACCTTTTCATATAAGCTAGCACAAGCGCGTATTTGTATGAAATCAGTCTCCCCTCAGTCCGCCGACGGCCGTTGCCAACGACAGGTCTGTGACAGTTGACTGGCCGCGCCGTAAACAAAACCTGTGAGAAATCTTATTTAATAATGGGAAAAAAGCGTGTTGGTTTTTCCAAAAGGAAAAGGAAAGCACTATTACTTGAAAAATGTAACTATATGACTAAGAGAAAGTAAGTAATCGTCATATTTATACCACAAATAAGTCTAGTTTACGCTGCGGGAAAATGACAACAAATGTTGACATTGGAACAGCGGCGTCGTCGAGACTTTCAATTGTACAATTAAATATTATTTTGGTGTACGTAAATAGAAACATTTGTAATATACCCATTGTATTAAATTAAAATAAGGAAAACTATAATAGTGTAAATATACAGGATGGCTCATAAGTCGGTTTTTCTTGAATGCATTAGTGAGTAGCCAATACTTAGTAGGTAATGTATAATACATATCACTCTCTAGTATATTAAATCAATGTTTGCCTCATAAAACCTCAACAGTTTAACCACGTCTGTGATGGATTCGTAAAACAATATGAGAACTATCCGCTTACAAAATGTAAATATGTAAGAAGGGTATACTACTGATACATAGCGAGAGGTCTTAAAACACGATAGCAACATAACCATTATAAGATCACACGAGTATTTAAGGCTTAATTATGTAAAGTTGCATACATCTACTATCTACACATGTTATTATAAACACTCAAAGGCCAACTAGATTGTCATTATATCTAGTATCGATAAAGATGTTTTAATAACTTTTTAAACATTTTTTAACACTGGCACAGACAACGCACTGACCTTAGGTACATATATGGCTAATGGTGGTCATTTTATACTGTTTCCAAACGCATGACAGAGGTTTTTTGACATGGACGTAGATTGAAATATAAATACTCGTATGTCGCAATTTCATTCTGCAAGTCCGATATTTCGTCATCTGTGGGCATTTTGATGGGTAAATCGCCAGTGGGTTCCCCGAGATGATAAAAACAGTCAAATTAGTCCAATACACGATTTAATTAGGTTAGACAATATTACAGGTCGATTGTCCTTAATAAATCTCTAACACTAGGTAATTAGTCCAATTATCAAATCAATCACTCGTCAACACGCATGTGCGTCCGCGCACGACAAGGGCTCGCCCAATCTCTGCCTCCCGGTCTTTCCTCCCGCAACCCGCGCCCCGAAGTACTTGAGAGTGCTTCTACGAATTCCCGACAAATATGTAAAAATGTAAATATATTGTAAATTTAAAATGTAAAAATTGTTCAATATATTGCCCGTAAAAACACCATGCTCGAATTAATTTTTGTTTGTGCTATAATTTGCAGTAGTACCTATCTATACATTACCAGTTCTTAACCAAAGATTAGCATTATTGGAATAATCTTTTGTCCTAATAATTATCCGAGTACAAAAGATTATTCGGATAATTATCAGGACTTATAATTATTCGACTAAACAATAACACGATATTTTTATTGCTGAATTATTTATTCGTGAATAGCATATCCGCGAATGAATCATTCGACCACTTTTCAAATGATTAATTATTTATTCTTTACTAGCATTTACCCGCGTTGTTCCCGTTATAGTGCCAAGGGAACTAATTACCGGCATAGATCCTATGTTTCAATCCAGTACTTGATCTACTTACATGCCAAATTTCAGATCAATCCATTCAGTTGTTACCCCGTATTTAGTAACAGACATCCAAACATCTTCACAAATTTTCACATTTATAATATTAGTAGGATTGTATTCGGAAAATCCACGAAAATTATTTAAAGTTTTTTGATTATTCCATTCAAATAAATAACACAAATAATATTTAGAATTACTCGTTTTTACGGTACATATATTTATCAATTTCACTTTACTTTTTCCCATACAAACAGTACAGAAAACAAGGTAGTGTTTTATTGATTTGAGTAGATCTGTAGAATACATTATCATTACTAAGTTTTGTGTATCGATTTAACAAATAAAAAATTTAAAAATATAGGAAGCGACTCCATTTATTTTCTGTTCACTTTTGACATAAACAATGTAGGCACTTTTCGATAGGTAATATTAATGTAAAGTTTTCAATGTGCGTTTTCAAATTTGACATATAGGGTTATGGAATTGAGTTCTTTTTAGAATGACAGTTTTTATAGACACAGGTTATAAGTGAGCGTTATTAGCATCGATTATAATGTAACTTGAAATGTCATTTTTGCGACTGATTGTGTGTGATATACGGTATACCGCGTAAAAATATAGGGGGGTGAGCGGGTTGCGGGGCGCAAATGCTCCGAAAACGGATTCATTGTTTAGCGATGCGTCACCTTAATATCAACCATCGAGTTTTTCAAAAAACTTACGTACGAGTATTAATTATAAGATCGAAGGTTTAGTCATTTTTCTAATGAATCGTAAGTAGGTTACTATTTTGTCAGGTTACTAAACTTTAGTGTCAAATTGCATAATTTCTCATGTCTCCTTCATTAATAAAACTGAGTTCAGGTAATTTTTAGTCCTGTAACTTGGAAACTAGAACCGACAAAGTGGTCCCTTTGCATGTGCACTCCCACTCCCACAAATATGGTTGTACTAGCTAATGCCCGCGACTTCGTCTGCGGTGTAAATTATAATTAGGCATTTCGTTTTGGACATAAACTTTAATAAATGTTAAAATCATTTCAGTTCTATTCAGTTCAAACAGTTTTAGATTTCCTACTTCAAAAATCGTATGGTCCGTATACAAAATTTCAACCCCCGTTATACCCATTTTAGAAATGAATTTCGTGAAACGATGAAATTAGCTTCCCTCACTCTTATTGAAAAGTCTATGTAGGTACGAAGTCTTAAATCGCTTACTTCAAAAATAGTTTAGTCCCTATATAAACTTTCAACCCCCATTTAAATCCTTTTGGGGGTGAATTTCAAAAAACGGAGAAATTACTTTTCTCACTTTATATTGAAGAGTCTATGTGCGAAGTCTCAGATCTCCTACTTTAAAAATCGCTTGGTCCCTATAGAAAGTTTCAACCCCCATTTAACCCGTTCTGGGGGTGAGTTTCAAAAAACGGTGAAATGACTTTTCTCAACTTATATTGAAGAGTCTATGTGCGAAGTCTCAGATCTGCTACTTTAAAAATCATTTGGTCCCTATACAAAGTTTCAACTTCCATTTAACCCCTTTTGGGGCTGAATTTCAAAAAACGGTGTAATAACTTTTCTCAACTTATATTGAAGAGTCTATGTGCGAAGTCTCAGATCTCCTACTTTAAAAATCGCTTGGTCCCTATAGAAAGTTTCAACCCCCATTTACCCCGTTCTGGGGGTGAGTTTCAAAAAACGGTGAAATGTCTTTTCTCAACTTATATTAAAGAGTCTATGTGCGAAGTCTCAGATCTCCTACTTCTAAAATCGTTTGGTCCCTCCCTATACAAAGTTTCAACCCACATTTAACCCCTTTTGGGGGTGAATTTCAAAAAACGGTGAAATTCCTTTTCTTAACTTATATTGAAGAGTCTATGTGCAAAGTCTCAGATCTGCTACTTTAAAAATCGTTTGGTCCCTGTACAATGTTTCAACTTCCATTTAACCCCTTTTTGGGGTGAATTTAAAAAAAACGGTGATATGACTTTTCTTAACTTATATTGAAGAGTCTATGTGCAAAGTCTCAGATCTCCTACTTTAAAAATCGTTTGGTCCTTATACAAAGTTTCAACCCCCGTCAAACTCTTTTGGGGGTGAATTTCAAAAAACGGTGAAATTCCTTTTCTTAACTTATATTGAAGAGTCTATGTGCGTAGTCTCTGATCTCCTACTTCAAAAATCGTTTGGTTCCTCCCTACAAAGTTTCAACCCCCATTTAACCCCTTTCGGGGATGAATTTCAAAAAACTGCGAATTCACTTTCCTGTACTAATATTGAAGGGTATATGTGCGAACTCTCAGATCTCCAACTTTAAAAATCGTTTGGTCCCTTTACAAAGTTTCAACACCCATTTAACCCCTTTCGGGGATGAATTTCGAAAAACCGTGAAATTACTTTCCTGTACTCATATTGAAGGGTCTATGTGCGAAGTCTCAGACCTCCAAGTTTAAAAATCGTTTGGTTCCTATACACAGTTTCAACCCTCATTTAACCCCTTTTGGGGATGAATTTCGAAAAACGGTAAAACTATTTTCTTAGACCTTTATTGAAGAGTCAGATCTCCAACTTCAAAAATCGTTTGGTCCCTATACAATATTTCAACCCCCGTATTACCCCTTTTAAGGATGAATTTCGAAAAAGGGTGAAATTACTTTTCTCTACTCATATTGAAGGATCTATGTGCGAACTCTCAGATCTCTAACTTCAAGAATCGTTTGGTGCCTTTACAAAGTTTCAACCCCCCTTTAACCCCTTTTGGGGATGAATTTCGAAAAACCGTGAAATTACTTTCCTGTTCTCATATTGAAGGGTCAATGTCCGAAGTCTCAGATCTCCAACTTTAAAAATCGATTGGTCCCTATACAAAGTTTCAACCCCCGTTTAACTCCTTTTAGGGATGAATTTCGAAAAACGGTGAAATTACTTTTTTCAACTTATAATCAAGAGTCTATGTTCGAAGTCTCAGATCTCCTACTTTAAAAATCGTGTGGTCTCCATATAAACTTTCAACCCCCTTTTAACCCCCTTTGGGGATGAATTTCGAAAAATCCCTTCTTATCCCTTACTTACGTTATACAACCACCCTACTGTGAAAATTTCAAGTTCCTAGCTTTAGTAGTTTCGGCTGTGCGTTGATGAGCCAGTAAGTCAGTCAGTCAGTCAGTCAGTCAGTCAGTCAGGACATCTTCTTTTATATATATAGATTGTGGTCGTCGTAAATAATGGTGACTCTGGAATTTTTTTTACATTATTAGTAGTAAATCGGAAGGGTTGCAGTCAATATTATAGACTGGGACTGTAAGTAATACGTAAACAACGAAATAGTACATTGTGTATCAAGGGCGGTAATTCCTTTACCGCCCGTGGCAAACACAATGTTTTTCATCACACTTGTGAGGAAATCTAATTAAAATTAACCTTACTTAACCTAAATAAAATTGTAAAACTGACAGTGACATTAGTGACATTATCCATAGACAATGCGAATGTCAAATCACGTTCGGAAACCATAGCGGTACAGACCTAAAACGGTTGATTTTATAATTGCAAAATAGTGAAATACATTATTTAAACATTTAATTAATGTTACCGAAATATGTGTTTACATGTATTTGCAATAAAAGTTATCTTTAAATAAATATTTCAGTGATAAAAGTTAAAAAAAGTAAGTTGGCGTTTCCTTTAAACATGACAAATAAGAGTAAAACAGAACAAGTGTTTCAAATTTAAAAAGAAAACCATTACGCCCTAGGGCGTAATAGGTCATTTACGGCCCGCAGAACCTACGTGTAATGACACCATTTTTGAGCAAGTGTGATGAAAAATACATTAACATACTCCCATTGATAATCTCGTCTAAGTAAGTTATTAATGTTCTGTTAGCTTTACTTAAGAATTATAGTTTAAAACTGTATTGAAATTTTTACTCGGACATGAAAGACACGATATCAACAATTCATTTTATGAAACGTTATTTTGCCAATTACCGTGAATAATAAATAAATGAATTGTCAAATAATGATTAGTAACATGAAGTTTTTCAAGTAAATAATTTGTCAATTGAATTATGTGTAAACACAACATTTTGCGAATCGACACTTAGTAATTTACGATAAATTTGTTTTTCATTTATCGTAAATTACTAAGTGTCGATTATTTGTGAAATGATTGGATAACCTGTTAGATATTAGCCGTATCAAGTGTTGTGGAATTTTGAGTTTAGTTTTGAATGCACCGGAAGGATTTTGATAGATTTAGACGAAGAATTTCTTGTGGGGTCCAGTTCTTCTTCAGGAACATTATTATTATTATATTAGGGGACATCTTACACGAATCGAACTAGCCCCATAGTAAGCTCAATAAGGCTTGTGTTATGGATACTAGACGACGATATATTTAATAGATATAAATACTTAAATACATAGAAAACATCCATGACTCAGGAACAAATATTCGTGCTCATCACATGAATAAATGCCCTTACCGGGATTCGAACCCAGGACCTCTTGCTTCGTAGGCAGGGTCACTACCAACTAAGCTAAAGCGGTCGTCAACATTAAGTGGTCCTATTTCTATTCCTCCCTATCCAAACATGGCCGAATTGATTTATTTTGTAATGCGATATTGTTACATAGGTACTGTCTACCCTTGTTTTATTTACAAATATATTTAGTTATTCTAAAAAATCTGTGTCCACAGTCCACATGTCCGATTAATGTTACACATTTCAGATGCCCCCGCATGCCGCTGAGTCTCTGCTGCCGGAGCAAAAGCATCCGCAAGTACTGCAGTCGACTTGTCCCCAATCACTTCGGGATTTGGAGAAGGCAGCTTCTACAGAGTCTTGCCAAGAAGTGGGAGTCTCAGAATGTACCTGCGAAGAGATGGAATACGGAGCAGGTACAAAAAACAAATAAGTTTCGATCCCATCTTTTGTATCGACAAGTAATATAAATTTTTGCACCTTTGTTGGAGTAGGTCCAATAAAGGAGCAAAAAATTAATATTACCCATTAGCTACCTTTATCGATCAAGGCAAATATCTTTTTCTTAAACATGGGATGAAATGTTGACATTACGTGCCTAAAAATAGGCCGCGAATTTCCTCGTTTCCGGTGCGGCTTGACACTTGGCAGGTAATGGAATTTCATACTTATTTTTTTTAAATTTCCATTCCACATTTATTTGGGCCACAGCATCACGGCATTCAGCCATTAAAAAAACAAAAAACGATTTTTGCTATATTTTGCAGTTTTATTTATTTAAAATTGACATGAACATAACAAATAACACATTATAAACAATTTCCAATTATTATAAATTGCAAACTAAACCACAAGAATACTCATTTAAAATTTTTCATCTAAATATTCGCGGTAAAAATGTAAACTGAAACAGCTTTTGGTTGTATATGGTTTCCGAACGTGACATTTGCATTGTCTATGGATATTAAAATAATATTAGGTTTCTGATTAAAATAATATTTAGGGTAAGTTAGGATATTAGTAAGTTTATTTATTTCATTGCATATTTGAGAAAAGCACTATACATACCTCGACGGGAAATGGGGTTGCCGGCCTCTTAACTATCTGGCCTCGCTTCGCTCGGCCAGCTATATGTACACCGCCGCGCCGGCAACCCCTTGTTTCCCGGCCTCTGCAGTAATGTACTATTTTGTAACGCCGTGCTGCTAATAATCGCCATTTTCGCATGGTTGAAAAAGTTTTATAGAAGTTTGGTCGAAGGTCTGTGGAAAACATTCGTTTCGCATACATATTTTTTTTGTGGTTGATACTCCCGTGGACACGTAGAATCTCCCCACATCTATCGATGTGGAATCGGCTAAAGCCGTGACAAAGATATCTTTCGGCTTGGCTCGGTATGGCCGTGCTGAGCAGAGCAGAACGTCGTCTTTGTCGCTCTCGTTCCGTGGATAAATAGCAGTAATTGTTCTCCCTACAAAAGGTACACCGCGCGCTTGAATGTGTGCGCGCCGTGTACGAACGCACTACAAGCAAAGAAATAAGAATACGTAAAAATATTCCAGCATGGTTCGTACTCACACAGACGTGCTATCGTGCGTCTGTATAAATACGTGTCGCGCGCTCCTAAACGGCCGAAGTTGGACTACTTGTTCGTCTAAAAAAAAAATAAAAAAAAAAATAAAAAAATTCTGTAAGTAGGCCCTCAAGGGCTCTTTTACATGTCTCATCTCTAATTCTTTTCTTTTGGCGCTTCGGATAATTGACCTTCTTTATACTTTGCTTTAGCCGAACCCGCGTCGGTAGATGTAGGGAGATACTAAGTGTTGCATTGTATATTTTCAGGAGACGCAGTTTTCGCCAGCTTCGTGGTGGCACCACTGGTAGTGGGCGTGTGGCGGGGCACGTGGGGTCTGATGGAGATCGAGCGTGACTGCTTCCCTTACGCACAAAGCTACATGCTCGCCATCGTCATTCATGTGTGCTTTGCGTTAATAAGGTATGTATGAGCTACATTGTAAAATTGATTGTTTTCTTTTATCGATTTCTTTTAACGACGTTAGTGGTCGTGTGAGTTGAGGACATAATTATGGAGTCTAATGTAGATCGAGTACGAAGGCTACGGGTGGAACGCTGTCCTCTCCATCTTCTAACTTTTATATCTACCTATATGATATTCAGCGGCACAGCGTGAGTTTGTGTTAAAGTTGCCATACGTCAGGATTTTTAGCCCTTTGTCAGGATTGCAAGCGGACTTGGAATGTTTCAGCGTTTTTCGGAAACCTAAGACTTAAAAAGAAACGAAATTATAAGTTTCGAATATTCATTTATTTTAAATACTTACTTTTGAAAATGCTTGTCAATAAAAACAGCACATATTGTACACAACATTTCGCTATTAACGAGAATCACTATTTCTGAAAGAGCGAAGGGGAAATGTCCGGACTTTTAGGGTGATGTCAGGATTTTTGTCAAGACATTCCAGTTTTTCATATGCCAATCCTACCCGGAGCCGACTAGAAATGTCGCCCCCACCAATTTCGCGGGTGCAATTTGAAAAAAAAATCTAATCTTATACAGGGAGGAAAAAATCTATGGGCCCTGGAGGGGAACTACCTTAAATCCTTTAGTTAACTCATTTTACTTAAAGGAAACATTATTTTATTTTTAAAAAGAAACAAAGCAGCATTCAAAGTTTTTTTTTAAATTCTCTTGGCCTTTGTATTGTGATTGGTGGTAAAATAAAATTAATGATAGATTTTACGATTTTTTTTTACTTGTAAGACCAAATGTTTATTAAAGAGGTTTTATCCTGACCAATTAAATAGTCCTATCGATTAGTAGACTAAAATAGTGAGTGCTTATTCTTTGAATTTTTAGCTGGTTCGATTCCCGGGTGAGACAAGCGAATTTTAGAAAATCTTTTAATTCAGTATTGCTTCTTTTTAAAAATAAAGGAATGTTTCCTATCAGTTAAATGAGCTAACTACAGAATTCGGAAGATCGATCATCCAAATTGCATAGGTAAGATAAAAACCACCATGTTTGAGCACATTATCTTTTTTTTTTAATTCCATAAACTATTTAAATACTACGTATTTACTTTTTATTTTATTAGGTATTTTTTTTTAACATTCTTCCGTTAATTATTTAGAAATATCGTTTTATGTACGAACAAACAACGAACAAAGTCCTTCTACGATTTTATTATGTATAGACCTAAGGAGACGTACCCTAAGGATTCAGTAATGGTTCATCATTGCATTTTAGTGAAACACCTAAACTTTTCGCTTTCGTTTTACTTTTTGTTAAGTACAAAACTTAATTCTTTATAATCATGGTCACCCTTTAACAACTAATTAATAAAGATAAAATGTCTTTTAACTGTTATGACAGCACTTTGATAATAAAGAAAGTAAATTGTCATTGTTATTTTAGAAATGTCAACATTCACAAACATTCACAGGTAAAACGAAGAGTAACAGTGTTTGACGAAAGTATTCTAATTGTAGAGTGACTATGAATGCCGTAAATGATTTAAAAGTCTTTGTTTGCAACATCAAAACGATTAACGTTCATTAGTTTAAATGAAACAGTAGTTTATAATTTCCTGAATCCGTAGGGTAGATCTTGCTCATATCATAGAGTGATTTATAAGAAGCATTGGCGCAACAACGACAAATGACAATGATGATATGTGTAATTGTGTATGTATATTTTTTATATGTACCTATACTATACTATATTACTGGTGTTCACCAGATCGTATCTGCTAGCGCGGTCAGCGAATGCTTGGGGCGCGGAAGGAGGCGCTGGGAGGTGGCTCCGCGAGCGCGCTCTGTCTCGTCTCTACACCTACATCTTCATACTCTCCAATATCATGCACTGGCGAGGAGGCTGGGGACTGTTTGACGCCGCTGTGGCGCTAATAGTACCGTCAGCTGATGACATACACAGGTACAGTACTTATGAATAAGAATAAGAAAACATTTATTGCCACACTGAAACTAACAAAATGCAGAATAACAGTTTAGAACATATGAAGACAATTTTACAACAACATTAAGTAGGTAATACGAGTAAAAATTCCGAGTAACGAATGGAACGGACTCAGTGTGTGCTGCGACAGCCTTACGACTGGGCAGCGCTAGTTTACCGTCCGACCCTGCAGTCTGCACTAGATCGCATTTGTTAGCACGGTTATGCAATCGTACCTACCGGGACACTATGGTTAGTGGAATATTTACCTGACTATAATAAAATTAAAACGAGGGCTATGCCTAGGATGGCAAACAAGCGCACGGTCTACATGTTGTTAATAATAGTAATAATAAGCAGTGCTCGTCGACATCACCATCCCCCATAATGAGAACCTCGTGAAGGTCGAGAAGGACAAGCTCAGCAAGTACCTTGACTTGACTCACGAGGTTACCGCCATGTGGGATGTTGATTCGATCATTGTTCCGATAGTCGTTTCGGTGAACGGGCCTATAATCACCAGCTCAAGAGACTCTCGCTCGATGGCTGGATCAAGGTTCAGATACAGAAGGCGGTACTTCTGGAAACGGCGCGCATAGTCAGGAGGTTCCTCTCTCTATCGGTAGCTAGGGCCCCGCTCCGCTGCCGGCAACACCCTAGGTTAGGTTTTTTATAATGTATTTATATTTTGTATGTGCTTGTTGTATTTTACTTTTTATATATGTATACTGTTAAAAATCTAGCCTAAGAAAATAAAGATGTACGAATAATAATAATTTATTTCATAAACATAATTTTCAATTAATTGTTCCTTAGAGACTGCTTCCTAAATAGGTTGAACCTGTGCTTTAGGATAAGCTGCGCTCTCTCTCATAATAATATCATTTAAGCATTTTGTTTTAGAACCTGACTTGACCTAATAGACTCTTGGAGCTCTTGGATAGGAATCCTGACCCAGTGGGGGGCTTACAATCCTGCAAACGGGTTTGCTAACCGCGCGACGTTTCGCAAATATGCGTGACTTTATATAGGTAATGGACTGTAATGTAGTGAATCTATGTATGAATTGAAGATTGAGGGTTTCAGATGAATGAAAGGTTATGAGGTGAAAAGTCGGTTGAATTATGTCCCGATGTGGTTGTGGATTTTTTTAGTATGATGTCCTGCAGATTATGGCAGATGATTTCATGTTTGAATCTTGGGTTGGTGAATTAGGTATTCAAGGATGTGGTCGATTGATTGCGAGGTGATTCCACCGCAAGGGCATAGGTCGTCGGCGGTAATTTTGAAGTGATAAAGATATGATGTGTGATAGCCAGGTTATACTCACCATTATTTGAGTGAGATGGAATGAATATTAGTCTTTTTTCGGTAGTCCTGTCGTTGTTAAACAGCCGTCGTAGCCTGTGAACACTTCTAACGTCACTTGCGTGTTGCCGATTTTTCATCCTCGCTGTCGAAGTAACGTTACGGGTAAAATCTAGTAAATATTAAATTGATAAATATTGCATGTTTCAGGCCCATAGTGATCGCCGCGTTGACACTGCTGTTCTATTTGTGCTCGGTAGCTTTGCGGTCCTCGAGGAACATCCTGGCGTCCCCGTACTTCCTCGTCACGGACGGGAAGGAGCCCACCTACATCTTTACTACTCGGTTCAAGACCACCGTGAGTGCTGGCTTTACTGCCATTTATGTGTTTGCTTCACGCTGCTTTTCTACATGCACAGTAAGCCAAGAAAGTGGTACCACTTTTAGACTCTTATTAGAGTGCACTTCATAAATTCGAACCATTTTCTTGGCTCGCTGCACGGTGTAGCTCTGCAAACTTTGAAGGACATCTTGGCGTTGCCGTACTTTCTCCTTACGGACGGGAAGGAGCCCACACCTACATCTTCTTTACACAGTTCACGTCCACGATAAGTGCTTCCATATTCATACGTTTTTTTACGCTGCTATTTGAGTATCTTGAGGAACATACTGATCCCATCAATAACATTAAGTGTAAAAAAAGAGGATTCTTTATTTGAGAATTATAAAATGTGTTCCTCCACGGTTAAATAATAGGCAAGTCGGTGAAAATCTAGTTTACCTATTTAGTACAATCATTTAATACAAAAACTCTACAGCAAAATCTAGAAAATAAATACAACAAAACAAAACAACAAGAAAAACAACGCTTAACCAAAAATCCCCCAACACGGCTGGTCCCCGAGGGAGGATTAGACCAAAACCCTCTAACTACCTCAGAGAAGGAAAACCCAAAAGGAACAAGACTATACATAGCAACTCTAAACACACGAACTTTAAGAACTCCAGAGAGACTAGTGGAATTGGAAAATGCTACCAGAAACATAAATTGGGACATCATAGGATTAAGCGAAGTGAGAAAAATTGGAGAGTGTATCGAAGAATATGACGACTATATCCATTTCTACAAAGGGGAAAAACAAGGAATGTATGGAGTCGGATTTATCATTAAGAAATATCTAAAGAAAAATATATTAGGATTTGCGGGATTATCAGACCGAGTAGCCATCCTAAATATCAACCTGCCAGAATCCAAAAGTCCATGGTCTATTGTGCAAATATATGCCCCCACTGAATTAGCATCAGACGAGGATAAAAATCTATTTTACAAAGATCTCAGCCGAGCCATGCAATCTATAAATAAAAATTACATTATTATGGGTGATTTCAACAGCCGAATTGGCGAAAGAAGCGCAGGAGAAGGAAGAGTTATGGGACAACACAGCCATGGGAAAAGAAATAAAAATGGATCTCGTCTTATACATTTTTGCTTCGAGCACCACCTCAAAATCATGAATACCTTCTACCAAAAAAAAAAAAACATAGAAAATGGACTTTGATATCACCAGATGGCCTATACCTGAACGAAATAGACTTCATACTTACAAATGTGCCTAGGACTTTTAAGGATGTGTCTACACTAAATAACTTGAACTTTTCAACAAACCACAGGATGGTTAGACCGACGTTACTAACAAAAGAACACAAAAAAACAAGAAATACCATAAGAAATACCTGCAAATTCGTTCCACTACCTCTACCAGACAATATAAAAGAAGATCTCAAGGCCTCACTCCAAAAACAGAAGGAAAATCCTGCCCAAAGTACCCAAGACAAATACAACGAGTTAGAGAAAGAGCTAACAAGATTAGAAAGTAAATTAGTCATCAACAAAACAAAAGACAAACTCGGACCAGAAGCCCGAACACTAATGGAAGAAAGAAACAAGCTCATAAAAAACCGGAAAGAAAATTGCAAAAAAATTGAAGAAGTAAGCAAAAAATCTCAACCAGCATACGTAAATTTAGAAATACAAGTAGACTTCAAAACATCAGATTCAATATCGAAAAAACCGGAGGCATAAACAAAGCTTTAAAAGAAGCTATGAAGAAAAAAAAGGAAGGATTATATACCACTTCAAGACCTATAATTACTGAAATTGCAACGGAATTTTATCGCGGCTTATATGAGGCACCAACAGTCAGAAATGAGACAATCATACCAAAAACAACAAACCCTTCAGATGACGAACCCTCAAAAGCGAAATCAGAAAATCAATACTATCACAAAAGAACTTCAAAGCCCCAGGTGAAGATAGAATCACCAATGAAATACTAAAAGGAACTGTGGATGCCATAATTACCCCTCTTACAGAGCTGTTCAATGAAATCATACAGAACGAAGTGATTCCGAAGCACGAGATAAATCCCTAGTAGAAAACTATAGGCCAATAAGCCTTATGTCCAACCTGTACAAGGTATTCACAAAAATCATACTTGAGCGAATGACTAAAAGCTTAGATGAGAATCAGCCGAGAGAACAGGCGGGGTTTCGTAGTCAGTTCTCAACCATGGACCATATACACGTACGAAGACAAATAGTTGAAAAATGTAATGAATATAGAAAAACATACTATCTAGCATTTGTGGACTATGACAAAGCTTTCGATTCAATATACCAAAAATCTATATGGAAAGCTCTCACAGACCAGGGTATACAAGAAAAGTATGTAAGAATAATAGAGAAAATTTACGAAAACTGCACCTCCAAAGTCCAACTCGAAAGAACAGGGAAGGAATTCAGAGTGGGAAGAGGTGTCCGTCAAGGTGACCCCATATCACCCAAGCTTTTTTCATCGGTGCTAGAGAACATATTTAGACACTTTGACTGGCAGGAACATGCAATTAATATAAATGGGGAAAAGCTAAATCATCTAAGGTTCGCCGATGACGTAGTACTATTTGCAAAAAACCCGGTATCCCTCAAAAGTATGCTAAAAGAGCTAACGGTGGAAAGTAAAAAGTGTGGACTAACCTTAAATACATCAAAAGCAAAAATAATGACAAATAGGGAAAAAACAAAAATAGAAATTGATAAGGAGGAAGTACAGTACGTCAATGAATATATATATACCTGGGACAAGTCATATCACCTGAAGATAACATGAAGAAAGAAATAGACAGAAGAGTAACTAACTCATGGAACCGTTTCTGGTCTCTAAAGGAAGTGATGAAAAATGATAATATACCGCTTGCAGAAAAAAGTAAAGTGTTCAACGTGTGTATACTTCCATGCATGACGTATGGATGCCAAACTTGGGCAATGACCAAAACGCTAGAACAGAAGCTAAAAACTTGCCAACATGGAATGGAAAGCAGCATGCTTAAGATCAAGAAACTGGACAAATGGAAACTCACTATTTAAGACAAGAAATGCCACAAAAGTGCAGGATGTGACGGTCAAAGTAAGACAGCTAAAGTGGAGATGGACTGGACACATGATGAGAGAGAAGGCCACAAAATGGACTAGAGACGTAACAGAATGGTACCCAAGAACGGAAAAACGAAAGCAGGGTAGACCATTAAAAAGGTGGGAGGATGACCTTCCACAAAACTGGAGAAGAATATCTAAAGATAGATCACAGTGGAAGGAGTTAGAGGAGGCCTATGTCAAAGGACAGCCTGACGAATAGTCAGAGAAAAAAGGCTATAATAATAATAATAAAAAAGTCTTAACCCTATATATCCCTGAAAATTCAGGGTTCTAGCTTTAGCCAGCACAAAATTACGGGAGGCGGAAAATGGTCTGAATGGCTTCTAGAAAAGGATGGTACGGCCGTGCCTTTGTTTTGCTCGACTTGGCGGGGGCACTGCCGTACCCCCAGATATTATCTAGCCATGGGCAGAAAAGATCCCGCCTGTTTGTTGAAAACAATTCAAGATCATGGTGAGTTCTTACGGTTTTTACACAATTATAAGCGACATGTTGTTATCTATTTTTCAGGTCTATATTATTGTAGCTGAATTTGTGGTAGTTAATTCTTGGTTGAGCAATATTATAGAATAATTATTAGGGTTCCGTACCCAAAGGGTGCCAACGGAACCCTATTACTAAGCCTCCGCTGTCTGTCCGTCTGTCCATCTGTCATAGGGCTTTTGAACCATAATAGGTAGAGACTTCAAACTTTCACAGAATGTGTATTACTAATTGCCACTATAACAACAAGTAATAAAAACTAAATAAAATGAAAAAGAAAAGGGGCGTATAAGCAGCGTATTTTTATGGCGTTGTTTGCTCGATTTTAATAATCGTAATAGGTAGATGTTTGATACTCACAGAATATAGATTTTAAAACAAAATAAAGTTAAGAATAAAAAAACCCTTCAAGTGCGAATCGGACTCGCGTACCGAGGGTTCCGTACAAACTCATAAGTCGATACATGAATAGTTCAAGAAAAAATGTATGGCGATTACTTTAGTATTAGCAAATAAGTATGTGTTACGATTTTAGCAAATTTCTCAAAAACGGTGCAAGTTAATAAAGCCGTTATATTTTTCCTGTAATATTAAGGATGACATTAATAATTGGTAATGATTACAGATTTTTCTGTTCAGTAACTTCGAAGATAATAGGGGGGAATGGTATTTTTTTTAACGTTTTCATCATAAATCAAAAACTACTTATTTAAGATAAGAAAATAAACAAAAATGGTGTTTTAATCTACAAATCAAGTCCTTTCATTTGATACCCCACTCGATATAATAGCCCTACTTTCAATTTTCAAAGTCTCATTATGGACCCCTTTAAAAAAAAGTAAAACAGTTACAAGATTTTTTACATCCAATAGGCTCAGGGTAGTTATTTCTAATACTATTCCAAATTTCGAATCGATAGCAGCAGTAGTTTCTGAGATATCTAGCTGTGACAGACGGACAGACGGACAGACAGACAGAGTCGCACCATAAGGGTTCCTTGTCTACCATTTTGGTACGGAACCCTAAAAAGGGCCCTCATACAATAAACGTGTTTTTAGGGTTCCGTAGCCAAAATGGCAAAAACGGACCCCTTATAGTTTCGTCATGTCCGTCCGTCTGTCTGTCTGTCCTGTCTGTCTGTCCGTATGTCACAGGCATTTTACTCAAAAACTACATGATGGATATTGATGAAATTTGGAATATAGGTGTATTTTATGAGCCGCTACTTAGTTTGGTATATAAATAATTAAAATAAATATTTTTAGGGGGGGCACTTCATACATGTTAAAGACAGTAAAAATATTTTTGTCAGCAAATATCAACGTGTGGTACATAGTTCGATAGCTCTTTAAAAAACACTATAAGGTTCCTAAGTAATGTTTTTGATTAAGTGAATGTATTTGGAAATAATCGCTCCGAAAGTTGTGTAAATTGTGTCCCCCCCCCTCTATTTTCTAAACAGTGCGTCCGAAAAATATGAAAAAAATCACGAAGGTAACGCTTAATTAATACTTTCAACGAAAATTATTTTCAACAAGATCGAATGTACCGTTTTTGAGTTATTGCCGATAAACTGCGCTTCTCAACAAAAGGACGTAATTGCTATGAAGAATCGCTCTTTTGTTGTTGTACTTTTTTTACATCGAAAATTTTACCTTATAGTTACGGCTATGGAACCCTACACTGAGCATGGTCCGACATGCTCTTGGCCAGTTATTTTGGCGTCGTTTTGCTCGACGGTAGGTAGTAATCGGCGAATCCACTCACACTTGGCGATTTTATATAATTCATTAACAAGGAATTAAGTAATAGTCTAACGGTCAAAAATACGGTGCAAAATTTGACAGCTTTTAAGATACTTTTGGTGGTACATGTGATCTTAGCCTATTTTTAAGCGACTTTCAAAGAAGGACGGTTTTTCAATTCGTCTGTGTGTTTTTTGTGTGTTTGTAACGCGATTACTCGAAGACGAGGTGGTCCCATTGCAACCATATCAGGATTTGATGAAGGGATCTTGGAGAAATCGAGGGAACTCTTCAAATATTATAGGCACACATATGGCGATAGGGGTATTTTTCGGTGTCTCGTGGATTTGTTATTGATTAGCTTTTTTTGATGTCCGTTATTAACCGACTTTATGTGGTAGTATTAGGCCTACCTATATCAATACCCGACATCATTCCATAATTTATTCAGCATCTATGGAACTACGAAATCACAGAGTAGGACACCTTCACAGATAAAAACCATTATCTCCTTGCAAAAACCCTTACGTAATCCATCATTATCCACTTTACCTGCACTTAATCATATTAACTATATAATTGGCTGGATATTAGGCATGACAGGAAGGTCAAGGTCCTAATGATGTCCACTTGAAGCCAGCGGTTAGGAAGCGGTTAGTTGTCGTTCCCTAGTCCCGATTTGCTATTACCTCGATTAGTCTGAGGGTCACTAGCTTTACCTACCTACACGCGGTCAGCCTCGCAGCAATATCATATGTGACGAATTTCCAAACTGGTCAAATACTAATACATATATGAAATCGATCTGCGATATGGTTTATGTGATCATCAGTTTGATTCCCTTGAGATTGAATGATCCTGATTGCATAATCCGGTTAAGAACTGTTTATTAAATTTTAGTGTTGAACCTGATAGTTAAAACCCTTAAGCCTACCTATATATTATTGGACGTAATTTCCGTCGCAATGTATCATTTCTAAATCCCTTTATAAAGAACATCTATAACTATAAATAACCTGTGCAGAATACCTCATATACACTACTACCCTGGGCCCTGTTTCATATACGTGACAAGTTGACAATTTGTCAGTTTTTGACAAAATTGTCGAATTGTAGCTACAAATTCTGTTTCATAAACGTGACAAATATGTCCGATTGCGACAGGTAAATAGTTGACAAAATTGTCACTGTTAATCGCGTTTCATAAAAGTCTACAATTGTCCGTTTTAAAATGTCAGTATTTAAGAAAATTGTCAAGACTTTTTTGTCATGGTAATCGACATAATTGTCGTAAATTGCGACAAATATGTCACAGCATACTTTTTTGGTAAAATGATATAGCAGTATGAGGGTAGCAATAAAAATCTCTCCAAATAATTCACTAGTCAGTAATCCACAGACGCGTTTTACACAACGATGTATAGTCACTTTATTTACTTAGTTTAGTTTTACAAACTCGAAATTTTTCCATAAATGTGGAGTCAATTACGTCAAAAGTAAAGTTTGCCCTTGTCCTAAATGCTCGACGACGCCGACGTATTGGTTGAACTAAATATTCTTCATCGCTGTTGCTACTATCGTCTGTCGATGTTAGCACCATTTCACTGGTAATAAGTAATTAGTTAGTGAGAAGTAGCCGCTGACATTGGGTGAGGTCGCCTGTCAGAAATCTTCGACAAGTCTACAAATTTGTCAACTTGTAATTACAATTTTGTGTTTCATAAAATAAATATGTCAAGTTTTTCGCGACAAATTGTCACCTGTCGCCTGTCAAGGGAAAATTTTTATGAAACAGAAATATGTCAAAATGTCGCGATAATTTGACATAATTGTAATTTTTCCACCACGACTTATTTGTCATAGGTAATGTTTATGAAACGAAAAATTGTCAAAATGTCGAATTGTCACCTGTCACCTGTCGCCTGTCATTGTCATGTATATGAAACAGGGCCCTGGTTAGTCAGTTGAGTCCTTGTGTTTGATTTATGCAGCGGCCTCACTCACAAGCGGCGCCCCTAATCCGCTTGCCTTATTAAGTAATTCATATGACTGAGATAAGGGAGACAGTCAATTGAAATGAACGCGAACAAAACAATTTAATTGCCGATATCCCGTCTGGTGCAGTTGCAACCAGCCGTCGAACCTTTATCTCGGAGGTGTACCGGCGGCTCAATAGGATCGAGTCGTTATCGCATCCACCGCACGGCGCGTCGCAGCAAACAAGTTAGTTGTAGTGCGTCACGGCGGGACGCGGTGATAATAGAATTACTAGTTGAAATACAGTCGCATTCAGAACCTCTCTAGCCGCAGACATGCGGGGCAGCACCGCCGGCCTCGCGGACACTCTCGCCAGTGGCTCCCGCGCACACGCCGTCTTACTAGAGCTCGCCGACGCGCTCTTCGCGAGCATCGTCGTCGCACCCGCCGTGGTAGCCTACTGGAAGTCGACATGGACGCTCATGGACCTGTACGTTTTAACAGAGAACCAGGTTAGCTCCGCGGCGGTGTGCGCGGCTTTCGGTCTGTGCTGTGACTTATTGTTGTGCTTAACGCAGACGCAGTTGAGCAGATACCTGTGCCCCGACCGGGGCAGGATAACGTATTACGTGTTGTCGAGACTGTACACTTGCGTGGCAGGGGTGGCGTGTGTTGGGGCGTGGAGGGGGGCGTGGAACCTCCTCAACGAGTGCACGGGTGATAGCGCGAAGACGCTGCTGTCGACGACGGCAGCGGCGACGCTGTCGCTGGCAGCGTTGCGCTCGTTGAGGAACATTTGCGCCGCCCCATTCGCGGTAGCCGTGGATGCACCGCAAGATTACTTCGATGTGCCGACTATGTTCAGAACGGTTAGTATCCTGAACAAACTGCAATAACCAACCCCATCATCAACATTATCGCGATCTCGAACTAGCTCCTGTGTCAGTCTTACAAATCCTACTTGTGATTATTGGACTTCTAAAAGACAACTTTCCAAGCTAGCATGATTTGTCGAGTAGATTGGTATTGTCGTTCTTTAGCAAAAAAAAAACGCGCGTAAACACTCGTCACGTTAACGGTACTGGTAGCGTTAAATAGTCAGCTATCAAGATGAAGACACAAATCCAGTTGTATAAACGGTTATTAAATGGAATTCCACTTTGAGTCGCGTGATCTTGATGAGTCAGAAAGTGATAGCAAATGCTTTAAGGAGACAGCAGCGTTAAGTATCCTTTGTGCAAATAGCTGTTACAATATATCATGCAATTGAATACTATACCAATACCGGTGTATTTTATGTACGATCACAAGTGCAGCAGTAATGTTTGAGTCGTGATAACTTACCCTACCTACGTCTATTGCACTGTTGAGAACAGGCTGCTTTATTACAACAAAAGTAACTGCTATACTGATCTGCCAAGACCAGCTAAGCGAAGCGCAAGGGCACTACTACCTTTTCTCGAAGCGCCTCGTCTTTTTTTTGAACTTTCATAACTTGGGTTTGGATTATACCAGATAAACAAAATTCTCGGGATATGATTTCAATAGTAGACTCATTAAGCATATAAAGTTTAAATTGCATAGCTCTTATACTTTTGATTTTATTAATATCTAAAAACACCGATTTCTTTACCGACTCACTGATGATTATTAAAATTCTGGGGGTCTTCCTGAAGTCCTAGATAGCTGAAATTTCATATATAAGCTAGTATTAGTACGCAAACAACAAACTTGGAACCCCAACCCCTTAAACTAGGGGATGGAAATTTGTATGAGTAAGCAACTTAAAAAAGAAGTGAAACCCCACCAAAACATTTTCATATAAAATGCTGCCAAGACGAGACCATATACCTCGCACCGTCAAAAAGTTATCAGATCTCAGCTTCTTACTCTACACACTCTAAACTCTACAAGCCCTCACTTTACAAACTCTACACCTTAGTCAAAATATGTGGCTTGGCCGTTTAAAGTCGCTTTAAAGCATAATACTTGTATAAATCCAGCTACCGTAAAACTCCCCAACTATAGTCAAGTACACCCAACTATGGTCCAAATTAACTCGGATATTACTCGTTAATGTATGATTATTATGGTAATAATTGACATAATATATGTATACTTTAAACTCTAAGGTGAGCAATTTAATTAAACAAGTTTATATAAAAACGTAAATATAAATTCACTGATAGAAAACGGATATTGATAGAAATGAATCGGTCGTCATTACCACAGTAAGGTAGTTAGGTGGGTACTGACAATGACTTGGAAATTTTAAGAACAAACTAGGAAGCAGTTATATAATATTAATATGAAACTTTACATATACGGCGCACGTGATATTGTTTATCTAAAACTTTTCTCAAATATTGTAAAACATAAGCCAGACTTTCACGAGCCATAAATGAATGTTTAGAGTTTTAGAGATAAGCCTAAGTAATAGCAGTTGATTTGGCTGAAGGGCTAAAACAAGTCAGTATGACACAAATACATAAAAGCAAACCTAGTGAGGGCTAATACCATCCGAGTTTTAATGCTTTTAGCCTTGCACTAAATACTCTGCCTGTCACACCAAGATTTTGAAAACTTATTAACAAAACACACCCATCCATAACTAAGTAATCTCTGAAAGTAAGTCGGCCATTCTCCAGAAATATGTCTGCGGTCACCTAATTACCGCGTCGCTGTTTTCATACTAAATTTATGGAGACGCGTGAATTAGACACCGACATATTTCTGGAGAATGGCCGAAGTAGGCCGCCAACAACGAAATAAAACTCCAAAGAAAAAATAGGTTTTTCTTTCAACAATATTTAACTAGAGTGGACCCACCAAAAACATAAATGTAAAAAAGGAGAGCCAAGTTCAATACAAAAATTATGCTTGGCTTTGGCTGTAGACTTCGCCGCAAAAAGAATGGAGATCTAAATGAGTGCCAAGTCCTATACAAAATCCAAATATGTATTTATAGGAACAAAATAACATTATGAACAAGTATTAAACTCAATTTCTTTGCTTTATTGGATACCCATAACAATTGCTGTTATTTAAAAATGTGAGATCTTAAAGTAGGTAGATTTGACTTGGCCAGTTTTCATTACATCAGTCATTTTATAAAGTTCTTCAACTTCAACAATTCTGATATAAGTTTTGTATATTTTCACACCTCCTATTCAGAAAAAAGTATTTTGATCCCTCATAAGAGGGATCAAAGTGATACTTTTCTGTTCAAGGACTACCTACAGGGTATTTTTAGGTTGAACCTGCTTAGAATATGCCATTGCCATACCATACATTATAGACTCTACATATTGACTCTACATATCAACTCTACATATCGACTCTACATTATTGACTCTACATATCGATTCTACATATCGACTCTAAATATCAACTCTACATATCGACTCTACATATCGACTCTCCATATCGACTCTCCATATCGACTCTACATAATCGACTCTACATTATTGACTCTACATATCGACTCTACATATCGATTCTACATATCGACTCTACATATCCACTCTACATATCGACTCGACATATCGACTCTCCATATCGACTCTACATTATCGACTCTACATTATTGCTCTACATATCGACTCTACATATCAACTCTACATATCGACTCTACATATCGACTCTCCATATCGACTCTACATTGACTCTACATATCGACTCTACATATCGACTCTACATAAAGTCGATAATAAGGAATGGCCCAGACCACAGGTGTTTGGGGTCCGAGCCGCAGGCGAGGGCCATAAATATAATATGGAAGTAGTAAATTCGTCCCGTCCGTAAAAAGTAATAAACGTTTTATAAAATAATAAGGAACTGTAAATTTAACAATTTCACATTTCATTTTATTAAAAATGTGTGATGCTCTTTGAATAACTATATATTTCGTTTTCGTTATTTTGGTAGGTAGCGTTTGTATTTAAATTTTCCTCATAGTCGGTGTCAAAAGCAGTATGTGTCACAAGGTAGCAAAATTATTTTCACCACGGGCGTTAACACTTGAATCCCTCACTACGCTCCGGATTCTACTTTAGAATCCCTCGCTACGCTCGGGATTCAATTGTAGAATCCGTCGCTTCGTTCAGGATTCAATGTACGCCCTCGCCGTAAATATATCATTTTGCTCCCTTGTGACACAATCTACTATTTCGCCATTATTTCGTAGATTGCGGCGTCAGTGTGAAAATAGGAAAAATTAAATAAAAACTCCATTATAGTAAAATATTTCTTAGCGAACCGTCAAATTTACCTTTTTGCCATATCTGTTACCAGCTTAATCTTAATAATGTGCACATTAATGTATTTTTTTTTCTTGAATACAAAATATATTGTTTGTAACGTCACTCAACAATGACAAGTGACATTACTTTCGTTCAATCCATTCGTGCCAGCTCTTGTGAATCGACCAGTACGTCTAGCATAACTGGCCGCGACTTCGTATCTCACGCGACTGAGCATCACCTGTCACTGTCACACTATATTGAGTGGAAAGAGATAGGTAGGATTTGTCGCGCGACAAAGAGTCGCGTGTCACAGTTGTGCTAGAGGTACTGTACTGTCCGTGAAAGTGTTAAGAAAGTAAAGGATGCCAACAACTTTATTCGCAGGGGTAAGATAAAGTCTCTTTTTTGCTTCGCCGTAGTCAGGGTTATGACCCTATCGACCTATGTATATACCTACATAAAATTTCATGGAAATCAGTTGTCAAAACTATTTTGCGTGATATGCGAGCCACGAAACCGACAAACAGATAAAAAAAATTCGTTTTATTACTTATTCTTTACACTTCCCAGTTACTTTTATGGATATTTTGTTAATGCGCAAAGTATGATTTTATTTTATGTATAGATGGATGAGACACTTTTCGAAAAAGAGAAGTGAACGATGTAACTTTTTATTTTTAGCAATATTAGCTTTTTGCATTATTTCCTTTAAAAACAACGTATTTTTAGGGTTCCGTACCAAAATGGTGAAAAGGAACCCTTATGGTGCGACTCTGTCTGTCCGTCTGTCACAGCAAGATATCTCAGGATCTACTGACGCTATCGACTTGAAATTTGGAATAGTGTTAAAAACCGCTAATTTGAGCCTATGGGAGAGAAAAAAAATCCTATACCTTTTTTATTTTTTTTTAAAGGGGATCGAAATGGTATGTCGAAAATCAAAAGTTGAGCTAATATATCGAGTGGGATATCAAGTGAAAGGGCTTAATATGAAGATTTCAAAACCAAAATTTTGATTTAAGACAAAAAACGTTAAAAAAAAACCTTTGACCCCTATTATCTCCGAAGTTACTGAACAGAAAAATCTGTAATAATTACAGATTATTAAAATCATTCTATATATTACAGGAAAAATAAAACGGTTTTCCTAACTTGCAGCGTTTTTTAGAAATTCGCAAATATCCTAAGACATTTTATTTGCTTCTACTAAACTAACCGCGGCATATGTCGATGTATGGGGACAACAGTTTTACAGGAGCAAACTTAAGTTTGTCCCACCATACAGTTTTTCTTGAATTATTCACGTATCTACTGACGAGTTTGTACGGAACCCTCGGTGCGCGAATCCGACTCGCACTTGACCGGTTTTTTTTTTTTACTTAGCTTACGTGATTTTGTGTTGACACATATTTTTAGCATTAACAGTGTTCATTTCGCTATAGTCGGACTACGCCAAGTTTGCAGAGGTCAAAAAAAGGTTTATTAATAGTATTTTATGCAACAGTTGTATAAGTGGGTTCAAAAAATGCGAATTGCGTGAGTTGCGATACAAGCCGCGAACGCGGCGAGTATCGCAAATAGAGACGCAATGAGCGTTTTTTGACTTAATTATACAACGTTGCATACAATACTTTTTCTACGACTGGGTTTTAAATTATAAAATACAAAATTAAAAGCATAATCTGCAAATAAGGCAAATATGACGTATGACTGACAGTATGTGTCTATGGTAAACTTTTTTTTTTAATTACTGACTGACGTGACGTGACTATATTAAAAATACTTTTTTTTATGTTGGCATCAATGAATTTAGTTCGGAAAGTTTTGTTTTTCTTAAAAACCGTAGGAATTTAATTGTTTGTTAAGTTGGTAGTTGTGCATTTTTACCGCAAGTTAAAATTGAGCGCTTAATCCTTGACCTAAGTCTAACCTAGATTTAGAAGTCTGCTAGTGGTTGCTAGCAATAACGTAAAGTGACTATAACGACACTAGTGCTGTTATGGGGAATAGAGAATAGACTTCTCTGAACTTATATTATGTATGTTCTTATATTAGTGTTCGTGACCAAGTAAAAGACAGATAACAGTACAGGAGTAGAAAAAAAAAATATATATGGCAACATGCGGAAACTACAGCAAGACGATTATTTAATCTTGATCCTTGGCAATCATTCTCCTCTTGATTACACAATGTGTCTACATACCTACTGAAATAAATATCTGAGTCAATCTTGCACACATACTCGTATATCTAGTTTCAACCAAACTAAGCGATTTGTTCCTGGGTCTTGAATATTTTATATGTATTGAAATATGTACATGTATACAAGCATTGCTTAGTTTGGTCGGAACTACATCAAGTTGTGCAAGACTGTCCTGAATATTTATTTCAGTAGGTATATAGACACATTATATACTTATTAAACGGAAATATAAATGCCAAGTATCAAGACTAATTAATCTTATTTCTTGTGAATTTGCCATATGCATTTTTTTTAAATAAAACCTTTCTCTGACCTCTGCAATTTTAGCGCAGTCGCACTGTAGCTCAAAATGTTTGCGTATTTTCAGAGCAATACATAGGTTAGGAAAATGTTATTGACTGACTGAAGTATGACTGAGACTTTGTATCCCTCTACCTTATTCAAAACAGAGATTCCGGTATTGTCTTTATAAATACGAGTAATACCGGTACCGGAAGCTTGACCGCCGGTCATATGATTATGGCGGCAGTGCCTACGCGCTACGAGTGATGGTTACGCCGTAGTCCGTAGCGCTACGCGCGCGGCCTTCGAGGGGTGTTCACCTCGGTATATTGGCTTAGTGCAACGCCTAGACGTAAGGTTATATTATATTAGTTAAATATATTTTTTCTGCATACTGTGCGGTAAAAGATAAACATAGTTTTCTTGCAACTTGTATCGCATCAATAATAATGCTATAGGTACACATATTTTAATGATGTTATGAATTAATTTCACTATAAACTTATTTATTTATAATGAAAGCACTTCTAATAATTCGTCATGCGTTTTACACTACTTAAACAGTTTACGGCATTAATGTAGTTAGTTCAGACTGGAAAACTTTGGTCACAATTGTCATGTTTCGAAATGTAAGTACATTAATAACTATCTTCAAGGGTGTTTGACATTATTGTAATGAGGTGTTCGTTTTATATTAAACCACTTCGTGGCGATTTATAAGGATACCAGAGGTCAGATGGCAGTTCGTCCATGGTAATAAACTGACCTTTCAAATCCGGGATCACAGTCAAAGGGTAAGCCGAAAAGATCAGGGAAAAACGCTACGATGATTTGTGATAGCTCAAGGCAACTTAATACAGACATAAGATAATCACATAATGAAAAAATTAAAAATAACCGACTTTCAGTGAACCTTTTTTGATTATGAGATGCACGAGTGGCTATGGACAATTCCCAAATCGCCGTATAGGTATGTGCCTATAATATTCGAAGAGTTCCCTCGATTTCCCCAAAATCCCATCATCAGATCTTGGTTTGGTTAGACCACTCTGGAGGAGTCCCTTTCAAACAAAAAATCAATTTTCCAAATCGGTCCAGCCATCTTCGAGTAATCGTGTAACAAACATAAAAAATGAAAACCGTCCTTCTTTTGTGGAAGAATCACATCTAACATGTGATTAGTCGCACAGCTCTCTGGTTAAGGTCTTGGATATGTCAAGTACTGCGATTACAATTTGGTTGAGTGGGTGTGGGTGTACTAAATTACTTTTTTGTTATCCAGAGTACCCGTGAGACGGCGCTGTACGTGCTGGACTGCATATTCTCGGTGGCTGTGGTGGGATCACTGGTGGTGTTCGTGTGGCGAGGTTCCTGGGCGCTGCTCGACATCTTCCTCTTCCCCGACGACCAGGTCCGCTCCTGCTGGACCTCGCTGGTGAGTTCATAACTTCCAGAGTACATGTAAGACGGCACTGAGCCTATTGGACTGCGTGTTTTCGGTGAGGATGGGGAAATCATTGGTGGGGTTCGTGTGGTAAGGTTCCTGCGCGTTGCGGTACGCTTTGGATGGATTTTGCTGATTAGTCCATAATGTTTCTATTAGACCAAACCTTCTCTCATCCAACGATAGACTCTACAACAACTTATGCAGACAGCCGTTCAAATAGCCATCTGACTTGCTAATAGCTAGAAGGTTATACAACTAACCACACGCAGAAGAAGTTACGGGTAAACATCAATACTACTGACATAAAGTATTTGAACTGTCTGTATCTTGTACAATAATACTCGTCCGTCGTCTTATCCTTACAATGAATAAAAACAAAAAGTTGTATTGCGTACATCCAAAAATCAACTCTAGATCGACGGATCGATTAGAAGAACTACCTATCTCTTGTGGCTAGTACAATCGACTACACTGTTAACTGGTACATTTGTAAACGAATGTCAACTTTATTGCAACGTTTTAAAGTCTGTGGGTGGTCAATTAACAGTGGCTTCGTTTCGAGGAGTAGCGGATTTAGACAGTAGCGAGATCCTGAACATGAAACAAACGTGGGGAGTGCGACCAGTTTTAGTTTCTAAAAGACCACTCTTTCTACTTGTATCCGTTTACCTGGAATCCCAAGTCGAAGGCGGCGCGCCGTCTAAAGCCTATCAAGCCTACACACTAAACAATGAATGCCGCAATATTCGTATTCGTAAAGTCAAGTGTAAAAATATGGGTGCATACAAATGCTCAAAACTATTTCCGAATACACCTTCTGCAGTGGCAATAACAAATGAATATTTAATCGGTACATGTTTTTGCACTTGACTGTACGGGCGATTTTGAAATTGGCCTCGATATCAGTTTTTAAACGAACGGCCGGTGAACTAACATGACACTTTATAGTTCGGTTCTATGAAATCGTGCGATCTGAACCTTACGATAAATGGTTAGTTTAATGTATCTAATAACTAACAGGTTTATATCGAAAGGAAAAAAATAACATTGAGTGGAAATGTTTACTAGTGAATGGGCTATGCTATAGGTACCCATAGTGTAAACCGTTTTGATAGACTGGACAAACATATTATAGTAGCGCTGTAATAATTAATAAATTGCAAAATTAGGCGGCCAGCAATAGTTTTAAGATGAAATCCTTTCCGCATGTGGGTCAGAGCTACTACGGCGTGCCATTGATTTAGTGACCACTTACTCGCGACACAATTGGCGCTTCCTTTCGGCCGTCTTGGTCCCCCAACAGAAACAAATATCTATAGCTTGGCAACTTCGTTGGTGACACTTAAATGTACCGCCAACACGAACGGCGACCGACGGAGGGTGTCTCCGTCGGTCGCCGTTCGTGTTGGCGGTAACTTGTGTAAGTAGTTACGGCTGCACATAACAAAAAGCACACATGGGAGAGTCACCAACGAAGTTGCCAAGCTATAGTCCGACTTGTTGTTTAAAATGATAATAACGTGTCGTCCGTGGTTTGTAAAAACAAATAATCATGATATGACTTGAGAAATGGGGTCCGTTGACCGTTCGAAGTCATGGTGTAATTAGGTACCAAGTGCGTTTATTCACTATTAGAAGCACTAATGTGGTCTGCAGGTCCGTCGGAGTAATTTTTATATAATAAAAACAAAATAACTGAGCAGTGTGTATTCACGGGAAGAGGAAAATGGCGCTCACAATTGTTGCCATATTAAAATTAAGTTTAATCTTACATTTGATGGTGCCTTAGTGAAAATCCTGCAATATTCATCTACATGTATGTTAGAACATAGGGTGTTACTAACACCCTATGATCTAACATACATGTAGATGAATATTGCAGGATTATGCTTTTTGGCTTCCTAACACCGTGTTAGGAAGCCAAAAAGCATAATGTGGTCGCGTTTATCGTCGAAAATAAAGCAACTACATCAATCACACTTAGGTACCTAAGTAGGCGCGTCATGTTTAGAAAGAGACAGTTCCGTGCCATTGAGAACACTATGATGAAAATAAATCGTTTGTAAATTATGTACGAAATCGGCTTCAAAAAGTAGATATGTTGTTAATCAGGCGCCTCTAATATGTGTTGATTAATCAATCACATACTATGCCCCATTTTCGAATAAAAAAGTTGGTAAGATACGTCCTTAAGTGGAAAACCATTAGAAATAGTGATCTCCTTATTTTTTCGTATTGGATCACAGAATTCAAAATTGCACCTTATAGGTACATATAAGCAATTGCTACTAATTGCGTCCTTCAAAACATTATACTGTTTCACAGTTTCAGTCTTATCTTCTAAAAATACCTTTCCAGCGATCAATTATCCAATTCCTCATCCACAAGGTAATGGGGTAAACGGTCGTCATGTTTACTAATAAACGAGGCGTATTTCTGTCTGTCTACCCACATGGTAATTTTCTCAATGTCACCGTGGTAATGAACGTGAAACCGAGGAGCATCCTGGTTAACTGGCTTCTTAAGAGGTATAGGTAAGTTCTAAGTCAGCATATTTCCATTTTTTTTTGTTTTAATTCTTATTTGTTATTGCTGTGATAAAGATACGGTATTTTTTTAATTCGCTTTTAACTACGCCCATAGGGGTTAATATTTAAAACTCAGCCAAGTGCAAGTCGAATCCGCACACGAAGGGTTCCGTACCGCCGTCGAGAAAAAGACGTCAAAAAGCACGATTATTGTATGGGGACCCCTTTTTATTATAAACTTTATCTTGTTTTTATTATTTATTTGTTGTTATAGTAGTAATAGAAATACATATTCTGTGAACATATTATGCATTTACCTATTACCATTATTAAAATCAAGCAAAAAGACGCCCAACAAAACATTTCTTGTATTGAGACCGCCTTTTAATTTTAAATTTATTTTATTTTTATTATTACTTATGTAGCGACAGTAAAAGTACTTATTCTGGAATATGCCAAGCATCTATCTATTACCTACCATTCTTAAAATCGAGCAAAAAAAGTCTAAAAAATACGTTTCTTGTATGTTTAGATGTTCGCCGAAGCGCCAAAAGAATCAGACATGTGAAAGAGCCTTTGAGGCCTACTTGCAGAAATAAATTATTTCATTTCATTTCATTTCTGGTATTTTTATTACTTGATCTATTAGCGGCAATTAAAATACACATTCTATAAAAATTTCAAGTCTCTATCTGTTACGGTCCAAAAGATACAGTCCTGTGACTGACGGACAACAACACGTCTCTTGTATGGGGACCTCCTTTTATTTTTAACTTTATTTTGTTTTTATTATTTGTTGTTATAGTGGCAATCAAAATACACATTCTGTGGAAATTTCATGTCTATACCTGTTATGGTTCGAAAGTTAGAGCCCTGTGACGAACCGCCAGACGGACAGCACGGAGGCTTTGTAATTAATAGGGTTCCGTTGGCACCCTTTGGGTACGGAACCCTAAAACCTCATCCATGGTAAATATCCAGTTTTATAAGAAACTCCTGTACATATGACCTTAGGCTAAGTATTGCCAGATAGGCGCTGACAGAGTCTAGTAAACTTTACTCGGAGCCAAACAAAACAATAGTACATTGTGTATCAAGGGCGGTAAGTAAAGAATTACAAACGAGTGTTTGTTACAAGGCCGAGGCGAAGCCGAGGGCTTTAATAACACGAGTTTGTAATTCCTTTACCGCCCGTGGCACACACAATGTTTTTCATCACACTTGTGAGGAAATCTGATTAAAATAACCTTACTTAACCTAAATAAAATTGTAAAACTGACAGTGACATTAGTGACATATTCCATAGACAATGCGAACGTCAAGTCACGTTCGGAAACCATAGCGGTAAAGACTAAAAATGGTTTATTTTATATTTGCAAAATACTGAAATACTATATTTAAACATTTAATTAATGTTACAGAAATATGTGTTTACATGTATTTGCAATAACAGTTCCCTTTAAATTAATATTTCAGTAATAAAAGTTAAAAAAGTAAGTTGGCGTTTCCTTTGAAAATGACAAATAAGAGTAAAACAGAACCAGCGTTTCAAATTTAAAAAGAAAACCATTACGCTCTAGGGCGTAATAGGTCATTTACGGCCCGCAAAACCTACGTGTAATGACACCATTTTCGAGCGTGTGATGAAAATTATTTTTCGCTGGTTCTGTTTTACTCTTATTTGTCATTTTCAAAGGAAACGCCAACTTACTTTTTTAACTTTTATTACTGAAATATTAATTTAAAGAGAACTGTTATTGCAAATAAATGTAAACACATATTTCTGTAACATTAATTAAATGTTAAAATAGTGTATTTCAGTATTTTGCAAATATAAAATCAACCATTTTAAGTCTTTACTGCTATGGTTTCCGAACGTGACTTGTCGTCTTGATATATGTCACTAATGTCACTGTCAGTTTTACAATTTTATTTAGGTTAAGTAAGGTTATTTTAATCAGATTTCCTCACAAGTGTGATGAAAAACATTGTGTGTGCCACGGGCGGTAAAGGAATTACAAACTCGTGTTATTAAAGCCCTCGGCTTCGCCTCGGCCTTGTAACAAACACTTGTTTGTAATTCCTTACTTACCGCCCTTGATACACAATGTACTATTAACTATTGTATAGGTGTGATAGGTAGGTACTATAATTTACCAATGTATAAAAAAACTGTGTAAACTCAATTAAAATGAAACTCAGTACATTCTCCTGTATTTCTTTCGGTGCTAACAATAAGTCCGTAACATTCAAAGCGCTGGCGCTTCTTCGCACACAGTCATCTTTGTGCCTATAGTAAATAAATAATAAAAATAAATAAAATAAATAAATATTAGGGGACAATCTTACACAAATCGAACTAGTCCCATAGTAAGCTCAATAAGGCTTGTGTTATGGATACTAGACGACGATATATTTAATAGATACAAATACTTAAATACATAGAAAACATCCATGACTCAGGAACAAATATTACCCTTACCGGGTAATATTTGTACACACAAATAAATGCCCTTACCGGGATTCGAACCCAGGACCTCCTGCTTTGTAGGCAGGGTCACTACCAACTAAGCTAAAGCGGTCGTCGAAAGTAAAAGTAGTAATAAAAATGTGTTGCAATAATATACATGGCGCTTAGAATGTTACAGACTATTTGATGCCGACTGTACTATGGTGAAACGCGTTCTTGTTATGGACGCACGTTACTTAGGCTCTACGGCTATATGGAAACAAACGTGTAACATTAAACAGGGAAGCTTCCTCGCTCCTCAAGGTTGGAATTATCACTTTTATAGATGCATTGTTTTATTTGTGCACTTAACGCACTGCAGTAGGGCTGGCAAAAGGCTCGTTTCTTAACAGACCAAATCAACTTCTTTTTATGAAGTTTCAAAACGTTTCTTCATAGAAAATACAAACAAATGACACCACTGGTTCGTTCGTACAGACAAATTGCCTCCTAATTTTATTTTTTTGTTAATTTAAAATCGATGAAAAGGCAAGAAAATAAGTGAATCTGTATTTATTTGGGACTAGCATTTTCCCGCGGCTTCGCCCGCGTTGTTCCTGCCGCGTTGTTGTTGCTACTGCCCCAAGGGAACTTTTTATCGGGATAAAATGTATCCTATGTTTCAATCCAGGACTTGGTCTACTTGCATGCCGAATTTCAGCTCAATCCATCCAGTGGTTACCCCGTTATTAAGTAACAAACATCCAAACATCTGAACATCTTCATAAACTTTCGCATTTAGAATATTAGTGGGATATGTTTTGGGATCTGAATTTGCATCGTATAATTAGCATTGAATAATTTATTACCCTATTCTAGATAACTCTTGTATTATAGAGAAAGAAGATTTTTATTTTAAGAGACGTAGAAATAAATCGTGATTTATACCTATGTATTATAAAAAGTTTTCAGTAAATATTGCAGTTTTCCTTAATTCCAAGATGAATGACAATGACAATAATGGCTTATCTCCCATCTCTCCCTGCAGAATATAGATTGTAGGTTACCTTAGTTACATTGTTGCTATAATGCATGCGATCTATTGTTACAGATATTACAAAGATGCAATTAGAAATTGACTATAGTGTCAGTAAAGTAGTACGGTTTGCCTGAGAATGTTAGTAATGACTTCCTAGAAAGTTTATCATGTATGATAATAAATGACATAATGAGGTTAATTAAAATCGTGAAGTACGTAACGTATGTATTGGTTAGTTTTTGGTAACCCTGAGTGATTCCACTGTCGTGTGTTGCGTTTATCATTACACAAATTATGTCACAGAATATTTCCTCGTGGTTCATTTGCCTATATGCACTGATAACGTTATTTGGCTGAACGTTCTGGGTCTCTGGAACTCTGGGGTCTTTATTTCTAGAACGGTAAACGTTAAATGACGAACGATAAATGTGATTTTTTTTCAAGTTTTTTACCAGATTACTCTTAGAGCTAACGAATAGACACAACATTCAGGTAATCGTCCGTGTGTTTGACTTCCTAATGCCCAATAATTGACACGCTGCTGTCACGTCAGCTAGATGAACGCTCAAATCATAAAGGAACGAAGTACTTCATTGTTTTAATTATGTAAGTAAGTACCTCTTGTAATGTGTTTTTCTGCTGTGCAATAAAGTATATTTGTATTTGAAGTACCTAATAAAATAGTTCCAAAGCCATTTGGGACTATTTTAATAGGTATCGGTCGCAGTACACACGAAGCCACTGTTAACTGACCACCCATAGACTTTAACACAGCAGGTAAACTTTCCTTACCGTCCAAGGATTAAATAGTGGGGAATAGGGAATAGTGTTCAGGTAATGTGCATGGTATTGGTAAGCTAGATATACTCTTTGGTGTATTTTGCGACGCGCAGGGAATGGCACCTCATGATCTCGAGTCCTCTCCCAAGCCAGTGTCCTTTTATTCTGCCGCTGTAGGGAGCAATTGGATGTTTTATTGTATTTGTTTAGTCGTATTATTTTTGCTCTCCATATTAATAAACAAAATTATTGTAGGTACTTATAAGTACTCAATTTATCGACAATTATTACAATAAGATCAAGATGGTAGAAAATATAAGTAGAACTTATAATAAAACCCCTAATTAACTATATGAGTATTAAACATAATATGGGTAGGTACACTTTCGACCAAGGCGATTACTGCTCGCATGGTTTCGCAACAGTGTTTTCATGTAGAGACAAAAGTTTATTATATTTACTGTCACATGTGGGTAAATAAACGGGATATTTCCGTTCTTGGGCAAACAGTTTATATTTAACAGAATCAGCTGTTTGCCAACTAAGCTCGGTTGTAAATAGCATGTGTACTGCGTCGGAAAATTGTGCTACGTTTCAAGTAAGTAGGTACACAGATAAAGAAGTTAATTAAGTAATCCCCCGTAATAATCGCAGTCAACTGCTTCCACCAGTAGGTATATAAGTTATGTGAGTAGCTATATGCTCCTACCTTCTTTATTGGTATGTACATAGGTATATCGAATATCGATGTCAAAACAACTGTCTAGTACTACGGGTCTTCGAGCTATGCCGCGGACAGGCACACAGACAGACAGACGCACACATAGCAAAATTTAAGAGTTTTTTGTGATTACGAAACCCTAAAAAACAGAATAGTATTAAGCGAAACAGATTCCATTACATTGGCATATTTGTTTAAGTTAAATACATCTACTTATACTAGTGATTTCACCGATTCAATACCGTCGTACTGTGTGTGGTGGCTGGATAACGAGCAAATTGGTGGTAGCGATTTGGATGGACCCTTCGTGAAGTCGCAGGCCCTGACTTTTGAGCTAACGTCTTTTGAGCCATAATATTCAATTGTTGCTTAAGGTTTAATTTTGGCCAACAGGTAGTGGGCTATGCGTTAGTCGTGGCAACATTCGCTCTTCAAGCGCCGGTGCGCTGGGCGGCCGCGCGCCTGCATGGGGCGCCGCGGTTGCTGTTGGCGGACGTGTACCATCTCGTGTCGTTCCTGGCTACGGTCAACGTGTGGCGCGGCGTGTGGGGGCTGCTAGACGTCTATTTATTCCCAGGTAAAACTTACCACACTTGAACAAAATAGAACTCTGTCGCTCCCTTATTACTGAGGGTCATGATCGCGGTCTGGAGCTATGTAGGCTCTAGGCCGATGCCTGTGGGCTATACGAGTTATACATTCCACTTTTTTGTGGAGCCTACTGTAATGTCCCTTAATTAACTGCAGGCCAAGCTTAAAATATTATTTTAAGATAGCTGGTCAAAATGGTACATAAAACTATAGTGACTGATTTCATGGTTTCTATTTCTAATGATAAGTAGGTTAATGCAGTTGATTAGCATTGTTTCGGATCTATACTTAAAAAAATGATTTTTCAACAGATTCGCCAAAGATCAGCAACTGGTGCACCCACATCGTGAGTCTCACGCTCCTAATACTCCTGAACTGCTCCAATTCAGTCCTAGTGCGGGGCGTCTACATAGACGGTGAGGAGCCGGCTGGCGAGTGCGTAGTGTTCCCTTGCCATTATCTAAGGCTCTTCTTCCATAAAGAAAGAACTAAGAAAAGACACAGACAAGCTCTTGCCGCAGCTGCAGTTGCTGCCAACAGAAAGATAGAAGAAGCGAGTTTACCACTACAAATGCCGGAGGAGAAAGTCTAGAAAAACGCACCGTGTTTGAACGCTGATCATTTTTAGGAAAATTGATTTTGAAGAATCCATTTCACAATCGATTTGTGGTATACGGCGTACCTAAGTGGTGTTGGTAGCGTTACCTAATTGTTGTTAAAGTTGTTATACTTTTATAATGCGTCGGTTACCCAGTGAGTCAATGTAGTCTCAAAATTTGCATGCTTTTTGAAATGAACATTTTGTGCAACTCATAAACGATTGAAATTATGTACGTTTGGCCGTAGATAATACGATTATTATTCCTATCAGGTTTTGTAAATTCGCTTGTGAAGAAAAACGTTACCTTTTGCGAGATTTTATGCTTATTTGTAAATATTATCTATGTAATGTAGCTTAGGATAAAAATGATTATATTTCTCAAGAGAGCTCGAAAATATCTGAAAATAGATATAAGAATGGAGTTAGGTCTTTCAACTGTGGCAAAACAGTATTTTAAATGGTATTATTCTATCTTCATTTACAGGTCTAGTATATTGTATAATTTTATACGGAAAAATAATTCCTAGCAGTTTTTATACTTACCTATACCTACACAATTTTGGCAACTAAGTTGATTGACTTGTAAAATGCTTCATTTAACATTCCTTTTTTTAAGATTTTAAATAAGTTGAATATCGGATTTAGTGAATTGAAATAAGGAAGTGGGTATTTTTAATTTATTGGTCTGTTTTAGCGACTAGTCATTTAATATGTGCCTATTTTATTGTCACACTGCATTTCTTTATATAGATTAGTTTGTGTTGTTGTTTCTCACAAAATGATTAGTTACTTTACCTAAGCTGGTACAAATATTACATAGTACCTAAGTGATTTACCTAAATCACTAGAAAGTGATCTTTTTGCTGGCACTGTTTATCATATTAATATGGCTGATGATTTATTTTTGGTTATAAATAAAGAAACCTACCTCTTTAAGAAACCCTAACATAAGTAATGCAAAAGTCAAGGAGAAGTTCTGTTATTGCTTTGCTTGTGACATCAATTAGGTACTTGAACAAAGTACTGTTAAATGACAGACGAATGCCAAGTTGAGCAGTTTCTCGTGTATATACATTCTTATTGTTATTGTAAAGCTGTCCTCGTACCGAAAGTACGTAATAAATAAACAATGATTACATTATCTGCACACTGCTTTTATTCATTATTTTCAATTAACAATTAATAACCAAGCGGCACCGGCTATTGAAGATATTTTTATGCGCCATTCATAAATAAAATGATAATATGAAAGTGCGGCCAATTGTAGACACCCTGCTATCATCCATTCAAGATGGCGACTACTGGGGCAGTGTCGTGTACTCGGACAAAGTATAAAGACGGACAAGAAGGACTTCGGCCGTTTAGGAACGCGCGATACGCATTCACACAGACGTTTCGCAAAATAATGAAATAAAATTACAAAATGCAACGTTGGAAATCTGTCAGAGTAAATGCTCTTAATAATTGTTTGACTGTGGCGTGTCCTATCCCATGTCTGTACCTCTTTTTGTACAAATGTAGTTGAAATATGTGATCTACGCATTCATAAATTCTATTTTCCTTCCAAGACGAGACCGACATCTCTTAGAAATGTAAAGGTTCTAGCGTATGACAAAACAAACCTAATTATAGCTTGGAATAAACCCAAAGGTCCTTGCCCTTACAAAATTTATTACACAACCGACATGGCCATATAACTATAACTACAAGGTTTATTTTCGCATAATCACAAGCAGCAATACAAGTTTGTAGATTCATTGAAACGTCGAAGTGATAAGAGCTATCACATGAGTTACGTGCTATGTGCATAGCTATTATAGTCTGAGTACATAAATATGACGACTGGGTGGTCTTAACGTTATTTACACTCATTTCTTCCGTTTAAACTAGTGAATCAAGCTTTTTTATATCCAATGCTAAACTACCCATTAGCCATTATAATATATACATACATATATGCAAGATACTGGTATGGGCGACCAAACTACATTCGGTTGGATGGAGTAGCTCATTTAAGTAATCGTATGGATAGTGCCTAACCTATGTCATAAGCCAAACCATTTCTTTTAAAGAAGCTAAAATAAAGGTTAATTGATAATATATAATTTTTCTACTCCTGTACTTTTATCTGTCTTTTACTTGGTCACGAACACTAATATAAGAACAAACATAATATGAGTTCAGAGAAGTCTATACTCTATTCCCCATAACAGCAATAGTGTCGTTATAATCACATTACGATACTGCTAGCAGCCACAGACTTCTAAATCTAGGTTAAACTTAGGTCAAGGATTAAGCGCTCAATTCTAACTTTACGATAAAAATGCACAACTACCAACTTAACAAACAATTAAATTCCTACGGTTTTTAAGAAAAACAAAACTTTCAGAATTAAATTCATTGATGTCAACACAAAAAAAAAGTATTTTTAATATTGTCAGTCATATATCATATTTGCCTTGTTTGCGAGCTATGTTTAGTTTAATTATCAGAGCTCGGAATAGGTAGTGCCTATTTACCTAAACTTTGCGGGAGGACGTAACTAAGAGTGGTTACAACCACCAAAAACAATTATTTATTTTTATTGAACGCGGGATTTGTTGGGATTAATAAGAATACATAATGTACATAAATTCACACTAAGGGTTACATTATTAATGAAATACAAGATATATATTGAGAACTCAAAAGTCGACTTCATACAAAATTTCTGCATTAGACAATTGTATTTCATTCATAATCTAACCCTGAGTGTGAATTTATATGGATAATGTATTATTATTAAACCGGGGAAATCCCGGGTTCAATAAAAAGAATTAATTATTTTTGGTGGTTGCAACCACTCTTAGTTACGTCCTCCCGCGAAGTTTAGGTAAATAGGCACTATCTATTCCGAGCTCTGTTAATTATAAGTATTTTATATTTTAAAACCTAGTCGTAGAAAAAGTATTGTATGCAACGTTGTATAATTATGTCAAAAAACACTCATGGCGGCTCATCGCGCCATTCGTATTTTTTGAGCCTACTTATACCTACAACTGTTGCATAAAATACTATTTATTAATTAAAATGTTTGTACTCCATGAGAACAGTTATACAGGGTGAATTTTAAATCGTGAATCGTAACCACGTTTACCGGTAAAGCTACTTAAGACTAATACAGAGCACTAGTGTTAATTACAATTAAAGACCCGCTTAATTAATTATGAACAAAATGGTGGAGGCGCTTATACCATTAATCGTAACAAAACTGAATTATTTTATGAGTAAATACGATTCAAATAGGTACTTATGTTGACAATGTCGACGATGTTGACATTATTGACAATACGTGCCAAAATTCTATCCAGCCAACTTCAATATTAAGAGGTTGGATATCTAATGTTGAAATTTTCATGGCAAGTACGAAACATGAATGTAGGGTGACCACGAGATTTTAAAAATTAGGATCAATCAAAAAAAGTGGACAAAATAAAAACATACTTAATTTAGGTTTAAAAGCATTGTAAGTTATTGTTAACTATGTATAGACTACAAAAAAATTATTACGATTCACGATTTAAAATTCACCCTGTATAGTAGAGTACTAAAAACAAAAGCCCGCAATGACTATCGTAACTATCGTTTTCCACTTCTCATCTGAGTACGAGTAGGTAAGTAATTAAGTACCATGTTTCGTTTTCAAGATATAAAAGAAAATATAGTGAACCAAGGTTAACATTATGACCTTAAGCTTGTCCTTTACATTCTATTAGTTATTATATCTATATTTCCGTGCTTTACCTTGACTATGTAAACATGTTTTAATTATAAAGTAAAGGTTGAACTTTAAAACTTTCCCTGGGTTGGGTAGTATTTACTAGAGTCCAGTGGCGTGGCGTAAAACATATCCTTGGGCAAGCCGATGCTAATTTCGTGTACGTTTTCCTTAAGAACTGTAGAATAAAGTGCTCAAATGCCTGATATTAGACAAGCTGGTAGGAATCGAGTTCTTTGGACGCCACGCTACTGCTAGAGTCAGTTATAGTAAGAATTATCTAAGGTGTCCTAATGTTCGTAAAGAGAATGAACAAACATACGGACACCTTAGATAATTCTTAAGTAGGTACCTACTATACCTTCATGTGGGATGTACGTACCTACAGTTAGGGTCTAAAATATCTGGTCACCTCACAGACTAAAGCGTGTCACACACTAAGCAGATACGATAAGATATCTGTATCTGAACGCATATCTGTCAATATCGCTCCCTATACAATTCAATGAGCTAACACACACAGCGCAGATAACTTATATTTTATCGTAAAGTATCTGTGGGCACCGACATATATCGACAGATGGCAAAGATATTATCTGCGTATATAAATTGATCTGTGTATAATATCTGCCGATATAAATATGGTATAGTATTTTATCTGCAGATCATCAGTTCAGTTTGAAGGATTTAGACTGAATGTATCGTCTCGTATATTATCGTATCTGCGTAGTGTGTGATAGTTTCAGATCATTAAGTTATTATACGCAGATAAAATATTATCGTATCTGCGTAGTGTGTGACACGCTTTATGTGAGCGCATCTTTTGTTAATATGTAGGTAAGTAGTTCAACGGCTTAAGGATGCCCAGATATTTTTGTCTAGTTACCCGACCGCACGAACAAAGGCGGGTTAATTATCAGTTGCAACAATGCTTGTGACAAAATTTTGACCTACTAGGTACTTATTATTTTTCATCACACTTGCTCGTAAAGGGTGTTATAACTATAACACGCAGCCTTATAGACCAGCTCGAGCCGATTTACCTCCCGTGGGTTATAATAGTACATTGTGTATCAAGGGCGGTAAGTAAGGAATTACAAACGAGTGTTTCTTACAAGGCCGAGGCGAAGCCGAGGGCTTTAATAACACGAGTTTGTAATTCCTTTACCGCCCGTGGCACACACAATGTTTTTCATCACACTTGTGAGGAAATCTGACTAAAATAACCTTACTTAACCTAAATAAAATTGTAAAACTGACAGTGACATTAGTGACATATATCAAGACGACAAGTCACGTTCGAAAATCATAGCGGTAAAGACTTAAAATGGTTGATTTTATATTTGCAAAATACTGAAATACACTATTTAAACATTTAATTAATGTTACAGAAATATGTGTTTACATGTATTTGCAATAACAGTTCTCTTTAAATAAATATTTCAGTAATAAAAGTTGAAAAAGTAACTTGGCGTTTTCTTTGAACATGACAAATAAGAATAAAACAGAACCAGCGTTTCAAATTTAAAAAGAAAACCATTACGCCCTAGGGCGTAATAGGTAATTTACGGCCCGCAAAACCTACGTGTAATGACACCATTTTCGAGCAAGTGTGATGAAAAAATCTATAACTCCCACTGGAGGAAAAACTCCCGTGGGAGTTGAGTTTAGTTTTAAAATATAGAACCTACCCGTAGGTACGTCATTTCAGACTACGGAGGTTTCAAATCATCAATCAGGGCTTATTTCCCATCTTCAAAACTTGGCTACAAAACCAATTTTGGTGTATATAAAACTTATATGGTATATTTTACTATTATTTCAGTAATCTTTGCAATTATTTTAATTCAATTAAATTAATTTAGTTGAAAATTTTATTTTGAAAATCGGTACAATCCGGTATTGCCTGCCAAGATTGAAAATTATACGCAGTTCTTAGCATTATCTGTGGAAGACTAAATTGAAACATTTGATTTTTGCCTTATTTTTTTTCCTCGCAAATGTGATGAAAAACATTGTGTGTATCACGGGCAGTAAAAGGTTACGAACTCGGGTCATTAAAAGACTCCTAAAAGAATCTCGTGAGTAATCCCCTTCTTACTACCCTCGGTGCACAATGTACTATTTCGAATGTGGAATACTAAAATAAACAAGAAGATAACCAAACATCTTTAATCAAAAAATACGCAAGAAAAATACAAATTGTAAAAAAGAAATGTGAAATTCCACTATACATTATAATATTGTAAGCAGTAAATTCTAATAAGTACTTACCCACGCCCGTCGTTTCAGGATTTGACTTGATTTTGTTATGATACGCAAATAACATTTAGACAAATCTGAAATTCAGTGTACCATTTGGAATTACCTATGTGGTCACATCATAACACATTAAACGAGAGTTAGAGCGAATTCGATATACCTACTTACCTATTTCTATCCCTGATAGTCCACCGTGATGACTCATCAATCATCATATACTCGTAAGGGTTAATTTGAAATCAATGAAAATACCTGTATGAACTTATTGCTTAAGCAAATCAACCCTAACAACCCTATTACCACTACATAAGGTTCAGAACCGTATGCTGAAGTCGTTGTAGTCACGTCGCACCAGTTGCTGGCTGTTGGTAAGGTCGCACTTCTCTATCTTGCTGCCGGGCGAACCCACGGTGCTCAGCCAAGATATCCTGGTAAAACAACATATATAATTAGTAATATTTCGACAAAACTTCGAATTCATACCTCTTTAATCAGGTCACTTCAATATGGCTCTAGACTGGTATCACGAAACATCCAGAGTACATGGATAATGTGAGAAGAAAAGAATCAGACATGTAAAAGAGCCCTTGAGGCCTACTTACAGAAATAAATGAGTTTGAGTTTGAGTTTGAGAAGAAATATTGAAAAAAGTTCGCTGATATTTGGCTACGTAAGAGTAGGTATTCGTTTTAAATGCGCCTTTTTGGATATTGAATAAGCATAAGTATTATGTTTGTACGTAACTGAAAATTATTACCGGGAGGGTATCAACAGAACGATTTCCACCGACTTGCCTATTATTAGATCTATAAAATGTGTTCCTCCACGGTTAAATAATAGGCAAGTCGGTGGAAATCGAGTTCTGTTGATACCCTCCCGGTACTGACTTGGTTTAACTTTACATCTCATAACTTTTTTGCTGTAGGAGAATTACGTTGCGAGACTTGCATCTTTTTACATGTAATGTTTTTGATGGGACCTCATTTCTTTTTGTAAGTGGTCTTCCTTTATTTAATATATTCCAATCCATTCTTTTCAATTTTAACTGCAAGACTAACTTTGTAATCACTTGTATTTGTACAGGATTACAAACTTACGTGTGCAATTATAAATGAAATTGCAATATTTTTAAGTTTTTTAGGACTTGATAGGCTAAAAACTAACTATGTTTAAAATTTGTAGCTTGTAGGTCTGCTAGAAGTACCTTAGGATTATGATGATCATCAGTCAGTGAATCAGTCAGTCAGTCAGTGACAAAACTAAGGAACTTTAACATGCAATAGTTCTTAAACTACACGTTCAAATTGAATGATATTGAAAATATAATAATAAGTCTCATTGTGCCCTATATATCCCTGAAATTTCAGGGTTCTAGCTTTAGCCAGTACAAAATTACGGGAGGCTGAAAATGGCCTGAATGGCTTCGAGAAAAGGATGGTACGGCCGTGCCTTTGTTTTGCTCGACTTGGCGGGGGCACTGCGGTGCCCCCAGATACCCACGAGCATCATACGATGTTTTTCAACACACTTGCGAATAAAAAAACAATACTTATCTATACTCATATGATGATATACTATATGAAACATGATGTTTTCATATTAGTTTTTAATGCGGGTAAATTACACCACATTTTTATATTACATATAGGTTAAGAAACAAGAAATCAAAGTACAAAGAAAAATTAAATCACACTCACCTATGGTCCAGACTGGGAATCGAACCCGATACCTCTGGATTGGGTTATATATGTAACACAAAAATGTGGTGTAATTTACCCGCATTAACTAATAAAGGAAACATCATGTTTCTTTCATATTTGTAGTACTAGCTTATGCCCGCGACTTCGTCTGCGGTGTAAATTATAATTAGGCAATTAATCTTTATTAATAGTTTCTGATATTTGTTCATAAACTTGGTTGTAATTAAACAAAACTGCACAATGCACATTTACCGCGAAAAACAATTATTTAGGGATTATTTCCAAAAAATTAAATGCACTTCATAAACCACCTGTTACACAAAAACAAACAATCTACTAATTGCTATCTAAGCTATGCATGGAGTTAGAAACCGTATACTTTAAAAATTGTACGGTCCCTAAACAAACTTTCAACCCCTACCTACTGAAACCGTTTTCGAGATAAATTTTAACGAACGATGAAATCAACTGATTAAACTGAATAGAACTCAAATGAGTTCTATTCAGTTTAATCAGTTTTGGATAACCTACTTTAAAAATCATTTGGTCCCTTTATAAAGTTTTAAACCCCATTTAACCCCTTTTGGAGATGAATTTTAAAAAATGGTTTAACTTTTTTCTGTACCCTTATTGAAGTATCAGATCAGATGTCCTACTTCAAAAATCCTTTGGATGTCCCTATACAGGGTTTCAATCGGAAAGTAAATTTTTGGTCAGCCGTTATTAAAATTGATCCGCAAAAAAAAATAAGCAGTTAAATCATTTGGGCAGCATACAAAGATTTGGCTGGCAATAAATAAAATCGGGCGGCAACTCTTGTTCAGCAAACAGTTTAAAAACGGTTAACATTTTAACCAATATTAATCTGCTTTTTTTATCATTTGGCTGCCTAATAAACAGTCGAGCTGCAAAATAATTACTTGGGTAGCAAGATTTTACAATTGGTCAGCAGAGAGTTTAATTGAGATATACAGGGTGTCACTGTGATATATACTGGGTGTCACTGTGATATATACAGGGTGTCACTGTGTTATATACAGGGTGTCACTGTGATAGATACAGGATGTCACTGTGATATATACAGGGTGTCACTGTGTTATATACAGGGTGTCACTGTAATGTATACAGGGTGTCACTGTGATAGATACAGGATGTCACTGTGATATATACAGGATGTGACTGTGTTATATGTATACAGGGTGTCACTGTGAATGTGTATACAGGATGCTACTGTGATATATACAGAATGTCATTGTGATATATACAGGGTGCCGTTGTGTTATATACAGGGTGTCACTGTGATAGATACAGGATGTCATTGTCAGCAGAGAAAACATGTCTGTAAGCAGTTTAATTGAAATATACAAGGTGTCACTGTGATATATACTGGGTGTCACTGTGATATATACAGGGTGTCACTATGTTATATACAGGGTGTCACTGTGATAGATACAGGATGTCACTGTGATATATACAGGGTGTCACTGTGTTATATACAGGGTGTCACTGTAATGTATACAGGGTGTCACTCTAAAAACGAAACAGCTCCCAAAAATAGGTAGGTTAGGGTAATTTTTTTTTGATGACCCTAAAACGAAACGGCTCTCAAAAATAGGTAGGTTAGATTTATTTTTTTTGCTGACCATAAAACGAAACGATACACGTTGTGAATAAATAATACAGGGTGATTGATAATTCGACCTATACTTTGAAAGGGGTTATACTAGAGCTCATTTGCAATAAATTTAGCTCAGTAAACTAGGGGTCTAAATTTGATGGTTATCAAGTTATTTGAGTTTTACGTTTTTTTAGAAAAAGCCCTCTTTTCGGACTAAAAATGATAATTATGAAAAAAGTACTTCCATTTGGCTGGTATAAACTTTGTTTTCTAAAAGCCAATGAACCAATGACTACTTCAAATAAAAATTTGTGTCAACATTTCAGAATTATCTTAGAAATAAACGGTCATGAAAACCAAAGTCATAATTTTTTTTTTCGATTTTGTTACAACTGATGAGAATTACTTGAAAAAAATGTACGGCACTTGATGTAAAAACTACAGAAATAAGTTCCTCAATTAATAAGCTTTCCAAAAAAGTACAAATGTTGGCAACTTTTTCAAAAATCTTGAAAATAATAATAATAATTCCAGAGCAGGTAGCGGTTTCGCAAAAGGCGTACCTGGCCCGGAGCCGCGTTGTTTGTGTCACCTTTATTTTTCTGAGGGCTTCAATTGACCTGCCTCGGTATCTTATCTTACCTTATTAGGGGTGAGATCAGGGTAGATTGCGTTCAGGCATGTTCGTGACTAACCGAGGTTTAATTATCTTCATTCAGTAAGTGATCAATTATCTGCCTTCGACCTTCTTTCCAATTCAGACGTATCGTTGTTAACTTATTTATTTTACAAATGAAATGAATTATTGTTTATCAAAACAAAGAATAATAGCATGAACCTCGTATAATCCAACGAACTAACCGAGGCTAAATTATCTTCATTCAATAAGTAATCAATCAATTACTGTCAACCGTCTTTCCAATTGGACGTATCGTTGTTAACTAATTATTTTACAAATCATTAACTAACTAACCGAGGCTTAATTATTTTTTTCAGTAATGAGGTGACCAATTAGTTAATTATTGAAAGTAATAATGATACCTAATGACTGACAGAAATAAGCATACCGGACCTGAAGCCAGTCTGCTTACTTTGTGTTTCTTCATGCAGAAAGCACGATATTAATTTATTTACATCAAATGCTTGTTGGTAGGAATAAGATTGCAAAAGCAGTAAAATAACCAGTTTCTAAATAAAATTTTATTTTAAAATAATTAAATTATTACTAAACACAAAAAGAAGCACGCAGGGTAATGTTTCGCCATACGATAAATAAATAATTAAAATAAATTACAATTACAACTACAAATCTTGTTCGAATTGCCTGCCTCGGTTGCGAATGCAAGCACGAAGTCTTGTACGTACTTCACTGACTGTAACCCGCGTCGACAGACTTTCTTTAATAGTTTGGGCAGCTGCTACAATTTTTTCTCGTAAATCTTCTACATCACGAATTGGCCTGTCGTAGACTAATGCCTTCATGTGACCCCAAATGTAGAAGTCGCATGGAGTTAAGTCGGGACTTCTCGCTGGCCAAGGGATCGGACCACCTCGACCAATCCATTTTTCTGGATAATTCACATCCAACCAATGTCGCACACGCAGATAATAGTGAGCTGGGCAGCCATCGTGTTGATACACCATGGCTATCCTTCTGGCAAGCGGCACATCCTCCAGCAGCATAGGTAGTTCGTCCCTCAAAAAGTTCTCGTACGCGTCACCGGTTAATCGTGCCGGCAGAAAGAATGGCCCGATCAAATTGTCGTGCACAATACCCATCCAGACATTTAGTGAGAATCTGTGCTGGTGAGCTCCTTCTCTGGACCTCCGTGGGTTTTGATGTTTGGGGGCCCAAAAATGCAGATTGTGGTAGTTAGTTATTCCGTCGCGGTCGAAGTTGGACTCATCTGTCCACAAAATGTTCTTCAGGTACTCCGGGTCTTCGATGTCAGCATTCAACAAAAATCTGCAGAAATCGATTCTTCTTGCAGGATCTCCCTCCTCGATAGCGTGTACTGGAGTGTAGTGGTATGGATACTGCCGTGCTGAATGTAATGTGAACCAAACCTTCCACTGAGTCATCCCAAGCTGGTTAGCCACAATCCTTGTTGATGTAGTGCCATCCGCGCGGAAACACTCCAGGATTTGTTCCTCTTCAACCGGATCATGGACTGGAGGTCTTCCAGCATCAGCTTGACGACGTTGAACCGATCCAGTTTCTCGAATACGTCGCACCAAACACACTTACATCAGGTAAACGGCGGTTGGGGAAGCGTCGTTGATATTCTCTGCGAGCCGCAGCGGAGCCGCCATCACAAAACCCGTAACAGTACAGGATATCCGCGTATTCTTCATTTTGATAAGCAGCCATTTTTTTTAAGAAATTAGTACGTCCGAGTTGGAAAGAAGGTCAAAAGTAATTGATTGATCACTTACTGAATGAAGATAATTAAACCTCGGTTAGTCACGAACATGCCCGAACACGAACCGAACGCAATGTACCCAGATCTCACCCCTAATTAGATAAGATAAGATACCGAGGCAGGTCAATTGAAGCCCTCAGAAAAATAAAGGTGACACAAACAACGCGGCTCCGGGCCAGGTACGCCTTTTGCGAAACCGCTACCTGCTCTGGAATTATTATTATTATTTTCAAGATTTTTGAAAAAGTTGACAACATTTGTACTTTTTTGGAAAGCTTATTAATTGAGGAACTTATTTCTGTAGTTTTTACATCAAGTGCCGTACATTTTTTTCAAGTAATTCTCATCAGTTGTAACAAAATCGAAAAAAAAAATTATGACTTTGGTTTTTATGACCGTTTATTTCTAAGATAATTCTGAAATTTTGACACAGATTTTTATTTGAAGTAGTCATTGGTTCATTGGCTTTTAGAAAACAAAGTTTATACCAGCCAAATGGAAGTACTTTTTTCATAATTATCACTTTTAGTCCGAAAGGCGGGTTTTTTCTAAAAAAACGTAAAACTTAAATAACTTGATAACTATCAAATTTAGACCCCTAGTTTACTGGGCTAAATTTATTGCAAATGAGCTCTAGTATAACCCCCTTCAAGGTATAGGTCGAATTATCAATCACCCTGTATAACTTCTAAACATTATGAGATGTATAAAAAATCGAAATACCAATTTTATATGAGCCCATCACAGTGACACCCTGTATACATTACAGTGACACCCTGTATATAACACAGTGACACTATGTATATATCACAGTGACACCCTGTATATATCACAGTGACATCCTGTCCTGTATCTATCACAGTGACACCCTGTATATATCACAGTATCACTCTGTATCTATCACAGTGACACCCTGTATATATCACAGTTACATCCTGTATCTATCACAGTTACACCCTGTATATAACACAGTGACACCCTGTATATATCACAGTGACACCCTGTATATATCACAGTGACACCTGCTACTTGACAGCTGACAATTACCGAATGACAAAATGCGCACACGATTGGCGGCAGAATAGTTGCGCCCAGTTAGGTTTTATTGCCCCCTTTTTTTTGATGAACAAAATGAAATATTTTGCTTACCTACTGATTGCTTACCAAAATTTGATTTACCGTAGATCGCTTAATGCAGCTCAAATATTTAATTTGCTGACCAAAATAATTTAGAGCAGATCAGTATATCATTAATTGCAGCCTGATTTATAAATGTTTGCTTACCATAAGTTGCTTACCAACTAGCTATTTTGGCTGACCAAATACATATTTCTGCTGACCAAAATATGAATATTTTGCTGATCGATTAAATGATACCCGTTTCAATCCCCATTTAAACCCCTTTGGTTGGATATAAATTTTTAAAAACTGCAATCACTTTTCTTTTCTCTTTTGGATGAGTTCAAGATCTACTACATTTTTTTTTTTCCTTTACAAAGTTTCAACCCCCGTTTGATCCCTTTTTAGGGATAAAAAAACGGTAAAACCACATTTGTGACGTGATATCTCAGATATCCAACTTCAAAAATAGTTTGGTCCGTTTACAAAGTTTCAACCCCTATTTAAACCCCTTTGGGGATGAATTCCAAAAAACAGCAATCACTTTTCTTTACTCTTACGGATGAGTCTATGTACGAAGTTCAAGATCTACTACAAAAAACGTTTGGTCCCTGTACAAAATTTCAATCCCCGTTTGACCCCTTTTTAGGGATGAATTTTGAAAAACGGAAAACTACTTTTTTTACTCTTATTGAGGAGTCTATGTACGATGTCTCAGAGCTCCAACTTCAAAAATCGTTTGGACCTTATCTTAAACAAAGATTCAACCTCCGTTTAAACCCCTTTGGGGATGAATTCCAAACAACAGCAATAACTTTTCTTTACTTCCTATTATGGATGAGTCAATGTAAGATGTTTAAGATCTACTTACTACAAATACCGTCTGGTCCTCATACAACGTTTCAACCCCCGTTTGACCCCTTTTGGGGCTGAATTTCGATAAACCGTGAAATTACAATACAATACAGTACAATATTCTTTATTGTGCACCAAAACAAAAGATTACAAAAACTTAAATCATTACTAATTAATTAATTACTTTCCTGTACTCATATTGAGGAGACTATGTACGATGTCTCAGAGCTTCAACTATGAAAATTGTTTCAACCCCCATTTAACCCCCTTTGGGGATGAATTTCGAAAAATCCCTTCTTATTCCTTACTTACGTTATACAACCACCCTACTGTGAAAATTTCAAGTTCCTAGCTTCAGTAGTTTCGGCTGTGCGTTGATGAGCCAGTAAGTCAGTCAGTCAGGACATCTTCTTTTATATATATAGATAGAAGATAGATAGATTAACATTGGAGCTACCTCGTCATAAATAGCTGTAAAGTTTGTGCATCGAGGTGAGATACATGTGTAATACAATTCTCATAGATGGCGTTTAGAAAAAAAATCCTATTAAGGCGGGGATGTTCGAAGACGACAAGCAATTCGAGCTCCCCGCCCCCCTTAGACGAACAAGCGGCGCGATCCCGTTCGAAATGAACTTTCGTGACCCCAACCTGTGTAAATGTGTCAACTTATGCCGCAGCGAAATTGTAACAGTAGGTCTACTACCTTACGTAGTCTCTGGTTAAGTTTATATCAGGTAGATATAGGTACCTATCTATGACATCGAAACACTTAAAATAAAAGGATCATCGTAATGTTAGAAAAGAAAGCGGTTGTTTTTCTAATAGGTACCTAACGTTTAGTTAATAAATAAACTTAAACTAAACATGATAATATTATCACTGCCGGTTACAGTTGGGAGATATTGTAGATTTATTATTTACTTATAAATAAATTAGACCAACAGGCATCGTGTCGTACAATGTGAAAGGTAGGTACATATTTCATCTGGGGGCACGGCAGTGCCCCCGCCAAGTCGAGCAAAACAAAGGCACGGCACGGCCATACCATCCTTTTCTCGAAGCCATTCAAGCTAATTTCAGCCTCCTGTAATTTTGTACTGGCTAAAGCTACAATCCTGAAATTTCAGGGATATATACACAATAAGACATATATATTCTCAATATCATTCAAATTGAACGTTTAGTTTAAGAACTATTGCATGTCAAAGTTCCTTAGTTTTGTCACTGACTGACTGACTGATTCACTGATTCACTGACTGATGATCATCATAATTCTAAAGTACTTCTAGCAGACTCACAGGCTCCAAATTTTAAACATAGTTAGTTTTTAACCGACTTCCAAAAAAAGGACGGTTCTCAATTCGTCTGTTTTTTTTGTGTGTTTGTTCACCGATTACTTGAAGACGGCTGGACCGATTTGGAAAATTCTTTTTTTGTTTGAAAGGGTAGAGTTCCGAGGTGGTCCCATTGCAACCAAATCAGGATCTGATGATGGAATCTTGGAGAAATCGAAGGAACTCTTTAAATATTATAGGCACACATATAGCGATTTCGGTATTTTTCGTAATTTTTTCTCGTCCATGTCTTATTAGCAACAAGTTTCTAGTGTTAGCCAACTTCAAAACAAAGAGTAAATTTATATCTAGGTTTCTTCCCCGATTACTTGAAGACGGCTGAACCTATTCTTTTTCGTGTTAAAGGGTTTATACCTCCGAGGTGGTCCTATTGCAACCAAATCAGAATCTGATGATGGGATCTTGGAGAAATCGAGGGAACTCTTCAAATATCATAGGCACACATATAGGGATCAAACTTTGACTCTGACTCTGACTCTGATTCTGACTCTGACTCGGACTCTGACTCGGACTCGGACTCGGACTCGGACTCGGACTGTGTCGGGCTCGGTCTCGGACTCGGACTCGGACTCGGACTCGGACTCGGACTCGGACCGGACTCGGTCTCGGACTCGGACTCGGACTCGGACTCGGACTCGGACTCCGACTCGGTCTCGGACTCGGTCTCGGACTCGGACTCGGACTCGGACTCGGACTCGGACTCGGACTCGGACTCGGACTCGGACTCGGACTCGGACTCGGACTCGGACTCGGACTCGGACTCGGACTCGGACTCGGACTCGGACTCTGACTTTGACTTTGACTTCAACTTTGACTTTGACTTCAACTTTGACTTTGACTTCAACTTTGACTTCGACTTTGACTTTGACGATAGTTGAACGTGACAACGTCATAAGGTACTAACCCTAACCTTACCCTATGAAACGGAAAACTCAGCAGTGTCTCTTGTCATACAATAGAGATTTTGACAGCCGTATCTTAAGGAATAAGGCCTAATTTACTAACAGTTTTTGGAAGTCGGTTTTTATTTTTTGTTTTAAAAATTTACTTTATTTTTAAATTTTTAGTAGCGCTGGAAAAATATTGTTTTAACCAAATAGACTTCAGTCTATTTAGTTAAAAGAAAAATTTTCAGAATCGGTCTAGCCGTTTTCAAGTAATCGGGGAACAAACCTACATAAAAATTGCTCTTTGTTTTGAAGTCGGTTAAGACTGGAAACTTATTTCTAATAAGAAATGCACGAGAAACAAAGAAAAATACCAAAATCCCTATATGTGTGCCTATGATATTTGAAGAGTTCCCTCGATTTCTCCAAGATCCCATCATCAGATCCTGATTTGGTTGCAATGGAATCACCTCGGAAGTTTCAAACAAAAAAATAATTTTCCAAATCGGCCCAGTCGTTTTTAAGTAATCGGGGAAAAAACCTACATAAACAATTGTTCCTTTTTTGAAGTCGGTCAATACTAAAAACTTATTGCTTATAAGAAATGGACGAGAAACTACGAAAAATACCGAAATCACTATATGTGTGCCTCTAATATTTGAAGAGTTCCCTCGGTTTCTCCAAGATCCCATCATCAGATCCTGATTTGGTTGCAATGGGACCACCTCGGAAGTATACCCTTTCAAACAAAAAAAGAGTTTTCCAAATCGGTCCAGCAGTCTTCGAGTAATCGCGTAACAAACATACAAAAAAAAACATACAGACGAATAGAGAACCGTCCTTCTTTTGGAAGTCGGTTAAAAATAAAACAAATGTGTGCAATGGTATACAGTTGAAGAAGCTTATGTTTTGCACAAGACTAAAATTTACTAATCATGATGAAGAAATAACAGTGATAAGTTAAATAACCTATCATTTTAATATTCAGCTAATCATTCGATATCAAAGGCGTTGGATTACTGTTAGAGTGTATACGCTGTGATTCTAGCGTGACGTTTATTTTGTCCGTTGAGTGAGGAGAGCTGTCACGAGCTCGAAAGCGACACAGGTCCGGCCTCGGACACGCCCGGCGGGCATCTGAAGCCACAGCGCGTGGGCTACTTTGTTATATAGTACTGAGCTACTAAAAAATAAGTAATTTAAAAAAAACTGAACCGCACAGGTCCCGGTAAAATGTCATTATCTATCGATTGACATGTTTTTTAGTGATATAAGTGTGATAGAACTCGAGTAAAACTGGAAAAACTGCTAAAAAATTACCTGTTTTCGTGACGAATTATGATCGAGCGAAGTTGAAAGTATCGTGTTTTGAACCGCACAGAAACACAGAAGCACTCTTGAACTATAATATATTTCTTTTTCGATCCAAAAATATGAATATTTCGTTACTTAATTTTGATTCTCCCGGAGGTCGATTTCGGAAATCCTGCCCTTAAACCAGAATGATAAAGAAGTCAAAGTAGATAGCAAAATTGAGAGCACTTGCTGGGTGCTCTAGTGGTCGAAGGGCAAAGACGCTGGGCCGGGAATCCAGAGGTACCGGGTTCGATTCCCAGTCTGGATCATAGGTGACTGGCATTATTTTTTCTGTGTACTTCGATTTCTTGTATCTTATATGTAATACTTATCATTTAAGACTTATATTTTTGTATTTATTTTATGCCACACCTGGCCGCTTTCTGTTCTGGCCAAGTGTAGACATAAAATGATGTACACAACACGGGAGGTAATAAAGAAAGCCCTCGATCGCATATTTACGTCCCTCGCTTGCAGCTCGGGCCGCAAACTTCTGTGATCTCGGCTTTTCTTTGTATTACCACCCTAGTTATGTAATGTACTATTGTGGGTTAACAACACCTCTAGGTATTGTGTGGTGCGAGGCGCTCGCCATGTACCTACATGGCGTCGAGCGGCGGCGCGGGAATAATGGCGTGCTCTCATTTGTAAATTTGCGGTAATTACAACACTAGTGCGGTAACGTAAAGTTAAACGCACTAGTGTGTAATAAACCGCATTCCAGGCATGAGAATAAATGAATAATAGGGGATCCTGCCGTTTTGCCAAAATTATTTTGGTCAAGTTTCATTTCCCAAACAAATATTAGCAACTGTTTTTTTTTGCCAATGTAATCTTTGGCATAATTATAATACGCAAATTTTCTTTTGGTCAAATTTTTATTCAGCATAATATTAATACGGAAAATGACATTTCGGCATTTGGTCTTTTAGCAAATGCTTTATTAAGGCAAAAAATTATTAGTCAATAAAAGTTTAGTCAAATGAATTGTTATGTCAAAACATAAAAAGTCAAAAATCGGATTTCCTTAGGTAATAAAATTTGACCAAAAAATAATATTGGTAAAACGGCACGATCCCATAAAAAAGGTTAAAGTTTAAGTAATACTTTTGAACAACAGCAAGAATTTTGAAGAATTGTGGCCCTCAATAAAAACAAAAACTGACATAAACAGAAGGGTAAAGGGGGGACGGGGGGGTGAAGCCCCCCACAAGGGGGGCTCGGGAGGCGAAGCCCCCCGCGTTAAAAAAAACTCAATAAAAATATTCAATTAGGTAATTGGGTTAGGTTAGGTTAGGTTAGAACTGCGTCCCCCAACTAAAACGAACCGCTCCCAGAACAGTAGGTTAGGTTCAAGGGAGTCCCACATAACCATCAGGGTCCGTCCCCGCACCCTGGTGGTATGGTTCATTGAATTTTAACGATACAAATCATTTTCGTAATTTTGTTTTGCGTAAAATATGTTATGCCAACTAAAACATTTGACTAAATAAAATTTGGTCAAACTACCATTTGGTGAGCGAGGCATTGCCTAAACATTCATGTGTCAAATATTAGGTTCGCGTAACAATTATTTGTGAAGAGTTAATTTGGCAAACGATTATTTGGGAAATGAAATTTTGCGATTTTTTTTTTTGGAAAGTGATAATTTGTCAAACATATTTTGATAAAACAAAGGTAACCCGAATAATAGCCACTCCTCCGCATATCCCCATAACTGTGCCATAGAGCTCAAGTAAGCGTTTTACGTTTTGATAGTAAACTTCGGATGAAGCTGGCGGTAAAAGTTAACTATCTACTATTTTATTTTCTGGCACAGTTCGACGCCTCATTATAATTGTTTCCATCAACGATAATCTAAAATCGTCCAATGAGTGTAAGTATTATTGGATCTAATCCAAAAACTTGCAATTAATAAGTACCTAAAGGATATTAGTTGCACATTTAGTAGGCACAGTGAATTTTTTTTTCACTAAATATTTTACACTAAATGTTTAATTGATCCATCAAAATGGTTACAACTATGTTGCTGATTGTTGTTGGAAATCCTGTATTTGTATTCACTAAATGACCTTGAAAATTGCTTCCCTTTCGATATACTCAAACCAATGTATACACAATTACACATCAAAGCGATGTTCCCTCTATTTTTAGTCCAAAATTTATTTCGCATACTTTTTCTTTAGCTTTTAACTGGAAATTTTTACGAAAGTCACTCACTTAGAATAGGATGTTACGATTATTTCATAATCATACGTGTGCTGTGTCAACTCGGGGCACGTTGTAGGGATTTGATATCGATAAATAAAATATAGATGTATTAGGTATTAACTCATGGATTAGTGAATATCCTGATATACAAATACGTGAAGCACAGTTAATTAGCTCTAAATGTTTTTTCATCACACTTGCTCGAAAATGGTGTCATTACACGAAGGTTATGCGGGCCGTAACTGACCTATTACGCCCTAGGGCGTAATAGTTTTCTTTTTAAATTTGAAACGATGGTTTTGTTTTACTCTTATTTGTCGTGGTCAAAGGAAATGCCAATTTACTTTTTTAACTTTTATCACTGAAATATTTATTTAAAGAGAACTGTTATTGCAAATACATATAAACACATATTTCTGTTACATTAATTTAATGTTTAAATAGTGTTTTTCAATATTTTGCAAATATAAAATCAACCGTTTTAGGTCTTTACCGTTATGGTTTCCGAACGTGACTTGAGATTCGCATTATCTATGGATATTATGTCACTGTCAGTTTTACAATTTTATTTAGCTTAAGTAAGGTTATTTTAATTAGATTTCCTCACAAGTGTGATGAAAAACATCGTGTGTGCCACGGGCGGTAAAGGAATTACAAACTCGTGTTATTAAAGCCCTCGGCTTCGCCTCGGCCTTGTAACAAACACTCGTTTTTAATTCCTTACTTACCGCCCTTGATACACAATGTACTATTTTAATTTATTTTAAAATGTATATAGAATGAATGATATTTATTATTGTAGAATAACATCGATATAGGTAATTTTTTGTCGATAAAATATTTCGCTATATGACTTTAGTATGTCTGCCCCGAGTTAGCACAGATATTTTAATTATTCTGAAAAATCAATGGTATCTGTAAAATAACAAATATTATGCGTAAATAGTATCCAGACAAATAGAACATTCAGACTAACAAAATTATGCCAAAACATGGGGAACCAGAATACATGCTGAGAAGACGTCGAATCACTCACATTTGTTCCATTGTAGACTTGACACCCTGTATCTTTCCCACAATAGTGCCTTTCTTTGAGTTCTTTACCCACCCGACGATGCCGATTGTTTCTGCAATTTCTTTGCAGTACTTGGTGAAATAACAACCTGAAATAATAGTGAAAAATCAATATGAATATAAAAAATACCTATCTATTACTTATATATTAATTCTTCTAAGATAACAAAGAAAAAAAAATACTTTATTCAGTAACGCAAACGGCTTGCCCGTTATAGGGAATTTGAGCACCTTTTTAGGGTTTCTTACCAAAATGGTACAAAAGGAACCCTTATGGTGCGACTCTGTTTGTGTGTCCGTCTGTCCGCCTGTCCGTCTGTCACAGGATCTCAGGATCTACTGATGCTATTGACTTGAAATTTGGAATAGTGTTAAAAACCGCTAACCCGAGCCTATTGGACGGAAAAAAAAATCTTATGCCTTTTTTACTTTTTTTTTAAAAGGATTCAGAAAATTGAAAGTAGGGCTATTATATTGAGTGGGGTATCAAATGAAAGGGCTTAATTTGTAGATTAAAATGCCGTTTTATTTTTTTCTTAAATAATTAGTTTTTGATTTATGACGAAAAACGTCAAAAAACATACCACTCCCTCTATTATCTTCGAAGTTACTGAACAGAAAAATCTGTAATAATTACCAATTATTAATGTCATCCTAAACATTAGATGAAAAATATAACGGTTTTCCTAACTTTCACCGATTTTTAGAAATTTGCAAAAATCGTAACACATACTTATTTGGCCCTACCTACTAAACTAATCAGTAATCACCTTACAGTTTTTCTTGAACGATTCATGAATCTACTTATGAGTTTGTACGGAACCCTTGGTGCGCGAGTCCGACTCGCACTTGACCGGTGTTTTTATAGTCCAGTCTAAAAGTTCAATAAAAAACGAATTTTTCTAAATACTTTTTTTGTTAATTTTCATGTAAAACCCATAGGTTTAAAGGTACATAATAAGGATTAAGGTCTTTGACTTGGCTCACGAGGTTATCGCCATGTGGGATGTTGATTCGACGATCATTGTTCCGATAGTCGTTTCGGCGAACGGACTTATAGCGAAGAGTCTCGATCACCATCTCAAGACACTCTCGCTAGATGGCTGGATCAAGGGTCAGATACAGAAAGCGGTTCTTCTGGACACGGCGCGCATCGTCAGGAGGTTCCTCTCTCTGCGGCCCTAACCACCGGTAGCCTGGGCCCCGCCCCGCTGCCGGCGGCACCCTAGGTTAGGTTTTTAGGGTTCCGTACCAAAATGGCAAAAAAGGAACCCTTATGGTGCGACTCTGTCTGTCTGTCTGTCCGTCTGTCACAGCAAGATATCTCAGGATCTACTTATGCTATCGACTTGAAATTTAAAATAGTGTTAAGAACCGCTAGCCCGAGCTTATGGGATGTAAAAAAAGTCTTGTAACTTTTTTACTTTTTTTTTAAAGGGGTCCGTAATGAGACTTTGAAAATTTAAATTAGGGCTATTATATCGAGTGGGGTATCAAATGAAAGGGCTTGATTTGTAGATTAAAACACTATTTTTGTATTTTTTTTTAATAAGTAGTGTTTAATTTATGACGAAAAACGTTAAAAAAAATACCATTCCCCCCCTATTATCTTCGAAGTTACTGAACAGAAAAATCTGTAATAATTACCAATGATTAATGTCGTCCTATATATTACAGGAAAAATAAAACGGTTTTCCTAACTTGCACCGTTTTTGAGAAATTTGCAAAAATCTTATCACATACTTATTTGCTCCTACTAAACTAATCGCCATATAGTTTTTCTTGAATTATTCATGTATCTACTTATGAGTTTGTACGGAACCCTCGGTGCGCGAGTCCGACTCGCACTTGGCCGGTTTTTTTATAATGTGTTTATATTTTGTAATTTCATTTTGTATTTTACTTTTTATATATATATTGTAAAAAACCTAAGCTGAGAAAATAAAGATATACTGGAGGATTAAGCTCTAATGCACTATATCGCATTGAATAAATTACTAAAATCATGGTATGTTTATAGGTAATTCTCATGTGTGAAAACGTACAAAGTAGATACATTCCAGGCATCACCTAAAAACATCTTGATTCTTGTAAAATCTAGAACGTACTTCCCGTAGGTATTTAGAATCCATTTATAATTTCAAAAGAAGCATGGTTTTATACCATTAGAATAAACCAAAAATACCTTTGCAATTATATTAAGTATATTAAGGGCATAATAAAAATATTTACCTACCTATTGTCCTATAAGTTTGTACATCGTTTCTATGCGATGCAATAGATACCTCATCGCTTAACCCGTCAAGTGTCCGACCCTCTGAAGCGAATTGTGCGGGAAATGTCCCATACAAGCAAAAAAGTTTCGATTTCTCGCGGGAGATAAGAAATCTACCTACGTTAGATATAATTATATGTGACGTATTATATATCGTTAGAAAGCTAGATAAATTTCGAGTTTGATCCAATTAATTTTAGACATGCCACTTACTTGTATTGAGAGACAAATATATTTATTTTCCACGACTTGAAGTTTTTGCACAAACCGCCACAAGTTATTTACGATTAGCACTTAATTTATAGCCACATATCACATTACACACACACTACAATGAAACTGGCCAGTTTACGCGTCGATTTTACATAATATAACTACCACAAAACTTGTATTTGCTTCACAACAAGCATTTATTTACGTTGTTGACAAAAATGCGTGCGAACCGGCCGTTGATGGCATACAATTCGCATACGATAGCCGCCATTGCAAATATTGCGACATTCAAAAGTTTCAGACTTTTTTTGCCAGAGTATTTAATCGTGCGGCTAAATGTTGCATGAACAACATAAACTTTATTTTATTGCGAGTAATTTGATAATGGTATAATCACTAACCGTTTAAAAGATTTCGACATGTTTACACAACACTCGGATCACAACAGATCTCTTCAACTGTCAATATGGCGGACTGAATTCAAACACGGAGTTTAAAGATTTTTGCAGCCGCTAATTCTCAATTCTGATTGGTTGAAAAATTTTATTTGGTTGGTACAATAACTAAGATTTGCTAGTAAAAAAATTCAAAACTGCCAATCAAATGCATCGCAGCAGAAAAAATGGCCCAATGAGCGGCCTTCTCTGCGCACTAACGTAGGGCAAGGGCACAGGTCACTACCGGCACAAAATTTCTACGCACTAACGTTAGTGCGTAGGACGCTCGACGGGTTAAGCCTTGTGTTGCTGTGGAACGGTAACTTCGATGCACAAATTCGCCTTACATTTGGTCGATTTTTCGGTAGGTACTTACCTCGATCTATCTCGCAAAGTTTAGTAAAATTTTGCAACTTAGTCTAGTATAATTTTTTTCAACCCTAGAGGATTCAAAGTAAATTCCGCCAGTACAGCCAGCCAGAGGTTAAGTTACGCATACCCATTACTAGTATTCATTAAAAAAATATTTCCAATTTTTATCATGTGCTGCTAGCTTTTTGAATGAACAACACGCATGTGCCAATCGCTGACACCGACCTACATGCGTACGCGGCGGGTCTAATAATACAACACTGATTAGCCGATCAGCCGCCGATATTTTATATCCACTTAATTAAGGGATATCATCTTTACATCGTGTAGCACTCGTGTGCTACAGATTTTTTTTAATAATACTTGCTTGCTATTGACTCCGATCATGGCTGACGGTAAGCATTGATGGAGCCTACGATTGAATGAGCGTACCCAGAAATTGCTTTACGAAACAAGGTAAACTAAAACCTGAAGTGGAACTAGGCCGGAAATATTTGTCGAATACAACTGGAAAGATGGGCGATAATAGTCACTGACTGGTTCCCGTGAGATCGCCACCGTAGCAGAGGCAGAGCGAGAATGAAGTGGCAGGAACATGCTGGCATGCATGTGGAAAAAAGGAGGAGTGGCCTTTGCAAAATAGACACATCATAGGCTGTTAAAAAAGACACTTAAAGATAATTTGCTTGAGAGGTAGCATACGTTACATGACGGCAATTTCTGCGTTTAATCAGGTGGACAGTGGACTGTATGTTATGACCGTTCTATTTACCTTCCAGCAGTGAAATATTTACACTTCTGTTTGAAACCGTACAAGAGTGTAGATAGAGTTTACGATTATCATAGTGGAATCATTTTATTTACCTAACAATAGAGCCAAAATACGCACGGGTAATCGGGAGCAAAATCGACGTACTATGTCTTGAAGAACATTAGGAGGCATAGGAGATTATACTCTCCTATGTCTTGAAGAACATTAGGAGGCATAGGAGAATATATATACTCACGGATAGTGAATTTGGGTCATTTTCTGTATAATTGTTCATAAAAATGACCCGAATTAATTGTCCGTGAGTGTAATATGTACAGACGACTACATTCTACGAGTATTCACTATTCCGCGTGATGTAGTACTACACTATTGCCTAATTACCTCTACAAAATCAAAATTCCTGCAAGATTTGTAAGTAGGTATGTAAATTGTCTAAGCGTGCTTTTGTTGGAATATTTTATTGTTAAGAAATCCAAAAAGCAATTTGGAATCTGAATAAAGTTTCAAACTTGGAAGCGTTTAAAAGGTCATCATTTCAAGCGTCGAGTTTTTCCCAACTTCCTTCAACTTTTACCAGATTATTCTTTTTTGATATCAAATTTTCCTAATTTAGTAATCCTTTCCGTTTTAAACAGTTTAATATTGTCAATATAACAAAAACATCAAAATTTGATACCTGTTCGGCTACTTCATTTTTATTTTTTGATGTTATAGCGGCAATACAAATACGCATTCTGTGAAAATTTCAATTCTATTCCTATTACCTACAGCTCAATAAATACAGTCCCATGACAGACGGACAAGCGGACAGCGGAGACTTAGTATTAGGCTCCCGTTGGCACTTTTGGGTACGGAATAATAAAAGTAAAGAATCGTACCATGACACGTATAGGTATATTTTCCTAACCATACGAGATTTCGTTACGCTTTACAATGTTCAATTAAGAGAACAAGTATTCGTTAGTAGGTACATACCACAATACCTATCCTATCCATGGTACAACCATGAAGAGCATATTGACGATGGAAAGGAGAAACCCTTTAAGCAACATTTTGGGAAAAATTGAGTTATATATGTAGTTGAAATCAGGTTCCTTTCTTTTCTGCGTCGTTTGAGCTGGGTTACGTATGCGCTTGAAGGGTTTTTAAAATTTGGAAGGTAATGTTGCTTAAGGGGTTTTCCTTTCCATGGTCTTTTTACATAAAAAGTCGTTTAAGAAGTTCTTCCAGTAAAAATATATATAGAGTTATTGAAAATTAAGAGGGTGTCGCTTAAATATTTTTTCCGGTGACATTTTGTGGGACATTTCTGTTAAGCGACATTTATTTCAACAGACTTACGTTTTTCAGAATGAAGTTATTATTGTTTAATGGCTATTGCAATTTTACATAATACGTGCATAGAAGTAGGTAAACTCCATTGGATACAAAAAATGCTACGATTTTTTGTCAAAAAAATTTACTTTAAAACGCTCGTCTGTTTCTCCTTTCCACTTGCTTGACTGTCGGTACAGTGAATTATTTATCCAAAATAGGTACATGTCGACGGTAGCAAGGTGAAACCCTTTAAGCGACATTTTTTGAACTTTACAGGAGAGTTTTGAAGTACCTATATTTTTTTAGAATAAGAATCGTAGCATTTTTTCTAACCAATTTAGAAAGTTGACTTCTATGCACGTATAGTATGTAAAATTGAAAAAGCTATTAAACAATAATATCGTCATTCTCAACAAAATAGAAACTACTGAAAAAAATGTCGGTTTTGTTACCTGAAGAAACATTTAAGCGACACCCTCTGATTTTCCAGAATTATAAATCCTTACAAGAGGAACCACTTACACGACGTTTTATGTAAATGTACTATGGAAAGGAAAAACCTCTTAGCCACATTACCTTCAAATACGAGTGTCTTTAAAAATATTTTGAGGCTTTTAAACGCGTAGGTACGTTTATGAATACATGGATGGTTAAGTGACACAGATCAAATTGAACTCAAGTTGTGTGTCGCAAAAAGTAAGGATTTTTGAACTGATTAACTATTTTTAGGATCTTATAAGCGACTCTAAAGTCATCATATCGCCGTGTAACCCAGCACAAACGACGCAGAAAAAAAGCTGATGTCAACGATATATGTAACTCAATTCTGCCCAAAATGTCGCATAAAGGGTTTCTCCTCTCCAGCGTCGATTATGATACCAAAAATTAGCTCCCGCGTATACTAAAGTATACTAACCTTGCACCTGTCCGTATACTTCAAACTCTGTAGAATACAACTGATTCGGATCTTCAGTACCCATTGTCAACACTTCAAAAAGTTAAGGCAGATAAACATAAGCCAACGCAAAAAAGGTAACGATTTAAAAAGTTGAGAATAGAAAGTTTGTCACGCTCTGTGGCCGCCCAAGCCGGGTGAGTGCACGCCGCCCAAAGCGCCCAAGTGCCAATGTTACGTCGCTGCCCTGGGTTAACTACGTGAACTATTTATAAAACTTCAAGTGCATGATTGCGCTCGTAAAACCAATTATCCGTACGTAATTTATAGGTAATACCGCTTCGTTAAGAGGTAGTATCTTAAATAATGTATAACTCTAAGTATATGCTGACTACACACAGATTTGTACCTAGGTATTATCTTTATGCACCTATCAAAGAATTCATCTAATGCTATCCAAATCACTCCAGTTACTTGGGCGCATAAGTACACACAATCCGCAAGAAGTAAAAAACAAAGAGTTTGAATGAATAAATACAAATATTTTAGTGAAAAAACGTATTTTACAGCGGTTACAACTATGATCTCCAATTTACTGTTAGAGAAGAATAAAAAGTGGCTAAACTAGAATTCCCTGTGATTCAGTCTTAAAAGATATGTCTTAAAAAATATTAACTATTAGGAATAAACTACAACGCAAGTTTATTTCTAAACTGCATTGTACTCCGCCTGCCGACCATCACGCTCAGCCGGCCGAGGATGAACACGGCCTTGTTTCGCGCTCTCTGTAGATGACTCTTGAACGTCAATCTCCTATCCAACACGACGCCAAGATACTTGACTTCGTTCTGCCACGGGATTCGTCTGTTGTGAAGGAGAACGGGATCTACTCTACTGTGGACGGATCTGTAGGAAGTGTGGAAGATAATCCCTGCGCTCTTCTCAGGTTAACCTCAATTCACCACCGATTGCACCATCGACCGAGGTCGATGATAGCCTCCTGTAGAGATCACCAGATGGCCACGAGGCTATTATAGAGTACAAGATTCGGATTGGTGGCACCAGTTGTCAGCACCTTCGTTGCGCACGTTCCCTATTGGCGCGCACGATGTTTTTTCGTTGAAGTTAAAATGGCGCCTGATGACTCTTCCTAATTTTTCTAGTTTATATAACTTTGCTATTATAAAAAGTATGTTGACAAAACCCCTTAACCTGCAGTAAAATGGACAGCTCAGCTAGTCTTAGCTAGAGTCTGTGCGGAAAGAGAATAGGATTTAGATGGGGAGGGGGGGGGGGGCGCTGTAATGCTTTTCTACCGTATTTGCAAAAAAAAAGCCATACTGGTTAGGTTAGTTCCGTTTTTCGCCACGCCTATTCTCTTTCCGCACAGACTCTAATGGGAATCGTACCACACTACATCTGGGGGCAGATAGGGGAGGGGGCAGATAGTGCCCGGTAGTGCCCCCGCCAAGTCGAGCATAACAAAGGCACGGCCGTACCATCCTTTTCTCGAAGCCATATCCGGGTCATTTTCAGCCTCCCGTAATTTTGTACTGGCTAAAGCTAGAACCCTGAAATTTCAGGGGTATGTAGAGCACAATAAGACATATATACTCTCAATATCATTCAATTTGAGCGTGTAGTTTAAGACTTATTGCATGTCAAAGTTCCTTGACTGATGATCATCATAATTCTAAGGTATTTCTAGCAGACTCACAGGCTCCAAATTTTAAACATAGTTAGTTTTTAGCCTGTCAAGTCCTAAAAACCTCCGAATATTGCAATTTCAGTCACAACTGCACATATAAGTTTGTAATCCTATACAAATACATGTGATTACAAAGTTAGCTTTGAAGTTCAAATTGGAAAAAGAATGGATTGGAATTTAATAAGGAAGATCACTTACAAAAAGAAATGAGATCCCATCAAAAAAATTACATGTAAAAAGATGCAAGTCTCGCAACGCAGTTCTTTTACAACAAAAAAGTTTTGAGGTGTAATATTAAACCAAGTCAGTATTCCCACCGACTTGCCTATTATTTAACCGTCGACGAACATTTTATAGATCTAATAATAGGCAAGTCGGTGGAAATCGAGTTCTGTGGACACCCCCCCGGTACTGACTTGGTTTAACATTACATCTCAAAACTTTTTCGTTGTAGAACTGCGTTGCGAGACTTGCATCTTTTTACATGTAATGTTTTTAATATGTTTTAATGGGATAGTTTATTTACCTATATTTTTGAACGATTCACCTTTAAGCGAAACTTTATTGCAGTATGTTGTTTATTTTAACCAACATTACAACCATTAGGTGGAATCTGTTGACTATTTCACTATAGGTACTTAGTATAAATTCTTTTTTATGGTTAGATTAGTAAAGGTTTGCAAGTAATGTTTTTAGTTTCTTTTTATATATATGTAGTAAACATGAACCGTCTGGCTTTTATTTATTGATTTTTCATCAATTGCCATACATTTAAAATTTATAGTCATAAATATTTTAATCTGCATATAGGTATAAATACAATGAGAGAGAAAATGCACGAGATAAGAAGTTTAAAAAATCATATTTCCAAAAATAGACAAATTACAATGATATTTTATAAGTAGATAGGTTACAAGCACTCCAAAAGTGAAGCACTGAAACCACGATAATTGTATTGGTGCCCTTTTTGTAGTGGGTAGTCACTCGCGGGTCGGTCAACGAAACGCACGACGATGTCAAGGGTGAATATTTACAAGATTCACAAAAAAAATGCCGTCGTGTGTGATCAGAAAGTGCACCAATCATAGCAAAAAGTGCAACAAAGCGCAAGGGATCACATATCACCTGTAAGTACGCTGAAATAATTTAATTTTATCATTTTTATTATTTTATTTTTCAAATACGACGCCATCTTACTACCATAGAGGTCATTTGAATGAAAGAGACAAACTTACGTCTTTGACAATGAGAGTGACAAGGATTGCCGAGCAGGCTCCGAGTCGATCCGAATCTAGCCGATGGGTTCACTCGGTGACGTTTAAAAATTAATCGCGCAAGTAACAAAAAGCTAGCTGTCTCTTTTTTTTGCATTATTGTAACTATGCCATCTCTTTTATGCAATCTGTTAATATGTGTGAGTATGTACACCGTACAGTGAGGTACCAATGTGTGCTGCTGCTTTCTTGGAAGCATATTTCTCAGCTGGCGAGTATGCGTATAACGTATCTTCTTATAAAATATCATTGACAAATTAACAAAACTTTTTAAACTGAATCTGATTAACGAAGACATGGACTATATTTTCTGAATAAAACCAAATTTTTATTTTTTCTTCCACATGGGTTTTTTGGGGGTCAACCATTTTTCGAAATTCTCAATTTTCACTACTATTTTTCTCTTAGAAGTTATTACCCTAACACGATAATATTTATTTTACAAAATAAGCTAAACAAGTACTTTCTAAATCAGAAAAAGTTATCCTTAATATGCATCAGGGTTGACACAAGAAAAATAAAATCATTTTAAAAATTTACCAGTTAAGTGTATATTTCAAATGGACACCATTTTGTTTGTGGTTAATTCAGATAACTTTTTTACCCGACTGCGGCGAAGCCCAAAGGAGGGTTATGTGTTTGACCTGTATGTATGTATGTCCGTTCCTGTGTCCGCTCGTAACTACTCAACGGCACATCCGATTTTGATAAATGATACATCATTAGATTCGTCTTGATGGTGCGAGTGTCACTGGGTATGAAATTCGTTAAAATAAACAAAATGGCGGATTTTATGCAGTTTCAAAGTGCACCGCGGTCGGGTTTTTTTTTAGTAAAAATGTGGTTATTATACAGTATGATATCCACAGTTCTTTTCTAATCAAACATAGCAACAATTATTTCGTTATCTTTTCTAAAAAAAAAGTTAGAGCATATTATATACAAGCATGAATTAGACCCCACTATTTGTTTCGAATGGACAAAGCTGGAAAATTAAAAGATGAAAAAAATAAATAGCGGGGGTTTAGCACTTCTGCCACCATAAAATATATCCTCAATTTTTTTTATTCAAATCAAAAATCATGCGGCACACCCATTTGTTGAATCCACATGGAATGGCCCATATTAAATAAGATAATATTACCTATATGGCCCTCTCAAAAATGTGTAGTCTTCTTACGTAGCCTAAACTGAGGAGACAAGTGAGGTTTTCCACGGGTTTCCAGCCGAAATCGATAACCTATTTTACTAATACTCGCATGTAACGAGCCAGTGCAGGTGCGTAGTTGTGTAAAAATAAAATCCTTCACCCACTTCGACGTCACATCGCTGATGAGGAAGCTTGGCCAATCTGCGGTCAATCATATTTAATTGTAATTGTTTGGCGGAACTGGGTACTCGAGGGGGGCGTCCGGCCAACCCATATCTACCTAAAGGTATGGCCGGCCTTTGGTATTTAAATGAGAGTTATTAGTACAAGTTTTATTGCTATAACGCGAGTTGAGATGGAAAAGCCAGGTATTGTAAAACATTCATAAAATCTGCGCGAAAAACTTATTGAATAAGTGTTTGGATAAACCGGTAGGGTTTTAATGCCCCATGCTCAGAGCATAGAATACTTACATCTGTGGCCCCATGTAATGTTTCGAAAACAGCAGGTACTATGTCTGTCCGTGTGTCTGTCCGTCTTTCACAGCCAGACATCACAGGAACTACTGCACTGCTGCTATCGATGTGAAATTTGGAATAGTCTTTTTTACTTTTTTTTAAAAGGGGGCCGTAATGGGAGGTCGAAAATTTAAAGTTACCTATGCTATTGTATCAAATGGGATATCAAATGAAAGGGCTTGATTTGTAGATTCCAAAGCAAATTTTATTTTTTTTGTTAATCATGTATTTTTCAATTTATGACCAAAAACGTTCAAAAAAATACCATTCCCCCCTATTATCTTCGAAGTTACTGAACAGAAAAATCTGTAATAATTACCAATTATTAATATCATCCTATATATTACAGGAAAAATATAACAGTTTTCCTAAATTGCACCGTTTTTTAGAAATTTGCAAAAATCGTAACACATACTTATTTGCTCCTACTAAACTAACCGCCATACAGTTCTTCTTAAACTATTCACGTATCTACTTACGAGTTTGTACGGAACCCTCGGTGCGCGAGTCCGACTCGCACTTGATCGGTTTTTTCTTTATTCGTATGGCATTTCGTCAGTCATTCTCAATAAGTGTTACTAGCAGCAAACTAAACGCATTTCAAATGTCAAGTGTCAAAATGTTATCACAAATTTATGCTTATTTTATATTGTTCCTTAATTTTAACGCAATAAGGAAGGCTTTGCAACATCCTGACAATATATGATCATTGTCGAATTCGATTCTTGTCGATAAAATAAGTTTAGATTGGGAGATCGGACACAAACGTAACTGTGCCGGCTTCCGAACCAAGTATTTACTGCAATAAAACTCAATTACTACTACTTCATTTATCACAGAAGTATTATCTCCGGTGATTACTTCTTAAAATTTAGTTAAAAATTGAGAGTGAAATTGGCTTTAAACTTGAATTTTTTCGCACAAAAACACGAGAATCCTGCATAAAATGCATGTTTGCAAGAGTGGAGACCAAAAATTGGATGCTGCAGTAGAAGGATGGCTTAAAATAGACAAGGTATTACCATACTTTTCTTATTTTAATATAATGTTAAGTTTAAAGAGATTTTCACCTTAGTGTTAACTAAACTAGCATAGCAAGGTCGTTTTAATTACAAATTGAATCCTGTTTGTTCCAGAGAGATCAGTGTAGTATTTGATTGACATCTGTAAGATGAGATCACTGCTCTCTATTTGTAATTATTTATTCATCAATATCTGAAAGACTTATATTAAGTAATAATAAAAATCACTCATTTAAAACATACTTTGATCTATTGGTAGGGCTGCCATCTCCAAAATTTGACATTTAGGACAAAAAGCGTCAATCCCCGGATTTTGGAATTCAAAACCCGCAAACTTCAAAAACAGCAAAGCAATTTTTTTTCGCCCATGGGGGTGGGGGTGGGAGGTATTAGCTCTTGCGGCCCGCAAGCAGCAAACCCAGACTACAAATTAAACCCTGCCCGGACGTTCCCCAGACACTCTTTAAACTAGGACAAATCTGGGGAAAACCAGACGGATGGCAGCCCTATCTATTGTACCTTTTTCGGTCCAGATTCTTAGTTGTATTTTGTTTGGCTCAGAAACAGAATGCACTATAAGAAAGGGAATATTTCTTACCAAAACAAATTAAATGAAAAATATTTAGGGAAAACCATTTACCAAAAAGTTACTATGATTTTAAAGTCATGATAAACTGTGTGTAATGTTTGCTCAACCTTATCTTACCCAGTACATAATATTCATCTATTTACATCTCTGTTGTTCAGTTAATATTATATATTGTACTTGAGTTGATAATGTAGTTAGTCTTGATATTGAAATATTAGTTACCAGGGCAATGTATGTCTTACAATTTTTATTTTTTATTTGAGTACTAATTTTGTTCTTAACACCATCATAGAGTACTATGCTAAGTTTGGAGACTTCTGCAAACTTAGCGTAGTCCGACTAGTAAAAATTAAATATGAAGAAAGCTATATCACATTCTACTAATATTATAAATGTGAAAATTTGTGAAGATGTTTGGAGGTTTGAATGTTTGTTATTAAATAGCAGGGTAGCTATTGAATGGATTGAGATGAAATTTGGCATTAAAATAATTTAAATTAACTACTTCTTAATGGGTTATCTATGGATTTATGACTGAATGCAATTACCATAACCTTTGCTTCTCAATATTTTAAATCACCCCATCGATACACCTCGTTTGTAACGCTGCACGTTGGCGTCCAAACTAACTGGAGCCATTCTCTATAAGGGCCTTATCACACTTGCGATTTGCGGGCGAGCTACGGGCGAGTTTCCATCCAAAACCAGTTTTGTATGGAACTTCGCTTCTAACTCGCCCGCAAATCGCAAGTGTGATAAGGCACTGAAGTTTTACCATCTCTAAAAACTAGTTTCTTTCTATTCGCTAGAACTCAGAAACATCGAAAGAGGTCCTCGACGACATCGCCAACTCGCGATGGGACAAACTGCGGGCGGGCATGCTGCGGCGGCAGAAGTTCGGCACGGCTGGGCTGCGCGGGCGCATGGGCGCCGGCTACACGGGCATGAACGATGTCGTCGTGCTGCAGACCGCGCAGGTCAGTTATACTTGAGTAAAATGTTTGTGTTGAAGTTTTTTTTAATGGCTTGGGCGGGACTAGAGCCGGCGCGTCTCCATGGCCCTTCGGGACATGACTTATAGTGTGGCAACATAGACATCCGCCCCCGGGTCTCACTCATTCTAGCTACGCCGCACCGAGCCCTCCGCTCACCGAATTTTTCAATCCGCTCTATCTTTTTGTACGACTTTCCGGGAGACTCGATCAAATCGGACTAGCACTTAAAGGCTTCCATCGTAGAAGATCTTTGTTAAAAAATCAGGGGTGTGAATATTTGTATAGTTTACACTGTAGGTATGTATAACATTGTTAGTGTTATTTAGTATCAGTAAAGTGGAACCCCTATTGAGACTGTATTGATAAGGCGCTGTACAATAAAGTTATATAAAAATAAAAATATATACCTACTGTGATAATGCAGTATTAAAATAAACGTGATTTAAAAGCGATCATTCTGAGAAATTGGAAAACGTTTCATTGTTTTGTATTTTTTTCATTATTTTGCAAAATTTGAATGAATATTTGTAAAAAGCTACATCATTAGTATCTAAACATGCTAAGCACAGTTCATGACATTTTTTTTTGTAACGAAATATTAAAGCGTTGATTTTCTTTCTTATGAATATAAATAACGATGACTTATTACAATAAAACAGGTACATATTTGTGATGTAGTTTTTATATAAAGCACATTGTTTAGTTAGTAAAAAAGAAAAAAAAATCGCTTTTGCCAAATCTCTCAGAACAGACGCTCTTAAGACAAACTGAAATCATAAAAAGCTTATCGATGCATTCAGGGCCTATGCTCGTACATCAAGAAGGAATGTCACCAAAGCCAGCTTCATAACGGCGTAGTCATCGGATACGACGGCCGGTACAATAGCAAACGGTAAGTTGTTTCACAGACGGGACCTACCAAGGACCTTAAATTAAATGACCGGATGTAGCCCCCCTATTAGATAACTGAAGCATCTCTAGTAAACCGGTCGCTTTGTACTTACGAGTAGCACGCACACATCAATCAGCGTTAAGCGACCGGCTTAGTAGAGGTGATTCAGTTATCTGTATGTCCGGTTATTTATTTTAAGATCCGGGACGGTACTGTACGTAATATTGAATAGATGGAGACGTCTAAATGGCCTTAGAATATTTTAAATGTTTTCATTGAAGACTATGCCAAAAGTATGGATAATTTCTGCCAACTGATTGAAGTATGTATGATAGTTTAACGAGAGTTTCAAACGGTGAGAAATATGAACTATTTGGTTTTATTGCATGTAGACATAAGTGTGTGTGTAGACAAAAGCAAAAACGCGTTATTAGCTTGAATTTTGGCAATTGAAATGATGTAGGACTTGGGAATTTTCCATCAAATACAAATAAAAGAACTCGGTAAATTAGAAAAAAAAAACATTAATCGTTGTGGGTATTCAAGATTTAAAGTCGTTTTTTTTAGAAATTATTTGAATAGGTTTTAAACCTTTTCAAGTTTGCGGACGGCATTGTACTGCTCCTCCTATTTACAACATGTATTGAAGTGAGCACCTCGGTACAGAATCGTTCGCAACGATTATTATTCAAAGTTAATAGTCTCCATTTTTAGATAAGCTATCGGCTGTCAAGAAAACAATACAGATTTCATCATAAGTAAGCAGCATACATTGTAAGTATTAACGTGACGTAGGAGCTCGTGTCTGCTAATAATCATAAACCAATATTTATTGTGATCATACGTTGCATAACAAAAATATGTCTATGTTGAAGAGTGTACATAGACATCTAGAAGGTAGAGTTGCATACACTTTATCATTGTAAATAACTTTAGCAGTCCTAGTTTATAACAAGCTTTAAAGGATATTAAAAAGTTCAGACTAAAACTAGATAATATAGCATATCCCATAGACAACATAGAAGTCTCTTCAACTAAAGCGACATCTGCAGCCCGGTTCACGAAGCTACAAGTTACAATTTTACAAGTCTAACAACATAGGTTCAAAAACAATAATTGAGCTCTTATTGCACACAAAAAAAAACGAGATCCTAAAAAACAAGATATTAAAAACGAATGGTACACAACAGGCGGTCTTATCGCTAAGGAAGATCTCTTCCAGCCAACTTTGGATAGCGGAGATGACGCAAGAAACAGCAAAAAACTTTAAAAATCGGCCAAGTGCGAGTTGGATTCGCACACGAAGAGTTCCGTACCACCGTCAAGCAAAAAGACGCCAAAAAACATAATTATTGTATGGCGACCCCTTTTCATTTTTAGTTTTATTTAGTTTTATTTTTGTTGTCATAGCGGCAATAAAAGTTCATATTCTGTGTCATTATTAAAATCAAGTACCAAGTATCATTATTAAAATCAAGCCAAAGACACAAAAAAACACGTTTCTTGTATACGGACCCCATTTTATTTTTCACTTTTTTTATTTTTATTATTTGAAACAGAAATATACATTATGTAAACATATCAATCATGGTTATTACCATTATTAAAATCGAGGAAAAAAAACGCCACAAAAACAAGTTTCATGTATGGGGACCCCCTTTAATTCTTGATTTAATTTTCTTTTTATTATTTGATCTCTCAGCAACAATAGAAATACACATTATGTGAAAATGACAAGTCTCTCTCTATACTGTTCAAAAGATACAGTCCTGTGACTGATCGACACAAAGACGTTTATTGTATGGGGACCCACTTTTCTTTTTCATTTTATTTTGTTTTTATTATTTGTTGTTCTAGCGGCAATAAAAATAAATATTTTGTGAAAAATTCAAGTCTCTACCTATTACGGTTCCAAAACTAGAGCCCTGTGACTCATGGACAGACGGACAGACAGCGAAGGCTTAGTTATAGGGTTCCGTCGGCAGCGGCACCCTTTGGGTACGGAACCCTAAAAAGTAATGTCATTATGAAACCTTAACGTGCAGTTTCGCGGAGCTGACCGCGCGCGTGTTCGTGTCCGCGTCTGTCCCGGTGCACCTGTTCTCTGCCGTGTGCCCCACGCCGCTGCTGTCCTTTGCTACCATCCTGTATGGCGCGGCCGGCGGCGTCATGGTCACCGCCTCCCATAACCCTAAGGAAGACAACGGCTACAAGGTAATAAGCAGGGAGCGTACTTTTGATGCCGATTACGTAAAAATTACGTCAATATATTAGCATGATTCATTTTAATTTTTACATCGATTTATCGCTACCGGAAATAGGGAACGTGCACGAACGTGGCAGCACTAAACGACAAAAGAGATACGGGCGGACAATAAAGGAAACTATCGCCCCTGTCAAATCAAGCTGTCAATGTCAATGATAATATGTAAGTGTCAATGTCAAATATAGTAAGTCGTAGCTACACTGACGTTAATCGTCCTTCAACGCGATAAGTTAACGTTATTAACGGCGTTTTCGTCAATGTGGCCCCAGCATGAGAGGATATATGATTTAGATTGGCGGCACCAGTTGGCAGCACCTTCGTCGTGCACGTTCCCTATATGGGACATTTTTTTACAGAAAACTATCCAAATAAAAACCAAATCTAAGTATTTTAGTACAGATTCAAATTATGTCACAAATTCAAAAATCGAGAGATAAGTAGATATACTAAAGATTATAATCGGCTGTTTGGTTAATTGTTGATTAATTTCAGGTGTACTGGGGCAATGGATCACAGATCACAGCACCACACGACCAGCACATATTGGATGAAATATTGCAATGTTTACAGTAAGACTTATTTTTTATTTTTATTATGGTTAAAGTGGATTAAGTGGTTAAAGTGGAGGATTCACTAATTAACATTTTAATACATATTATGTATTACTGTAGGTACAGTCAGCGCCAGATATATAAAGGACCGGCGTACGTGCCGAAATATCGAAATGCGTCTTCTAAATATCTGCCGCTCGTGCACCTAAAATGTCTCGAAGTAATTAACCACTTTCATCCCTTAGTTAGCAATCGATGAAATAATCTAGTGACTCTGCCATTATCGTACCCGGGGCATACAATACGGATGACGACTGGGGTAAAACTATATAATAGGGTATTTGACAACAATCAAAATAAATTCATTAACTCTAACCAGCAAATTACGCTTCCAAAACAGCCTGGATAAAATCATTCAAACTTATTTTCGTGCCACCAACGATTTTACAATGACGAAAACTAAAAATAAGGCACCATGTTGAGCATGACGTCTTTCATACTAAACTGCATACTTTCGGAGCGTTTTGACACTTCATAAAAAGAAGCTGATTTGAACTGTCATCAAGTAGCCTATTCTATTTAGTCCGTCAATTAGATTATGGAAAAAATATGGGACACGTATTTTTTGGTTTATCAGAATATTAAAAATCGACAAAGTTATAGATCATCAAACTTCTAGAGTGGGGGCTTGTGACGTCACTCCTAGGTGAAAATTGTACCAAGGAGTGATGTCACTTGAAACTTCTAAGCACTCTATCCTCGTCATTTTTTGTTTGTCAAACAAAAGAAAAAATACGAGTACAATATTTTTTAATGATCTAACTGACGGACTAAACAGTTTTTTTTAGCCCTCTAGCCCATTTTTTGTTTTCAATAAAACATTTTTAATCTACCATTGTTCTGCAGCATACCAGACGAGCACTGGGTGACCGAGGGAGTACGGTCCCACGCGCTCGTGAAGGACTGCCTGGTGGATGTCACCTCCAAATACATGGAGTACATCCGCGAGAGTGTGGCGCCGGCTCTGCGCGCCGTCAACAAGAGCGCCGCCGTCACCGCCGTGTACAGCGCCATGCACGGCGTCGGCTACAACTACGTGGTGAAGGCCTTCGAGACGGCCAATTTGAAGGTTAGTGATAGTTCCTCACTGACGTCTCTACCCGATAGATTACCATTTGTGATCAAATAAACATCAAAACAAACTCACCGTCAGCAAGAGCGCCGCCGTTACAACAGTGGACAGCGCTATAAACCGGGTTGGGTACAGTTACCTGCTGAAGGCCTTCGAACCAGCCGATTTGAAGAATGTTGTTAGTTTTGCCGTCTTTCTGTTAGTGAAGAACTGCTTGACTGACATCACTTACTGGTAGGTACATGGAGTACACTGTGGCGAGACCGTGGCGCCAGCAATAGCGTTATCAGATTTGAAGAGTAGTATTAATTAATTCTAACCTCTATCGGCTAGGGAGACCCGCTCTTGCACCTTTGTAAATCTGGCCAGTGCCTGGTGCATTAAATTGTTAGTGAAGTTGAAGTTGATGTACTCCATCATCAATCAACGAGAGCTTAACACTAGCATGATCGCAATTTTGTATTTTTTTGCAATTTGATCTTTGTCTCTTGCAATAGCGTTGTTTTCTCTGAAGGTTTGACATTAAAATTGAGCCTAAATCCATTAGAAATAAATGTGCGCCAATTTACTTTCAAGTTGGCAAAGTTTTCACTTAATTTAAATATTTTAGCCACCGATCAGCGTATCGCAGCAGCAAGATCCCAATCCCGACTTCCCAACAGTGGTGTTCCCTAACCCAGAAGAGCCAGAGTGTCTAGAGCTGAGTAAGAAGCTTGCAGAAGAGAACGGAGCCAGGCTGGTACTGGTCAACGACCCCGATGCTGATAGGTTGGCGGTAGCCGAGTTTAATCAGAGGTAAACAAATTGGATTTAATTCTGAATGGGACGAGATTGAGTTCTGTCAGTGGCATGATTTTTCCATCGAGTATTTTTTACTAAAATGATTGTTAGCGTTCTCCTTTTATTTTATTTTGTCACCTATAACCAAGATGATGTGCATCAGAATGGGTTTGTCTCACAATCTCACGAATTTCAACGAAATGTAGACAGTCGATAAAGATTTGATGAGGAACACCACCCTGACTGTCCTGAAGTTTAATGTGTCTAATAATAGATTTTTAATCTTTTTCAAACACAACAGAGCTGCATTTGTTTTATTTAGTTCGAAATTCGTAATAAATATATTCAACTCTTTTCTCGCTGCATATACGTATAGCTTAAAGTTCTATTGACAGTTGATTTGTAGGTATGATGGGAGAGTTTATCCTCCTTCGGCTACAATTTTGTTGTTTGAACTTATGGTGATATTAAATATCCACTATTCGTTAGTTCGTGACTGGACAGGGAAATGGCTAAGCTATAACGTTTTCAGCACAAAGACATGGAAGGTGTTCTCTGGCAACGAAATGGGCGCGCTACTCAGCTGGTGGCTTCTGCGGCAGACGGCCAACGACAGCGAGGACAACTACGTGATCACCAGTATAGTCAGCTCCAAGATGCTGAAGGCCATTGTCAAGGGACGGGGGCAGTTCGTCGAGACGCTCACCGGGTTCAAGTGGATGGGTAAGTGTCGATTCGTAAGCAACACCGATAACCAATCATCAGAACTTCTGCTTCGCTGGGTACCGGTGGGAACTGGGGCGGTGGTACCCCTACATCACGAACGAAGTTTTTGATATTCTTGACAACATTTTTATGGGTGTGTGATGAATGATCAATGGAACAATAAATGGTATAACAGTCAATGTGTAGAATTGACCACTAGATAGAATAACAATTAATATATTCACCTTTCTAATAACCACGATTCATATAATGATTATTTATCATATGTTTTTGTTAAAATAAATTTGCACATTTGTTTTATTTCTCATTAACTAAAAAAATAATGTTGTGTTATGCAGTTCGGTTTTGTTGGGGGATGCAGTTCTAACCTAACCTAACCTACTTTGTTTGTTAGCAGTTATTTTTGATCGGGGGACGCAGTCCAAACATAACCTAACCTACTTTTTAATAGCAGTTCGTTTTTGTTGGAGAACGCAGTTCATACCTAACCTACTTTGTGATAGCAGTTCGTTTTTGTTTATCGGGTATATCATTTGATTATTCTAAGAAAATAGTATTATATTTAAAGTCCATTATGTCAAATGCTTGTTATATTAAATTATATATTCTATGAAATGTGTTTCTAATAAATAATTAGTATGCCAAATGTCGATTCTATGAAAATTTTATATATCATTTGAATAGTATATTATGTTAGTGTTATATCGGTTCAAAATATATTAAATGTTGTTCTACAGAGTGAGACGCACCGCATTTTTATTTGTCAAATAAGTCCGTCTAATTCTGGCGTCCAGAGTTCATTGAAAGTATCGCTTTATTTTATCCAGGCAACACCGCGCTACTCCTGATGCAGCAAGGAAAGAGACCGCTGTTCGCGTTCGAGGAGGCCATTGGCTACATGTGCTCCCCTCGCGTGCCAGACAAGGACGGGGTCTCGGCTGCTGTGCACGTAATTATCGTTTAACTAGATGACGCACCGCAACTTCGTCCGCGTGAATATCGTTTTTAGGGTTCCATACCAAAATGGTAAAAACTCTGCCTGTCTGTCCGTATGTCACAGCCAGATATCTCAAAAACTACTGCTGCTATCGATTTGAAATTTGGAATAGTATTAAAAGTAGCTAACCCGAACCTATTGGATGTAAAAAAAAAATCTTGTAACTTTTTACTTTTTTTTAAAGGGACTCGACAAGGGTCCGTAAATGGGACTTTGAAAATTGAAAGCAGGGCTATTATATCGAGTGAGGTATCAAATGAAAGGGCTTGATTTGTAGATTAAAACAACGTTTTTGTTTTGTTTTTAAATAAGTAGTTTTTAATTTATAACAAACAACGTTAAAAAAATACCATTCCCCCCTATTATCTTCAAAGTTACTGCACAGAAAAATCTGTAATAATTACCGATTATTAATATCATCCTAAATATTACAAGGAAAATGAAACGGTTTTCCTAACTTGCAGCGTTTTTTAGAAATTCGCAAAAATTGTAAGACAAACTTATTTGCTCCTACTAAACTAACCACGACATATGTCGATGTATGGGGACAATAGTTTTTCAAGAGCAAAGTTAAGTTTGTTCCACCACACAGTGTATCTTGAATTATCCACATATCTACTGACAAGTTTGTACAGAACCCTCGGTGCGCGAGTTCGACTCGCGCTTGACCGGTTTTTTTACTAACCTAACCTGTGCAGGTGGCGACACTAGCCTCCCACCTTTACTCCTCGGGCTCCTCGCTGGTGGAACAGCTTCAGGAGTTGTACCGAGAGTACGGGTACCACGTGTGTCTCAACGGCTACTATATCTGCCACGAGCAGGCCACCATTCACGACATATTCTGCAGGATCCGGAACTACGAGGGACCAGGGAAGGTATTTCATAGAACCCTAATCCCTTTATACAGGGTGGCCCATTTTGATCGGTCAGTATGGGAAAGTCTGAAACTAAGTATAAGACATACGAAGATCTCTTCTTAGGAACCATGTCATCGATTTTAGGGACAAGAAAAACTGCATATATAGAATTGAAAAAAAAAATTACTTTAATCGGGATTCGAACCCGGAAAATAAAACTTAATTGAATTAAACATATGAAATACAATGGATTTTATTCGTTTTAGATATCGTATTTCCTAGTAACATTTACTGCTTATGACCTACACAATCGATATCCAAATAGAAATAATGTAAGTTTAATTTTTCAAAACGACCAGTTAAAATACAAGTTTTTTTTTAAATCTATGTATGCAGTTTTTCTTGTCCCTAAAATCGATGACATGGTTCCTAAGAACAGATCTTCGTATCTCTTATAGTTTCAGTTTTCCCATACTGACCGATCGAAATGGGCCACCCTGTATAATATACAGGCAACCTTCCACCCTATATACAGTTTATGTAGGGTGGAAGGTTTTAGCGGGTCAATAAGGCTACTGTAAATACCATACGAATTTGATCTAAAGTGACGTTCCTTAATATTTTTTTTACTATACCAGTTGATATTCATAGTGTGTCAGACAAAACGTCAGTTTTGCTTTGGTGGTCTTTAAAATTTATTATTATTACCGTTTAAATATCCACTCTGATGTGACCCTGATCATGTACATATTCTAATATTTGCCTCCAAAATTATGGTTCTGCTGCTGATGGTGTTTCAAATGTTATTCAACGAGTTAAATATTTTTTTCAGTATCCGAAGAAGGTGGGATCCTGCGACATCGTATCCGTAAATGACTTTGCTGCCGGTGTCAAAATTCCTGAAGATCAAGTAGAAAACCGGCATTTAAGTAAGCCCCGTTCTTGTTTTATCTTAGCGTTTTTAAAATAAAGCTAGCTATCAAAATTACCTTATATTAAATTCCAAGTTTTTTTTAAGGAAGATTTTCAAAGAGATAAGTACTTAGGGATCGTTCAACAATTACGTGATCATTTTTGGCCGTTTTTTTAACCCCCCCCCCCCCCCTATGTGATCACAGCGTAATCTTTTGTTTTAACCCCCCCCCCCCCCTCGCCTTGATTACGTAATCTTCGTCCGTCTTAAATTTTACCTACATTTGGAAAGAGGGTGTGTCATTTGGCAAAATGCAAAAGGTAAGAACTAGAGATGGGCCGACTAGTCGGGAACACCGACTATTCGGCATCATTTGTAGTCGGCCGATTAGTCGGCGACTAGTCGGCAAAAAATGCCGAATATTCGGCACTATTGCCTAGCGGAGAATATAGGACACAGAAGAAATTAAACCATATTTTTTGCTGAAATTATTTTATATTTTTACGTACTATACTCAAATACAAAAAAATCAACATAATTAAACTTTTTAAAGGTGTAACAATTAAGTACCATACAATATTTTTATTTTAATAATTAAACTTTGGTGGCACATCACACATGGTAAATAGAGTTATAGTTATGTACTCGTGTTAGAGTGGGGAGACGAAGCGAATCGAAAAAAAAATGTGAAAGAATCACAGAAATAAAGCTAATCCAGTCATACAGAAAGGAGCCATCTAAGGATGAAAAATTCAAATTTAAATTGGCTTTACAATAATGTTCTCTGATGGATGACTAAAGTAATTTGATTACTTTTCTAATTAAAAGTATTTCTAGCTAGTTCTACACCTTTTTAATTTTTTAGAAAATTTCTTTAGCTAACAAGTTATAAAATGATGACGTAATCATGGATGCCCCCCCCCCTCCCCCAAATAATCCAATGTATATACAAGCACCCGACCCCCCCCCCCCCTTCGGTGATCACGTAATTGTTGAATGATCCCTTACTTAGGGTGACATGCACCACGAAATAACTAGTTTTTAATTAATATTTACCACTTAGTGCGGTGGGACAATGGTAAAAATAAATTACCAGTTGACCCACTGGCGAACACTGTTTAGAACGGCAGGATAACGGGTAAAAGGAGATCATTCGCCCACTGTATCAAACTCAAATACTTGTGTGGACCACGCTTCAAAATTAGGTGCTAATAAATAAGACTCGTTCCACGAAGCTCCAAGTTACAATAGGGAATATGCATGATATTCTTTATTTACTTTAATAAAAGCTCATTCATATGAGAAACAGTAGGAAAAAAATATTTTTCGAACAACTATAAAAATAACCAAGATATAAGACAATTCTCTATCTTTTTCTAGCAAAACAGAATATAGTATGGAGATTGTACGGCGGCCGTGTACTATGACGTCATAGTCCATATCGGATCTCTGTCTGATCAGTGCTTTAAAATGTTTATATTTTCCGTATTTCTCGGTCGATTTTAATTTTATTTTGACTTCATGTCATCTTTTTTACGGTATTTTCCATATTTTGTTAAGAAACGTGTGAAAATAATTCATGCATATTCCCTATTGTACATGTCTAAATTAGAAAAATTGCTTAAATACATCAACGTTGGTTGGTTTGATCGTGCGCAATAAAGCATCGCATTGTATGTGTAGTAGCATCTCATTGTGACTTACACAGCCCCGAAAGCAAAAATATCTGGTAGTCACCAGTTCTTAACTTTCAATTTTGCTTGGCAGACGTTCTAGGCACAGGTCTGGACCAGGACTACACGAGCGGCGAGATGGTGATATTGCAGTGCAGCAACGGCCTCGGGGTCATCGTCCGCACAAGCGGCACCGAACCCAAGCTCAAATACTACACTGAACTGATCTGCAAGGCAGACTCTGTTAAGTGAGTTCTAAATAAAACCGCTCGTGTCCAAAATACCGCATTCCCTTCTTAATATCGCTGCATTCAAAAACCACATTCAAAGCAATATACATACAAGGTCATCGATTCTTATCAGATCCTTATCAGATTCCCCGTATACCAGATTTCGAAAATTATACATTCTACAAAATCATTTAGTTTCTCGATTAACCTACGATTATAGAACCTAGTCTAGTGTAAGGGGATTGTTGTAAGATAGGCATCTGGATAAATCGGCAATCTGATATTCTCGGAATGCGGTATTTTGGGCACGAGGGAATAAAACCAAAGAAAATTTCAATTACTACTCAGGATCTTTTCCATCAGTAACACGTTGGACTAGGCTACAAGTTGCAATTTTACAAGTCTAGACTAGCAACATCGGTCAAACCAAACAATGGTGTCATTGTAGTTGCCCAAAGTTGCTAATTTAGACTTGTAAAATTGTAACTTGTTGCTTCGTGAAACGGGCCACAGGGCAGCGCCTTTCGTTTCAGGGACTTCACCTCTCCCTCGGCCATATTTGCATTCTAATAACTCTGAAAACCATTACTAACGATGCTGGTTGTATGAATGGGTAACATTTGTTGTAAACAGTGTTTGCATTTACCTACTAAATATTCTTCCTAAATATTGAATACCAAAATTATTTTTTTAAAATAACCCACTTCAGACAACTCAATAAAAAATGCACAAGTTTCTATAAAAAATACCCGAATCACTATAGGTGAAGTGATAAATATTTGAAGAGTTCCCTTGAACATGACGTGATAAAATTATAGACATATTTTTTGTCTTTTTTCAGGGAGCAAGAACAGATGAACGCCAAACTCAAGGTAATGGTGAAAGAGTTTATGGAAGAGCTCCTTCAGCCGCGCCAACATGGATTGATAGGTGAAATCGCTTAAATTTACCAAAGTATACTTACTATTTTATATTAACTTGTTATTTTGTTCAATGCAATAGTGTGCATTTGTGCAAGCCTGTTGGACCAATTGATATCACATCAAAATGTAGTCATAGTTTACCATTATCGGTAATAATCATCTAATTAACTTGGAAATTCCGCAGACGTAACATAATGTTACGTTCTCGGGGTAAGTAGTAACGTGATAGAAAAATACACTAATTAACCACTAATTGAAAATGCAAACTTTATTACAAAATTACTAGTTAACACGAGTTCCTTAGTAAAACACTGTACTAAATCACTTCAATATAGCGCACTTATTCACCATTCACTTAGGTTCACTTCGAGATTCGCACTGTTTCGCATCAGTTTGAAGACTGATTCCTGGCGTCGTCGGCGCGCGGCTTATATATCCGGAGACCTTTGCTCTAGATTATTCCAGAGAAATCCTATCTCGAATCATCGGCCCGATTCTAGGAAACCCCACTCACCTCGCTATACGCGACGCGTCGCGAGTGTTCTAGACAATCTAGATTGTTCGATACTCGACTCAACTGGAACATTCCCGACTATTGCTGTCCCTTTCTAGGAATGTTCTGTCTCTTTTACACACTTCTCGAACTTTCTCGATATAGCTGTCTCTTTCTAATCGTGCTGTCTCTTTCACTCCTTCGAGAAATTTCGCCATATACTGAAGTGTACTTCTATAAGGGGTCCTGAAAACGCTTGAAAACGGTTTTTCAGGTTATTGCGCCATCTGATAGAGGGTGTCCTGAAACGGACTGAAAACATGTTTCAGGCGCCTGAAAACAACGGTAACTAGGGTGAATTTTCGATCTTCTAGTATGTGAAAGAGCCACCTCTGAAACGGCCTGAAATCACTTTTCAGCGTGCTGAAACGCTTCTAAAGCACAGAAAATCACGTTTGAAGTTTTGACCTATACCATCGGCGCAACAATAATTAATTCCTTAAAAAAGCTTACTAAGTCTGCCTTTATACATAACTAATTACAATTAGTAAGTTTTTTTTAAAATAACATTGAACACTGTGATGCTATAGTACGAGGGTGGGTTAATAAGTACCTGTCTTGAGGTATTTAGAGTAAAGATAGAAAAACCTTATGTTAATACAATTTGTAGCTAGGCTATTTACTAGCTCAATACACTAAGTATTATTGTTGTGGCATTATTTTCTTTCTTACAAATTATAAAATTGTAAAGTAGTCGCATGACAGGCTTCTGGGTATCTTTACTAGGGTACAACTTTTTTCTTTTTCTATTTTTTTAACTTAGTGAATACAAATAACTTGCTAGAAATCCAGTGTAAACAATGGTGATAGATCAATAAATACTCGCTATCCTGTTTTTTCCTGAACCCACTTGCAAGTTGAGATAGTGATTCCATTTTTGGTGCTAATTTGGAGCCACACGCTGTTGCTTATCCCATTCCTGTGAATAATGAGTTTAAGTTTCTTAAAATCACCAACACGTAAGTCAAGGACTTTAGCTATCACCTAAATCTTCATCATTGATCACTAGACATGTGGTTTCCAATTTTTTTATATGTTTTATTAGTCGGTGTCAATTTTGAGCCAATACTGTCAAGAATCGGCTCTTATTTAAAAAAAAATCTATATTCTAATAAAAACACTGTAAACTATAACAGTTAGAGAGTCTCCAAAAATAGACATAATATTATTTTTTTCATTACCTATTAAATAAAAAAAATATGTGTGGATCTTGTGTAGGGAATGCAGCCATAACCGAAAACCGAGTATCGGTTTTTCCACGGTTAAACTCGAATTCGAATCGAATACTCGAATAATAACCGAGTATTTTTTACAGTAAGCAAAGTATTGAATAATGATAGGTTAACGTGGTTTTTATGATTTTTCATCACACTTGCTCGAAAATGGTGTTGTTACACGTAGGTTTTGCTGGCCGTATATGACCTATTACGCCCTAGGGCGTAATGTTTTTTTTTTTAATTTGAATAAGTTTCAGTATTTTGAAAATGACACTCAAATACACTATTTAAACATTTATTTAATGTTACAGAAATATGTGTTTACATGGACTTATTTGCATTAACAGTTCTCTTTAAATAAACATTACAGAGATTAAAGTTAAAAAAGTAAGTTGGCGTTTCCTTTGAACATGACAAATAAGAGTAAAACAGAACCAGCGTATTGAAATTAAAAAAAATTACACCCTCGGGCGTAATAGGTCATTTACGGCCCGCAGAGCTTGCGTGTAATAACACCATTTTCGAGCAAGTGCGATGAAAAATAACATCGAGTTACCTGAGTACCTGACGTACCTGGATTAGGGTAGGTAAAGGGATGAGCTGTATTGGCAAGATAAGAGTTATCTCGCGGTCTCTTTTGGTTTTGTGACCTTTTCTAGATAAGGACATACTCATTAAATTACTTATTTAGTATTAACATTAATAGTACATTGTGTTTCTAGGGCGTTAAGTACGGAATTACAAACGAGTGTTTGTTATAAGCCCGAGGTGAAGCCGAAGGCTTTAATAACACGAATTTTTAATTCCTTTACCGCCCGTGGCACACACAATGTTTTTCATCACACTTGCTCGAAAATGGTGTCATTACACGTAGGTTCTGCGGGCCATAAATGACCTTTTCATCACACTTGCTCGAAAATGGTGTCATTACACGTAGGTTTTGCGGGCCGTAAATGACCTATTACGCCCTAGGGCGTAATGGTTTTCTTTTTAAATTTGAAACGCTGGTTCTGTTTTACTCTTATTTGTCATGATCAAAGGAAACGCCGACTTACTTTTTTATCTTTTATTACTGAAATATTTATTTAAAGAGAACTGTTATTGCAAATACATGTAAACACATATTTCTGTAACATTAATTAAATGTTTAAATAGTGTATTTCAGTATTTTGCAAATATAAAATCAACCATTTTAAGTCTTTACCGCTATGGTTTCCGAACGTGACTTGTCGTCTTGATATATGTCACTAATGTCACTGTCAGTTTTACAATTTTACTTAGGTTAAGTAAGGTTATTTTAATCAGATTTCCTCACAAGTGTGATGAAAAACATTGTGTGTGCCACGGGCGGTAAAGGAATTACAAACTCGTGTTGTTAAAGCCCTCGGCTTCGCCTCGGCCTTGTAACAAACACTCGTTTGTAATTCCTTACTTACCGCCCTTGATACACAATGTACTAATGGCGCCCTAGGGCGTAATGGTTTTTTTTTTTAAATTTGAAACGCTGATTCTGTTTTACTCTTATTTGTCATGTTCAAAGGAAACGCCAACGTACTTTTTTAACTTTTATCACTGAAATATTTATTTTAAGATAGCTGTTATTGCAAATACATGTAAACACATATTTCGGTAACATTAATTAAATGTTTAAATAGTGTATTTCAGTATTTTGCAAATATAAAATCAACTAAAATGGCCGTTTTAGGTCTTTACTGCTATGGTTTCCGAACGAGACTTGACATTTCGCATTGTCTATGGACATATATCACTAATGTCACTTTCTATTTTAATATTTTCTTGTCATACTGGGACGATTAGTAAGGTTATATTAATCAGATTTCCTCACAAGTGTGATGAAAAACATTGTGTGTGCCACGGGCGGTAAGGGAATTACAAACTCGTGTTATTAAAGCACTCGGTTTCACCTCGGGCTTATAACAAACACTCGTTTGTAATTCCTTACTTACCGCCCTAGATACACAATGTACTATTAAATCACACTTGTGAGGAAATCTTAATTAAACAACCTTACTAATCGACCCAGTATGACCAGAAAATATTAAAAGAGAAATTGACATTAGTGACATAAGTCCATAGACAATGCGAATGTCAAGTCACGTTCGGAAACCATAGCGGTAAAGACCTAAAACGATTTTATATTTGCAAAATACTGAAATACACTATTTAAACATTTAATTAATATTACCGAAATATGTGTTTACATGTATTTGCAATAACAGCTATCTTAAAATAAATATTTCAGTGATAAAAGTTAAAAAAGTAAGTTGGCGTTTCCTTTGAACATGACAAATAAGAGTAAAACAGAACCAGCGTTTCAAATTTAAAGAAAAAAACCATTACGCCCTAGGGCGCCATAGGTCATTTCAACATTTTCGAGCAAGTGTGATGAAAAATCATAAAAACCACGTTAACCTATCATTATTCAATACTTTGCTTACTGTAAAAAATACTCGGTTATTAACCGAGTAATATTCGAGTTTCAAATCGGTTAAAACCGGACGGTTAAAACCGATACTCGGTTTTTTCACTATTCGGTTGCATTCCCTAATCTTGTGGCGAACTGTTTTAATTTTTTCATAGTTACGTCCACGTCGTCGTCGGAATTGTGCAGTTTGTGATCCATAATTCAAAGAATAAAGATGCGACTGTATTGAAATTTGGCCTAAATACTTCTAAATAATGTGCCATACCCCAGGTAGCAAACTGACGTCAGCGACGTATAAGCGACGTCACTCATACGTCATAATGACGTAATGGACATCGTGGGACGTCGTGATGACGTCAGCTTGCTACTGGGGACATTAGCCGGAAACATGAGCATGTCAAGATTCTAGAAGTACTTAAAGACAGGTACTTATCAACCCACCCTCGTATACAAAGACTCAGATAGATTTCATGAAACATCGAGGAACACATGTTTGAACAAATTTATTGCAATATTTAAAATCATATACTCTACACCATAGGAGGACATCTCTCCCGAAATACGTCTGCGGTCACCTCATTCATCTGGCCCTTTTTCATACTAAATGTATGGAGACAGATGAATGAGTCGCAGACATATTTCTGGAGAATAGCCCAGGAAGCAAATGCGTAATATCATATTACACCATATTACTAATACGACTGTAATGGTAATGTGGTTTAGAAGCATTTATAGGCAACAGACGTTGCTCAAAAGTTCACTAATAATAATTAAAATGTACAATGTTCAGTTACCTGTACCAGAATTTAGCTATTTAAAAAAATATATTTATTACCTTTATTAATTGTAACATTCCAGTATGGCATTTCTTTATTGAAATTGAATATATAAGATAATTCGAAATTAAATTGTTTTGTGAAGTTTAATTTAAACAAAATATATTTGTGTAACGATTTTTTTTTTATTAAATACAAAGAGTAGGTATATTAGTGTACAAGTTATTTTGATACGAAATGTCTCCTAGTTCACTGTGATACATTTTATGTAATACGTGTCTTTCATTCTTATACAGTATAAGAATCAAAGACACGTATTTTTTAATTAAATAGTGTAACTTTTCACGATAGTTGAAATGTTATTTCTGCCACATCTGGCCAAAAAGCAGAAGCGCTACGCGCACCGAAAGCCGCTTTCTGGCCAAGTGTAGTCATAAAATAATGTACGCAACACGGGAGGAAATAAAGAAAGCCCTCGATCGCATATTTACCTCCCTCGCTTGTAGCTCGGGCCGCAAACATCTGCGATCTCGGCCTTTCTTTGTTTTACCACCCTAGTTGTGTAATGTACTATTCTGCCGTCCTCAAACTAAAAGGCCGCTAATTTGTATGAAACTTCATACAAACTAGCGGCCTTTTAGATTGAGGACGGCAGTATTTTACTTTATTCATCTGGCAATTGTTTCAAACTTATATCTCTGTATATCTTCATTTCCTTAAGTCATGTTTTTTACAATATATATATATATAAAGTAAAATACTAAATGCAAGTACAAAATATAAACACATTATAAAAAACTGGCCCAAGGTGGCCCAAGCTACCGGTGGTTTGGGCTGCAGAGAGAGGAACCTCTTAACAATGCGCGCCGTGTCCAGAAATACCGCCCTTTGTATCTGGCCCTTGATCCAGCCATCTAGCGAGTCTCTTGAGATGGTGATCAAGACTCTTCGCTACATGTCCGTTCGCCGAAACGACTATCGGGACAATGATCGTCGAATCCACATCCCACATGTCGGTAACCACGTGAGCCAAGTCAAGGTACTTGCTGACAAACTTATATATTGTTAACGTGTTTTCTGCTTGACAAAAACAGAATCTCGACTCGAATGTAGTAATTGTGATACGAAATGCCGCCAAAGGTAAATTAAGTGCCTGACGTGGCTAATAACTCCATTATATTTGTAATTAGTCGACATGTTTATAGTTAATTTATATGTGTCACATGTACTTACTAATTAATAAATGTTTACGTTCAAAACATATTTTATTTCGTAAGGATAACAGAAATGTACGTTATAAGTGAATAAGTGCATATAAATGCAGTAAACGCCAGAATTAGGCGAACCGGTTTATTAGTACTCAATACGCATATAACCGTATAATGTAGCATTGCATGAATTTCTTTACCTAAATTACGTTACAATGTGATTTTTTTGTATGTGGTATTGAGACCTCCAGGAGATCATAGTTTTGGTAAATTGTGTCGATACGACAAGCTATTTTAGATAATTAGTAACGGAGTATGTGTAAAAAAATAAACTTCAAATTGGCATACCAAAATTCAAGAATTAAGGCGAATTGTATCGACATAATTAGCACTGACCAGACCATCCCTATACCAGTTAGGCACCTAACAGTGGCGTGGCTTCAAATTCGCGGACAAGCCGGTTTTTTATTGACTTGCTTTCCTCCTAAAGCAGTAGGTTAAGGGTTTAAAATGCCTGAGGACAGACAAGGCCGTAAGAATAAAGTGCTATGGACGCCACGCCACTGTTAGCTTATTCTGGGTGAAATTTATAACGTGAATCATGATAATAAAACCTCAATTTATCCATGATTTTGAACAACTTTTACTACGGGATCAACTTCATTTTACGAAGTTGATCCCGTAGTAAAAGTTGTTCAAAATCATGGATAGATTGAGGTTTTATTATCATGATTCACGTTATAAATTTCACCCAGACTCCACTAGTCCTAATTAGGGATGTAACGATACCGATATCGATACCGATATATCGGTATCGCCGATTATATACAACCGATATTTGAAGAGCGCGCAAAGAATTTGCTGTATGAAAAAAAATCTGCAAAAAGTAATTTCAATTACTGACTTAATTTATGTATTGGTCCATTACCTTGTGCAATGATAATTACGATGTTAATTATATCTTTGGTTCATCATAATATATATTTTTTTTAAATTTTGAGTTGACGATTTATTTATTTTTACTCTACACTTTCAAGGTCGACTGTCTGTTAAATATAGCCAAGTTTCAGGTATAATAAGGACATACAAATATGTGAAGTTCATACTTCATTATTTAGCTAAGATATCGGTATCGGTATCGCCGATTATTTACTACAATTATCGGTATCGTATCGGCAACATTATGTATCGTTACATCCGTAGTCCTAATCCTCTTCCTCGGCGGCGGCAGCCGCAGCGGCCGCCGCCGCCGCCGCCGCTTCCTGCTCCGCCAATTCAGCTTCTATTCGCAATCGCTCTCTCTCCTCCAAACTCGCCTTGATCAGGTCGTCTAGCTCTGGACTCAGGAGAACTGAGAGACCTGCGTTTATCGGTACCTGAAATATTAATAATTAATAATTTAACATTTAAAAGGATACACTCTAAAAAAAATGGGTTGCTCCTAACAAGATCGTGATAATTAGGTATAATCAAGCATCTTGATTCCATACGAGCCTAACAAGACGTTAGATGCACCAAGTAAGATGATATTGATTGTTTATCATCGTTCAATTAACGAGTTCTGATTTGATTCAACAAACATAGATGTACCTATAAGGTTAAACATGATCGAATCACATGATTCAAAGAAGAAAATAATTCTAGAAACAAGGAATATATTTGTTATAATTATCAATATTCTAGATTATTGTTTTAATCACTAATTAACTTGCTGTTTTAATGAATCAGCTTTCGTTGACATGTTTAATATATTGTTTGTTTTATTTAATTTAATGCCAACTAAGAGAAAATCTCTCTTAGTTGGCTCAGATTTTTTAGAGTGTATAGTTTTCCTTCAAACTTACGTGCTGTAATAATTGTATGTAAAATAGTTATTTTGGCTCGCTCTTAAAACTATATCTTACTTCGGAGAATATGGGCTTGGATCCATCCCATTGCACCAGATGACTTTCGAGTATCTGGGTCGCAGGAGCTAGCTTAGGAATTATATTTCCAAGCATCCTGTAAAAATTACACTTCCTTTTAGTCATTTGAAAATTTCCAACCAACGTCGCAGCCTAATAGAAAAGTAGAAAAAACCATGGCTTACTCGTAAAGCGGTATGCAGGTGTCAGTCAGGAACTGTATCTCTAGGTCAGGGATAACGCACTTGTCTCGGTCCATCATGGCCTGAGGCAGGAATCCGCGGTTCTTTTCCATATCACCTTGGTTGAAGAACTCTGTCAACACTTCCGCCTAGAAATCACATTGTTTTACCTATTGGTTACTGTCAACTTTCATTGCCTTTGACAGACTAGGCTAGTTGATATGAGAACCTTAAAAACGAGGTTAGTCGACGATGATAGTCGATCCAAGTGTCAACAACAAGGTAAACTGTAGAAGGCGTATTTTTTCCTCACACTGCCAATTAGATCTATCTACTCACAGCACAGGTAGGTTGCTTGCCCTCTCAAAGGCACTTGTCCCACAACCGGCGAGTAAACGGGTAAAATTGAGCGAGTAGCTTTACCTTGCGGATCTGGAAAGGTCGATCGGTCACACTACCTCGTCAGCCTGTAATGACCTATACTCGCCCAATTTTCGGCAACGGTGTGACAAGTGCCAAAATCCGGTGCTTCGCCTGTGATGTTACCGGCCATTCTCCAGAAATATGTCTGCGGTCACCTAATTACCGCGTCGCTGTTTTCATACTAAATGTATGGAGACGCGTGAATTAGACGCAGACTTATTTCTGGAGAATGGCCGACCTATCCTATTAAGCCGCCTTCTGAAATTTCCTCCTCTCACGCCAAAGCCGCAATTTATGCACCATACTGTCAAATGCAGTGTTGTCTTATTATGACTACAAGACTTACAGCAGTTTTCTTCACGCTTCCCCAGTCCTTCAGCTGGTCGCTGAGGTCCGCCGCGTTCATCAGTAGAGCTTGCAGAGCGGCAATATGGCTGCGATTGCCCATAAGATAATCACTCGATATCATCTTGTATTCATTAAGGTTTCTGCAGGAAATATATGAAGACTTTAAAAACTGGAATGAATGCTTCAGTTCGATTCACACACTCACATAAGGACAGGTTGATCCGCTTCAACCATCCCGCTGGTCCGTTGCTCACTTTGAGCAATCAGCGTAACTTCAAGGTGGCTCTGGCCAAGCGACCTGGTTCGACCTTAGGCACTATGGCCGCCACCTAGTCCGACCCTCTCTCCAAAGGGGACCGGGACTGGCGATTTGGTTCGACCCCAAGCGCCCCCTGGCCGCCCCAAGGTGGCCCGGCCAGCGACCTGGTTCGACTCCAGGGAACGCCACGGCCCCCACCTGGTACGACTTTCGCCACGCCCAATAAAGATAGCAAGTTTGTCAGTTTTCAAAAAAAAAATGGAATTAATGCTGTTGAGTACAAAAAATATTTTGGTAGCCCCAAGAAGGTAAGATATCGTCAGTTTGTGAAATAACTGCTAGTCTGGAGGCGCACTACGCAATACTCCTAGGGTTCAGTTTCAATGCCCACTTTACTAGTGTTAAAGACACAATTTTCTTCTCTTTCTAATAAATCATTACACTTACATACCTACGTTTATGCCGCACGGCTAGCGGATACTGAGTCGTGCAACTATTGTAATTGAGGATATCTACAAATGCCTAGACCATGTAGGATTTCTACATTATGCTGCTCTTGCTCGAGTACAACACTGACGTGACTGTTTATATTCTCCTTATATTGTAAGCCGTGTACTGACTTGAAGTAGTTGGTCAGGTCAGTAGCCAGGATGAAATCGCGCAGCAGCAGCAACGCACGGTCGTAGTCCCGGCGTGACAGCGTCTGGAGTATATCGCAGCCCTCCGTGTTGAGGATACACATGGCCTGGGACAGGTGGTGACGCTCCATCACGCTACCCTCGCTCGAATATAGCGCAGACAGGGTAGTTTCTGGTCAAGAGGATGTTCGTTAAATATTTAGATAAAATGTGGCGAATACGTCATACCTACCTAATTTCTAATAAATAATAAGTATATTCAAGGTAGAGAGGCAAATAAATCAATAATAACGGAATACAGTTATTTGCAAAATGTAAACTTACGGCCATTAATTTGAAAACTATTGGTGGTTCCACGATGATCCAGATCATGGACGAGGCACGCCACGATATACATCAATGCCTGCAGGTCGCTAATAAAATTGTATCTTTATTAATCATTTTATAATTAAATAGGCATCTCACAAATTTAATATTAAATGCTGACTGATGAGTATATACTCGTTACTCTATACGTTAGCTATACGGGCTGCAGGACAACACGGCCGCGATTAATCTCGCGCGTGCAGCGTACGAGTAACAACCAATAGGGACGCCCATCTGTAAGCTCAGCGCAATGTATGCGCGGTCCCATTGCCTGTTTGTTACATGCTGTATCGCGTGCGAGGTATGCCGCTGTCGACTTGTGCTAACCGTACCGAAGTAGGTATAACTCACTTGAAGTATCCTTGCTTCACCAACTGGAAGTTTACTAGCGCGGCATAAGCCCATTGGGTGACGCTAAAGCCATGACACCAGTTGTGGTAGGGCACGTCCCGATAGCTCTTTCTTACATGAAGCACAAACCGGGCTAGTTTCGATTCCTTCAAGTTGAATCTAGAAGAAGTTGAACATATCGATATAAAGTCAAGTGTAGTAAATGAGATAGAGGCAAGAAACATCGTATTCGTGGTAAATGCGATACTAGGGGCCCGTTTCACGAAGCTACAAGTTACAAATTACAAGCGGAAGTCTCTTTCTATCAAAAGGTATTGAAAAGAGACTTCCGCTTGTAATAAAATTCCCTAGGTCATTCTCACAAATAATATAGGTACCTACTATTAACAATTATATCACAGACCCTATGGAAAATTTTATTCTGAAGCATTGATCGCGAAAAGGAACTTATTGCTAAAACTCAGCACCGGTACTTAGACGGTATCTATGATTATGGTACCTAGACCATATTATGAGGGAAGGCAAGAACTTCCTTAATTATTACTTTCGTATGAATCCCAATTCGTTAAACATCTTCATGACGTAACAGGGTAGCTCCCTCAGGGCTAAACCTCGCGTGTTGTAGTACAGAGACGAGAAGTGAGGAACATTGTGGTACCCCTTGCAATCTAACACTTTGGATACCTCCGCATCGCCCACCTGTAAATACGAGAATTTTCGAAGCACTTAAAACATAAGAAGTAACTTTTGATACACCCTACTCGAGATGACTTTTGTCAGACTTTCTTTAAAAAAAACTCAGTTCAATGAGTCGAAAATCCACGTGCGGGAATCGTGGCAAGCGACTAATGTTTATGTGTACGACCGGTGACCGGGGTCTCTGAAATATGGCTCTTTTGACTGGTAGATTACCTTCATGTGATACATCACCAGTTCATTGGCCAGCGTGTTCCTAATGTTTGCCTCCTGAATTTTCTGGTATACCACCGAGTGTATGATGCAGACACCGCAGTAGACACTGAACGACAGTGCCACTTCCTCATCCATGGCATCGAAGTACGGGCCGCCGATTTTGTTGATCAGCTGCCCTACGCCGATGATGCCCGTTTGCTCACGTATCGGGAACGTGAGACTTGTTCTAAAAGTAAAAAAATTCTTAGCTCCGCTTCTTTTGTCTATTATCTTTTTGCTGGCTGAATTTCGAGAGTATTAAAAAGTGAGTGACAATTTTAGCGATGAATGCTAGCAGTAACAGCAACGTTGAATTTTAGAAAGTGACTTAATTCTCTGAATCTCTTTCACTCATATGACGCTGTAGAATCGTATAGTACGGTTCGATCTGAAGAGAAGAAATTCCGCAAAACAGGTGCTTTTTGGAAAGACTTACTTTATATCGATCCCTGGAAGACTGTCGACGCGAGGGTCGTAAGCCGGGTGCTCAACAGTTTTCCTCGCATTTACTATGTTGCCAGTTTTTATAACGTACCCCGCGATCCCCCGATCTATAGGGAAACGTCTTTCAGAGGTTTCTTCTGAGCCCTTGAAGATTAAAAGTCAAATATACATTATTACCTACTATTTCCTTTTCTTTTCCATTTACCATGGCGTATTTTTTTTAAAGAGAAGCCTAGCTTAGCGAAGGTTTATGTTTAAAATCGGTAAACTATATATATGATTGTGGTGATGACCTTCCTTGCGTAGCAGTATTCCACAAGCTCCATACTGTCTAGGTCGACGAGCATCACGGCACAGTACTCCGCATCAATCAAATGCTTCGTCTTCTCTATTGTCAACTTCATCAACGTGTCCAGAGACGCCACCTTTCCGAACAATTCGCTTATTAAACTTTAGTATAAGAAGGGACTCGCCAGTGGCATGGCTTCCACTGAACCTTATTCCCATTTGCTTGCCTTGCTTTTAAGTAATTTGATAACATTATCCTACTGCCCTTGAGGAAAAAGGAAGTCAACTGCGGATTGCAAACGGTTAATGCTCACACCATAACACCATGCCTCTTAGTACCTACTTATACTTGCCTGGTCTACAGTTAAAATTTAAAATGAAAATTCAAATTTATGAGTTATTTACCTTTGTAAACAATTGTTTCGCCACGCGGAGAAGTTGCTGGCACTTGTGTTTTACGGTACATTCGTATTCCAGTTGTATGGTCTTCTTAACTGCCGGCCAACATACTCTGGAGACCAGTTTAACATTATATTACCTACTAGAGAGTAAGCAGTGTTTCTTATACTCTATACCTACTACGCCAAAGCTTCGACTAGCGTTGAAAATTCCGGAAAAAATTCAAAAGACTTTTTCAGGTTTTGTTTTAAACATACGATTTTTCGGAAGAATCAAATCATGTAACGATAATTTGTCAATGCGATAAATAGACATTTTTCTGTTTTTTTTCGAAAAAATCCGAAAATAACGAGGTGTTGGGAATCCAACCCGCTAAACCCGCTACTACGAAAGACGACCAAATCACGCTCTGAGGGAGCTAACGGACAATACTTATCACCAGTGCCGGCTTTAGGGCAGGCCGGCATGGGCGGTCGCCACATCAGTTACTAAGTCCCATAAAAATATGGTACCGAAAGGAAGCCAAACGAATGACTCGCCGGGGTTCCACACTTCATGAATAACAGAGAATAAGTATCTAAACTATCTACATGAGCCAATAGAACGTACATAAAGCACTCATAGACGAACGTAACGACATGTTCTTCCTGCTCCTTGGGCGAGACCAAACACATGACCAGGCTGAACGGGTGCCCCACCACCGGGACCAGCATTACGTGTTTCTTGCCCTCTTTCGACATATACTGAAAAACCAATTATTCCTTTCTTTCTTGAGTTAAACGGTTAACAGACCTCAAAAAGAATGAGGTTTTCAGTTCGTCGGATTTTTTTTAATGTATGTTTCCGGATTACTCGAAGACGGTTGGACCGGAAATTCAAATATCAGAGGCATATTCGTTCGTTAATTACTTATATTTTAAATAATTAGGTAGCTGTAGATACTGAACAAAACAACTGTAGAGTTCCGCTGTCCATCTCCTGACTTCGTCATCAGACCGTGTTGAAATGAGCTAATTATGATAATGTATAGGTACGAGATACATTATCATAATTTCAACATGAGATACTGTTTAAAAATGTCAAATACTAGTAGGTATCTACTAACGTAACATATATAAGTACTTACCGGAAAAACAATTTTTTGAACGTCGTCACTGAATTCGCAGAAAGTTATCGTCTGCTCAAACGCATGTGTAATGATTGTCACGAATTTGTGACACTCCTGAAAATAAATCTGAATTGATTATACTACAAGGAATATTATAAATGAAAATAAAAACTAGATGACCCAATCCCAATCGCACATTGATGGAAATAGAGTGCGGCTGCCCAAAGGACAGCCATTAGTCGCATGATATTAAAATTTAGCCCGCGTTGTTCCCGTTATTGTCCTAAAGGAACTCTTTACCGGGATATAAAGTATCCTATGTTTCAATCTAGGATATAGGTAGTCTAGCTGTATGCCAAATTTCATCTCAATCCATTCATTTGTTACAGCGTTATTTAGGTAGTAACAAACCTCCAAACATCTAAACATCCAATCCAATCCTCCAAACATCTTCACAAACTTTCACATTTATAATATTAGTGTGATGATGTGATGTGCTTATTGTGTATTTTACGATTTAGGCATCTTCACAAAATGGTCAATTTACATAATCGACTTTTCGCTTCATCGTCAATTTGCGTCACTGTACATTTTGCTACATAGACGATTCGGTACCTACTAATCCAAATTAACACTTCAATTTGCATTATGATGATTCAACACGCAATACAATCGTGACTCGCGCTACCTCTTATCGTGGAATGACTCTAAAGGTGTCATGTACTTTCGTGCCTACCACTCCAACAACACCTAAAGGTGTCAGAGAGCTTGGAGCCATATACACCTACAGTGTTAACAGTGTTAATACATAAATGGCGTCTGATATATGTTTGAAGAAAGCGTCGAAAAGGTTAAAGACTTTTGTGGTTGGATCCTTTTCCCATAACTAGGTACGTTTAATTGAGGCCAATTGCTCTAACCGAAAGCTTATTCTTCTTCTGAAGCACTGTGTTACCGACAGCTTCGATATAGGCCTCCGCACGCTCGCTGTTCACCACCACCGCGAACACCAACTCGGCGTCGCATTCCGCACAAAGCTGTGTATAGAGACAAAACATGGGTTACAGAACTTTAAAACTTTTCAGGCGCGGTAACCCTTGTTAAAATTATATTAATTTGGTTCTGGTTTTTTTTTTATTACTCTATGACCACCTTCCCGGTCCATCGTCAGATCAGCACTGTTACCGGAAATATGCACGCACACCAAATTTGAGCCCAATCGAATTATTAGGAAATTGTCCTCATTTAACATACAAAATTTGTACCTACTAAACCTACATATACACAAATATTGCAAGTTAATAAAAAGCTTTTAAAGACGTATGCACATAAATAGTCTGTTAAGTAGGATATTATCATGTCGTATTTGGGTCTACTCAGGTCTACTAAAGGTAAGTATATTGTAGAATTTAATGAAATTGAACAGGAAGAAATTGAAAAATTCATACGTAAGTATTTATCTTTGTCTGTAATACTGAGCAAGCGTCGTCTTCAAGACTTATGGCCAAGTCGAGAACTTTTCCCGGATCGCTTTTAATTATACTACTGCGTCTATATTTCTTCGACATTATAAAACGTTATGAAAAAAATACTATAACCGTTTGATTTTACCGCCGTGACAAACTGACAATCCATAGTTTTTTTTAATATTTTTTGTAACATGCCAGTATCGCTTGATTCAAATGCCTTAAATAAATAAATAAATAAATAAATATTAGGGGACAATCTTACACAAATCGAACTAGCACCATAGTAAGCTCAATAAGGCTTGTGTTATGGATACTAGACGACGATATATTTAATAGATACAAATACTTAAATACATAGAAAACATCCATGACTCAGGAACAAATATTCGTGCTAATCACACAAATAAATGCCCTTACCGGGATTCGAACCCAGGACCTCCTGCTTCGTAGGCAGGGTCACTACCAACTAAGCTAAAGGGGTCGCCTTACTATACCTTACACGAATTGAGCGCTTTTATTTGTAGCTTGAACTGACCGGTAGTATTTGAATATTTTACTTTATCTGTTGCATAATGACAGACGGATTCTCAAATCTAAATTCTGAAAACAGCTGATAAAAAACATTATTTAGCTCCTTAATTTAACGTGCAAAGTCATGGCAGAAATACAAACTCTTATCGAAATGGGCTTCCCTAAAGAACGAGCGTAAGTAAAGGCCCCCAACACAGTTCAATAAGTGGTTATTTCAGATTAACATGATGTGTTTGTTGTGTTGTAGGGAGAAGGCTCTAGCGGTTACGAATTATAAAGGCGTCGAACCTGCTATGGAGTGGCTTTTGGCACATGCCGATGACCCTCAAGTGGAGTCTAGTGGGCTCACTATCGGGTCGAGTTCACAGGCGCCCGCGGCAGAGCCAGTGGAGCCGGCCTCGTCCACAGACGCCCCACCGGCCGCCGACGCCGAAGCAAAGTCTTTCAAATGTGATGAATGCGGCAAGTTGTTCAAAAATCAAGATGAGATGGAATTTCATGCAGCGAAGACTAATCACAGCAGTTTCTCTGAGTCTACAGAGGAAAAGAAACCTCTGACAGAAGAAGAAAAGAAAGCACAGCTCGCGCTGCTCGAGGAGCGGATGAAACAGAAGAGGAAGGAAAGAGAGGAAAGGGAAAAGGTATCTTCACTGCTGGCTCAATAATTAGGAACACTTAATTTTAATTCCATATAATTCCTATAGTTGTGTGCAAAATAATAGCAGCGTATGTATCTGGCCATACTATTTTCTAAAACAAGACATGCTCAAAAGACGTCCTAGGTAATATTAAGATACTATTCACATAGATAATGCTTGTATTCACCTAGACAATGCTTGTTATTTTTAATTTCGAACCTGCAATTCACAAATTTGAAAAAATCATTGCATAGTTTCCTTTGATATTGAGAGTAGGTATTTACTAACACCAATTTATTATTATTAGACAGAATAGTAAATATCTGCATTATTTTAAATATATCAGTGTATATTTACATCTTAAATCTGTAATTTTGTCTTCACTGCTATTATTTTACACACTACTGTACAAATTACAAAATTTGGTAACTATCTAAAAAATACTTGACCAATTTGATTAATAAATCAAACAGATGCTTAACCAAGGTTTAATGTAGAATATAATAAGTTGCTGTAAAAGATGCTGCTTTAAAAATAGTTTTATAAGTAAGTTATTCTCAAATTTTTGAACTTTTTATTTTTATCTTGTACCAAAGTTCATTATACACAATATTAAATATTAGTAAAGCATTTATTTATTAATAGTAAAATTGGTCCACTATTACGACTCATTTAGCTAAGTGGGAGGACACCACCTACGAAGCTAGAGGTCCTCGGTTCAAATCCTGGTAAGAGCCAAAAAATTTGTGTGATGAGTATTCATCCCTGAGTCTTGGATGTTTTCTATTTTTTAAGTATCTATATAAGTATGTACTCAATACAACTACAAGCATCGCTGAGTTTGGGACTAGGTTGATTTGTATATGATTATCGAAAAATATTTATTATTATTATTAATCTATAAATAATATGGTGGGGATAATCTTACACAAATCGATCTAGTCCCAAACTTTACTCCTCGCGCCGAATCATGATCCCTATGACAGTTCTTTCTCCATACTTTTGTAATGACGTTGCTGTCATTTTTAAGCGGTTTGTAGACATTATTCGGAAGTATAGCACGTACATTTACATATAAAATCAAATTTCAGTAATTATAATATTTTTATTTTTATTATTAAGTTTTGTTTATCATTTTCGAAATCAGATGTACAAATACAAGTGGAAAGAGTGAACTGTCATAGGGATCATGATTCAGCGTGAGAAGATTAAGCAATGACAACATGCATACTTACATAGATAAATATATACTTAAATAGATAAAAAACATCCAAGACTCAAAGCCAAGGAACAAATATTTGTGCTGATCACACAAATATTTGCCCTTACCAGGATTTGAACCCGGTTCCTCTAGCTTCGTAGGCGGTCACTCCCACTAGGCTAAATGTGTCGTCAACTCATAACCAGTTGTGCTAGCTTGGTTGGATGCCAGAATGATTAAGCAATTATCTTTAACATTTTAGGCGGAGGCACTGGAACGCGAGCGCTTACGCATCAAGTCCGGCAAGGACATGCAGGATGCACGCCTCCGCCTGCAGGAGCAGGAGATGCAGAAACTAGTCGAGCAGCGACGACGAGAAAAGATCGAGGACCAGAAGGCAAGGGAGCGAGTGCGAGCGCAGATTGAAGCAGATAAACAGGCCAGAAGGTACTCATTACTTACAAGTAGGGATGTAACGATACCGATATATATAAGAGCGCGAAAAGAATTTGCGGTATGAAAAAAAAACGGCAAAAAGTAATTTCAATTACTGACTTAATATGTATTTGTCTTTACCTTGTGCAATGATAATTATTGTTAATTTTTTTTCACATTTTTATTTTGCCGTAAATCATTTATTCAAATATAAAAAAACACAATTACAGGACATAAAATAAACTTAACTAACTTAGGTTTAGTCAAAAAGCCCCTCCCTCCCCCCCCAGGTTGCACCCAGTGCAAAGGGGTAAGGGGCCCATCACACTCGCCGCATTGCCCCGCTGAATGGCAATAGACAACCTCTGCACCAAGTGCTATATGTATAATGTGTTATATGTGTTATGTTAATTATATCTTTGGTTCATAATTAAAAAAAAAGAATTTTGAGTTACAATTTATTTATTTTTATTTTACACTTTCAAGGTTGACTCTCTGGTAAATATAACCAAGTTTTAGGTATAATAGGGGTAGGGGTTTTAGGACATACAAATATCTAAAGTTCATACTTCATTATTTAGCTAAGACATCGGGATCGGTATCGCCGATTATTTACTACAATAATCGGTATCGGTATCGTATCGGCAAAATTATGTATCGTTACATCCCTATTTACAAGGGCGTATTTATCCTAGGGCCATCCGGGCCATGACCCGGGGCGCCGTAACCAACCAGTTGCATTTTGTTTTCGTTTTGGTGCCTTTCGACCAACTTTTACTTTTTCTGGGGCGGCGAAACTTATTGGCCCGGGGCGCCAAATTTCAAAAAACGCCCCTGATTACTTATGTTTATTTTTACTCATTCATTGCCGAAGATGTGAAATCTCGTTATCATTTGCTTAGGTGGGCTAAAGTTACTGTTGACGTCTAAAGATAGTCAAACAGACACTAACTAGGCTCACTTCTGTATTGTTATTCTATATTTAATGGAAAGGAGTTGGCTGTCGCGCCACATAGAGTCGTTTGTCTCGTGTAGCTCTTCTTTCACATAAGTTGCATAAAGTTAAAACTGTATCTTTCATATTCATTTATTGCATCAATATCATGTCGTACATAAGATGTTAGGTTTTATACATTTGTTCACAGACATGAACCCTGTTAGGGCACAGCAATTTTTTAATCTATAAAAAATTACATACTAAGGTTAAGTTTACCATTTCTAGTTCAACACAAAAACATTAAAATACATTGCTAATTTATCATTTCGATATTTATACAATATAAATAGGTAATTAAGGTACTCAATAGTTAAAATAAAACAAGCTATGACAAATTTTAAATCTTGAAGAAAGCGGGAAATAACCAGTCTTGTACTCTCTGTCAAATTGAAAAATGTTTACTGCACGCCATCTATTATTGATTAGCTGAATGTTACTATGTTGTTATCTTCATACAGTATGAACTACTACTACTACTACTGTACTAGATAGTCTAGTATGGACCATACTAGTCGTTAGCGACTGTGTATTCAATATCTTGCTTTATCTTTAACCCTTTGTATGCCATGTCCCAGATCCATACCTATACATGTAGTATGCCGGAGAGATTCGCAAACTTGTATCTATCGGCATACTTCAGTAAGCTTATGATGCTACGCTTTGTCACGCGATAAATAAATGATAAAGCATCCGTCACCCTCACACACTATTTGTCAGAACGTGACGGATGCTTTATCATTTAATTATCGCGTGACAAAGCGTAGCATCATAAGCCTACAGGTGTGCTAACCGCTTCGACATACGATACGATATGTCATTTGGCGGTGTTTGGTAGAATTTTGCTAGATCGTGGAATAACCGTGATCGTGGAGTTACCCACTAGTTTAAAAGAATTGCCGAAATGTGAATTTAAAAATAAGTTACCATCATTATTAATTACCAAGTGTTTTTATTCAATTGCAGATTTCATGGCATATCATTTTTAATTAATTGTAATATGAGATTGAGTTTTCGTATTTATTTTATGTTTATTATCCTGTTTGCAAAACGTGACATTATGATTTATCTTATTCTATAAGTTGTCTAAACCTTTCCGCCCCGGGTACCCAACTGACTTACGCCGCCACTGTGTCTAATGGTGTACTTCTTATCCTCTATGCAGTCATGATTTTGTACGCCAACCGGCAAAACATAGTGCTACTACATAATTTGTACTTCACCACTGTATACAGTCTTACCTATGTCTAACAAAATAAAACACTTTGACTTGATAACTTACCGGTGTAATAATTTTTCAGACTAGCAGCATCAGGGCAGCCGGCCCCGGAGCCGGTGGCGCCGGCGCCGGCGCCCGCCCCGCTGCCGTCGGCGCCCGTGCCGCGGCCGAGCTACGAACAGGCGCGGATACAGCTGCGCCTGCCCGACGGCAAGGCGCTAGCGCACACATTCGGCGCCAAAGAACAACTCGCGGCCGTTAAGTAAGCAATTTTCTATAGTCTCTAAAGTACACGCCATAATGGGGATGTTGACTAATGTTGAATTTTACAACATAATATAGTCACATGGATTGGAAAATACTAAATTATCATAACACAGAAGAAATAAACAAAAAATATAAAGTTATGAGGCCAAAAAGTAAAAAAAAAAAATCGATATTTTTTATCGTCTTAAAGAAAAATTAAAGTCAAATTCGGAATACTTAAATAACGCTGAAAAAATAAATGTATGACAACTATGTGCTTAAACGCACTTTTTCGTGCTTAAAATGGCAAAATGCTATTTTTTTTTCATACAGACTTAGTACAGCGAGGACAAGAGATGACGTCACAGGGTGCGTCCATTTTGTATGGGCCGTTTTCAACGCTCGGTGCGGTCAGCTACTTTGGATTGCAATTTGTGGCTGTTATAGTAATCCAAGTGTAGTAGTTATAGGTATATATTTGTTCCTCATAAATAGTAGAATCCATTTACATCAGTTACAAAATTTAGGACACAAGCCTATTAGGCGAACTAGTTTGACAGTTCCACAAGCACAAATGTTGCCAGAGTTAGGCCATTGATGTTTTGTCGATATAATAGAAATAATGAAATGCGTTACAATTCGCTGACCTATAACTGTGACTTAACTTATAACCTAATAAATAAAGTAAGGTGACACAATAAATTCTTGAAAAGATTTAAGGATTACACGTTTGATGAATTTATTTTGTCTTTTTAGACCTATCCTGATGCGTGCAAATTATTGTCGATAGCATTTTATCGATATTTACCTATGACTACAAAATTTTCTGTGAGCCAGGCAACATTCACACTTCTGAATTCAGCGGGTTTATGATGCTGGGCTTTGTCGAGTGAACGAAAGAAAGAGCGTCAGTGCTCTTTAGGAGTTATCCATAAATTACGAAACACTTACATATATTGGAAATCACAATCTATGGATGACCCCTTAGACCAGCGGTCGGCAACCTTTTAGCAGCCAAGGGCCACATAGTAGCTAACGAAATTGACGCGGGCCGCACTTTGTTAATAATTTGTGATTTTATACAATTCGGAATATAGCGACTTTTACATACAATATAGCCAGGGAGGCTCGCGGGCCGCAAGTGAGCGGTTCACAGGCCGCAGGTTGCCGAACGCAGCCTTAGACCACCCTTGGACAAGAACCGACCAGAGTAGCTACGCTTTTAACATCCTTTAGCTTGCAGTTGCAATGACGGTCCGCCGAATATTCTTATTTTTGTGTCCGTCAAGATAGCGTACACCGTAAAAATATTCAGAATCTGATGCAGCCAATAAATAGTACCCAAATAGTACCGACGAAATACCTAGGTGAAAAAAATAGTACCCTTAAACTTTTCGAAATATAGGGCCTGTTCACGGTGTACGCTACCGGGCGTCAAGCTGGCGTACACCGTTTGTATCTCTGGAACGGCATTGTTTTTGGAAACGCTTTATATCTCAAAAATAGTACCCAAATAGTACCCTAGGGCCCTAAAATTTCATTTCTCTAGCTATCTTAGAAGCCGAGATATTCCATGACTTAACGGTGTTGAAAATTTCACACCGTCAAGCTGGCGTACCCGGATATTTCTTATAGAAAGAGCTCACTATATCTCAGCTTCTACGATAGCTAGATAAATGAAATTGAAGGGTCCTAAGGTACTATTTGGGTACTATTTTTTGAGATATAAAGCGTTTCCAAAAACAAAGCCGTTCCAGAGATACAAACGGTGTACGCCAGCTTGACGCCCGGTAGCGTACACCGTGAACAGGCCTTATATTTCGATAAGTTTAAGGGTACTATTTTTTTCACCTAGGTATTTCGTCGGTACTATTTGGGTACTATTTATTGGCTGCATCAGATTCTGAATATCTTTACGGTGTACGCTATCTTGACGGACACTTATTTTTGCGGTGTCCCCTTGTTTCGCCGACAAACGTTTCATCGAATGTTTCATTTCATCGAATTGTCATTTCGTCGACAACTCTTTTCTCCGAAACCGTTAACTTTTCAGGATGTTTTAAAGAGTCATCCTGTAGGTTAGGTTTGTTTTCTGTTAATTTCTAGAAAAATATGGTTTCAGAGAAAATTTACTTCCGAAATGATATATCGATGAAACGTTTGTCGACAATTCAAGGGTAAACCTATTTTTGCACTTTAAATAAAAGTTAAAATATTTGGTACCTATGACAGGCTGTATCTTCAGATGAACGCACAGGAATACTCTCTAGACGACAGCTTCAAACTCATGACCACGTTTCCCAAGAAGATATTCACGTCCGAAGACTACGAGAAACCATTGGAGTTACTAGGTGAGAAATAATGCAAGTTGTTTTTAAAGTCTATTTTCAATTAGCTGAAGTAATTTGCAGATACGTCAGTTTGGATATTGAGTTTTTTAGAGATAATTTTTTATGATATGAGAGTTGATATGAGATATGTTAAGAGCAAGGACCATTAAAACAAGAGGACTGTCATTCTCCATACTTTAAATTGTAACCCGACCGCTAGGGGATTTCCGGGCAAAAACTAGATGGCGCTAAAAAACTAAACATTTAACGATGTTATAATTGAACAAAGAAACATAGTATAGTAACAATTAGTTCGTAAACAGCTAATAATAAATAAATTCTAACATTTAAGGAGGAACGTTAGAGAAAGTTACCAATTTTAGCCGCTCAGATAGCGTTGTACGTCGTTTGCGTAGTGTTTTTATTATTTTTAGCTAAACCCAACCAAATATTTACTATTTCTATGTCTTGGCGGAACCAGTAAAAAATGATGAGCTTAAATCGCAACCAATTTCAGCTCTACAGTCTTCTTGTGGACAATAAAACAGGTTTTTTAAAAATAATCGCAATTTTCCACATTCTCGCACACACGCGTACCCGTTGACAGTCATTAGTGTCAGTGACTGTCAATAATTATTATTATGACAGTATGACAGGTCATGTTTGTTTACATATTATTTTGGCGCCATTTTAATCTATTTGATAAAGATTTAGACGTTCAGGTGATGTTGAAATAAGAAGTTTTAGTTTCATACTACATATATTGTTAGGTATCCAATATATTTTTATATTTCTGATTTTTTGATTATCTGCACATGTTTGTTACTTCTTTCTTTGCAAATTGACCTCTCACATATGAATAGTAAGTTGTGCATGTAACTTACATGTAACTAGTATACTTACTGACCTAAGTTAGTATACTTTTATAGTATACTTACTTATTAGCCAAGCCAAGAAAAAAACATATTTTATATCGTATATTATTTATTTATTTTCATTGAGAATTGTCGCGTCAAACTTACTTACTCCAAAATGCTAAAATTCCACTACTTACAAGCAACTTTTGTGAATATCTTGCTACTCTGTCATACATTTAGGATCTGTTATTATTGCGCTGTAAAAAAAGTTTGATTCACGGGTTCGATAGAATATTATTCATAGACTTCGGTAGAATACAAAGCCAAGCCTTTCAGCTGCCTCATATCGCTTCTTAATTCTTGAACGCGCTAGGTAGGCGATCTCCAGTCTGGCTGATTCCAGCCGAACATCTCCATGCAGAGCTATAGCTTTTCATAGCAGGGGTGACGGCAACGAACTTCTGATGATGACGCAAATTAGGATTTACTTGGGTAATCCATCTGGTCTCGAGTGTGCGTACGTTTGTTTTCATTATTTTTAGTAAAATGGCAGTACGCTCCGGTGACTACTTCACATCAGGCAGGCTTACCACCCAAGTAGTATGCAAAATGTTGCTCAAGGAAATATTTAACTAACTGTTTTCTATTCAAATAATAAAATAAAATTAATAACAAGGAATATCTTTGCTATTGTATGAAAAATGTTGACAACTTCAAATGTAAATGTGACTGTTGTAGGCAACATATTTTTTTAATCGAGCATGGGAGTGCAGTAATGAAAAAGGTTTTTTTCAAACGATACATTTATGGTCAATGATAGCAAACTCTTTTAGCTTTTAAAACTAATGGACTGCATCGAAAAATCCAATATTTTTTACTAAGAATAAGAGCTCGTATTTATATCCGTACTCAAGTATTTGTACAATTTTTATCTTTACGATAAAAACAGTTACAATGCAATACCACCTCCTTCTTGAACTCAGTTTAGGAAATGAAATTTGTTGATGGAGATAAACTTCGACACCGGCTGACAGCACTTTATTTTTTAATTTTTATTAGCTTAGCGGCCAGAAGTTTTAGGAGTAGGTTTTAAACAATCTAGGCATTCTTTTGACACCCAGAATCAGCTGTTGTTGATAAATGCCGCCCTTTTGTTTACACCGACACGATACTCTACACTCACACAAACAACGGTTTGATAAAAAAATTATTAGTTTTCAAATGGATTTATTTAGAATATTTCTCATTTTTTCGGTATTTTTTTCTTATTGGCGGAATCAGAAGGAAAAGTACTATCGAACTAATAATGTTTCAAGTACAGAAAATGATCACGGCTGGAGAAAAACGGGACTGAAATTTGTATGAAAATTCTCTAAAACGTTCAACCTTAAATACTGTGTCACGTTTGCAAAGTTGAATAATTGTAAATAATATAATGCTTTTACCAAGCTTATACATAGATACTACTACTAATTTGGCTCAGGGACCCAAAGAGGGTCTTGGCCTCCGAAACAAGAGCACGCCATCTGTCCCGATCGTGCGCAACTTCTTGCCAGTTATTGACTTGAAGATGTCGCAGATCCGCCTGCACACTGTCCTCCCAGCGGTACCTGGGTCGCCCGACGGGGCGGCGACCAGTCGGTCGTCCCACGTACGCTCTCTTGGCCGCACGATCCTCTCCCATTCGGAGTAGGTGACCAAACCAGCGAAGTCTGTGTGATTTTGTTACGCCGATGATGTTGGGTTCGGCCACCAGCTCCTGGATCTCTACGTTCTTACGGATCCTCCAAGTGCCGTTGTCTCTCTTGACAGGCCCCAGGATCTTACGCAAAACCTTCCTTTCCGCTACAAGGAGCTGACATTCCTCTTTTTGCGTTAGTGTCCAGGCCTCACAGCCATACATAAGGATGGGTCTTAAGACAGTTTTATAGATCCTTAGCTTTGTATTCCTGCTGAGAAGCCTGGACACCAACACCTTGTGGAGGGCTGCACTGCATCGCAGGGTGTTCTGGACGCGGATGTTTATCTCCTCCACTCTGGTGTTAGTGTCGGTTATGGTGCATCCAAGATACCGAAATTTGTCAACCCCCTTGTAGACGGCACCCCCAACATGAAGACTACCACGCCGAGCCCGTGTGTCTTTGTAACGTTTCATGTGGAGGTATTCTGTTTTTGCCTGATTGATCCTGAGACCTATCTTTGACGCCTCCTGCTCCAAGACTCTGGCCGCTTCGGCCACCTCATCCCGGCTTTCCCCTAATAAAGCAAGGTCATCCGCGTACCCTATCACCTTGTGCCTGCCGCCCAACTCAACACCTACGTCTAGTGCTAAAACATTCCTGACGACATGTTCAAGGGCTAAGTTGAAAAGCACTGGTGATAAGGCATCCCCTTGCTTTAGACCAGACTATTAGACCAGTCATCACCGGGAATTCTTCCGAAAGCTCTCCCCCTACTCTGACACGCATTGTACTATTCTTCGTCGCTGTAGTGATTATAGCAACTAGTTTTCTTGGGATGTTAAAATTTACGAGGATGGAATATAGAGCCTCTCGATCTATACTATCGTAGGCCTTCGTGAAGTCCACAAACAGAGAGTGGATGCTCTGTGCGTACTCCCATCTTTTTTGCATGAGCTGTCTCAGCAGGAAAATCTGGTCTATCGTGCTGCGATTTTTGCGGAAACCACATTGGTAATCCCCAAGGATTCTCTCAGCATGTGGTTCCAGTCGTTTAAGCAGCACATTAGACAAGATTACGATGATTATACATAGATGGCGTTGTAAATTCGGGGAACAGCTTTTTGTATGGAGAATGACAGTCCTCTTGGTTAAGAGTATAATTGGGAGAACTTATAAGCAGGTGGTATATGGTAACTTTTATCTTTTCCAGGGCTGGTACCATCCGCAGTGATTATAGTTTCGCGAGGTCAATAAAAAATATGTCTCAATTAATTACGCTATAACATAATTCTCTCTTTTATAATTAAGTTATAAAAGTATTTGTACTGATTCGGGATTGTATGATCTAAGATAATGGTGGTTTATTATTAGCAAATAAAAAATCGTTTGTTTCTGATCTAGCTGAATGTTTCATTTAACAGACAGTCGTGGGGTAAGGGATCACGTTGATTTATACAGTCGTTAATTTTACTTGATATTGTAAATATCAATAGCAGTGCGATTCTTCATCATTGCAAATATAATAGGCATCTTATTTTATCATATTTGCAATGTATGAGTATGAGTACCCTATTGGTCCTGACCGACTAATTGTAACGCTACTCACGTGACAGGCTGCCAGGAACGAGGTAAAGCATGATACAAGAAAACCAGGTATGTCCTTCCCGAAATTTGACAGGCTGATGACACGTTAATGTTCAACTTCCATAATTTAAGAAAATGTATCTCGCGTAATCAGTTATGAAATAAATTACCGGCCTGCGAATTTATTTGTGTTTACACGTTAGTTGTTTATTCGAGTGAAAAGAAAACTATTTTGTGTTACTAGCTCAACATTATTTTTTATAGAAGCAAATAAGTGAGAAAGCGCATTTGACACGGATAATTTATTTTCACAAAATGGCAACATATCTAGCTTGTGACGTCAAGAGGTCAACACTGTCAGTGTCGGGAAGAACATACCTGCTTTTCTTGCACTATGAGGTAAAGTTGTTGTTCAGTGGCGTAGCGTACCTCGGTGGCCAAGGCCCCTAAACTGTTTCGTTTCAAATGACGCTGACTTTTAATGCCAGATAGCACATTTATATCACACATAACTGATGCCGTGGAAACCAAGGATGACCCTCTTTTTGTTTGTATGGAAAACCGATCGACTCGAGTCACCTTAATATCTTGTTTGTAAAGTTTCCCAAGTCATAATAAGACTTCGATGATTCCTTCACAGGTACTTGCGAGTCCTGTGACATGCAGGCATCGTCGTCGTCGATATGATCAGCGACGGTATCTTTCACCCTTCGGCCACAATATCGGGGATTCGGCGAATATTCGTGTTGGCGTCTCTTTCTCTGACATACAAAAAAAACGAGATGTCAACACGAATATTCGTCGAATCCTGGTAATGTGGCCGTAGCATCACTGCTTTAATTATCGAATCTTCTTGAGTACACTGTTCAACCAGCACTGCAGTGGTTACATTATCTGGCTCACTATCAACAGAAATATTTGCTGCTTGTAGAAGGTTGACTGAAAAAATTGACAAATTAGGATGAATTTTGTATACTATATTTTCTTTTCTGGCGTTGTTTGCGCTTGAATTACCAGCACTAGGCTTCTTTTTTTTATCCATTACTTGTTTTAGTTCTCTAATTTATGCAAAATTATTAAGTTATAGGGAACAAGAAACGTTATAATGCATCGCTATACGTTATACCGCCCATTCCCAAAATACCAGATTCTCGATATATCAGTATCTCCGTATACGAGATTCCCAAAATAATACATCCAACAAAATCATTCAGTTCCTTGAGTATCCTACGATTCGAGACATGTGAACTAGGGGATCGATATATCCTGTACCAACTGTGAACAGTTAGTTCATACTTGCAAGTGGACGGAACAATTTAACAAATTGTAGATATCATTTGTTTATCGTGTATGACAGAGTTATTTTCGTCTTTGATAAAGAACTGATAAAAAAACTGGCCTAGTGCTAATTAGATTCGCACACGAAGAGTTCCGTATCACTTGAGTAAAAAACCCTGGCGGGAAGCGGAGGCTTAGTAATTGGGTTCCGTTGGCACCCTTTAGGTACGGAACTTAAAAGTGCAAATAATTTACATTTAAGGTAACTACTGCTATTTACTGTAATCTGTAAATGAAACAACACATTTTAAACACTTACGTTATTTTATTAGAAAATGTAGACCTACATGCATCTACGGTTTTAAATTATAAAACGTTCACACCAATTTAATAAAAAATATATATTATTATTATGTGTTAACAAACTGATCTAATCACAATGTTTTCAATTTGTCCTACATTGTCATATAAATTAGATCATTTGTGGAAAATAGTGAAACCATAAAAATAGGTTCCGAGAAATCGCTGCATTTTTATCTTTATGGCTTTAGTTAGACCATTCATTAAGTACTTAATTTATTATACTAATTTTAATACAATACCTAATTGCTGAAGCGGTTCACTTTACAAATGCGTAAAGACAACAAATAAAGTACTCTTTCAAGAAATGGTGGAGTCGATCGAACAAATGAGTTTTCCACAACAGCGAGCAATGAATAGAATGACGCACTTGTTATGGTCTATTACTTCACAGTGTGAGTGTATTAATAATTTTGCCCTCTACCGAGTCAACAAACACGTATTGTTAGCCTGGAATTGAATTATTTTATATAAGGTACCTACCTATTGCCAATAACTTGGCATTCAATAAAATAATCTCTTTACAGTTATTTATAGAAAAAAACTGCTTTGCCGGTAATGTAATAATACCTATACAAAGACTTTATTATGTCAAGCGTGACTAGGTTTTACAATATGCGATCCTGCACGGTATAAATCTCCAGAGCTTGGGAAAGCATGTATTAAATATTAATTTCATAAATAAAAACGGGAAGATTTTGAGCAAGCGGACACCGAGATAAAGCGTAATCTATAAACGGACTAGTATACTTACTACTATAATCACAAGTGCAAGACTTATAATTAATTAGAATAGTAATGAAAAACTATTTTGTTAATATTAGCCTTAGGGACATATAAACAGCCAGACCCCTTAACACGGTACCGTCGTCAGGCCCGTTATTAGAGATCCAGGGCCCTTAGGCCTTAAGCACTTGGTATTAAGGCAAGCCATGCTTTTGGGCTTATACGAAGGGTCCACCAGTGGGGCCTCCCTGGGTTGGTTGGCCTTGTGTTGCCCAGGCAAAAATCCGGCGCCGAGTACCGTTTATCGCCAATATAAAACATACACCTCTCTAGCAAGTCCATTACGTCAACAATAAGTATCCTGATAGACTTTGAGTCAGAGATGGGCACAATTAATTCGAATGACGAATAAGAATAACCAAATTATTCGCGAATGACGAATAAAAATGGCGGATGATTATTCGTATTCGAATAAATTATTCGTGGAATAATTTATTCGCGGATGATTTATTCGAGAATGAATTGCCACAAATAATTATTTATTGGAATACCATATTGACTTTTCTCGAAAAAATAATAACTAAACTGAACTGTTTTTGTACTAATGGAACGAAATAAGATTTTTGCCTTACTTATATAAAACACATTTATTATTTAAACTGCCTTTAGGAAGCCTGAGCCTTTAGGAATACATTATGTGTTAGAACCAATATAAGTACAGTAAAAACGAGTAATTATTCGTGTTGTAACTTAAATATTTTTCTTGGATTTATTCAAATAAAATAACGAATAAATCATCCGTCATTTGAAAAGTCGTGGAATGATTTATTCGCGGATGATTTATTCGCGGATGATCATTCAAATAAAACATTATTCGAATAGTGCCCATCTCTGCTTTGAGTTTAAAAATAAAATAAATTAAAGTGCCTCATAAGATCAACGAGCTAGCTATTTAGTGCTATACTCTAAGTCTAGTAAATTAGAGAATACATAGATTGTTAGAAATTCATAAATTAAATATAACATACAATGAAATAGAAATTGTTTCGCGTAATTACCTTCAACTTAACAGTATTAATTTATGACATAATGAAGGTATCAATCATCAATTGACGACGACCGCTTTAGCTTAGTTGGTAGTGACCCTGCCTATGAAGCAAGAGGTCCTGGGTTCGAATCCCGGTAAGGGCATTTATTTGTGTGGTGAGCATGAATATTTGTTCCTGAGTCATGGATGTTTTCTATGTATTTAAGTATTTGTATGTATGTATCTATTAAATATATCGTCGTCTAGTATCCATAACACAAGCCTTATTGAGCTTACTATGGGGCTAGTTCGATTTGTGTAAGATTGTCCCCTAATATTTATTTATTTATTTATTTATTTAATACACGGGAGCACTGAATATCACAAAAATGTGTAGCAACATCTGAATTTATTTTTTAAACAATTGATTGTACACGATGGTGCAACATAGTGTGTCATTTACACAATTCAAGCATCACAGATGGTAGTAAAATTAAACAGGCCAACAATTGTCAAGTTAAATTGGTAGTAGATGATCATGTCAGTTTCAACATAGAGATAATTGGTGTTTTTGCATGGTAAAAATACCTACCAGTCAGAAAATGCAATAACTTAAAGAGTGAACCAATGTAGCCAAGTTATCAATTTATACAATTGTACGATATTAGAGGTAGTACTGTATGGCAGGTACATGACTGGCTGAGTTCGGTCACAGTTGGTGAGGACATTGTCGCTTGTGCCGTGAACCACCCCATCACAGTCATGCAGTTTCAAGTCCTTACTAAAACATATACGAATTTCAACTAAATGGCTTTTACCACTAATCTTTCTGCATTCCACTACTGGGTTCACTCCCAGATGGACCCTGACTGCATTAACTATATCAACTACGTCATAACCTTTCTTCCATGATGGTACAATGTCCGCTTCACTGAGGATATTAGATAAGTTGTATGTTTTGTAGTACTCAAGACCTCGGGTAAAGTATTTCAATTCTGAATTGAAACTTTCTAATACTTCAGCAGCACAAGTACCATGCTTAGTCCATTCATGAGCCCAAAAGGAGTATGTAGATGTACCTGAAATGGTATATCATTTATATAATGCCCACAATAAGTGTTGTGTCATAGCAATAATGTTAACGCTTTGTATGTTATCATAATCTACATAGAAGGCACTTGTCACTTGCAAATCCTGAAGCATTTTCATTTCAAGAACTATAGTGGAAGCCCACTTTTGGCATGGATTACATATATAGGGTTAAAAATTCAGAAATAAGATTGTTTAACTACAGTACAGTACTTCGTTAAATATACAAATTATGTAGTAATTAGCGCTGCAACAATAAAAGCTGCAACGAAACTGCTGCTTAAGATATTGACACATCGTAAACGCTTTGATGTGAATTTCAAACCGGTGCTTAATAATAAATACATAGTTTTCATGTACTATCTATTCATATTTTGAGCACTGGTTTTGAGACATTCACTCTTTTTGTGATTTTCATAGAACTACAACTGCAGTAAATTTGATTTAGATATTTAATCCCCCTAATAATTGGAGAGTTTTAAAAAACTGAATCTTACTCTTATTTTTTATAGTTAAGTCATACTTACCATATTCAATATTAGTCCATACTTCAGTTAGCTCTGTTTCAATTGTTTTAACAGCCTCTGGATCAAAATGAGCAGAACTATTGCAGAAAAACGGTCCCATAGACCCATATTTAGTTGGCCAAACACCATGGATGGACCAGGAATTCGCAACGCTTGGCATTGTACATTTGTGCGACGGATTCTTTTCTTTCCACTCTTCACAAGCCGTTGTTGGCCACTGCTGCGTGAAAATTAGCACGTCCCAATGATGATCCTTGCTCGAGTGTCTCGCATTTCTTAGATGTGCATAATCAAAGCTAAAATAAAATGAGATACAGCAAAATATTAAATCACTGACGTACACAAAATTCTAAACAAAAACTTGCATTCTTACCTTGAATAAAGCAGCAATACTGTTAATAAACATCCTCTTGGTGACATTATCAGTATCTCTTTAGCTACGGTTGATATCAAATGAACATAAAAATATAACGATTATTTGTAGTTATTTAAATAAATATAAATATCGTAAGTTTACGTCCAGTCTCATTTAGGTCGTGGAGTGTCATAACGTAATACAGTGTTGCCAACTCCGAATTTCATTCAATGCTAAAATTATGCTAAAACTTGATAAATTCTGTTAAAAAATGTGCTAACTAAAAAAAAACATTATTCTTTCAAATTTAACGTATTGTGATTATTACAGCTTTGAGGCAGTTTAGGATAAATTTTAAGTTATTTTACGTTTTCTATGATCTTGTTATTCTTTGTTTTACTCAGAATCATGAGCACTTTTCAATTACAGCTTTACAATAATCCTTTTTATTATAACAAAATAATGAGTGAAAATCGTGAAAGTAAAGGGGCCATTCATTTATTACGTAAGACGATTTAGGGGGGGGGGGAGGTCAACCATGTCTTATTTTTTCTTACAGGGGGGTGGGAGGGAGTTTTGATCGTTCTTACGTTAGATCATAAAAATGCGCAAAATAATCTTAACTTTTGAAAAAGCGCGCATATCCGCGCGGGAGCGTAGGTGCGTGCTTGGTTGCATATACAAATACAAAATACAAATCATTTATTTTTCAGATAACAAGATCCATTTCTGTTAGTTAAATTGACTGCTTATAGATATTGTTAGTAAATAGTTATAAGTTATATCACAAAAATTCAGTAAAAAAAAATTCAATTAGATTCAAATTAAAATAATAAAATTTAACACAAATGAAAATTAAAGCTTAATGATATTCAGAATTAACATTAAAAATAAAATAATAAAAAATTACATTGATATAAATAATTGGATTGATTAAACATTAACCTTAAAATTGTAAACGGTAATAATTATTATATTGAATGAATTACATAAAAACAAAGCCAAAACGTGTACTCTGAACATTAAAAATAAACTGAACTGAACAAAACATTATACATGCAAATTTGCCCAATGCCTCGCGATAATCTTGTACCAATAATCAAAAACACCAATTATCTCTTCAGGCAGGTCCGTTTCAGAACGCAATTTATGCCAGAGAAGATCATAGGACACCATCAAAAGCTCTTGACAGATCAAGAAAACACGCATACACAGGTGTTTTCCTGTCAGTGTAATACCGGATAGTATGCTTGAGACATAAAATGGCCGTGTCTGTTGATATTTTACTATAGCTATAGGTATTTTACTAAAAAAGTTAAAAACTATTAGTATCTGCAAATAAACGTCCCTACTAAAGTGATTCTTTGAATAATAAAAATAAAACAGCCCTAACGTAAAATCATTTTTCCTTTAGATTCTTACGTAATAAATATTAGATAGGGGGGGAGGGGGTCAGCCGATTTTTTATAGTACAAAAAATTTAAAAATGAAAGTGGCAAAAAAATTAAGTTTTCATTACATGTTTATTACGACTTAGATAGTTAAAGTTATAATATTGTCAACCATGCAATCGAAGGTTATTTTACAAACTTATGTCATCACCAACTTGTATGTTTCTAAATTTACCATTTATCTGTGTATTTGTCAGCAACAAGTAACATTTCTATTATTTACAAAATTATGCCAACTGCTAAATGTAAAAATTTTCTGCTAAACCAGTCCAAATTATGCTAAATTTAGCACTGAAACTGCTAAGTTGGCAACACTGTGGACCAGGTACCTACACAGATTACTAAAAGAACAGATTCTAGTCTAGTACCAGTAGCAGGAATGAATGTATATATATCAGTAGTATTATGATTTTTTTTTTGCAAGAAATAAAAGGCTATTTTATTTTATAGTATGTGATTATGTTTTAGAGTTATTTACAAACAGAGGCCCGTTTCACGAAGCTACAAGTTACAAATTACAAGCGGAAGTCTCTTTCTATCAATAGGTATTGAAAAGAGACTTCCGCTTGTAATTTGTAACTTGTAGCTTCGTGAAACGGGCCCCAGGACTGATACTGTAATACCGGAGAGCCACTGTTTTCATTTCTTTTTTGTTGCTAAACGGCCATTTTGGTCGAAAGCATGTGCTTTAATAAGTACTTGCTAATGCAAGTGCGTCAATTCGTTTGCTCTCAGCATGCTTATTTATAGCATGCTTATTACTGGCAAATCTGAACAGATACAGTTGCTGCTTTTGAGCATGCTTATTTTTGAGCAAATGTGTCAGTACCTCCTTTACTCCACTCTGTTAAAGAATCCCTTTTTTATGATATCTGTGGCCAAATGTCATTTTAGAGCTAAGTTAGTGCTTTATCTGTATTATTAATTAATATATCATTCAAAATTAAGAATTTATTAGATTTAAATAAATGCGTTTTAGATCCACGCATTAATAGCTACTTAATTATTGTACCATAAACTAGAAAAATATACTGGCTGACGGACTATTACTTTTACATTTATCGCTAGATGTCGTTAGAAGGTTTACTGTTTACATCAAGCCAATCGCATACAAGCTTCTGGCATTGGAATGACAAGCAACCAAATGAAAGAGATCCATTACCTATTTAATAAAATTTAATTTAGTCGGATTAAAGAAAAATGGGTATTGAGCAAGGACCTTATAATTGGTATTGAGTGAATAAAAAACTTTTCCACACAAACATAAAGTGGGTTATGGTTTGCTGCCACGGCATCAATTAGGTTTAAAGTCTGTTTTATTTTATAGCTGGAGACATTTTATTTTTATAGCTGGTTTGGACTTTAGCAAAAAACTTTTAGTTCCAAATAAATCTAATAGATGGCCCTGACCTTCAAGGACCAATTACAACTATTGCAAGTTAATAATTCGGTTGCTTTGAGAGTTTACATGTCATTTTGCGGTGACCTTAGTTGGCTTCTTCGCTATGTATGTATTTGTGGACAGTTATACAGGGTGGTTTTCTATAATCTGTACATATTAAAAGGGGTGAAATTCCAACTAATTTTATCGGTAAAAATGACTTTAATTTTTGTTTCTGGGCAAAAAAATTTTTTTACGGATTTTTACTGTTTTCGCGGCAAACAGATGTACTGCCGAAAATTTCATTGAAAGTTTAAAAATCTGTAAAAAAAAAACGAATGACCACAAACAAAAATTAAAATCAGTTTTACCGATAAAATTGGCTGAAATTTCACCCCTTTTCATATGTACAGATTATCGAAAACCACCCTGTATAAGTAACTTGAGTCTATTCAAGGCAAGAGTGATTTTTTGTTACTAGACTAGCCTACATCGCTTCAGCCCCATAGGCATTCATAATTTCCGCCCCACATCAGCTGAACATAGGTAGAGTGTGTGCGGAGAGAGAATAGGCGTGGCGAAAAACGGAACTAACCTAACCAGTATGGCCACAGAACAGAAAATACGGCATATACGGTAGAAAAGCATTACAGCGCCCCCCAATTTAAATCTTATTCTCTTTCCGCACAGACTCTATCAGGTGTTTCTAGAGTTAATGCCGTTCGGTTTAAATAGGCAACCAGTTAGTTTTCCTGTTGTTATTAATTAGCTTTAAATTAATATTACTTTACTGCAATTTTGTAGTTATTGTTTTCTTGGTAAATACCGAATATTTTGGGGATATTTAACGAAACTATCATATTATAGAAAGACAAATCTTACCTATTGATAGACTGATTGAACTATATAGCAGCTATGATCTGGTGACCGAATGTCGTTACGTTACTTAAGGGAGTTGAAAATTAGAATTGGAGTGAGTATTATAGGTAAAATAATCGAAGTGAACTGAAAAAAAGGCCCTCTCTAACCCATATATGCCCATTGGGACGAAAACGAACTAGCCCAAAAAACCTCCTATGCTATTGTTGGTCGATATTATATTCAAATTGTTCAAAAAAAGATATGTGCAAGAAAAAAATGCCCTGGGCAGGCTAATGTGCATTCACTCATGCTACTGCACATAGATTCCACAGCAGCTGGCAATCTATCAATCGAGTTTGAAATCTTTCTAATCCGATTATAGTATAATATGCCGCCCGAGGTTTCCACCGCGTGAATTTCCGACTTTTTCATACAAACTTTCATTCCCCGTTTCAACTGAAAATTCCTTTCTTAATGCACCACTCCGTAATTTAAAGAAAGATACAGAGCTGAGTCAATTGCCTTCCTTTCCTGATCTAAACCCCAGTGCATACCACTGCCCATTTTATACCGAGCTCAAGAATCTAATAAATAGTGCAAGCTTTACCGTAGTTTTTACGTCACTTGGTCCAGTGCGCGCCTGAAAAACTCTACCGTGCGCGCGCGTCTCGTTCCGCTGCGCAGGCATCCGTCAATTACTAGTGCATTATGGGCCCGTGCAATTAACGGATCATAGGAGAAAAAGTTATGGCAAGAGGGTTCTGTACTCCATAGATGTCTGTTGCACACAACGTAAACACGAACCCTGGACACTTAGAACCTGAGCACAAAATAGATAGCAGTGGCGTGGCGTCAAATGTACCCAATATCGCAAGTCGGAGTCGATTTGGCTTGTTTTCTTCTAGTGCTCTAGTAGACTAATAAGTTATTCAAATATCTTAAATCAGGTAAATGAGATTCAGGATTCGGGTTCTATAGATGCTACACTTCTGGTAAGTAAGTAGGTACGTTGATTCCACGCGCGAGCTCCGATTATTCGGGGGTCCCAGTCCCAGTATCATCATTTATTGATAGATGCGGAGCGAATTAAGGTAATCGGGACCGGGAGCGCAGTTTGTGACTAGTGTGTACATGCAACCTAAAGATCGATTAGCATATAAAAATATGGTTTTTGGGATTATAGTTTCAGTTTGTTCCATTGAATTTGCACACTTATTCACATATGTATTCGACGCTTTGGGTTTGGGTTTCAATCACTGTCTTTGTGTAGATAGATGTCGCTGAAGATTCAACCATTATAGTTACCTATTTTCTTTGTGTGGAAAGAAAAAAATAAAATAGTTATACGTTACGGGGGGGGGGGGGGGGTTATGAGGGGGTATGAAAAAGCGTAGATTTTAGAAGTGGGTGGGTAGATACTTTCATTGCGTCAATAAAATGAGGTTATGTATAGGTACTACGACGTCACGTCTAATGCGCTTAAGTGGAATACACTTAAATTGAAAAGATCAACTCAGTTAAATACATTTACCTCTTACGTACCCTTTATACCTAATAAAATAGCCCTTAATACAAATAATCCCACATATTTGGCCAGTTTCTGCCGAAACGTAAAAACCTGGTCGTCGCTATATCACAGTAGTTATTTAGCTAAAGCAGTAAGACACAACACTCGCCCGTATTTCGAAGGTTGCTTATGCGGGAAGGTTACAAACGTCACTGATAACAATCGACATTTATTTACGCAATTTTAGGAACAGTTGGTATCGGAATTTGTGTCGCTTATGCTAAACCTTTATGTTTAGTTTTTCAACTTAACACCAGGCTGCTCTTGATATTCAAATATATTATATTCTATTTTTACTGTAACTAACTGTGTGTACCTATATTACACTAAGTACGAGTATTTTTTTTGTGACTAAATATTGTGCCAGACTCTTATTTTGATCTACGGAATTTTCCCTTATTAAGTGCTTAGTCATACAAAAATTTACTTAGACACATCTAAGGCTTAATAATGAGTTGATGATTAACAAGTCAGACACCGTTACATGTCTATGGTTACATGCGTTGAGTTACGAGTACAGAGTGCTTCGTATTCGGAGATCTGTAAGGATTGTTATACTGCTCTAGATATATTATTGTGGCTTCGTGTTGAATTAGGGAAGGGCACCTTGTCCAATGTCATGGGTTCGATACCTGGCCCTGCGTGACCCTTCGAGATGCTCGCTGTCTCGCAATCTATATTATATAGATTTAGAATTAATAGGTCAAAGACATGTGTTTTGAAACTTAATCACTTAAGTTCTAAATGGTACCTATGTCTTATTATACTAGATTTCAGTAGCAGTATTAGGCTAGTCTTAGACAATTCAGTTCGTTCGGCTAGGACTGTTTTTTTTATTACACGAAGTTGCACATTTTTTTTTGACCGAGCGCGCGCCAAGCGTCGTATGTCTGTCTGGCTGTTCTCCTCTACAGGTCGCATTTCACAACCGATTCTCGTGAAATTTTGTGAGCAGGTTTGTATTTATGTATCAGTGGCGTGGCGTTCAAACAACTCGATTCCTACCGGCTTGCCTAATATCAGGCTTTTGACCTCCTTTGGACCTTAGGATACTAAGGCTCTTAAGGAAAATGTACCCCAAATTTGCACCGGCTTGCCCTAGGATATCTTTTACGCCACGCCACTGGTATGTACAGTCGCCATCAGATATATCTGAGCTGTTAGTGTACTCATAAATATCTGAACACGGCTCTATTTTCATAGCATTAGAGCCGTGTTCAGATATTTATGAGTACACTGACAGCTCAGATATATCTGATGGCGACTGTATGTAAACGCTTTATTGCACATAATAATGATAATTATTATTATGATCAATATAATAATTATAAGATCAATGGTTATGTACTAAGGCGAACTTATCCCTGTAAGGGATCTGCTCCAGCTAACCTTTGAGCAAATGAGAAAGAATAACTAATACCACAGAAGATAGACAAACTAACAAACTTAAATCATTTACAAAGTATAAAGACAACCAAGTAGTTCGTCTTCGCCGTTTAGGAGCGCGCGACACCTGAGCGTGCCTAAGGCACAGGGCTGCCGCTCGTCGGTTCTGTAAAATACCTACTTACTACGAACATAACTTTTATTAGGTTGACCTCGATCGAACAAACAATCTTTCGAGGTCAATCAAGTAAAAGTTACTTATTTCAATATGAAAGTATTTGATCGCACACATCTGATGTTAATGTTAGTATATACGTCTTCTATACTTTGCTTCGTCCGCAGACATTTTGAACGTTCGACCGCTCGCGACTATTGCTCAGCCCTGATTAAGCACGCGGCGATACTTGCCTGTGGTGCGTCCGTACACGGCGCGCACACGGCGCGCACACATGCGCGCTCCCGATGTACCTTTTATCGGAACAAAAACTACCGTATACCGTGTCATTTACCTACGCAAGGAAAATAGGGCAAGCTTTGAATACACATAAAAACCTAACATAAATAAATTACCAATTATACATATTAGATATAATCTAACTACATATACTACTAAACAGTGGCGGATTTATAGTCTTGGTCGCCCTAGGCCCCACGCCGTGTAGCAAGTACCAATATAAGCGGATAAATGTACTTAAAGTATTTAAAATAAAAAGATTTGACTCTAGTACGAAGTACAATATATTTTGATAGCAAAAGGAACATGTTTGTCTCTCAATACATTTATCCTATTTGCTGAAATGTTCACTAATGCTTGGCAAAAGGTGCACTGGCTTGACTCAGATTCACAGAGTTGTCCAGTAGCGGTTTGAAAAAGATGAGCAATGCATGTAAGCTGCACCTTTTAACAAAAGCTTCGAAAAAAACTATTTCCGATGAACACGAACAGTATAAACAATCGCAGTCGCGTGCGCAGCATCTAATTAATCAGAAAAACGCGTCACGGAGCGTTTGCGCGCGTTTTTGCCGCGCGGCCACGCGTCCGGAAACGCGCGTTTTTGTACATGCATTAATTCCAGAGAAGAGCAACGACCGGTGTGACCGATGAAATGGGTCTGGAGTGAATTGAGTTAGCCATGATCCATGAAAATAATAAAGTTAATTTTTAAAACAAAAAATAAAAACCGACTTCCAAAAACTTAAACTAAAAACCAAAAAATAATATGCTAATTACCCCAAAGAAATGGATACTGCCACGTAAAGCTGGCTGTGTTGAGCTCCTTAGCTGGCACCGACTTCAAAAATAACAGGTTAAAAAGTATAAATATCTGTATATGTATATATGAATCGTTGATTATCCATTTCTTTGGGGTAATTAACATATTATTTTTTGGTTTTTAGTTTAAGTTTTTGGAAGTCGGTTTTTATTTTTTGTTTTAAAAATTAACTTTATTTTTTTTTTTTTTTTTTATTTATTTAAGGTTCATCAACGACAGTTTACACCTATACAATTCAGTAACAACATACAATAATTTCGATGAGTAGTGTAACAGTCACTTAAAGATAAACACCTCATGCATAACAGTGTTACATAACAACAACAAGTTAATTAGGGCTGAGTATGGTAGCTCTTAAAAATGAGACAAGTTAAAACTAACCAACTAGCTAAACCAATACTAAACAGTGCACCTGTGTAGTGCTGTTAAAAATTTGCGAAGTGGGTCATAGTGGATATCCGTGAGGTCACTGCAGCTGTTTGCGACCTTACATAACCTACAGATTGGTGAATTTCTGCCTGCTGCTGTTCTCCTGAGCGGTGAACATAATGGCGTAATTTTTAAACTTTTAGTGGCGCTGGAAAAATATTATTTTAACCAAATAGACTTAGTCTATTTAGTTAAAAGAAAAAAAAACCAAATCGGTCTAGACGTTTTCAAGTAACCGAGGAACAAGCCTACATAAAAATTGCTCTTTGTTTTGAAGTCGGTTAAGACTGGGAACTTATTTCTAATAAGAAATGCACGAGAAAGTAAGAAAAATACCAAAATCGCATGTGTGTGCCTATGATATTTGAAGAGTTCCCTCGATTTCTCCAAGATCCCATCATCAGATCCTGGTTTGGTTGCAATGGGACCACCTCGAAAGTCTACCCTTTCAAACAAAAAAGGAATTTTCCAAATCGGTCCAGCCGTCTTCAAGTAATCGGTGAACAAACACACAAAAAAAAAAAAAAAAATAAAAAAAAAAACATACAGACGAATTGAGAACCGTCCTTCTTTTGGAAGTCGGTTAAAAAGTAAGACTGGCGGAAAAACTGTGACAGATACGCGAATATTTAAATCCTAAACACGATATGGTTGCCTGCTAGTGGAAGGACGGACAAAAACAAAACGATGACTTTTATAAAGGCTAATGAATGATTGAACCAAATTTTTTCCATACTTTAAATAATCTATATCCCACCAATAACATAAATGTAAAAAAGGAGAGCCAAGTTCAATACAAAAATTATGCTAGGCTGTGGGCTTCGCCGCAAAAAGAATGGAGATCTAAATGAGTGCCAAGTCCTATGCAAAATCCAAATATGTATATATAGGAACAAAATAAATTTTATATTTAAAGAAACTAAAAGTAAACGATTGTGTATTTATTAAAAGGGTCATATACAAATAAAATATAACTACTTAGTAAACTAAACTTAAGTAAGAATTAAACTAAACCTATTAAAATAAACCTAAATTAAAACTAAAAATTATCTAAAAAATTGGGCCCCCTTGGCATAGTGCCGAATATGCTGGCAGCGTTTCCCCGCTGTATGGCGATACTTATTCGCTGTGCGAGGAAGCTGCCAGCATTTCGGTCCCCGGTGCAGTCGACCAGCCTTTTGGAGAGATCCTTGAAAAGTGCTTGTGCGCTGGGACCCCACGGGCCCAGGGTCTCGACGCCGAATGGCATAAAAATGTATTCGGAGCCGAGACCCCTGTATTTGTAGCTCTTTAATTTTTCGGCCGCTTTGGCCGCCGCACCTCGCTGGGTGCTGGTTCCGTTGAGGTGGGAGGGAGCCAGTGTGTCGACGCAAGTAGCGTCCCAAACCAGCACCCTGCCCAACCTCCACGGAATCAGGGACATCCCATCAGGTCTCCTGCCATCGTCTCTGGCAATGCCAGTCGGCTCGAGAAGAGCCGGCACGTTGACGGTGGCAAGAGACCTGCGGATTATATCGTTAAGTGCGGCGTGCCTAGAAAAGCGGCCAGCGCTTTTCTGGCATGAAAGCCCGTGGTGTCCTAGCTGGTCGACTTCGCTGCCGCAGGGGCACCGGAACCAAATAACATTATGAACAAGTATTAAACTCTATTTTAATACAATTGCTGTTTTTTAAAAATGTGAGATCTTAAAGTAGGTTAGATTTGACTTGGCCAGTTTTTATATCAACATATCATTACTATTTGTAAAGAAAACTAGGCAGGTATTGAGATTTAATGTTTGTAAGGGTTCCAACGACACAATTATAAAAAAAAAATGGGCCCTATTTTTCAACTTTTTTTTATTTAAGATTTTTTCGTACGCTTACATACAATTACCGAGCTGCATTCCAAATTTCATCCTTCTAGGCCATCTGGAAGTAGGTTAGGTTCAATTCAATTCAATTCAATTCATTTATTGCATATCACATTACAAACATATATGGGTGGATTTATAAATAAGCAGGTATACATGTGACACCCTGCAAGGGCACAGCAATAACAATAACAGAGGGCTAAAAAGGTTTAGGTACTCATCGATACAATTAAAAAAAAAAACAAAATTTTGTATCGGGACCCCCCCTATTTTTTAACTTTTTTTTATTTTTAGATTTTTTAGTACGCTTACACAGAATTACCGAGCTGAATTCCAAATTTCATCCTTCTAGGTCATCTGGAAGTAGGTTAGGTTTAGCTACTATATATGAATCAGTCAGTCAGTCAGTCAGTGCTAAAATTTACGACTTTTTGACCTTCATATCTTTATAACCGTTTGAGCTAGCTTCATGAAATTTGGGCTTCTAGATGTCCTTATGGATATAATTAAACACACGTAGTTTTATGTGTTTACGTTAAAGAGGTATTGAGTTATAGAAGGGTCAAAAGTGGCACCAAGTGGTTCGTGTAATATTACACTTGGCGCTGGCTAGCCAGTTTTGCTTTGAACTTGGCTTGACACGCTGCCGCGTGTCTAGATCTATATCTCGATTGTCTACTATACCTGCATATACATATATAAAACTATAAAAATCTGTGTTTATTCGCGCATAACGCAAAGACTGCAATTTTCGGATTATATTAGGTTTATGCCATTGTTGTTTCTTCCTATTCGCGATTCTGCACAAAATAAATTCCACACAACTGAATTTCATCACATGCGTAATGCTTCACAGTCGTTATTTTTACGCAATCTTGTTTCTTCCTAGTAGCGATTCTGCACAATATGAATTCCACACAACTGAATTTAATCACATGCGTTATACTCTCGTCTCACCCTGCCGGTGGAAAACCACCCGGTATACGAGCTAAGCACATACGTACGTACTAAAACTCATTTACCTACCTGTACCTACCTGCACGTGGGTGGAACACACTAAGAAATTGTAAACATAATTTGTGTTTATCGCGTACCTAATTATAGGCCGAGTTATTTTCGTTATTGATAAAGAACTGATAAAAAATAAATAATTTACATTCTAAGGTATTTCTATTTACCTACTGTTATCATTAAATGAAACAAAAAATTTAAATACACACTTTATTTTATTAGAAAAATGCAGGTACCTATATGCATTTATGATTTTACATGAAAAAAGGGTTCAGGCCAATTAAATTTAAAAATAATTTACAGAATATTTTAAATAAGACCATTAATGAAAAAGTAGTCAAAATAACTATAAAATCACCGGGAAATCGGTGTATTTTTATCTTTATGGGTTCCTTACTCTATTTATTGCTATGTACAATATATCTGTTTTTTTTATTTAAAATATAATTAAGTGCTTCATTTATTATGCTAAACTTCAACACAATTACTGCTAGAGCGGTACAATTTAGGTACTATTGAGTAAAGACAACAAATTAAGCACTCTTGCAAGAGCTTAAGCACGCTTGCAAGACTCTTGATCATGCCATTTTGTACATATCTATGTATGTTGTACATATGTATGTATTATGATTGGTGATTTTAGATAATTAAAGAACCCACTAGTCAGAAAATGCAATAACTTAAAGAGTGAATCAATGTGGCCAAGTAATCATTTTATATAATCGTATTGGAGGTAGTATTATATGGCAAATACATGACTCGCTGAGTTCGGTCACAGTTGGTGAGGAAATTGTCACTTGCGGTTGTGTTGTAAATAACCCCATCGCAGTCATGAAGTTTCAACTCCTTACTAAGACATACACGTATTTCAAATAGATGGCTTTCATCATTAATTATTCTGCATGCCACTACCGGGTTCACACCCAGACTGAGCCTGACTGCGTTAACTATATCAACTACATCATAACCTTTGTTCCATGATGGTACAATGTCCACTTCACTGAGGATATTAGATAAGTTGTATTTTCCGTGGTACACAATAGCTCTGGTAAAGTATTTCAGTTCGGTATTGAAACTCTGTAACGCAGTAGCACAAGTACCATGCTTTTCCCATTCATGGGCCCAGAAGGAGTATTTAGGTGTACCTAAAACGATATATAGCTTTGTACATATAATACAGATTAATTCCATAATTTATAAATGTTGTGGCCCAGAAATAATCTTAACCCTTTGTAAGCTATCGCCATCCACATATTCAAAGGGCACAACAAACAGTAGGTAAATAAAAAACCGGCCATGTGCGAGTCGGATTCGCACACGAAGGGTTCCGTACGACCGTCGAGCACAAATACGCTAAAAACACGTTTTTTGTATGGGGATCGGGACCAGTGGCGTGACGTCTAAAGAACTCGATTCCTACCGGCTTGCCTATTATCAGGCACTTGACCACCTTTTTCTTCAGCTCTAAAGGAAAATGTACTCCTAATCTGCACCGGCTTGCCCAAGGATATCTTTTTCGCCACGCCACTGATGGGGACCCCCTTTTATTATTAACTTTATTATTTGTTGTTATAGTGGCAACAGAAATACACATTCTGTGAAAATTTCAAGTCTCTACCTTTTACGGTTTAAAAGATACAGCACTGTGACACACGGACAGACAGCGGAGGCTTAGTAATAACAGGGTTCCGTTGGCACCCTTTGGGTACGGAACCCTAAAAACAAAGACATTATAATAAAATATTTTAAACGGGTTAAATCGCGTATTATTTACTACCTACTTAATTTTACGTCCTGCCCGACGATTCGTAATCTTTCACAACGTTGGTCGCGGGTATACTGAAGAAAACATATTTTTTGTCCATCATCACTATAATATAGCTTATCAACATAGTACGTAAGACTACCTCAACCAAATTGTAAATGTTTTCCCTTTCAGTTAATTTCAATTGAGTCCACAGGATTTCAGTCTAGGTTGAAACTTGGTTTATAAAATGCTTTAGTTATTAAAACATTGCTAATGTAGAATTTGCTAAATAACAATTTTCCAAAACGCGAATTGCTACAACCAAGGACTTTAAAATAAATAGCCGGACGTAGCCTCGCTTAAAAAGAACTGAAACAGCTCTAGTCCGCCAGTTTCTTTAACGCTGAACTGTCAGGTGAATGTGTGCGTGCTGCGGGTAGTAGGAAAAAACTTGTTGATGTGTGCGTGCGGCTCGTATGTACGCAACCGGCCCACTACAAATGCTTCAGTTATCTGTTGGCGAGGCTCCGTCCGGCTATTTATTTTAAGGTCCTGGGCTAAAACTTAAAAGTGTGAATTGTTGTTATGTTTGCTAAGTTATAATATACATCCTACAAATTTTTCGCCGATACATTAGTGAACTCTTTGAAATGTTTCTGAAATATTTCAGCCATCAAACCTTAAAGGATGTTAGTATCTACCAAACATCCTGTATACTTACAAATTGCAGGCGGCAGTGATATCATCAACTGCAGTACAGTGCAGAACATAAAGTACTGTAAGTATTTAAAAATGCTTCTCATTTATCTTGCTTTACTGCACTTTAATCGGATGTCTGTGACTTTGCCTCTCATTGTGACATTAACTCCGATTTAGGAACTTGATCATTCCAAAAATAGGATGAAAATTAAAACAGTACAGGAAATATCACTCTATTTTTTTATAGTTAAATTATACTTACCATATTTAATATTAGTCCACACGTCATTTAGCACTGCTTCAATAGGTTTGATAGCCTTTGGATCAAAAGGTGCAGAACTATTGCAGTCATGAGGGTCCCTAGTCCCGTATTTAGTTGGCCAAATGCCATGGACGGTCCAGGAGTTCGCGGGGCGTGGCATCTTACATTTATGTGACGAATCATTTTTCTTCCAAAGTTCACACAACGTTGTTGGCCAATGCTGTGTGAAAATTAGCACGTCAAAATAATGATCCTCACCCGAGCGTATATAATCGAAGCTAAAATAAAATACAATAAAAAAAAGTTTTAAGGAAAGCGAATATTAAAAAACCGGTCAAGTGCGAGTCGGACTCGCGCACCGAGGGTTCCGTACAAACTCATAAGTAGATACATGAATAGTTCAAGAAAAACTATATGGCGATTAGTTTAGTATGAGCAAATAAGTATGTGTTAAGATTTATGCAAATTTCTCAAAAACGGTGAAAGTTGGGAAAACCGTTATATTTTTCCTGTAATATATAGCACGACATTAATAATTAGTAATTAAGTATTACAGATTATTCTGCTCAGTAACTTCGAAGATAATAGGGGGAATGGTATTTTTTTTAACGTTTTTCGCCATAAATCAAAAACTGCTTATTTAAAAAAAATTACAAAAATAGTGTTTTAATCTACAAATCAAGCCCTTTCATTTGATATCCCACTCGACATAATAGCATTACTTTCAATTTTCAAAGTCTCATTACGGACCCCTTTAGAAACAAAGTAAAAAAGTTACACGATTTTTTTTACATCCCATAAGCTTGGGTTAGCGGTTCTTAAAACTATTCCAAATTTCAAGTCGATAGCATCAGTAGATCCTGAGATATCTTGCTGTGACAGACGGACAGACAGACAGACAGAGTCGCACCATAAGAGTTCCTTTTTTTACCATTTTGGTACGGAACCCTAAAAATGATATATTATATGCCTCGGGCAGTATTCGAGCCTTGTATGCTGTTGGCCTGTACCTCTAGCACAACTGTGACATGGGACTCTTTGTCGCACGACAAATGCTACCTAACTCTTTCCACTCAGTATAGTGTGACAGTGACAGGTGATGCGCTGTCGCGCGAGAAACGAAGTCGCGGCAGCCTGGAGAGCCGTTGAAGACGCAGGTTCAAATCCTATCCGAGGCATATAATTTTTCAATGTTGGCTTCCGATAAAACATTCAGAACTCGTTAGCAGACGTTACTGTTATAATTAAAAAAAAACTCGCGCACCGAGGGTTCCGTACAAACTTGTAAGTAGAGAAGTGAATAGTTCAAGATAAAATGTATGGTACTTAGGGGTCATCCATATAGTACGTCACACCATGGGGGAAAGGGTTTTGTCAAATGTGACAGCCTAAACTAAACTAAACGAAAGGTCAAATATGTTATGAAAAAGTGTGACATGGGGGGGAGGGTCTGAAAAATCATGTGACGTACTTTGTGGGTGACCCCTTACGACAAACATAAATTTGCCGTTTGGAAACTGTCTCTCCCTGACGACATAGGTCGCGGTTAGTTTGGTGAGTAGGTAGTGCCAATAAGTTTTACTACCATTTTTGTGATATTAAAAAAAAACGAAGCAAGTTAGGAAAACCATTATATTTTTCCTGTAATATTCAGGATGATGTTAATATAATAATTGGTAATTGTATTGTAACACATTTTTCCGTTCAGTAACTGTAAAGATAATGGGTTGGGTATTTCTTGAACGTTTTTCGTGTTAAATCGAAAACTCCAAATTTAAGAAAAAGAAATAGAAATGGTTTAGGAATGTACAAATTAAGACCTTTCATTTGATCCCTACTTGATATACGAGTAATATATAATACTTGAAATTTTCATCATCCCGTTTCGCCCCCTTTAAAAAAAGTACATATAAGATTTTTTTATGCCTAGTAGGCTCGAGTTAATGATTTTTAACACTTTTCAAAAATTCAAATCGATAGCAGCGGTTCCTGAGATGAGATGAGAAAGGCTGTTACAGACGGACAGAGTCGCACCATTTACCATTTTGGTACGGAACCCCAATCGTACTTTGGGTGCATATCGTTACTGTCGATTTCTCAATACAAGTTATGCCGGCAGTGCCTTGTATGAATTTGGATTAAGAATATGACACTCCGCGGAAGGTCCATATAAGTTGAAGCGACAGGTACAAAAATTGGTTGAGGTATGCGCTTCGGTAGCACAATTGATAGCGCCTGTGTTGGCCTGCAGAGCCGTTGGAGATGTAGGTTCAAATTGTGCCCAAGGCATATCATTTTTAAATTTTCACTTTCAATAAAACATTTCCACTAAAACCTGAAGGTACAAAAAAAGGACAACGAAATAAAAATCGGTCAAAATAGGTTTCAAAACCTTCGTACCTTGAATAAAGCAGCAATAGTGTTAGTAAACTTCCTGTTGGTGACATTATCGGTATCTATTTAGTTATGGCTGAGTATCAAATAAAGTAAGAGGTTAAGGCAACAACTAATCAGAGCGAAGTAACAACTTCATGTAACTTTAATACCAAAGATAACCATTTCCTTCTACGTAGGCCATGGCATTGTAGCAGAAATGTCCGGCAATGCACAGCCAGAATAATGCCCGGCCCTGGAATGTAAAGCTCGATAATCCGCGTTTATTTGGAATATCACGTGGGCTCGCGGAACCCTCGTCGAATTATTGAATCTGGATTTTGACACTAAATTGAATTCGAGCGTACCACTTTGTTACTACAAATAAATAAGTCTAAGTCGGCCCGTCCATATTGCGAACAGTTATGTGTAATTAATTATGACGATTGCGCAATCATTAAACCAAAGATTGAGTGCGTTTAAAATTTATCTTTCAACTTAAATTATTGTGTTGTTTGCTGTGCATATTGTGCAATATTTAATCTTTTGATTAACTACTTTTTGGTTCATAATCATGTTCTTCGTCATCTTCTGATCCGGAAATAACAAAGAACGCGCTTATGGACCAAAAAAACAATATGTTATCCACATTTTTAACATTATTCCAAAAAAAACCTGAAGGGCTCGACGAGCTACAAATCGGTATTTTTATTTTAAGGTATTGTGGTTTTAAGGTGGTGTGATAACTTCACTAGCCTGTGCAGAGTATATACAGCCGCCACAAAGTTTACTACTTGAACCAATTCCGAAACTCCGTAATAAGAGAGCAAAAGAGATATAATAGAGCACACGAACTTCGAACGGAGTCATTCGGCAACACTATTGAATCGTACATTAAAAACCGGTCAAGTGCGAGTCGGACTCGCGCACCTAGGGTTCCGTACAAACAAACTCGTCAGTAGATACGTGGAGAATTCAAGTTAAACTGTATCGTGGGACAAACTTAACATTGCTCTTGAAAAACTGTTGTCGCCTGTATACACCGACATATGTCACGGTTAGCTTAGTAGGAGCAACTAAGTTTGTCTTACAATTTCTGCGAATTTTTAAAAAACGCTTCTAGTTAGGAAAACCGTTTTATTTTTCCTGTAATATTTAGGATGAAGTTAATAATCGGTAATGATTACAGATTTTTCTGTTCAGTAACTTCGGAGATAATAGTGGAGGAATGGTAGTTTTTGAACGTTTTTCATCCTAATCGAAAAGTAAATAATAAAGAAAAAAAAATTGTTTTGGAATTTACAAATTAAGCCCTTTCATTTGATACCCCACTTGATATAATATCCCAACTTAAAATTTTCAACGTCCCATTTCGACCCAGGTAACGTCTTTGATGGTATAAGAAACCCACAAGTCCTCTCCGAGCGGAGTCTCAAAATCACGACGCCGTCGTATATATGTGTTAAACATTTATAATAATTATAATCTGTGGCACGCAGAAAAAAGTGGACATCGACTATTGGGCTGTACATTCTCGGGCTGTGAAATATCGGGTTGAGCGGGGTACGGGGTGATAATTCCTAGAATATATAGAATTTAATAGCTGTTAAACATAAATACTAAATACCTGCCGCTGACTAACGTAGGTAAATACTAAAAACAAAATGTTGTTTTCGGTTTCTGTGTAATAAAATAAAACAACTTTAACGGATTAAATCGCATGCTTAAATTACTTATTTTTTACGTCCAGTCGTTTCGTAATCCTTTTCAGCTTTCCTGGGCGCGGGTAGACTGAGAAAATATTTTTGCTGTCAAAATTACCCTTGTCCAAACTACCCAAATTAAAATAAAGGTGTTGCCAGATGGACCTAATGCGATGATTTGATCGAGAAAAATTATATTTTTCTCAGTCTACCCGCGACTGCGACCACGAACGCTGAAAAGGATTACGAAACGTCGGCACGTAAAAATGAAGTAGGTAATATAGGTATGCCATTTAATCCGTTAAAGTTGCTTTATTGCTAAATACAACACTACCTCACTCTGTTAAAGAACCCCTTCTTTATGATGTCTGTGACTGAATTTTAATGCTAATTATATTATATTTGTAAAGAGTTCCCTTAGGAATAACGAGGAAGAAGCTTCTAGTAAATGCTAGTATAATAATTTGTTCTTTAATAAAGCATTCATTAGCATCACCTTCGAACTTACGCATTTATCGGAACGCGAAAGCTACCGTATCAGCTTGCAGCTTTACCATTTTTTAAAACGCGCGATGTACGCGATCATCGTAGCCTCTCAGCTCAGGGCACTTAAAGTGACTGATTTTTAGGGTTCCGTACCAAAATGGTAAAAAAGGAACCCTTATGGTGCGACTCTGTCTGTTTGTCTGTCCGTCTGTCACAGCCAGATATCTCAGGAACTACTGCTGCTATCGGTTTGAAATTTGGAATAGTGTTAAAAGTAGCTAACCCGAGCTTATTGGACATAAAAAAAATCTTGTACCTTTTTTACTTTTTTTTTAAAGGGCTCCGTAATGGGATTTTCAAAATTGAAAGTAGGGCTTTGTAGATTAAAAAACCTTTTTTATTTTTTTTCTTAAATAAATAGTTTTTGATTTATGGCGAAAAAAGTTTAAAAAAATACCATTCCCCCCCTATTATCTCCGAAGTTACTGATCAGAAAAATGTGTCATAATTACCAATTATTAATGTCGTCCTTTATATTACAGGTAAAATATAACGGTTTTCCTCACTTGCACCGTTTTTGAGAAATTTGCAAAAATCATAACACATACTTATTTGCTCCTACTAAACTAATCACCATACAGTTTTTCTTGAACTATTCATGTATCTACTTATTAGGATTATTATTATTATTAGGAAGACCGTTATATTTTCTCTTCCTAACTTGAATACTTTTTAAAAATTTACAAAAATCTTAACATATTAGTTCTACCCTCCCTAAGAGAGCCATCTAGCGGAGAGTAGCAAAACTAAGCGATGATTTATTTCAGATTATATAAAAAATGTCTATTAAATACAATGATCACTCATCAGGAATCAGGAAAAAACATAAAGTAACAATAATTATTAAAAACTCTATAATAGGAGTATGTTAGGAAATTTGACACTAGTAAATACCATAAAAATGAAATACCACTAGCGCCATCTAGGGACACAAATCTAAAATAAGGTAGCTTGTGGCTAAAAATGATACATGAGAACTAACTTAGTTGACAAACAATTATTTCAATCAGCCAATAACAAAAAGTAACGTTTAAATTTAAATTACAAGTAAAATTTACGCGCTATTTAGTATCAATAGATGTCGCTGTAGCATACGCTGCATCGCGCTGTTAAGATTTTTCCTGGTTGAATAGAGCTAAAGCGGGTTTAAGGCAGGGTTGCTGTTAGTCGTAAGGTTGGTCTACTTATTAGTTTATACGAAACCCTCGGTGCGCGAGTCCGACTCGCACTTGACCGGTTTTTTTTTAATACAATGCAACTTTTACAACTCTGCATAACTCAATAATAGATTTAAGAGAAAAGGCAAGTAGTCAGTCATGTGTAGGGTATGCAGTACCGGTACTGTTTTGGAGAACCGGGATTTTCGGTACTGGCCGAGAGTAGAACCGGGATTTCCCGGGATTTTCGGTACTTTCGGGATCAGTCTACAAAAACTCTGTCGATGCTCCATTCCGGTCAGATTTCGTTGGAATCTGTAAGTTTTTTAATGAAAACACTGCAGTAAAACCGCTTCCATTAATTTTATTAAATAATCACAAAATTACAAACGAGCGGGGCAGGCGGGGGTGAGTCACCGCACCAGCGCACCACACAAGTCAAAAGTAACGATTTAGGGGGACAAAATGATATAACTAATGATATTGATTTTTTACAAACTTTTTACATGATTTTACTTAGTTTCATTTGTCCGGGTGTCTGTCTGTCTGTCTGTAGGTAATCAAAATGTCTTGCAAATTAAATTGATTAAATTTAACGGTCGGAAACCGGGAAGTCCCGAGCTGAGATTTTGCATTGATATAATATTTAAATCGGATGACAATGTAATATTACTATCAATGACATGGACCTGATGTGATGATGGAGCTGTAAGGTGGCCATAGCATCATCCAAATTACTTGATACATCCGCCTTCCCGTAACTTCTAAAGTATAGCTAAATGTTTGAACGGACTTCCTGTAAAACTCGAACAACAATATAATTTATGAAAAGTAAATGTGGGTACTATGAGGTACTTTTTAGGGTTCCGTACCAAAATGGTAAAAAAGGAACCCTTATGGTGCGGCTCTGTCTGTCTGTCCGTCTGTCTGTCACAGCTAGATATCTCAGGAACTACTGCTGCTATCGATATGAAATTTGGCATAGTTTTAAAAGTCCCCCGACATTATTTGACATAAAAAAAATCTTGTACCTTTTTTACTTTTTTTTAAAAGAGGCCGTGGGAGAACTAAAATTTAAAGTTGTGCTATTGTATCAAGTAGTGAGAGGATCTTCAAATTCTTTGGGCATATAATGCGTTCTAATCAGCACTGCCTTGAGAGATGCATTGTTCTAGGCCAAGTTGAGGGCCGACGCGCCAGAGGACGAATCCCGACAAGATGGTCTGACACCATAAAAAAATGCTTGTGGTACCATGCAGAGGGCAGCCCATATGGTCCTTGACCGCGCTATGTGGAGGGACATTACAGTTGGTCACGATCCTCAGTAATGAGGGAACGACAAGAAAGAAGATTGTATCAAGTAGGGTATCAAATGAAAGGGCTTGCAATTTGTAGATTCCAAAACCATTTTTATTTTTTTTCTTAATCATGTACTTTTTGATTTATGACCAAAAACGTTAAAGAAGTACCAATCCCCCTATTATCTTCGAAGTTACTGAATAGAAAAATCTGTAATAATTACCAATTATTAATATCATCCAAAATATAACGGTTTTCCTAACTTGCACCGTTTTTGAGAAATTTGCAAAAATCGTAACACATACTTATGTGCTCCTACTAAGCTAACCGCCATACAGTTTTTCTTGAACTACTCACGTCTCTACTTGCGAGTTTGTACGGCACCGTTGACCGGTTATTACTAACTATCATCTACGCAAATACCGTTTTCGAGTTAATTCAATAGATTTTTTTTTTATTAATTAAAGTACCGGCTGAGTTATTTTATCTTTAGGGTTTATTTAGGGTATACTTTATTACTTTACTTTTAGATGTTATAAGTAAATAAATCAAACAAACAAAAAGTTATAATAATAATGTTACACGTACAATAGTAAAAAAAAAACAAAATTTACTTGTTTAACATGATAATATATAGCGCTAAAGTGCCTGTCTATCTGAGGTGCGAACGCAGCCAATAAGCAATTGGCGAGTTTTAGGTAATCTTGTAAAAGGATGGACAATACTACTGCGTTACTATTACTGTAATTTAGGCCAACCCTCAAGGACGTTGGTACATATTATCGTACAAATTGAAGAACATTGGCATAATCGATTTTTGCTTACCTATATCGTTACTTTTGACTTACGTGCGCCAATCATTATTATATAGGTATCACGGCCGGCTTTCGTGTTTGGACTGATTGGTCAAAATTTTAACTACCCGATTGTTCGTTTAGAATACCTATTATACGTCTTTTGTTTGATTACGATACTCGGAACTCAAAATAATATACCAGAAAACATAAATTTATGCTGCTTGAATATATTTCCCGAAAATCTCGAAAGTACCGGGATTTTTATTTAGACGTCCCGGTTCTTTGGTCGGCTCAAAATACCGGGAAATCCCGGTACTTTCGGTTCCGGTATTTCCTGGGAGCAAACCCTAGTCATGTGCGAGTAGTGCGATACGACACGCGACGTTGGAATTTTCGGTGTCGATTTATATAAAATCGATCTGCAAAATGCAAATATTGTTGCTAAAATGGAATAAGGGGTATTAGCGGTATATTTCGTAATAATACTTACCGAAATAATAATTTCGCTTGTCGTTACCTTGGTAGCGTGTCCCACTGCTGTGCTGGTGATCAATCATAAACGTGTCTAGGTCGATATTTTAAAGTATTAACAAAATTAGTACCTACCACAAAAATATATCGAGATAAATAAATAAAATAAATAAATATTAGGGGACAATCTTACACAAATCGAACTAGCCCCATAGTAAGCTCAATAAGGCTAAAAATAGATGGAAGGAAATAGTTCGTCGATATGTATGGGAACCAAGCGTGTAAGATTTTGCGGTTGACGTTTGACGTCAAGAGCGTAATTTAGTGATGGAAAACATAGATTTTGCATTTTATTTAGTGGTATTTGAACAATCCCACTAATATTATAAATGCGAAAGTTTGTGAGGATGTTTGGATGTTTAGATGTTTGGATGTTTGTTACCTAATAACGGGATAACAACTGGATGGATCAAGCTGAAATTTGGCATGTAAGTAGTCCAAGTCCTGGATTGAAACATAGGATACTTTATATCCCGGTAAAGAGTTCCTTTGGGACAATAATGGGAACAACGCGGGCGAAGCCGCGGGAAAATGCTAGTTAATTATACCATTACTAGCATTTTCCCGCGGCTTCGCCCGCGTTGTTCCCGTTATTGTCCCAAAGGAACTCTTTACCGGGATAATATATATCCTATGTTTCAATCCAGGACTTGGTCTACTTGCATGCCAAATTTCAGCATGATCCATCCAGTTGTTACCCCGTTATAAGGTAACAAACATCCAAACATCTTCACAAACTTTCGCATTTATAATATTAGTGGGATTATCAGACACATATATAATGTTGTTTTAAACTGAAGTTGACGGCAACCGAAGAAGGTCCCTGGCCCTTCTCTTTAGCACGCGTGGTACAACATAGGTACACCCTTTCCTTCTAGCTCGATATATTTCTGTGGTACCTACCTACGTAAGATCAAGTCTCTTATTCCGCTTCATCATTTCAGCCAAAAGACGTCCACTGCTGGACATAGGCCTTCCCCAAGGATCTCCACGATTGTCGGCTTTGTGCTGCTATTATCCAGCGGCTTCCCGCGGTTTTCACCAGATCGTCGGTCCACCTTGTGGGAGGCCTGCCAACACTTCGTCTTCCGGTACGTGGTCGCCACTCGAGAACCTTACCACCCCAACGGCCATCAGTTCTGCGAGCAATGTGCCCTCCCCATTGCCACTTAAGGTTTGCAATGCGTTGAGCTATATCGGTAACCTTAGTTCTTCTACGGATCTCCTCGTTCCTGATTCGATCTCGAAGCGAAACCCCGAGCATAGCTCTTTCTATTGCCCTTTGAGCGACCTTGAGCCTTCTTATGAGGCCCATTGTAAACGACCACGTCTCTGTTCCATAAGTCATCACTGGCAACACACACTGGTCAAAGACTTATTCCGCTTACAAATATAGATACCTTTAGACACGAAACAAAAAGGGCGTAAATACCACTGAGAACAAAAGGTTTAATGGCGTAAACGCGAAACAATTCTAAAGGTATCGATATATGTAATTTTGAATAGGCAGTTAAGTATTTAGGCATTAAATAGTTGTTACAGACAGACTAGAAGATCAAATAAATTTAGCCCGTAAAAGTACCAGTATCTGCCTAAACTAGATTGGCCGAGACAGGAATGTAGTTTAAAATAGCGATGTGTCAGCTCTACCCCGTGACGTCAGGGCCGTCAGGAATCCGCCTCGGAAGTGACTCACGTCTGACGCGTGCGTGCGCGCAGCCTTTCATGGCTCGCTTTTTATAGGTCTCGAATGAGAACCAGCGCCATGCGTAGTGCTAATCACATATCGTCCAGAATTACTATTGTAGTAGCTTCATAGTTTCGGCTTTGCGTTGATGATGACTTAGTGAGTCAGGACCTCATTTACTTTCTAACAACTAGGGTAATTCCGGGGTAGTTGGCCATAAATAACGGGGAGATGGCCCATCAAGGGAAGCGTTAACTACCTAAGTAGGTGTCGCTTGTTACTGTTCAGTTAGCTTCGCGTCGTCCGTGGATGCTAAGGTACGCCCAGGTTTTTGCGAAAAATAAAACGAAAGTGTGTAAAATCGTTGTTGGCCATCACACCCCGGGAAATTGTGATAAAAAAGAAAAGTATATTTTTTAAATTATTTAAATTTCATTATAAATATAGACTTTAATAAAAATGTGTCAGGTATGGCCTATGTCCGTGTCCAGCAGTGGAAGTCCGTGGCTATACATAGATTTCCCGCGAATTGGTCTGCTTATAAGACCCCTTCTTTTCACCCTCTGAGGTAGATTTTCAGACAATCCTTTTTTGACGCGTTTCTGTTTGTAATCTCTCAATTTTTTCTGCAGAACTGCGATCACGGCGCCTATGTAAACCCGTAGGTTTATGTAGGTACGTAATGTTTTGCATCAGTCGGAAGACCAAATCACATGCGTTTTAATACCACTCACTAACATACCTATATTCCTACCTTTACACTCAAAGGGCGTAAACGCCATTAGAACCTGCGGCGTTTACGCCCTTTGAGTCTAAAGGTATCGATATAATCACGAGTAGTCGTTTATGACTGTGTTTACACGAACTGAATCAATGGTCGGTCAGACTAAAAGCCCACACGCTTACAATGTAAGACATCGGCCACTCAAGGGAACCTCTTCATATCCCGACAAAATGGTATTATTGTAGAGCAAACTGAGTCCGCTCAGAGCTCAACATGCCGTGGTTGACGAGGAAAAGACAATGGACAATCAATTGCAATCTTTATGACATTTTTAGGTCCCGCGTTTACCAAGAATTTGTTGTAAAAGCTGTTTCTTAAGATGTGTACGAATTGTTTCTCGTTAGGTAGGTAAGGTACATATATTTTTTCACTTGTAATGATGAATCCAGAGACGTCAACGGGTAACAACTTTCCTATTTGGTCATTCGGTTAAAAAATTGTACAATGTTTTTTACACGAAACAGAAGCATAATATTAAATCATGGAAAATTGTGAGAATATAAAAACATAACAGTGTTTATGTTCGAATAACGGATGGCAGCACATAGCAGTATGGGCTGTGATATGAGGTCTGTGTACGGAAGGTCTAAATTAATTTTCTACATTCCGAGTCCGATTTGCACTAAGTCGTTTTCAGGGTTCCGTACCCGAAGGGTGCCAACGGAACCCTATTACTAAGCCTCCGCTGTCCGTGTAGATTTTGAACCGTAATAGGCAGAGCTTTGAAATCTTCATAGAATGAGTTGCCACTATAACAACAAATAATAAAAACAAAATAAAATTAAAAATAAAAGGGGTCCCCATACAAGAAACGTGTTTGTGTCGGTCAGTCACAGGCCTGTATCTTTTGAACCGTACCTAATAGATAGGTCTCGAAGAAATTTGATGACACCCTTTTTAAAAATTCCCATATCTAATCTATATACAAGTGAATATAAAGCAAAATGTGAAAAGTAGAGTGAATGAACTAGACCGCATGGCCGGTGATGGTGACGTGATTGGTACTCGTGTAACCTACTTCCGCCGTCATCGTCAGGCCGGCAAACTATTTAACAAGTGCCCAGTCAGCCGTGACTGGCTTGCAAGTGTTTACAAAAAACCCGGCTAAGTGCGAGTCGGATTCGCACACGAATGGTTCCGTACCATCAACGAGCAAAAAGGCCCGAAGAACACGTTTCTTGTATTGGGGATCCCCGTTTCATTTTCATGTTATTTTGTTTTTATTATTTGTTGTTATAGCGGCAGTAGCAATACATATTCTGTGAAAATTTCAAGTTTCTACCTATTACGGTTCAAAAGATAGAGCCCTGTAACAGACGAACTGATAGACGAACAGACAGGCAGCCAGCGGAGGCTTAGTAATAGGGTTCTGTTGGCACCTTTTGGATATAGAACCCTAAAAATTTGGTAAGTAAATAAAAGGATATCCCTTTTAATTTTAGTAAGCATTAGCGCCAAACAAGCATGCACGGGCAGTAGCACTGACGGATAGTAGAAACTGCGGTCGTATTACACAAGTCACAACCATTTGATGCAAAAGGTGATAAATAAAAATATATAATAATAATTTTGTTTTAATTTTTGTTATTATAGCTGCAATAGAAATACATATTCTGTGAACATAAGAAGCATCTATCGACACTCGCAGTCAATGAATTCGGGTCACCGTAATTTAAATAATAGAAATAAGTGTTTTTCATTTACATAAAATACTATTTTTCAATACCAGGCTATATTAGCAATATCCGCTAACCCATCATAAAAATATGATCATTAAAAACTGGTGATTTTTGCGATATTTCACTCCGTTAACGTAATTATTTTTCATGGCTTTTTACGAGTTCGATCTCAACCTGAAATTGCTATTATTTTCAGTGTTATTTTTGCAGATAATATCTAAAAATAATTAAAGATCAAAACGGGATTCAATAATTTGACAACCCTGGACTAACGTTTGAGTAACGCCAAAAAGCTCGTTTCTTGTATGCGGCACCCTTTAATAGTTAATTTTATTTTATTTTTGTTATTTTTTGTTACAGCGGTAATAGAAAAACACATCGCATGAAATTTTAAGTCTCTACCTATTATGGTTCAAAAGGTAGAGCCCTGTTACAGACGGAGAGACGGACAGACAGGCAGACAGCACACACGTTTCCACACATAAACAACCTCATTAAGTAATATGATAATTAAATACTAGAAGTGTGCCATATAGAATGTCACATTTTCTTTTTGGCTCTAGGGACTAAAGCAACAGTTAACACCTCCTAACATAAGTATAAGAAGATACTTTTAGAGCACGCGGGTAAACTGTTAGTTGTGTACCCATGTTTATAAACCTCTTGTACCAAATCAGATTGAAAATCTTTGCCCTTAACAACAGCGTATAATTAAACTATTCGAGCTGAGCCGTCTTGATCTCTCCCACGCCAGAGAATAACCTAAATTTGTGAATCAGAGCGGAGCAATTAGGTTACCAGCTTCAACGATGACTTCTTGGTATTTCAATGTAAGAAAGTTTTCGTTTCACTCTGCCATGCCTGAATTCGTCAAGCTTTTCTTTAACTTGACAATACTAATATTTTTTTTCTTTCTTATATTGTATTGTTATTTCGTATATATGTTTTGTGACTTGGCCATGCTAATTTTTGAGATTTCTCAGTCAAGAATATGCCAAGGACGTCAATGTCACAAATTAATGTCGTACCCGGTACTAAAATAAGATAAATTCTCTTAACTATGCAGTATAAAACCCCGAGTGTTGCACTTTTGTACCACTTAGTACTTTTTAGACATTGTGGTACGAAGCAGCATTAACATGAAACGCGACAGTTCACATTGATGCCGAAAACTACCAAACCTAGCCTTTATTACAAGTACTTAGAATGCATAGCCTGAGCCGAGTAGTCTTGACGCGGGTTAGTACAGACTGATCTCTGAGTTTAATTTTAGCAATTTGGGTCAATGAACTTTGTTCCACTCTCAGTTTTTGCACTACAAGTGGTCACAATTGATCATTTCAACGGCTCCAGTAAAAATTTTAAACACTTTTCCAACTTAGTCCAGGTCATGGGGTCCAGTTGTATCATTACACAAGCCATATGTTAAAACTTGTCACATTTAACTCATAAGCATAATCCTTATTATATTTTACTTCAGTCATTATTATATTTTACTATGAAATAATTATATCGAATTTGTATGTTGTTTTAATTATATACTGTTTCTGTTATAGTTCCTAAGTATTTGCTGAATAGTTATTTGTAATATTCAATATTGAGTGATTCTGTGGGGCAGTGGAAGAGGCCTTTGCTCTAGCGTGCGTTGTCACTCGACCATCGCAAAGAAGAAGAAGTGAAAGTTTATTCTATGGTTTGACAATAGTACATTGTGTATCAAGGGCGGTAAGTAAGGAATTACAAACGAGTGTTTGTTACAAGGCCGAGGCGAAGCCGAGGGCTTTAATAACACGAGTTTGTAAATCCTTTACCGCCCGTGGCACACACAATGTTTTTCATCACACTTGTGAGGAAATCTAATTAAAATAACCTTACTTAACCTAAATAAAATTGTAAAACTGACAGTGACATTAGTGACATCCATAGACAATGCGAATACTTATCAAGTCACGTTCGGAAACCATAACGGTAAAGACCTAAAACGGTTGGTTTTATATTTGCAAAATACTGAAATACACTATTCAAACATTAAATTAATGTAACAGAAATATGTGTTTATATGTATTTGCAATAACAGTTCTTTTTAAATAAATATTTCAGTGATAAAAGTTAAAAAAGTAAATTGGCATTTCCTTTGAACTCGACAAATAAGAGTAAAACAAAACCATCGTTTCAAATTTAAAAAGAAAACCATTACGCCCTAGGGCGTAATAGGTCATTAACGGCCCGCAGAACCTACGTGTAATGACACCATTTTCGAGCAAGTGTGATGAAAACTATCTTACAATTTTACATCAAATAAATATTATTACAACTTTACAGAAAATGTTTGGAATGGAATCCGTGCTTCTGTGTCCCTCTAGAGTCTATTGTTATCCGGTACGAACTATAATCGGTTTCTAACTCTAATCACTACATGCTTTTTTATATTTGTAATATTATTATAATAGTGAAAGTTTGTGAAGGTGTTTGAATGTTTTGTTACTAAATAACGGGGTAACATCTAGATGGGTTGAGCTGAAATTTGGTAAGCAATTAGACCAAGTTCTGGATTGAAACATAGGATGCTTTATATCCCGGCAAAGAGTTCCCTTGAGACAGTAACGAGAACAAAGCGAGCGAAGCCGCGGGTATATGTTAGTTGTAATAATTCGTTTTGATTTCCTCGTGCATTTGGTTAGTCCGTCCCTCGAAAATCGTAATAAAAAGTGGCCTCCGGCGAGTATCTTTTCACATCTCCTATTCAGAAAAGAGTATTTTGCTCCCTTATAAGAGGGATCAAAGTGGTACTTTTCTGTTCAAGGACAACAGGGTATTTTTAGTTTGAACCTACTTAAAATATGTCACACCATAGACAGCTTTATTGGTACCTATATTACATACAGAGGGCAGTAGAATAAGGAATGGCCCAGATCACAGGTGTTTGCGGTCCGAGCCGCAGGCGAGGGCCATAAATATAATATGGAAGTGGTATTTTCGTTTCGTCCGTAACAAATAATAATCGTTTTATAAAATAATAATAGACTAAGTATAAATTGAACATTTAATTTTTAATAATAATGTGGGATGCTTTTTAATTAACTATATATTTCGTTATTTTGGTAAGTAGCGTTTGTATTTGAATATTCCTCATAGTCGGTGTGAAAAGCATTATGTGTCACATGGTAGCAAAATTATTTTCACCACGGGCGTTAATACTTGAATCCCTCACTACGCTCCGGATTATACTTTAGAATCCCTGGCTACGCTCGAATTTCTATTGTACAATCCTTCGCTTCGTTCAGGATTCAATATACGCCCTCGCCGTAAATACATTATTTTGCTCCCTTGTGACAGTGACACAATCTACTCTTATCGACCAGGTTTGTTGCTGAATTAAACGAAGGGTAAACCAACAAATTAATCAAACAGGGTAACTACTTGGACTGAACTAGGAAACCTAAATGCGCTTTTAAAGTTGATTCATAATATTATAGTGGTTCGAAAGACTAGTTTAATCGAACATGACGAGACTAATTTAAGACGCTTTCCAGATTATAATTTCAGCCAACTGATACATTATATAGTTTTACATGTATCAATTAACTCGGCTAATATTTGGTTTTATTGCGAGCAGTAAAATAGAAGAATAATCGGACTCTGGCTTTACTAAGAATATATGTATTTTACGCCACGCCACTGCTATATGCATAGTCTTATATTTACGTGACGAGCTCCTGATAAAGTGTGGTCAATCAATGGACAAGGTTGAGTTGCCTTTGAGCAAGAATATTTTCCACTAAGCCCGCCGAGACGGTTGAACCGACCTTTCTGATCGCGGCGTTCGACGTTGCGCTATATTTAGCACGGCCGGAGTTTTACTTTGGAACGCCTCGGGGGTCTAATGCAGTTTAAATTATTTTATTGGGAACCTACGCTGGATATAGGCTACAGATCAATATTCCATTAGGTCACCTGCCGAGGTATGATAAGTAAATTTCTTTTTTAAATTCGTCTATTTCGCTTTAACAAACGCACTTTGATAATACGTAGATACTAGAATTTCATACTCCTATTTACTTTAACTTAACGTAGTAAAACATAGCGATTAATTTAAAAAATTTGGAGAGGTTTAGATGCGCTGAATGCAGGATAAAACTGTGGCTAGGTATAGAAAACCTGAGTTAGCAGCAAGCAGAACTCAGCAGCAAGATACCGACCGATGTTGAGCCTTTCTGAGGTCACTTCTATCCATACTTTGAAACAACTGCTAAAGCCCTGACAAGGTCCATTTCGACATGGATGCGTGGATGATAAAAAACGATGTCATTTCTATCGTCTTTGTTTCAACCAGTTCAAGAATTCGAATCCATAATCTGAAATTAGCAGAATCAGGTGATCTATGATTTTAAAATCGGTAAGCCGGTTTGCACCGTTTTATGATTGCCTTGCACTGCTCCCTGCCGGGCATAGAATTAACAACGCATTCTCTCGTGCCAATGTAACTTAACTTAGAGGTACATTATTTATTTTACTGACCATAGCAGTGTCTAATTCTGACAGTAATCATTGTATAGAGTGAAGAAACTCTTAACTTCCACTCTTAACCAAAGGACTTCTCTCAACAATTTACGTATTGGCTGATGGTGCGACCCCTGATCGAATAGTTTTGAGTGCGTATTTGGAATTCACTCTTAGCTACTTTCGACAGCCTTTTCCGAACCAATAGGCTCATTATGCTACGCTTTGTCACGCGATAAATAAATGATAAAGCATCCGTCACGTTCTGACAAATAGTGTGTGAGAGTGACGGATGCCTTATCATTTATTGTCGCGTGATGTGGCGCCTCCTCTTCTCCAGCGATTGAGATAAATTATGTTAAAAATTCCGCGAAAGTATCCTACACGTGATTTTAGGTTTTAAAATATGTGAATTTGTATTTGTACGCTGCCCTAAAAAGGCAGGTGCCCCGGTTTTCCTCCCTCAAGATGCGGCTTTGCCCTGATTTCAGCTACATACAAAGCACAACAAGTACGGTAGTGTCGCCTTGTGACTGCCCAACATTATATGTAATGCCACAGTATAAGTAGTAGTCCTACGTATTGAGATCGGGTCTGACCACCGGGCGGAACGTACCGGATCCGATCATCTCTTTCTATCGCATAACGCGTGCTCTTTCTGGTCGTTGGCTAAGCTCTACCGCGGGCCAAAATTTGGTCCTAGTAGCCACGGGGCGAACTCGCGGAGGGAGCGTCTCCTGATAATGCTAACCCATGTATAAATAAATGCAAACTATGTAGGTACCAACGCAACACGCATTCTTTGTCTTTTTACAACTCTGGACAGACGAGGAAAACTGTAAGTTTATTGATAGTTCGACGACCGAGAGAATACTAAGAATAGGTACTAAGATACGCAATGAGTAAGCCTGACAACTGTTTAGCTTTGCTTCTGCAAACCTGCATTTGCTAACCAATAACAAAATAACTCATCTTCCGTCAGAAAAGGCCAAACAATTTCGCTCTTATTCGCAGAGCAGTGGATCCTTCTTGATAAATTCTTTATCTTTCTAACTGCACATATAAGTTTGTAGGTGTGTCGTAGTAAATTATGTTTTACTTAGTGCATTCGTTTTTGATGCAAAATATGTATTTACGTTTTTGTTTTGCGCTTGGCTACGCTTTCGATATCGTTTGTTGTGGAATTAGTGAGGGTGACCCAGATGTATGCTATGTGGTAATTTGTCGTATATAATTAATTACACAAGAATAAATATTGAATTGAATCTATTCTTAGAGTAGAGCCTGATGTGTTTATGACGTAACGTCATTATTATGTCCAAAGCAAACACTTAAAAAAATAGAATTTTGCTATAATATACTATGTGACGTCGACCGCGATTGTTTAACCTCGTTTATGCCACACCTGGCCATAAACGAGGTGTAGGTAGACATAAAATGATGAACACAACACGGGAGGCAATAAAGAAAGTCCTCGATCGCCTATTTACGTCCCTCGCTTGTAGCTCGGGCCGCAAACATCTGCGATCTCGGGCTTTCTTTCTATTACCACCCTAGTTGTGTAATGTACTATTAAATTCTTCTTCATCTAAACTTAACAAACATCGGTAACGAGCTAATCAAGTGGATAAGCAGAATTGACAACATTTCATATTTTCAAAAGATCTTAATTCGAAAACCATTTGGGTAAAACTGTATTTTATGCTCAAAAAAAATATTTTTGGATTTTTTTTCCCATTCATTTTGGAAAAAATCGTCAATTAGTGTGAACCGGAAGTGTGACGTCATTTTCCCTGCATTATCGAGAGAGACCTTAGTGCTGAAACGATTAAAAAGTGTATGGTATCCGGTTGTCATTTTCTGACATACTTGCTGTCTGACGTTTATTTGTTTTGAAAATTGTTACAACTGCTTAGCGGCTTTAGAAGTTTAATTTTCTTACCGTTGGTTCATTTGCACGTTTTCGAAGACCTTAAAAGACTTGGCACTTTCCCACTGGACTCCGATAACGCATTCAAACATTATTAACTTGGCATTCTTTTACCGGACACCGATTTTTTTCATATAATGAAGACATCAGTAGGTTTTTCTCAGGCTGATAGCACGAATCTGCCGCGTGTTGAAATTATGATGATGGAGTACACATCGGCAAGTGATAAATATAATCCAGCCCAAATAAGAGGAGCAAAAGCATCGTTGTCTTCCCGAACTTCCTATGTTGACAACGCTGTAACGCCTGACAGTTATTTTTTTAATCGTAATTGTCGCTCTGGATTCTAGTTGGGAAAGTGACGTCATTTTCTACATACGCCCTTTTAGAATGAGCTACTTTTCAAACTGCTATTTTTAATTGAAAAATTGAGTTAAAACGAAAAAGAAAAAATACGAGTAGCTTAAAATTCCACCTATTTTCTATCCAGCTCATAAAATGAAGGAGTAGAAAATTTGAAATATTGTCAATTAAGTTTTCCCTTATTGATATGTATCCATTGTTTTTTAATTGAGTCTGTTTTATGTGCAATAAAGTACGAGTACATCTATAAACTTCAGGATCCAAACACAGTTGTCTAAGATCTAAAGCATTTCTATCTAGACACGCGGCAGCGTGTCAAGCCAAGTTCAAGCAAAACTGGCTAGCCAGCGCCAAGTGTAATATTAGGGGAGACCGGGTATGGTTGTCTCGCGGGTTGGTTGTCACAGCGGCCATAAAATAATACTAAACGAAACATTAAGTGCATCGATCGGTGCTAAAAGATCGCAAGAGCTGTACATCTTTCCGTACTTCACCAATCGATGCACTTATTCCTTCGTTTAGTATTATTTTATGGCCGCTGTGACAACCAACCCGCGAGACAACCATACCCGGTCTTCCCTACACGAACCACTTGGTGCCACTTTTGACCCTTCTATAACTCAAAACCTCTTTAACGTAAACACATAAAACTACGTGTGTTTAATTATATCCATAAATAAGGACATCTAGAAGAATCCAAATTTCATGAAGCTAGCTCAAACGGTTATAAAGATATGAAGGTCAAAAAGTCGTAAATTTTAGCACTGACTGACTGACTCACTGACATATAGTACCTAAACCTAGCCTACTTCCAGATGACCTGGAAGGATGAAATTTGGAACCCAGCTCGGTAATTGTGTGTGCTTACACAGATTTTTTACTAAAAATAAAAAAAAAGTTAAAAAATAGGGGGGGTCCCCATACAAAATTTTGTTTTTTTAATTGTATCGTTGAGTACCTAAACCTATCCCACTTCCAGGTGACCTAGAAAGATTAAAATTGGAATCCAGCTCGGTAATTGTGTGTAAGCGTAGAAAAAATTAAAAAAAAAGTTGAAAAATAGGGCGGTTCTCATACAATTTTTTTTTTTTTTGTATCGTTGGAACCGTTACAAACATTAAATCTCAATAGCCAAGTTCAATACAAAAATTATGCTAGGCTGTGGGCTTCGCCGCAAAAAGAATGGAGATCTAAATGAGTGCCAAGTCCTATGCAAAATCCAAATATGTATTTATAGGAACAAAATAACATTATGAACAAGTATTAAACTCTATTTCTTTGCTTTATTGGATACCTATAACAATTGCTGTTGTTTAAAAATGTGAGATCTTAAAGTAGGTTAGAATTGCCTTGGCCTTGGCTTGGAGTATGTAGTCTCAACTTTGAGAAAGAGGTTAATCTGAATATTCTGAATCGACTTGGTTTGGCAACGTTTGGGGGACGCACAATATCTTATCGTCAAATATTTGAAGACGAATGTTTCTATTGGCAATTTGGCAGTGATCTAACAATGTATATTGCCAGTGATTATTAAGTGCAAAGTGATACTACAATATGAAGTACTACTTAGGTACGCTCTGCACACGGTACACACAACAAATAAGTAATTATCAAATAGGAGTTCTTCTATGAGGAATTCGTCTACCTAACGGGCGCTATAGTCATTCATAAGTTTCATAACCTTAAAAATAATTATGGGTCGAGGCCCCGTCGGTACATTTATATACTACTAGCTTATTATTTGGGCTTATGAACACATTTGGCCATCGGAACCAAATTTGGTTTCCGTATTTCATTTATTTTGTTATTTAACGCATTAAATATGAATTTCTACCAATAAAACCGAGTTCAATTCTAGCTAGTAGGTAATTTCGTAATAAATATTTTTTTTGTTTTCCAGGTATTGAGGAAGAAGGTTTCGGTGTTAATACCGAGATTGCGAAGGGTCCGGTATTTGGAAGCCCTACTTGTAACATAACGCGCTAATTACTCATCCGAATTTGTCTTGCGGATTGCGAACAGCCAGGATGCGGAATCCTCGCCGGCGTCAGTTTTTGATAAATTATAGTAAAATCCTGTAATATTTAAGAGCGCAGTGCGTCAAAATCTTCTGGGTGCGGTTGCTTTATTAAAGCCTTCATCAAATTAATATTCAGCAATAGGTACTACCTACTCAATCATATTCAGAGCGATCCCATTATAAATATGTACAGAAAAGCTACTTGGGACTTTGTAGCCCGAAGTATTGTTATGCAAATATCATTAACTGTGACGTAGAAGAAGGGGAGGACTTTAAATAAGTCAATACATAATTGCATACGTTGTGTTGAAGATACCATTTATAGCCCTTGGATGGTATAAATTACCCTAACTATTTTTTTGCATCAATTTTATACCTGCATAACTTGAATGCAGTCTATTATAAATGGCATAGATTGGGTCAAGAAATCTATTAACTCCTCTGGCAAAACCATAACCGGAATTATGTTTGAAGCTGTCCTTTCTGTAACAAAAAAGTTTTACAATAACTTATAACAGAGATTTATGAAACATGTCATTTCAGTACCTTTAGATATTCTCAAATTAAGTCGCGACCAACTGGTAGGTCGCCAGCGAATATTGTCCCCAGAAATTGAGACAGAACATTAACCGACTAGGGTGCAGTAGCCATTGGCCACTAATGACATCCATTTGATAAGTCATGAATTTTGATGTTTTTCTTGGATGGATTGAGTCAAATTTGGTAACCACTTGTGTAGTAGGGATTACACCACTGCATGTAGGCCAACTGTGCGGTGGTGGTAATACAGTGTGAAAGTGACAGGACAGTTCTGCACGATAAGCGAAGTCGCGACATCAATTAGTAACTAGCAGTGCTACTCGTAGTCACGCACGTGTGCCCCCCAGACCGATCACGGACTCTTCAGAGAGTTCTGAGACTCCGGGAGTCCCAGTCCCATTTAGGGAACCAGGCCGTAGACTTCCTATCGGGAAGCGTGAGGATGCGAGTCTAGGGATCAGATCCGAGATATTGATGACCCGTAGATGAGAACCGAAAGATATCACGCATGCGCTTGGTGAGTAAATGGTCAACATAAGTAAATAATAATTCGGACCGCATTTCCTGGGGCTCCGTTCGGGTGCTAAGCCTAAGCACGCTTAGTCAGAGCGATATCAACCAATTTTCCCTAAACTGAGCCATGCTTACTCCACATTTAACCCTTTGCCTCTCTACTATTTTGGTGCCGGGTAGTTTAATGGCGATAATATTTGCTATTGTGTTGTTCTTCTTCTCCATCGCTCTTGACAGAATGGTCGTGTTCGTCAGGTGAAGGTACCACATTTTACGATGCGCCGCCATTCTTCTTCAAGAGCTGCATTCCTGGTGCATATGTGTAAGGAAACGTCTACTGCAGCTTTAACCTAGTCTGTCCATCTCATAGGCGATCTTCATCGTGGCCTGGTACATCCTTTCCTTGGACTACGAAACTTTCAATGAATACATTACATCGTCGACATACGTGACCAAAGAATTTTGTTGTCTTTTAGGGTTCCGTACTCCGTACCTCAAAAGGAAAAAACGGTACCCTTATAAGATCACTTTGTTGTCCGTCTGTCTGTCTGTCCGTCTGTCAAGACCCTTTATCTCAAGAAGGCGTGAAGGTATCGAGTTAAAATTAAAACCATATACGCAGGTCTATGGTCTCTCTGTGAAAAAATGAAGCTTCTAAGTTGACGTGAAAAAAAGATGCGGCCGTTTATGGCGAAACCAAAATTCAAAGGGTACTTTCCGTTGACTTCGGGCCTGTTTCATAAACGTGACAATGACAGGCGACAGGTGACAGGTGACAATTTGTCAATTTGACAATTTTTTGTTTCATAAACATAAGTCAAAGATAAATAAGTCATGGTGGAAAAAATACAAATATGTCAACTTGTCGCGACATATTGACATATTTCTGTTTCATAAAAATTTTCTCTTGACAGGCGACAGGTGACAATTTGTCGCGAAAATTTTGACATATTTGTTTTATGAAACACAAAATTGTAATTACAATTGTACATAATTTTAGACTTGTCGTCGATTTCTGACAGGCGACCTCACCCAATGTCAGCGGTTGCGCCTAACTTACTAGTCATTTGAAATAGGGATGTAACGATACACAGTTTTGCCGATACGATACCGATACCGATATATAAGGTCCTAAATTATTAGCTACAGATATTTTTACAGCTGATAGTACTCGGTCTCTGGAGTATATTAAAGCATGAAACATTATAGCTTTTACGATGTTTTTTTGGAGAAAAAGGAAAAACAGATTTGCTACGTAATAACACCCTGTTAATGTGATTACTAAATGAAAACTCATTGAACAGATTCCACTTAACTGAAACTGGCCACTTCACGTCGATAAATTAAATGACATTTGCAGTTTTCCCGCCGAACCGTTACGACATTTACGACAAACAATTGTTGACATGACAGATAGTGTTATTGGTGGTATGTGATAATGATAATGCACATGGTGATTTTTTTAGACGAAATTATAATTAATTTTTTTGTTAGGTAAATGAAATCAAAAAAGTTATATGAAAAGATTTCTTAATTTCTATTTAAAGTTAATTATTTTAATGTAAAGTATAATGTGTTAAAATATCTGCAACTAATAAATTAGGACCTTATATAGTACTTAGTTAATATCGGCGATACCGATACCGATACCGATATCTTAGCTAAATAATGAAGTATGAACTTCAGATATTTGTATGTCCTTATTATAACTAATGGCAATGACTACTGGCTATATTTACCAGAGAGTCAACCTTGAAAGTATAAAGTAAAAATAAATAAATTCTCAACTCAATTTTTATTTTTTATTAATAACCAAAGATTGAATTAACATAGTAATTAATATTGCACAAGGTAATAGACAAATACATAAATTAAGTCAGAAGTTGAAATTACTTTTTGCAGATTTTTTTCATACAGCAAATTCTTCAAATATCGGTTGTATAATATCGGCGATACCGATATATCGGTATCGGTATCGTTACATCACTAATTTGAAACATGGTGCTACCATCAACAGATAGAAGTTCTTAGTAGCAGTGATGTTGTATATTAATTTAACTTACGCTTAGGACAAGAATAAAATGTTTTTTTGATGTGGTGGACCTTCCTTTTTCTCCAGTTTAGCCATATTGTATCACACAAGTAATTTATTTTTTTTGTTGAATATGCCCAGCCCTTTCAACTACTCTTCGATTCTTTATATGAAAGAAACATGTTGTTTCTTCATTGGTTTTTAATGCGGGTAAATTACACCACATTTCTATGTTACATACATATATAGATACAAGAAATCAAAGTACATTGAAAAAAATTAATAAATAAAATTAAAATAGATGATACGGAAGTCAAAGTAGATGGCAAAATTGAGGGTGTTTTCTGGGTGTTACGGTGGACGAATGGTTGAGTCGCTGGGCCGAAAATCCAGAGGTACCGGGTTCGATTCCCGGTCTGTTCACAGGTGAGCGCCATTTAATTTTTCTATGTACTTTGATTTCTTGTATCTATATATGTACTCTTCGATTTTCTTCCATTTGTTTACTTGTCGTTCAACTCATATATAAGGCCTAAGATAGTTGTGCTGTCCATTTCCCACGTTGCCAATGCCAAACCATCTAATAGAGAGTGAATATAGGTATAATTACTTGCATGTGCAACCAATCTAGCAATAAACATCTTCACAAACTTTTACATTTATAATAATTAGTGCGAATATAACAAATGTTTTTATTGCTACCGTCATACCACGATATCATTTTCACAAAATCTATGCAGTGACAAATTTATCACAAGAAACGATAATTATGTCGATTACCATGACAAAAAAGTCAGTGATAATTTTCTTAGAAACCGACAATTTGTAGCTGACAATGGTAGACTTTTATGAAACGTAATTTACAATGACAATTTTGTCAACTGTTTACCTGTCGCAATTGGACATATTTGTCACGTTTATGAAACAGAAATTCTTGTGACAATACGACTTTTTTCTCAAAAACTGACCATTTGTCGGATTGTCACGTATATGAAACAGGCCCCTGAACCCTCGGTTTTTTATCTTTTTATTAGCATGTGAATCAAAGAACACCACAAAATCTATCCAAATGATCACGATTCCATAGAATTGATATTGAACTTCCATACAATCTTACAATAGAGATGCATATCGATCGATTCCACAATCGGACCACGCCACTGATAGAGACAAAAAATGTTGACCGCAAATGTAGATAGGTATACCTCGTTTCATTTTAGATTTGAATTTAAATAACGGTCATTTTTACAAATGTGTCTTCGATTCCTTAGAATATCAGAGGATACTCTCTGATATTGAAAGGGCCAATATTGTATAAAGTTCACTTTTTCTGTAGGTACCCGATTACGTTTTAAAGATAGCACGACTAATATTGTCTGGTTTCAAGTTGATTTTTCTCGAAATCACATGACGGATAAATTACGATTATTCTAATCTCAAATGAAACAAGTATTTCCCTTTTCATAAAATAACTAGTAGCTTTGAGTGTCATAGTATTCGCGGGAGCTGGCAACGAGTGTAGCGCATGCATAACATTATCTGCGATCTAGTATAGGACATCCTTTATTTATTTGCCATTAATAATACTCCAATGTGGCCTAAATATGCTCACGTCAGTGTGCGTCACACCAAATGCGAACACAATTGATTTTGAATGTGTGTGTGACAATCCTAACATAGATTATCGAAGCTTTAATTTATTTGAAGGTGGCATTTTTAGATTAATATATTTTTTTAAATATTCTTATTTCTTTAATAACACTATCAAAAACAATAAGTTAACACCAGTTTCATTATGTGTGTTCAAATATTTTTAAATAATGTATCTAAATAAATTGCTACATAGCCTTTCTAATAGGTAAACGTCCAATAAATCGTCCCGCGCCATTAAACTCAAAGCGATCCAGCGTTGGATGAGGTATTTCGATATAATTAATAGTAATCATATGTCAAAATACCTCATACGTTTCAACGCAGCTCCATGCGAAGAGTCGATGAACTTGCCCTGTGCGAAATTGGCGAGCGAACCAGTGGCGCACACTGGCCGTCTCCCCGTCACCAAAAACAGCACACATACAATTATTTCACTCTTCACTGTATCCATTGGGTTCCGTGAGGCAGCTTTGTCAAACCTTTTTGCTTCATAGCGCGCAATCTATATCGAGTATACGAGTAGAGATGCTGATATGCGAGGCGGAATGTAGAGTCGCGGTACGCGGACCGTCTCCGACGCAAGGTCGCGCCGCCTGACGCCCACTGTTATAAATACACGCAGACATGCAAAAATGTGATACATAAACATTATGTGCCCTAATATGTGTGACAAACGAAACCATCGACACAACATCGGTTGCAACTCTTGCAATCCTTTGAAGACTTCGGGAAAAAAAAACATCTAAGTCAATTCAAATAACCCCAAGGTGCACAGGAAAGTCTATTGGATTTTCTCCTATTTCAAAAGTTTTTTATTATAACCACGATGAACAAAATGAATGCATCGCATCGAGTCCATTGTACGTGCGCGTTAGTAACCTCGACGTGGGTTTAGTTCAGGGTTCAGTAGCGTCAGATATGTTTGTATTAAAGCCAGAGCAAACATACCCCACATTATAATTTTTTTATCGCATCCTTGAAGGCGCATAACCGTAGTAGGCAGAGTGTGCCTTAGCGTATTCTTTGGCAGATACTGCTGACTTTTACATGAAGCAACCTATTTCTTACAGTCAATATTTGCATCTACAGGGGAACCTCGATACGTCGAATAAGACGAAATCCTCTATACCACGAAATAAAATCTCGTTCCCTTCCCTTCAAGCCCCAAAACCTCTATAACCGAAATATTAGACCTCCAAGTCGAAGTTACCGATGACTCTATACCTCGAAATAGATGAACTTTACCTCTATACCTCGAAGGAACCGTTCTTTTGTTTTATATTCATATTCATTTATTCAATAACAATACATAGATTGTGTCTGAAATTACACACAATTAACAATTTAAAATATCTAAAAACTAATTATAAAAATACAAAATCAAAAACTTTAAAATTATGCTGTTAAAAATAAAAGAAGTACACACAGTATATATTTATTCTAAAACGAAGTATTCCAGGATACATCATCCAGGCTGTAACAACACCGTTTATATAACCTCATTATCTCGAAGTTTGTGACCTCTGTAACTCAAAGCAAAATTATGGCTCGTATCTATTCTATATGAAATTTTACCTCTGTAACTCGAAGTTAAAAAGTACAGAAGCCTTAACCTCTATAAGTCGAACATGGGCCCATGAAAACCTCTGTAAGTCGAAGAGCTCGATAAGTCGAAACCTCGTTAACACGATTTTTTTAGCGTTTCCCTTGAATTTCGACTTATCGAGGTTCCACTGTATAAGGATTAGGATTAGATGTGCACCGCAGAGCTGATGTTACATAATACAGTCATAACATAACTGGGCCATTTTCATTTTTGTGCACACAGTCACTACCGTGGGCCTTATTACTATTTCTAACGGTTAGGGCGCATAAGGTCCCACTCGCAAAATGTCCCTTGGTCCCTTTCGCAGAACGTCCCTTTTATAAATGTCCCGTTCTTAAAATGGCCCTTCCGCATAATATCCCGCTCTCAAAATGTCCCTTGACATAAAATACGCCCCTTTCGCAAAATGTCCCGTTCACAAAACGTTCCTTTCGCAAAATGTCCCGTTCGCAAAACGTACCTTTTGCAAAATTGGCTGTTAATCGCTTAGTTTTTAACCGACTTCAAAAAAGTAGGTTATCAGTTTGACCCGTATGTAAGTATTACTAGCATTTACCCGCGGCTTTGCCCGCGTTGTTCCCGATACTGTCCCAAGAGAACTATTTACCGGGATGCAAAGTACCCTATGTTTCGATCCAGGACTTGCATGCAAAATTTAGCTCAATCCATCCGGTTGTTACCCTGTCGTATTTGTATTTAGTAACAAACATATTGCCCATCTCCCTCTCTCTCACTAGAATACGCAAGAAGACTCTCTATTTATACAAGCATTTTGCAGGCGGGACATTTTGCGAATGTGACATTTGGCAGACGGGACGTTTTGCGAAAGGGCCATTATGCAGTCGGGAGATTCAGCGAACGGGGCTTTTACAGAAGGGACATTTTGCGAAAGGGGTGGGACGTTTTGAGAAAGGGACGTTTTGCGAATGGGGTATTTTGAACAAGGGGCCATTTGCAAAGAAGACGTTTTGCACATGGGACGTAATTTTGGTGGAGGGACATTTTGCGAGTGGGACCTTATGCGCCCTAACCTTTCTAACTGATAAAAAAATGCTGTCATGAATTCACTCATCCATATGAATCATATGATCTCTCTCTGGGGTCGGTCCCTCATGTCTGAGGATCGTGGTCAGCATCAGGGTTGCACCTGGCGCGGATGATCTGCCTCCACCGGTTTCTGTCCAGCGCGTCTCTTGCAACCGTGTAGAATTTGGAGGACGACGAGTCTTTCACTTGATCGGTCCATCTTGTTGGTGAACGACCGCGCGATCTTTTGCCTTCGGTGTTCCCAACCACAATCAGTTTTTCCAAATTTTCGTCGCCTCTGCGCATTGTGTGGCCGAAATAGGAAAGAATGCGTTGTTGGCATATGGTGGACAAGCGAGTTTTTATTCGGAGTTGGTTCAGGATCGATGCATTGGTGCGCTTCGCTGTCCAAGGTATTCTTAGCATTCGTCTCCAGCACCACATCTCGAATGCATCGATCCTTTGTCTTTCTCGGGCCAATATTGTCCACGTTTCTACACCGTACAGGAAGATAGGGAACACTAGTGCTCGTATCAATCTGATCTTGGTTTTGATACCAATTCCTCTTTTCTTCCAGATGTTGTTTAAGCGTGTCATGGCATCTTTTGCCATCCCGATTCGTGCTTTTATGTCGGTGACACAGCTGCCGTCATGACGGCAGCTGCAATCATATGATATGATAAAAATAATTCATGAAAATATGACGGTTAGGTCACACTAATGACTGTTTGCGCAAAAATGAGAATAGCCCAAATCCCATCCCATCCCACTAATCCCAATTGGATATTTGGACGTCTGGATGTTTGTTACGTAATAACGGGTAACAACTGGATAGGTCAAGCTGAAATTTGGCATGTAAGTAGATCAAGTCCTGGATTGAAACATAGGATATGTCCTTTATATCCCGGTAAAGAGGTCCTTTGGGACAATAACGGGAACTACGCGGGCGAAGCCGCGGGAAAATGCTTGTTAAAATTAAAATTATTTTTTTTTTAATTATAAACTGTTGTCTCCATACATCGACATAGGTCGTGGTTCGTTTACTGGCAGCAAATAAGGTTGTAATACGATTTTTGTGAAATTAAAAAAACTATGCAAGTTAGGACAGCCGTTATATTTTTCCTGTATTTTTAGGATGATATTAATAATTAGTAATTATTACAGATTTTTCTGTTCTGTAACTCTTCGGAGATAATAGGGGGGAATGATATTTTTTTAACATTTTTCGTCCTAAATCGAAATGTACATTATTAAGAAAAAAATTAAAAATGGTTTAACACTCCTCCTCGCTTCGCTCGTCGTCGTACCTAACTGTGACTCTGTCACAGTTTTTTATCTTGGACAGTAAGTGGGGTACGTTGTGATCGCAAGATACCTAACACTCCTCCTCGCTTCGCTCGTCGTCATACCTAACTGTGACTCTGTCACAGTTTTTTTTTTATCTTAGACAGTAAGTGGGGTATGTTGTGATCGCAAGATACCTAACACTCCTCCTCGATTCGCTCGTCATTGTACCTAACTGTGGCTTCGTCAATGATGAAAAATGAATAAGCGACAGAAACTTATTGTATAATAAGAGCAGGTTTGGCTTTTTTTAACGAAAGTTTACCTCTCTTTTCAATCAAAGTGACGTTCGGATGCTACCGCTCACTGTGAATTGGCAAACTTATTTTCGAACTGCCCATTCCAACCGTTTTACTGCTCATTAATTTATTAAACTACTTGAGTAATTTTTGCACTGACATTGAACGATGAAATAACAGACCAATATTTTTATTACTTACTGCTTATGTTTTACTGACTCACTAATTTACTAACCGCCGAAAAATTAAATGACTGCCCATTAAATTTTTCAACTGATCATGATAACTTCTGTATTGTTTAAATAACAGTTGTAAAAATGAATTCCCTTTAAATTTGCGGCCTTTCATTTCGTCCCCCTTTAAAAAAAAGGAAAAAGGTATAAGATTATTTTTTATGTCCAGAAGACTCGGGTTAGTTAAATCTATTCCAAATTTCAAATCTATAGCAGCAGTAGTTCCTGAGATATCTGGCTGTGACAGACGGACAGACGGACAGACAGATAGAGTCACACCATAAGGGTTCCTTTTTCAGCGTTTAGGTACGGAACCCTAATTACTAATTTATTTTATGTGCTACACGCGTCGCTCTCTGCCTGCTATAATCGCAAATAGTAAATGAGTCCTATAACATATCCAGTTTTGCTTTAATGTAATACTGACGCCAGAACCTAGCTTTGCACAAATAAACGCAGGATGAGTATGATACGATCACGTTTATCATCTGAGTTACAGCATCCATCACTTCATCGTCGTGGTGTAGTGACGTCACCAGATGACGTCATAATATGCAAGGTCCACTTCATATAGGGTGTTTTGCCGCTTTGTAGATTGTTCTGGCGAACTCTATAATTTCTGTTTTAATATCTCTAATATAAAATTCCTTTAGATTTTTTTAATAGCTGTACGCTACTGTAGCTGTGTGCTACTGCTGGTACCCTTTTGTTTATATTCATTATGCCTGATTCGCTATATGGCACCGCTTTGTTTAATAAAATAACGATATTCTTCGTGGTTATCAATGTGTCACATTAATTTACCTACGACTTTTGTGAAAAGTTCGTTTATAAAAAAGGTATTAACCGTTTCTAGGAAACAGTCGTCTACAACACTTGTAGACGACTGTTTCTTGTTGTCTCTAAATAGGGTTGAAACAAGCGGTTTTTTGCATGAAAGTTTAACAAGCTACCTATAACTCGAAAACGGTGACAGATATTAACATAGTTTATTTAGAGAAAGTAATGTACTAAGGTTAAACAATGTCATATTTGCAGGAGAGTCCCTCGTTCTCTTCCACCCTGTGCTAAAAAAATTACAGTCACAAATGCGAGTCAAATAGCTCGGGTTAGAAATGCCTACTGAGTGTTGTAAATGTAAACTCAGATCATATAAATAGAAATGATTACAGAAATTTCTATAATCTGAGGTTATAAACGATCATAATTATAAATAAATAGACAGTGACAGAATGATATCATTTAAAACCTTACTTCTCCATATATGGCCTGAAATTTAAGTAAAATTATTCATAATATCAAATCAAATCAAATTTCTTTATTGCACTCATGTTAGTATACGGCTCTTAAAATAGGTAATTACAGTTTAACATGAACCCTGTCAAACCCCCTGTTTAAATTTTATTCTTATTCATCCGGAGTATTACAGGAAAAAATATAATAGTTTTAATTTGCATCGTTTTTAGGGTTCCGTACCAAAATGGTAAAAAAAGAACCGTTATGGTGCGACTCTGTCTGTCTGTCCGTCTGTCACAGCAAGATATCTCAGGATCTACGAATGCTATCGACTTGAAATTTGGAATAGTGTTAAAAACCGCTAACCCGAGCCTATTGGACGGAAAAAAAATCTTATGCCTTTATTACTTTTTTTTAAAGGGGTCCGTAATGGGACTCTGAAAATTGAAAGTAAGGCTATTATATCGAGTGGGGTATCAAATGAAAGGGCTTAATTTGCAAATTAAACTGTCGTTTTTATTCTTTTCCTTAAATAAGCAGTTTTTTATTTATGACGAAAAACGTCAAAAAAAAATACCATTCCCCCTATTATTAATGTCATCCTAAATATTATGGGAAAATATAACGATTTCCCTAACTTGCACCGTTTTTGAGAAATTTGCAGAAATCGTAATACATACTTATTTGCGCCTACTAAATTAATCGCCATAGAGTTTTTCTTGAACTATTCATGTATTTACTTATGAGTTCGTACGGAACCCTCGGTGTGCGAGTTAGACTCGCACTTGACCGGTTTTATTTACAGTTGCTAGACTACAAACTTTTTTTTTTTTAATCTTTATTTTTAGGGAGCTTTTGTCAAACTGACTATGCCAGCTCCGTTAAGCCTCTACCGTGACTACAAACTTATTTGCAGTTGCTAGACTACTGCGACCTGTGTTGATTTATGGGGACAGCAGTTTTCCAATGGCAAAGTTAAATTTTTCCTCAATACAGTTTGTCTTGTATTAGTCACATATATAGTAAATACCTATAAGTTTGAACGGAACCCTCGGTGCGCGAGTCCGACTCGCACTTGACCGGTTTTTTTTATAGAAAGTTTCAAATGCAACCGATTTGCTATAATTTTCTATTTTAATTTCAACATGTGACTCTTCAAATTATGATGGTTGTAATGTAAACAAATCTTCATAAGCAAGTTACATTAAGTTTGCACTTCATTTGTATGCGACGTCATTGGTGCAACATATGACCGACTAGCATTAACCGATGAGTTGAGAAGGTAACACTCTTGTAGGGCTCTGTGACACATGGTCCCAAATAGGGTTGAATTGAACTGTACCTGAGGGGTCCAGATGACTTCATACAAGTCTAGGGATAGGCTAGATTTGGGAGTTGTGAGAGGCTAGGCTATAGGGGTAGGTAGGGTATAGGGCCCGCGCAGGATAGGATAAATGCCGACTACATATCGTCGGTCATACGACCTGGCACTGGTTCAAAAAACCATTTGATCAAATAAAACAAAGCGCTCATGGTACCACAATGTTGTGACGGTCCCGTCACAGCATTGTGGTACCATGAGCGCGTTTATCCAATTTAATCAGCCCGGCGGTTATCGCCGACGGACAAGGTCGCGGGTGAACGCACTCCGCTCCAGGTAAATATACCTACTATAACACGGTCATCTAACAACTTATTTAGCGTCCAATATTGACAGGTTTTCAGCACTAGCGTTAAAAACAGGAGTGTGGTAATCATAATTTGAGCGTTTAAACCTCGCACCCACCGCCGCGCCGCACTTCTGTGGACACATTTTTGTCGAAATCCCTGCAGATTTGAATGGGATAATAATAGTATTTTTTCTACTCCTGTACTGTTATCTGTCTTTTACTTGGTCACGAACACTAATATAAGAACATACATAATATTAGTTCAGAGAAGTCTATACTCTATTCCCCATAACAGCACTAGTGTCGTTATAGTCACTTTACGTTATTGCTAGCAGCCATAGACTTCTTAATCTAGGTTAAACTTAGGTCAAGGATTAAGCGCTCAATTTTAACTTTACGGTAAAAATGCACAACTACCAACTTAACAAACAATTAAATTCCTACGGTTTTTAAGAAAAACAAAACTTTCCGAACTAAATTCATTGATGCCAACATAAAAAAAAGTATTTTTAATTTAAGTATATTTTAAATTAAAAAAAAGTTTACCATAGACACATACTGTCAGTCAAACGTCATATTTGCCTTGTTTCCAGGTTATGATTATATAAAATACTATTATGCAACAGTTGTATAAGTGGGTTCAAAAAATGCGAATTGCGTGAGTTGCGATACGAGCCGCGAATGCGGCGAGTATCGCTAATAGAGACGCAATGAGCGTTTTTAATTATACAACGTTGCATACAATACTTTTTCTACGACTAGGTTTTAAATTATTAAAATACAAAATTAATCATAACCTGGAAACAAGGCAAATATGACGTTTGACTGACAGTATGTGTATATGGTAAACTTTTTTTTTTTATTTAAAATATACTTAAATTAAAAATACTTTTTTTATATTGGCATCAATGAATTTAATTCGGAAAGTTTTGTTTTTCTTAAAAACCGTAGGAATTTAATTGTTTGTTAAGTTGGTAGTTGTGCATTTTTACCGTAAAGTTAAAATTAAACGCTTATACTTGACCTAAGTTTAATCTAGATTTAGAAGTCTGTGGCTGCTAACAATAACGTAAAGTGACTATAACGACACTAGTGCTGTTATGGGGAATAGAGTATAGACTTCTCTGAACTCATATTATGTATGTTCTTATATTAGTGTTCGTGACCAAGTAAAAGACAGATAACAGTAGAGGAGTAGAAAAATAAAATAAAAAAGCCTTTTATTCCTTGCAAGACAAATAGTACGTACACATAATTAAACATTTCAATAATAAAACTAAACAATTAAAATTCTAGAGGGGGCCTGTAGGTGAAGTGGTAATAAAGGTTAGGAACCACTGTACTAGATCCTCGCCAGCTCTTATGGATCGACCTATACTTAGGTACTTGTTTGACTTGTAGTTTCTTTACTCATTTATTTCTGTTTTTATGTTAGGGTTTATTTATGTACAATAAGTAGCTTATTTTATTACTATAGAGGTAAAATTTACAATCACAAAACTATAATGACTGGTTTCTGTAATTTTTTAAGGAAAATAACTAAGAACAGTACTTTCAAATATTGTAATGAATTTTGATAACTAATTAAAGATAAATTATAGGTGACTCCTAGTAGACGAAATCGTGGACAAAAATCTACTGTTACTTATGTTAATAATATTCGAGCGTGGGCGATGCCCTAGGGATCATTCCAAAGACTAAACAGCTGTCCTATTTACGTGATTCGTTAGAATCGTTAGTGTCTGCGCTCGTTTGCCGACCGTACCGCGGCCCATCGACCGCCAGGTCACCTTCCCGATCTCGTCTCGCACATTAAACGAATAATGTGATTTGGTGCTTTTGACCTGAGACGGTCAACTCACCATCTCGAGACCGCACATTTCAATCACAACCTACCTAAGGTACTTACTATACTCTCTATTTTGCAATACTCAACGCTGACGAAATTACATTATCAGGAAGTTTACAATATTTAGAATTTATTGTAAGGACCGGTTTAAAGTTTAATCTTTGAAAGTACCGAAGGATTTTCTAATTAAAGTTGATAAAAATGTCTCGGTTCTTTAACGCGTGCTGTATCTGTAACGTGTAACTCCCAAAACAAACATAAAAATGCGGATTAAATTTTGTTGGGTTGCAGCTACAAACTCTTGTGTTTGGGGAGTTTTAGTTGCTATGTGACAAAATTGCGATGAAATTCAATGACAAATACTTAAGTAACCAGGTCGATTGATCACACTTTCACACTGTGCCTGGTCAGCCCGCAATGAACTGTTACTCGCCCAACTTTACTCGATTACTCGCCGGCGGTGGGACCAGTGTCTATATGTATTGTATCATGTCTCTGGCTGTAGGTACTTGTTAGCGCAAAATGTGACAATTTATTTTGAGGAGACATATGAGAACATATTACAGGCGACATTTTAAGACAAAATAATAAGCCCATCACGTGAGACATTTCTACGAAAAAACTTGAAGATAGCGTCTGAGTCTGTAACTGACCTTGCCAACAAGGTTGTGTAAGGTCGGGTAAGCCAGCCCCCTAGCTACAGGCCCCTTTCGAGACCCCCAACCCCCTCCCCTGCCCCAGCGTGGGGTGACGACAGCGCTGTTACCAACCTCAAGATGCCCTCCGCGTGAGACGCAATAAGTAAGTATTGAGTTTTATTAGAGTTTCAATGTTTTATATTAGTGTATATGTTTTAGGTTAAATAATTGTGACTGGAGAGGTACAAGTAATTTTTGCATACATTTCGTAGGTAGGAAACTAGAGGAACGATTTTTTGTTTTTTTGGACTAGTCCGACCTTCGCTCTAAAGGGGACCGGGAGTGGCGACCTGGTTCGACCCCAGGAACTCTTCCAAGATGGCCCGGCCAGCGACCTGGTTCGACCCCAGGGAACGCCACGGCCCCCGCCTGGTACGACTTTTGCCACGCCCAATAAGGGTTGCAAGTTTCAGGATTAAGAGGAAACAGTAAGGCCGAGAGAATTGAAAATTAGGTATTTGTAAAATGTGTCGCTGTCCCGCACTGCCCGCCTCTCCCCCGCAGAGCGCGATAGAGACAACTGCAGCTTGGACCGAAAATACCTTTTAAAATTTCATGAAAACAACGTTTCGTAGTCCCCTGATTTCTTCCCCAAAACTTACCTATTTAACTATTTTTTTCATTAAACATTAAAGAAAGGCTTTGACCGTGTTCCTATGTTTTCCTTTTTTTTAATAATTTAGTCAAATTTGTTTTCTGGATGTGTGAACACAGCGGAAAATCTGGCATTTTTTTTAGGTTTTTGAAGGTTAATATCTCTTTTGAGAATCAATTTATCGTAAAAAGTAAAACATAGGAACATATCAATAGTAGCCATAGATTTTTGGACAAACAATTATTGCTCTACTGGCATTAACCAGGGAGGAAACAGGGGACTACGTTTGTATGGAAAAACTGCCCTCCTGTTTCCTCTTAAAAAAATAAAAAAAGAATAAAAAAAATGTTTTTTTTGGCAATGACTCAAGTTTTTAGAATTTTTTCAAAATGGCCAAGCCGAATATGGGTGTCGACAGACTCGCGAGGTCTACAGTTCAAAGAGCTACTATAGTGTATCTATACCCACAAGAAAAGCCTGCTCCACAAGAGAAGCCGTGCACGTCACGTATGAGTATGTCGACCCCTCGACGTGCTTATGCAGAGATTGCTACTAAATGCCCAGCTGCTCCACAGTCTAGGCAGATGTCATCGAAGGGGATACAAGGACCCGTAAAAAAGGACCTGTTAATGCCGGCTCCAAGAGTCTCGATGCAACAAGGATGGCTTTATAAAGGTAGAGAAGAAGAAGAAGCCAGTCTCCGGTAATAAGTGCGGTACCGCACCGACTGGACCGCAACATCTGCTGCGTCCCGCTGTGCCGACGACGCTTTTGTATATGTCCCGCTTACATTATTCTATGAAGGCTGAGGAGATCGTAGAATATGTACGAGTAAAGACAGGGCTCATCCTGAGGGTCGCTAAGTTGGAGTCTCGCCACAACTTGAATTTTAATTCTTATGTGGTGAGAGTTCCAACTGAGAAGATCGCGACCTTCACCAAAGAAGAGTTTTGGCCGAAGGGTGTCATGTTCCGGCGCTTCCGCGGGCGGCTACCTGACACCCCAAACAGCGTTACCACATCGCAGTGAAAGAAATGTGACCTAGTTGTTAAGTTTATTTTGTAATGTGATATGTATGTTAGATTGTAAGGTACATATTTATCTATGGGCCTTTGATGCCTGAAATAAATAAATTATTATTATTATACGTGTACCCAAAGGGATGTGCTATCCTATCTGCAATTGTTTAATAGGTCGGTGTAATTGTTTTATTACTAACATTTATATTTTTTTTATATCTTTTTCCCAGCTTTAAATAAATCAGTTTCCTTCCTCATATAAATTATAAGTAACCTACTCAATTGCTACATGTAACCGCCTAGCACTGGCAACGTCAAAATATGCTTCGAGGCCATGGTCATTGTAAGTATTGCAACACGTCTGATAGCATTTGCAATATTGGTTAAAACAGTTCCAAAAATTCATACATTTTTGAAAATAGGCACAAGTTGTTATGACAAACATACTCTAGACTTGTATGTAGGTCTCAATGCACGTTTTGAAAATTAGGACTTTCTTTTATATAATAAAGGTACAAAACTGTTTTAAATTCGTACTACTTATTTGAAGTACGCAACTTACCTTCCCTCTAGCTTCTTACCTAACTTGTAGGTATTGTTAACACAGAAATTGTGGAATGAGCACGTATGAACCACTTTTTCAGTTTTGCTTTTATCTGGAAAAGCCATGGAAATACGAGTCGCGGTAAATTAAACACATTTGAATTATAAACACCCGACACGTATCTACTCGTATTTCGCAAATCACACTGCTCAAAACTCAAGGTATGTAGGTACATATAAATATAGTTGTTAACTTGTTATAGAGCCGTGCAATGCAAGTGTCCTTTGGCCGAGTCGCGACCTCGAGGTTAACACCCGACAGCTAGTGTTCTTATGAATTTGGGAATGGAGTGTGGAGCCAGTCTCTAATTCTGATTGTTAGAAACAAGGTGCAGATAAGAATGAATTTTATTCAGACTTTTGGGATAGTTTGGGAAAACTAGCATGGCTGTTTTTTTAGAGATGATGCCTCCCTACTTCAAAATGACGATAAATAAAAAATGATGTGTAATTTATATTTTCTAAGATTGAGATATTTTGGGCTGTTAATTTAAGAACTGAGAACATTGTTCATATTATCGACATGTTTCCAGTTTTTCATAAACTGTTTTCCAATATCGATTTGTTACCTCCACCTCTATGAATAGACTTAAAGTACATGATTCTGAGCAAAATATTACAGTATTTCTTACCCCTTTTATAATCTCTACAGATAGAGTTGAATAAAAATATTAAAAAAAATATTGTACAGCTTTTTAGAATTGGGACAAATATGACATCAATGCCCTTGGTCTAAATGTCAACACTTACCTGCTTTCATATCATTTCAGCCTGAAGATGCTTATAGGTCTCTCTATCACCGTCTGTGACTTGTTTTGACGAGGTTTTGCTATTTTCAGAGAAGTATCTGTGAACATAGCAAGGGCACCGCCTTTCATTACGTTAAGTAACCTATTTTACAAAAATAATACCATAGAAATGGTTTCTGTATACCGAATAATAATGAATATTAATAACAAAACCGGATGTATCATAATCATAACGTCGGATGCCCCAAGGACCACAAATGCGCCGGAAGGATGGGATGAGGAAAGTCGCTAGCTGGATACGAAGAGCACAACACAGAGAGGAATGGAGAAAGAACGAGAGAGGAAACGATGGAGGCCTACACCACAATGGTTGAAAAAGGCTAAATAAGAAGAAGAGAAGAAGTCTTGTTATGTTACAAAAATCGTGAAAGTTTAAATCAATTAAAATACTCGAGATATGTACAATTGTACATACAGGCCAATCGACTTGCGTACGCTTTTCATTACACTTTTTCCCAGTAACATCCGCTAAACGCACTATTTAGCATTCCTCGGTAACGTCATGCAATCTAAATTTATTTTCACGTATACGAGCATCGGAACGCGAAGATAGCGTGCGCATAAATTCTAATAAAATGGACCAATCATATGCGGGCGATTTTTTTTCTAAACGCTAATGGCTTTCTAATTCCTAAGCGCTAGCTGGCCATACAGCTTGTTGTCTAGTTCATTTGACAAGTAGACTGCACACACATTCATACACGACACGATTCACTGACAAATTAACTTGGACATTTAAAAAAAAATATCGTTTTACACTTAGAAGAATTAGCTAGTCATCAGTCCACACAGCACATTATTAAGACTTCGATCTAAAAGTTTAATCACATCAAATCACGTGACACTGTATATGTATAAGCATGCTAAAAGTTTTTAATTTGATAAACTTACCGAGGCAGAACAATGTGCAGTTGAGTCAATCGAGCCGATATTCATCCCGGTCGTAGTCAAATACCTATGAACTGAAAATAAATAGGTATACAAACAAACAAATGTAGGTACGGTGACAAATTATATATATATACTTAACCATTTAAAAAATAGCCAACATCTATGAAACTAATTGCTTCTGCGCAACAAATTCGGGTCATTAGGCCTTTTAAGTTGAAACGACATAATGAGACATAATAAAACATGGACATCAGTGGCGTGGCGTTGAAGGAAACCTTGGGCAAGCCGGAGTAGCTTTGGCTTCAATTTTCCTTAAGAGCACTAGAATTAAGTGCTGAACCGCCTAATATTAGGCAAGCCGATAGGAATTGAGTTCTATAGACGCCGCGCCACTGATAGACATACACACATAGGTACTTCGTTGATTAATTTTCATTTAATCTAAAGCTGTTTCTCTGTAATCTTACATACATAATTGTGACAAGGTAACTAAATAAGAAATATAAACATGGTAGGTATATTGTGAAATAATTTTATTTGAGGTTACATACTTACATAGATCACGCACAGAACATAAACATGTGTTTTTAAAGTATCTTTAAATATATATATATATTATACACTATTCACTCTACCTATAAAACGATATGGACCTCAGTGATCGGTAGTACCTAACCCATCGGTAAATTGGAAATAACGGATCGTGACATTATACGAGCGAAACTCTACCCTGCGAATAAAGGTAACCACCGCGCCCTCGTAACAAAGTCGTCTTGGATACTCAGCTCAGACGTTTGATTCAATATTTCGACTATAATTTAAAATATGCATGAAATCATATGTATCTTAGGTATGGTACATAGGATGATTAGCACTGATACGGAGTTCTTAAAAAAACAGCTCTATATCTAAACTGATCTCTTTTATATATATGATGAGATGTATTTTTACGCCATAAAGAATTATTGTATACCGGGTGTTGCCTGTAACAGGGGCAGATAATTAAAACGTAGAAACGTAGACATCATCGAATTTGAACCTAGCACATTTTGGCGGCGGCGGACGTGACGTGACTAATAGACGAGAGGCCCAACGACCTCGTCCTTGCGCTCGCGCCGACGACCCGCGCTTCCATTCAGCTCACCCAAACTACAATAATACCTACCTGATATATTTTCCCCAAGATTGAACTTGTCTACGTCACGACAATGTTGCCATTGCTGCATTATATATGAGCCTCGGTGCCTGACGTTTTGTCGACAAAAGTTTCATCGAATTTTTCACTTCGTCGACCAGTTTTTTCTCTGAAACAGTCTACTTTTCTGAATTTTGAAAAGGTGATCATATAGTAACGATTGGATAGGTTAGGTTTGTTTTATAATACAAAACGATTTCAGCGAAACTTTCGATGAAATTATTTATAGTCGAGCAAATGAACCATTCGATGACACATTCGATTCGAGTGTAACAGCTTCGATATTTAATAATTATAATATATAGTCAAGTTCTCACCACGTCATCACACTTCACGGGAAGGCCTATACCTTGTTTTATTGTACCATGTGCTCACCACTATATCTGCGTAAAGCACGGGTAGTGGCCCCGCCGACATTATAATTACCACTAACTTTGCCTGCGGCCGCGTGCAAATTTTATTAATACTAATAGTTGACATCGAACAGTGACCTTGTGATTCCAATAATTCAAACAGTATTTCCTCTTTCCGAAATTTGGTTGAAGGGTAGTTGAAGCCAATAGAATTTTTAAATCGTAACATGAGCAGGATTGTTTCAGGGATGACGGAGTAAGTGAACCGATCCTGCTCATCTCAGAACTTAAAAATTCTATTTACTTCAACTATTTTTATACCACATTTCAGCAAGATTGTAGGTACAAAAGCTACTCGAGTTATTGTCGAAAAAATTAACATAAAACCAAACCAAAAACCTTTAAGATTTGTATGCGACCTTAAAATAAATAGCCGGACAGAGCGTCACCAACAAATAACTGAAGCTTTTGTAGCGGGCCGGTTGCTTTGTTTGTACTTACGAGCGGCACGCACACATCAACAAGTATTTTCCTACTAGTAGCAGCACGCACACATTGACCTGACCAACCAGCGTTAAAGAAACGGGCGGATTAGAGCTGCTTCAGTTCTTTGTTAGCGAGGCTACGTCCGGCTATTTAAGGTCGCATACAACCATAAAATAGCCGATGTTCGCACATTGTCGATTCATAGAACCTCCTATGCTCCTTAAAATTGCCCCTTAGTAGCTTCAAACACATGAGAATATGTACTATTACGAGTAATAGTACAATTTCCGTAGAATGATAGTTGATAACATATTTATGGTCATTGGGAAAAAGTATTCTGAACCTTTTATGAGTTTCCAGCAACCCCCTTGCCAAAAAGACTAAAGTTAAAATTCGTTCTGTCAATTTCGCGTATTAAACAAAAACAAGCATCTATAATTGACAACCTTTCATTTTTTTGAGCCTTTAATTTTATTGGTTCACTGTATTTGGTTTGAAAAGACGAATACGCTGATAGTTTATTTGTTTTACCAGGATTTGTAATTAATTTATAATTAATATTTACTTATTCTAAAAGGGCGTAACTACAGTTCTACGGCAGAATAAACCATTACTTTAGTCTTATCGCGATCGAAAAAAAATAAGCGATCTCACAGTATGCATTGACAATGTCAAATTCAAAATTATGACAGCTTATTTTTTCTGTGGCAAAAGGCACTGGCATTTCATCTATTGTGCCGTAGAACTGGTAAAATGAGAACATATTTTTTATTCATTTGTATTTTTTATATTAAGCGATATAAAAAAATTATAAAAATAGTGTAGTGTTCAGGAGACAAAATGCTTTCGAATAGTATATACATTTTAAAGTGTTCTTGAAATGTTGTCAATTGTCTGTAGTCGGTGAATTTATTTATCATTCAGTTTTTATATTTATGTCAAAAAAATCAATCAAAACCGAGATAAGTTTGAGTTAAAAATAGATATGTTGGTAGTAAGATTGTTTTTTGCATTACTGCATCGTCATTAGATCTGTACAATTTTTCTACAGTAACATGACACGTAGCTAAGCTGTGTACAAATTAATGCCACACACGTTATGAATAAAAGTATTTTTAGTCATCCTAAAATCTCTATACATATGACATTCTTGACATATTAATAAAATAACGCAAATGCAACCCGATAATAAAAATATGTAGAGTTAATATTTTGCTTAACTTATGATATGAGAAAGATTGCCCAAATGGCAAAAGTAGTAAGTACTTCACCTACTTCTTGGTAGTAGTCACGGCAAATAAAGCTGACTAAAAACATAATATACCTATCAGTGGCGTGGCGTAAAAGATATCCTTGGGCAAGCCGGTGCAGATTTGGAGTAAATTTTCGTTAAGAGCCGTGGAATAAAGGTGCTCAAGTGCCTGATATTAGGCAAGCCGGTAGGAATCGAGTTCTTTGGACGCCACGCTACTGATACATATGTGATACCTAGGTATGTCAAAAGGGCGCTATCTTTGAGATTAATTTGGCAACAACTGATATAGTCCAAAAAATCTATCACAGCGTCGGTATAATGACAATTAGTTGAGATGCCTGTCAGTAGTGATGTGATGTTAACTGCGTAATATAATTTTAGGAAAAAAGTACTTTCTTATCCTGAAGGTGTCTTCTTGCAAACGCTCGTACACATGATTACTTATGTTCCGCTGTCAACTATGAATAGTTTTTGGCATTTCGACTGGATGATAATTAATATTTGTCTTTCAAATTAAATGTAAACACCAGAAGACACAAACTTATATCATTGACAAGCAATCATAAAACTTGCGTACAAATTTAATCCAGTGAAATTCCGCAAGCCTTTACGTGGCAACCTAGGTACCGTGCTAGTTAGCTAGCTAATCATTTTTAATGTCAGTTTAATTAATTAAACATACCTATACAAAAAACAATATCGAGGCAATTGTTTTCTTTTGATACCAGTACGTGTCAATGAGCGTTTTCCAAAAAAATACCGGGGTAGCTACTTTCTCAGAATATGGACTTGTGAGGTTTTTTTGGCTCAGAATCGTTAGTACTTTTGAACCTTATACGTAAAAAAAAAAATTTTTTTTCCATTACGTCACCATTTTGCATAGTGTTTGTATGAACGTGACGTAGTGGAAAGACAAAAATCCCATACAAATTTTGGGACACTTTTTTTTACGTATAAGGTTCGAATGTAGTAACTATTCTGAGCCAGAAAAACCTCAAAAGTCCATATTTTGAGAAAGTAGCTACCCCGGTATTTTTTTTGGAAAACGCTCCAATACGTAGTATTATCAGGTGATGGTATATAAACGGCTTGATTGAGATTTTTATGTTTTCTTAGATTCGTTACGATTTGCCCCTATATTTAGTTTGGGCGTAACGAAACTGAGAAATTCAAAATTTGTACGGAAAAGTTGGGACATTTTGCACTACTTTTTTTATGTCATAAATGAGAAGTGCTCGTGATTCTGAGTAAAATGGTATAAGATACACCATGATCAGACAAAAAAGTAAAAGGTACATTTACTGCAATTGACCCAAAAACCGAACAAGTGCAAGTTAGACTCGCGTGTAAAGGGTTCAGTACGTTCAAAACCACATCAAAACTATACAACACGACATGTAACTTTAAATTCCATAAACGTTTTAGAGGTTTTCCTGTAATCTATAGGTAAAGGACTATTTTTTGTCTTTTTTTTTCAAAATATTAGGTCCAATCGTTTTGGAGATAAGGGACGTCTATTTTCATAAATAACTTCAAAACTATTTATATGAAAATATATTTGGGAGTCTCACATCGAGCCCTTGTTTACCCTACAAATTTGGCCCCCTTGTTTAAAATTCATATATTTCCGTTACACGTTCTTCTTTGGGATATCGACCTTAATATATGTACCAAATTTCAACTCAATCGGTCCAGTACTTTCGGAGCAAAGTGGCTGTGACAGACAGACAGACAGACACGAATGATCCTATAAGGGTTCAGTTCTTTTTACTTTTGAGGAACGGCCCTAGAAATAGATTTAATTATTGTTTCTGCATAACCATGTCCAACACCACAAACTCTTAAAAAATATAGGAAACTCTGAAAATATCTATCTCGTAACTTGCAATATTGTCACTTTTACCTAGTATTAATTGCCACAGGCTTCGAATTGTCTGACCGGGCGTCAACCTTTACCTATTTTGTCCCTTAGTTGACATAAAGGTCAGAAAAATACGGTAAATTTATATTCGCGTGAATCGTTTTAAATTGTTCGCCCTCCAAAGGTCCTTCGCGTAAATCGAGATGTCCTATATCAATGTGAATTTCAGTAGACCGAGAGCATAATTTCTGAATTAAGCATAGTTTTGAATTAGAATAATTTCTTAAATATGTTGTATTGTATAAGTCTAATTTAGATAACGTACCTACCTATATTTATTAACTAGGATGAATTCTTTAATTTTTACGAACCGGCTTCACAAAAAGCCGAGGTTCTATGGCCGATTGTTTTCAATTGATACTTCCATATTAGTTCTAGTACCATCTTTTTCCAAAATCCTGTTCTGATGATGGGCTCCACGAGGAATTAAGGGAACTCCTCAAATATTATAAGCGCATGTATAACGATTTGTAAAGAATTAAGAATGAATTTTAACTTTGTTGATTTCAATAGGTATTCATATTGTAATGGTGGAGAAAGAGCTATTTTTTAACAACTAACGTGATCTTTCTTACTATGTAAAAGCCTTCAAACCATATGCGTACTTTAGTCTTTGTTGTATTCCAAAGTTCCAAACATAGACTAAAATATGCTTACATCTATGCTTGAGTAGGTACATTATTTTAGCTTCTGTGTCAGTAATCAGTATTACTTAAGTAGGTACGCACGGAGCTGTCAATAAATCAATGTATGTACCCTTTTAGGAATCCTCCCACTTTGGTCGTAAAGATAAACATTTTCAATGAAAACAAATGGCTGTCGACAAAACAAAAACAAGAAAAGAATTATTGAACTTTTGTCTTTTGTGTTCCCGTAAATTGTGGTGGTAAAAAAGTGTGGGCAAATCGAGTGACTAATTTTGAATTTCTAGACAATGGGTTGATCTGCTGAGGTTGTGGGCGACTGCTACTGCAGTGCTGCGTTGTACCGCGACTTGTAATTTGCCACGCCGCTGCGGGAGGTAAATCGGTGCTCGTATATTTTTTTTGTTAGTCGTAACTCTGTGCTATAAGTGACTGAAAGTGCTTTTGGCGATCATTACATTGCCGACGTACGCTGCTTAGAATACAATTTGCATAACTTACATTTGGCACATGTAGAGACAGGGGTTTACCGTCATTTCACAAAAAAACATCTCACAAATGATCACTTAACAAATAAAGATTCACAAACTATTCATTTCACAACCAAAACATTTCTCAAAATCCACATTTCATTTTTTTTATGTTATAAGTGGCAAACGAGCAGACGAGCTACCTGATGGAAAGCAGTCAACGTCGCCCATGGATATCTGCAACACCAGTGGTCATCCAGGTGTCATTTATTTGACAAATGTGCATTCAGTAAATGTAACATTTTGCAAATATGTTGGATGGCAAATTATTATTTTACAAATGTTCAATTCCCAAATACTTAAATATTTTTTTAAACAAGTCATATTGCAAACTCCGACTGATAAATTAATGTCTGCAATTTTTATTAGGGGCAAATAATATACAGACAGGTGCTTATAATCATAGTGTTTCTGATGTCGCCCTACTTTAATTTATATTGTGGTCACAAGATACCTAACACTCCTCCTCGCTTCGCTCGTGGTCGTTCCTAATGGTGACTCTGAAAATATTTTTCTTTATTGGTAGTAAGTCGGAAGGGTTGCAGTCAATATTAAAGATTTGCACTGTAACTTAACTATAATACGCAAATAACACAAAATACATTTAAATATTTTCATCGTCATATCTCGGCTATTGGGGATGACGACTGGGTTAAAAATATATAATTATATTTAGTCCGTCAGTTAGATTATCGAAAAATATGGGACACGTATTTTTTGGTTTATCAAAATATTAAATATCAACAAAGTTATAGAGCATCAAACTTCTGGAGTGGGGGCTTGTGACGTCACTCCTAGGGGAAAATTGTACCTAGGAGTGACGTCACTCGAAACTTCTAAGCACTCTATCTTCGTCATTTTTTGTTTGTCAAACAAAAACAAAAAATATGTGTACAATATTTTTTAATAATCTAACTGACGGACTAAACAGTTTTTTTTTGTCGTCTAGCCCATTATTGAATAGTTTGTCAAATAAAAATTGGTAATATGTGGTTTTTTCAAGTAAATATTTATGTAATAAACTATTTGTAGAACGTAATTTTGCGAATCGTCTAATTTAACATTAGTTAATTTGCCAAACGTAGTTTATAAAATTAATATTTGTGAAACGTTTTTTGTGAAATGATTGGATACCGGAGACAGGGGCTCTATCGCCTCTATCACTTGTTTTTGAGAATTAAAACAGATACTTATGTCTGACAACAACTTATATATACAGCAATAGGTTCTGTGCATAAACGTCATTGGGATGTTATATCCAGTTTTTATAACCTCAATATTTTCATTCTACAAGCTCTTTTTGCTCGACTATGAACGCTATAATGAATTCCACATAAAGAACCTACTTATAGGTTAAATTAACGATAAAAAACCTGAAATGTGAGCCAAGAAACTGGTCTACCACTTTTGAACTCTAATACAATTAGGTCAAAAAGTGGTAGATCACTTTTTGGCTCACTGTAGGTACTCGAATGGACTTACATAGCGCAACATGCAGTAAAGTAGTTTAACTTATAATGAACCAAACCAAAGTGCCTACATCATACGAAAATCGGTCACTGAGTTAAAATCATCCATCTTCTAAAATATTGTTGTATTTCTCGGTTAATTGCTAAGTTGTTCATATCAATCTTTAATTGCTAACTCTTACAGCACTCTCAATTTATTGATATTGTATTTTTTGCTCTCTCGGTGGTATACGTGTGAGCAAGTATCATATTTGACAGTGAAATGATTGGGTGACGAGCCATATATTAAGGTAATTTTCGTTCTTCTAAAAATAGTATTCTCAAATTATGTAACCAAAATTCTCTATTCGGTTCTAACTCTAAACGGGTCCTGTTTCAATAACGTTGAATAAGCAAAGGCCATGTTTTCTCATACCCATCATAAAGCCAGGAGTAACTGCTTTAAATGTAAAGTAATGTTTTGGTTGAAATGAATCGCCGTCTCATTTGTGAATAAAAAGCGGTATTGAGATGAGGCCGTGTTCACGGCGCTCGATTTGGTTTCACCTTAAGGGTCACACATAAATTGATTTGCCAGACGTGTATATGTGTTACTTCTTTTTATTTACTAACAGCATGACAAAAACACATAGTCACAATTTACGTCCCACTTTTGGGACCCTACCACTTTTCTCAGCCGTGTCCTTCTCGTTCAGGAGCCATACCAGTATTATGGGTTAGGTTAGGGCATGGTTAGGGACAACAAAGATAATCCAAATTAAACTTTCTAACGCTGGAAATATAGGCACATGTCACGATATTCCAGGGTGGAAAATGTACATGCAAAAGAAGTAAATGGAGTGATGGCGTTTAGGAACGGCGGCGCGCTGCACACTAGGTTCAAATTCAGCCTGTTCGTAAATGTTCCTTTGTGTTAGGTACATTTTCTTCGCCGCTTGACTCCATGTGGTCATCAGTATTTAACATTTTTATATAGGTACATGCAGGATTTTTTTATACGATTTCTATCAAAATATCTCACGAAAAAACTGTTTTACATGAAAATTGTCGTTAATATGGATGTTAGTAAATAAATAGATTTAGAAGCATTTCGTAAATTGAAATCTAACTGACGCTTCGTTACCTTCAATGTAACAATTAAGACGCATTCCGGTGAATCATCCACCCGAGACTTGTATTTTTATTGGCTGTTTGCATTATTAGGTGCCTGCCTCGACAAAGATATACTTCACAGATAAGCAGAGGTAAATGAAACCTTATCTACCCGGTATAAAGTCTAGAATTAAATCTGTTGCCGAGGTCGGCGTCGCACTCGAAAGCGTTTTGAAATCACCTTGGATGTGCTTGAAAAAATGGCAATATATGGCTGACGTCACGAAAGATTTGCCTACCAAACGGAAAATCCAATAGAGCGCGTAATACGAAGCAAATGTCCCCTTATTGGGGACAGCGACACTCGGGTTTCTACGCTTTGTTCTTAATTCTTTGTCTAGACGATTTTATGACAGTCGAACACCGAGTAATGTCTTTTTAATGGACTCAATGCCCGCTTCTAACAAGAATCTCGCTAGAATAATGAGCTAACAGACTAAATGATAGCAAGAATGGCACAGGAAAACGCCGGCGGCCGGTCGAAAAATTCACAATAACCAGTTTGAGCTGCTTTAGTGCAGATTCGGCAGTTCGATGACTTGCATGTGTGCGAATTTAGGAGGGTGTGGCAGGGAGGGGGTGTTGCAGTCATCAACCGGTGATTCATCGCCTTTGTTCACTCACCTGGTCCACGTGGTGCACTAACACGTGTTCTGCACTGGCCGAGAACCGCCGACACGGTAAGTGTACTCCAACAAGCGCCTGGAACGGTCATCACCAGAGCACCTGATGAAGTACAATGGGCGTGCGGCGGTGGCTTCCGAATCTTTAGAAATTTCCATGGGGTTGGTCAGAGAGGCTCCGCGCGCTACTTCAGGTACCTGACTCGTGAGGACAGCCCTGGCGCCTGGGTAGCACGCGGGGACGCTCCTAGTCTAGTGGTTATGTATATCGGGAACGCGCGTTGCGTGCGCTCGGGGCGGAGGCCGAGGCTCGACTGCAGCTTCAGCCCGCCGACTCGCCCCCCGCGCGTCGCCAGACGTCAGCTGACCGCGGTTGCACCGGCCCTGACATTGGCGCGCCCGCGCCGGGGCGGGGGGGGCGAGGTCGCTGACCCCGCCCGCGGAAGCCTCTTCGCGAATCCCCCCCGGCCGCGGATCCCCCCCGCCCCGCGCCGTCTGTCAGCGCTCTGACATTCAACTTTTGGGACGCTGAATGATTTTAATAGGTTTTTTAGTACTGCCTACATTCAATTCAAACATTGATTTAACCGAATACAGGTAAAACCTACAGGGCTAATAACTGAATTTGTTGGCCTTACCTCTGTATCTAAGTATCTTCCACGGTATAAACTTTTTATCCTAATATTGTAATCAGTTTAGATTTAGAACAACAAAAAATAACAAATCAGAAATATTTAAATGGTAATTAGGATGGTCTTAATTCAAAGCTTGCACATTGGTATCAACTTTAAACCAACACAGAAGATGAATCCTACATTATAACTTATCTCTCCCAGCCTCAAACAGTAAACAGTATTAGAAAGGTTCAGCAACAGCAATGAGATAGCTTGGTAATTTTGTAATCATAATTACCTAACTTTACACAAAGAGTCTCACACCCTACAATTAAGAAATAATCTCTCTCAAAATAGAACAGATATTCCCTGCTCAAATAACCTTTTAAAAATTGTATAGTATCCTGCCAGCATTACCATATTCTAAATTTTCATTTCAATTTAACCAGTATCAATTATTTTATTAACCCGTTGATGTCTTTTATACTCCAAAAAAGAAAGGTAATTATACGTATTAAATTTAACAAGTCAATAACTTGAAAACTTTAAGTTAAACTGTTTTCTTTCGAATCATCGGCTGTTTGACTGGCTACCTCCTGACTCCATCACCAAATTGAAATAATCATAACACAATGTTATAAGAATTCATTGACTTAGTACATAATTGAAAAAGCTGTTGTAATATTTGAACCAATCGAGCTAAATAAAACCGTTTAAAAATACGAATCACTTTTTCCAGAAAATTATACTTCAAAGGAGAAAAATCCTATTGTTCGAACTGTTTCTTGGAAACAAGTACAGTGAAAATTGTTACATTTCAACCCAATTTTATGTTTTATGTCAAGACTTCTCCAACCACGCCTTTAGCATGAATCACGCCTAATATACTGTTTAACACCTACATACCTTATCTTGCATTCGGCTGATTTTTTTTGCACGGTTCACCCTGTAATCTGAAACTGTTTAGTATAATTAATAATTATAATCTTATATATATAAAAGAAGATGTCCTGACTGACTGACTGACTGACTAACTTACTGGCTAAGGACTTACTGGAAAAGTAATTTCACCGTTTTTCAAAATTCATTCCCGAAGGGGGTTAAATGGGGGATGACACTTTGTATAGAGAGGGACCAAACGATTTTTGAAGTAGGAGATCTGAGACTTCGCACATAGACTCATTATATAAGTAGAGAAAAGTCATTTCACCGTTTTTTGAAGTTCACCCCCAAAAGGGTTTAAATGGGGGTTGAAAGTTTATATAGGGACCAAACTATTTTTGAAGTAAGAGATTTAAAACTTCGTACATAGACTTTTCCATAAGAGTAACGAAAGCTAAATTCATCGTTTCTCGAAATTCATTTCTAAAAGGGGTATAGGTATAACGAGGGTTGAAATTTTGTATACGGACCATACGATTTTTGAAGTAGGAAATCTAAAACTGATTGAACTGAATAGAACTGAAATGATTTCAACATTTATTAAAGTTTATGTCCAAAACGAGTTGAGTACGGGTTGAAAGTTTGTTAAGTAAATTGCCTCCTTATCTAGACACGCGGCAGCGTGTCAAGCCAAGTTCAAGCAAAACTGGCTAGCCAGCGCCAAGTGTAATATTACACGAACCACTTGGTGCCACTTTTGACCCTTCTATAACTCAAAACCTCTTTAACGTAAACACATAAAACTACGTGTTTAATTATATCTATAAGGACATCTAGAAGCCCAAATTTCATGAAGTTAGCTCAAACGGTTATAAAGATATGAAGGTCAAAAAGTCGTAAATTTTAGCACTGACTGACTGACTCACTGACATATAGTACCTAAACCTAACCTATTTCCAGATGACCTAGAAGGATGAAATTTGGAATCCAGCTCGGTAATTGTGTGTAAGCGTAGGAAAAAATCTAAAAATAAAAAAAAGTTAAAAAATAGGGGGGTCCCCATACAATTTTTTTTAATTGTATCTTTGGAACCGTTAATGAAATTTGGAATCCAGCTCGGTAATTGTGTGTATAAGCGTAGAAAAAAATTTAAAAATAAAAAAAAGTAAAAAAAATATTATGAAAAAAAATTGTATGGGGACCAATTTTTTTTTTAATTTTATCGTTGGAACCGTTACAAGCAGATATTTGAAACTATCTCAATATATGTATTATTATATTTGCTATATAACAGAAATATAAAAATAAAGCTAAGTCAAAAAATAAGTGGTGTCCCCATACAAAAAACTTGTAATACGCGCTAAACAACCGGCCAACGGTGTGTCGTCGGCGGCGCGCGGCACCACATAATTTTACACTATCTCTAACATTCAAGAGAATATAGACAATAGCATAAAAAAGAAAACCATGCAGCGGAAACGCAAGAAAAAACATTAAATCTTAATACCTGCCTAGTTTTCTTTACAAAAAGTAATGATATTGGTGGGATATCATGAAACATAGGTCGGAATTACAGAATCGTTTATTATTCAAAAGTGTATCCCACCAGAAACATAAATGTAAAAAAGGAGAGCCAAGTTCAATACAAAAATCATGCTAGGCTGTGGGCTTCACCGCAAAAAGAATGGAGATCTAAATGAGTGCCAAGTCCTATGCAAAATCCAAATATGTATATTATAGGAACAAAATAACATTATGAACAAGTCTTAAACTATTTCTTTGCTTTATTGGATACCTATAACAATTGCTGTTATTTAAAAATGTGAGATCTTAAAGTAGTTAGCCAGTTTTTATCAGAATTAAAAAAAAATATATATATATACATTTATATGTTGAATAACTTTATAAAATGACTGATGTTATAAAAGCTGGCCAAGTCAAATCTAACCTACTTTAAGATCTCACATTTTTAAATAACAGCAATTGTTATAGGTATCCAATAAAGCAAAGAAATAGAGTTTAAGACTTGTTCATAATGTTATTTTGTTCCTATAAATACATATTTGGATTTTGCATAGGACTTGGCACTCATTTAGATCTCCATTCTTTTTGCGGCGAAGCCCACAGCCTAGCATAATTTTTGTATTGAACTTGGCTCTCCTTTTTTACATTTATGTTTTTGGTGGGATAATTTACACCGCAGACGAAGTCACGGGCATAAGCTAGTATAATATATACAGTGATTTCGTTTTACTTTCATTTCTAAGAAAATTGTTAAGTAAGCCATGATGAATAAATAATAAAAGTCTAGACGAATGAATAATAGGCAAAGAATTTTAGAGTAAATAGCATAAAACAGCACTTATAATATAATAAAGTAATCAAATAGGCATTGTTACACGATTGTTTTTTTACACGACTATGGCGAAGCAAAAGAGGCGATTATGATTTACTTTTAAGCTTTTAGAATGGCACCACATGCCACCGCAAATTCATCCGCGAGAAATTATGGGTTTTTGATACAAACTTTCTTCCACCTGTTTCAACCCTTTAGGGATCTAATTCTGAAAAAAATATTTCTCACTATATCTCTACATTCTCTAAAAATATGCATTTCAAATTTCACCCCGCTATCTGCAGTAGGTAGGTTAAACTATGCGTTACCTTAGTCACGGAATTGTTTTACGTATAAGCACGAAAATACAAAGTAACTCCTGATTTTTTTGTAACAGAGTTAGCACAACATATTTTGGGTTAACTCTCGAATTAAGAACGTAAAATGTTTGTGAACTCTACATCCCGTGCTGAACCAACATGGGGACGATATGTTATGAAATGACGATGAGAAGCTTTTATAGTGGGTCTGTACATAATGTGCGTTGGAAGGATTTTCGATAAATTAGGCATCTCTCGTAGTTTTTTTACGCGTCAGGCATAAGCCTTGCTGCCTGCTCATCATGATTAATTTTAGAGTAGCACTTAAATCGATGGAATAGCTTTCTATCTTGCCTGCTGTACGCCAACTTCTTAACGTTTTGATAAGACCCGACACCAACTTTTTCCTTCACTTGATCTATGTAGCTGCGTCTAGGTCTTCCCTTATCTCACCTTCCTTCTTTCTTCTAATATCATTTTCAAGAAGGAAAGTTCTCAATTAATCTGTATGTTTTTTGTATGTTTGTTACGCGATTACTCGAAGACAGCTGGGCCTCGGAGGTTGTCCCGTAGATGGATCGATTCATCCAGGATCGATCAGGATCTCATGATGGGATCTTGGAGATATCAAGGGAACTTTTCAAATAGGTACCTACTTATTATAGGCACATATGCAGCAATTTGGGTAATTTTCATGACTCTAGCATTTGTTATCGAATGGGTTCATTTGAAATTGGTTATATTAAAATGTTTGATTTTGTTGTTATTCCACAACTATTTGCAACAATAATTATTAACTTATGCGCATAGTTAATAAAATTTGAAAATAAACTCTTTCCTCGCTCAAACTGTAAAAAGGAAGTGTCTTCACATTTGTTGTTGACGTGTTGACGACTTGATTAGTTTGGAACTAGGTCAATTTGTGAAAGATTGTCCCGCAATATCTATTTATTTTTAACGTAACCACAGTATAATACCTAGCAGTAATTGTTCTTCCTACAAAAGTTACATCGCGCGCTTGAATGTGTGCGCGCCGTGTACGAACGCACTACAAGGAAAGAAATAAGAATGCGTCAGAATGCTCCAGTATGGATCGCACTCACACAGTCGTGCTATGCGCGTCTGTGTGAATACGTGTCGCGCACTCCTAAACGGCCTACTTATTCGTCTTTATATTTTGACGTTGCTCAGGTAAGGCGCAAGATGACGTATAGCCGGGTAGCAGATTGCCTATTTTAGTACCTACCTAGCAGCAGCGTGGCGTAAAGGATATCCCTGGGCAAGCCGATGCAGATTTAGTGTACATTTTCCTTAAGAGCTGTACAATAAGGTGCTCAAATGCCTGATATTAGGTAAACCGGTAGGAATCGAGTTCTTTGGACGCCACACTACTGCTACCTAGTAAATTTAATATACATACGGTCTTACCCCAACATTACCTCTATGTCAATGTCAGTAAATCAGGCGACGCGATTATTTAGAGATAGTTATCGAATTAAATTTGCGTAAAATCGAAACTTTAAAATGTATGCGAAGAATATCGAAATCTCTGCATAGTGGTAAAGGCCTAATATGACGTATTGCGATAACCGATAGCTGTTATCACAACGTCATGTTTCGGTTTGGTTTGCGTTAAGCGATGTGTTAATGGAATGGTTACGTAAACATATTCCATAGAGCGTTTTCGTGTTATATCCAACTCATTATCATTATTCAGTACTAGTGGACCCTCCCGCAACTTCGTTCGGTGAAACGAATCGGATAAAAAGTATCCCCAAAGGGGTTTAAATGGGGGTTGAAACTCTGTATAGGGTCCGAAGGATTTTTGAAGTAGGAGATCTGATACTTCGTAAGTACATAGATCCTTCCATAAGGGTACAGAAAAGAAGTTGTACCATTATTTGAAATTCATCTCCAAAAGAGGTTAAAGGCCGAGCCACACCGGCTGCGTACACGTCTGCGTGCGCGTGGCGTACGCGTTGTATAGTATGAATGTTTTTCAAAATGGTGGCTAGTCACGCTCAAAGTCAAGGAGCTGCAGCGTACAGTGCGTGCACACGCAGCCGGTGTGGCTCGGCCTTAAATGGGGGTGCCGTTCAATTGTCATACAAACATTTTGCATAATTTCATTTAACTACGTTTGAACAACATAATGCACGTTTAGCATACAAACAAAATTAATATTTTTTTTACATAATTTTTAAGTAGTATAATACTCATTTTCCATAACAACATTTGGTATAACGTTAAAACACCGAATGACATTTGATATAAAGTGTAAGAAGTATAATGATCATACGGTCTAATAATAATTTGATATAATATATGTCGTATCGTGGTAAAATAACAACGTTACATTAGCCAAAAATATCTGATTATTGGCTTGGATAAAGTCGCAGAGAGGGCGCTAGTTATGACTGACCATTTAGTATTAGATCCTTTTTGAGTAATGCAGGCAGTTTAGATTAAAAGGAGGAAATATGACGTTGATGGATGAATTGTCAGTCATCTTTAGAGAATGTACGGAATTACGTGGCTCTTTGGGAATTTATCGTGTAACTTCGTTTATTATCACTGCGACATTTAGATTGTGTAAAGAAAGACATGAAGAGCAATACACCAGTACTCAAACTGGTGCGGATACTAGATTATTGGATGATTATTGGACCATACCACTAGGGTGGCCAAAGGTGATCCGGAACCCAAAGGTATGGTTGTAGGCCTTCCTCGTCATATACATTTAGCATAATTGTTAAGTAGTATAAAAACATTTATTATAATAATCAAGTGATATAATGGACATAATATTCATTCAGTATAACGATGAACTAATAACATTTAACATCTGGCAATTCTAACCTAACTTAGTAGGTTAGGTTAGAACTTTGATCCCTCACAAATCTCATAATAAAGAACTGTTACTAAAAAATTTAGGTTAGATATAGAACTGTGTCCGGGTAAGGCTGAAAAATTGGGCTTATGTAACATAAAAGTAACTAAAAATATATGTTACTGAGTAACTTAAAAGTTACATAAAAGTATTCTAAAGGGATATTCACAATGTATACAATACAAACACTTTTTGTACTAAGTGTTTATTTAAGAGATCAAATAGGTATATAAGGTCCTAATTTATTAGTTGCAGATATTTTTACAGCTGATAGTACTCGGTCTCTGGAGTATATTAAAGCATGAAACATTATAGCTTTTACGATGTTTTTTTGGAGAAAAAGGAAAAACAAATTTGCTACGTAATAACACCCTGTTAATGTGATTACTAAATGAAAACTCATTGAAAAGATTCTAGTAGCTCTTTTACGTACCACTTAACTGTAACTGGCCATTTCACGTAGATAAATTAAAAGACATTTGCAGTTTTCCCGCCGAACCGTTACGACATTTACGACAACAAATTGTTGATATGACAGATAGTGTTATTGTGACATGTGATAATGCACATGATGATTTATTTAGACGAAATTATAATAAATTTTATTGTTAGGTAAATGAAATCAGAAAAGTTATATGAAAAGATTTCTGAATTTCTATTTAAAGTTAATTATTTTAATGTAAAGTATAATGTGTTAAAATATCTGCAACTAATAAATTAGGACCTTATATACTTTGGTACATTTTTGAACAAAGATGAATAAGTAATTAAAGGCTGATAGCCACACAAAATCTGTCTTCACAAATAAAATTAAATCATAATTTTTCCCCGGATTACTTGTTATAATCATTGTAATTATGTAAAATAAAATAAAAAAATTAAAACAAACCAAATATTTTAAACTAAAAACCCGACTGCAAGAACTTGTAACTGAAAAGAAAGCGTGAACAAAGCTTTACTTTACTTTTATGTTACGTAACTTAAAAATAAATTAAAATGGTAACATATGTAACTTAAAAGTAACATAAAAGTTAACCTCTATTCACTTTCATTTGCATTATATAGAACAATAACAAACATATTAACTCGAACACGACACCTAGCTATAAACTAATATGAAGATTATATTAATAATGTATTACGTAATACAAAACAGAACAAATTTACCATGAAATTCACTCGTAACTTTTAAATTCCATAAAAAATCCTCGGCACAAGTTGAATCGACGCACTGAACTACCCACAAAATGGCCGACCAGTGAGAGGTATACCAAGACTAAAGAATAAATAGTGTTGCCGTTATAATGAAATCAAATTCCGCAAATCAACTGCTAAAATAGCAAGACAGAACGGTTACTTAAATTAAGTAACTTAAAAGCTTCAATATGTTGACTTGACTTATGTTACACGTAAATTATTATTTTAAATGGGCAATGCTAATGTTAAAGCTCGAAAAACGTTGCATTAATATATGACAGTTATAAAAAAAACTCCAACATATCAGTATAATATCACAAAACTAAAAAACGATGATTACAATCTTTCAGGAACATTTTTGGGACATTTTTATTTGTATGGAAATCGATGTAATTGCATAGAAGAAAAAAAAAATTGGAATACAAACACAGAGATTTACATTTGTTAGTGGACTAGAACTAGTAGAAAAAGTTTTGTATTTTGCACGGAAAATTAAAAAAGTAAAATTTTGTAATTACTTTTCGTAAAAACAATGCCGGACGCTTACAAGTCACGAAATCATCCCTTTTTTACGGCCTTACCCCCATACAAAATAAACAATTGATAGATATAGGGCTTAGATTAGGTTAAAACATTTAAGCAAGTAGAGTTTTGCACGAGTTCTTAGCTATGGAAAGGCCAAAAATGGGGGCCGGGGGGGCGAAGCCTTCCTCAAGGGGGCTCGGGGGGCCAAGCCCCCCGCATGAAAAAAAGATTAGACACAAAAAGTAGGTTAGGTTAGGTTTGAACTGCGTCCGCCCACAAAAACGAACTGCTGGCAGAAATAGTAGGTTAGGTTAGGTTAGGTTTGAACTGCATCCCCTAACAAATACGAACTGCTGGAAGAAAAAGTAGTTTAGGTTAGATTTAGTGACTATTATAAAATTAGTTTACTATCAAAATTGCTCGTTATGATTTATGACAGTATGCGCTTCGTTGTTATAAAAAATGAATATTATGTTTTTTAAATATTATACAGGACTGGACAGGATGACTATTATAGTATTTGGACAGGATGACTATTATAGTATTTGGTAATTATAAAAATTTACATTATGAGTATTGTCTATTATGTTTAATGAAATTATGCAATTTGTTTTTATTCGTTTTATTTATATACTACTTAACTACTTATACACGTTGAAATTATGCAATCCGTGTTATGCAAAATGAAACTTCGCAAATTGTTTGTGTGCAAATCATTACACACCCGTTAAATGGGGGTTAAAACTTTGTAAAGAGACCAAATGATTTTTAAAGTATATCTAAAACTCGTTAAACTGAATAGAACTCAAATGATTTCATCGTTCATTAAAATTTATCTCGAAAACGGGTTGAGTAGGTAGGGGTTGAAAGTTTGTTTGTGGACCGTACAATTTTGAAAGTAAAAGGTTTCATTTCAAACTCCATGCATAGCATATAGCAATTAGTAGATTGTTTTTTTTTGTGTTAGTAACAGGTGGTTTATGAAGTGCATTTAATTTTTTGGAAATATTCCTTAAATGGACTAAAGAATTGATTTTCCCGGTAAATGTGCATTGTGCAGTTTTTGGCTCAATATTTGAGGGTTTTGTTTAATTACAACCAAGTTTATCAGTAACTATTTATAAATATTAATTGCCTAATTATAATTTACATCGCAGACGAAGTCGCGGACATAAGCTAGTATACATATATAAAACGAATATCAAATATTACATTATTTTATTCTTAACTAGTTAAATGTCGGTAGCATTTTCATACAAAGCCGCGAATTGTATTAGCAGGAAATGTAAGTACTGCACTTGACACCAGTGTGGTTTTGAAAGTTGTTAGTTTACAATTAACTTAAAAAGTGATAACAATTCAAATTCGAACTCTTATCATTCATTTGGCATAGAGGGCATTTTTTGCATTGTTTTCGTATCGCGACCATCCTGTAAAGAAAGTGCTAATTTCACCAGAACACAGAAATAAATACATGTAATTATGTTTAAAAAAGATTGTATATTGTAAAATTAGGTAAAAAAAATCTTCTCGTTTATATTTAACTTTATTTTTACAGCGTATCTTATTTGTGGAGATTTTCTACTACAAATCGTATTTTTAGATGACTAATAATCACTTCTATTTCGAATTGAAATGTATTCTTTTTCCCAAGAAATGTTTTAAAACATGTTAATCTGAGTATCTATCCTTGACTTGCCCTGCATGCCAAAGGTCTTTGTTGTAGTGATCCCTCTGGAAGGTCGCGCCCGCACCCTTCAGGATTCAAGGTTCGAAGTTCGCGCCGTCAAAGTGAATCGCCCGGCTGTTCACCTCGCTCATAATTAACTTAATGTGCAAAATGGAATAAAAATAATAGACATAATACAACGGAATGTCTCCTTGGTGAACGTTAATACTCGTAATAATGTTGATGCAAGCTTTTCGCGATATTTTAATGTGAATTGAATAGCGATTTCATTCCCATTTCCTTTCCCTTGCCTGCACAAAACTTACTTCATCTTTCCTAATCGAACGATTAGGAATGAAATTCAACCCCTTAGTTTGATTTTCCTATAAAAAGGTTGTGTTGTGCCACTGCAGAGACAAGCGAGTTCTGTCGCTTTGCGCGGCAAGTTTGGCGCAGTAGTGGAACTGGTATGACAGAATAAGATACCCAAAATTACAATATTTGCATTTTGCGGGACGCCGCAGGATCGCTATAGTTAAAGCTGGCAGGGCTGGGCAAAATACATGATTTGATTTAGTTGAAATACAAATTACAAAATACTTTTCCACAGGTATTTGAAATACGAAATACAAAATACTTCGAGGTCGTGTAGTTGAAATACAAAATACAAAATATAGTATTTTGATTAGTTTTAATTGAAATACAAAATACAAATTACAAAATACATTGAGGGCAGTGGAAATCCACGCGTTAAGATGTAGTTCTAATTTGTTGTTATGACTGTGACTGAAGTGAATCCAATCCAAATTTACACCTACGCCATTTTTGAACTTTTTTGGATTCGTGCTATATGCATTTTTCACAGTAACATCTTTGGCACAAATTAACTACATTAAATTTGCTATAAATTAGATTCTTTTAATTTTTACTGTAAGTGTGATAGGTACCGAGAATTAAGGTTTTGAATTTCAAGAAACTCCAAAAAGCAGATATGCTCTTTCAAACTTTGTGTCCACCTTGCCCATTTATATTCCGAGCTGATTCTCGGCACAGTTGTTCCTTGGATAGTCTTGAGTGCTTTGACATTGAGAACTATCAATATATCAAGAAGCCTTGCGCGAGTAGTAGCGGGTGAGGTGAGAAGTTCGGATTCAACACTTTTTAGGGTTCCGTACCTCAAAAGGAAAAAACGGAACTCTTATAGGATCACTGTTGTCTGTCTGTCCGTCTGTTAAGGCCCTTTCTCTCGGGAACATCTGAAGGTATCGAGCTGAAAATAAAACCATATACTCAGGTCTACAGTCCCTTGAAACTGTGAAAAATCTAACTTCTAAGTTAACGTGAAAAAAAGATACGGCCGTATATGCCACAAAGAACGTAAATTTCGACACTCTGGAAACCAAAATTCAAAGGGTACTTTCCGTTGACTTAGAACTATGAAATTTGGCAAATAATAAATGTTTCCCTATACTTGTAGTATTTAAGACGTTATTGACCGTCTTACTACAAGTATAGGGAAAATCTGAAAACTAAATTTATAATTAATTAAAAAAGATAAGAATTTACTAAGGAAATCAAAATGTGTAGGGTATTTAATATATGTAGGTACCTACAAATTTGTATGGAACCCTCGGGCGAGTCCGACTCGCGATATTTTTTAACCAATTTTACTCCAAAACTATGTATGCCAGCGAAAATCGTATAAGGACATTGGCAAACCCTGTACAGTAAACGGCCATAAAGAATGCACATCGGCAATCATCGCATTTCCGAATACAAACGAATGCTAGTTTTCATGTACATCAATTATTACATTAATTGTTCATCAGAATTTGAATTTAGAACTAAGTACTTTATTGTTGTTTTGTTTTGATTTCACGTGGAATATATAGAGCTGTAAAACACGATGTAATTAATTATATTTAATTATTGCTTGTTGGAGAAAAATAATATACATACATATATTCACGCCCATATTCCTACAAGGGGTTGACTGAGCATTATCAACTGATGTTATACTACTAGCATATTTAAATGTGGGTTTAAAGATCGACAAAAAGTGTAATATTGCGGTGACGGTATTTAAACATTGTAGATAATTTCGCGTGACTGGCAAAGTAACGGCTTGCCTTTTTTTCCTATAGATGCCATAGCACAAATTTAATTTTGTAAAAGTTTTAGCAACTCTATATATACATATATTGACTTGGATATGCGACTGCACTCTCTCGCATTTGAACCACGACTGACAAAACAAACGTCATGGTGTGTGCGACACAGATATCGCTATACGAAGTCGAAATTAGCCGATTGCCTCTTTCCAAAGATCGATGTGCATTCTTTATCGCCGTTTACTGTACTTTGTCTTATTTTTTGCAATAAAGTGTTTACATACATACAAACCATTAAGACATGGCGATTTTTTTTTCTGCCACACTCAACATTTTCATATAAAAACCAGACAAATGCGATTCGGACTCGCCCACCGAGGGTTCCTTACAAATACTTGAATTTCAAAATAAAGTCTTTAAATATATACTATATGTTTTATGATTCAATTACAAATGTATAGTTTACAGATATTTCCCTATATTTGTAGTATAAGACGGTATGACTTGCCAAATGTCATAGCTCTAGGTCAACGGTAAATACCCTACCCTACAAATTTTGGTTTCCTTGAGGGTGTCGAAATATACGTTTTTTTTGTGACATAAACGGCCATATCTTTTTTTACGTTACCTTAGTAGTTTGCTTTTTCACAGCTTCAAGGAACTGGCGACCAGAGTATACCTCAATGTTTTTATTTTCAACTCAATACCTCTACGCGTTCCCGAGATAAAGAGTCTTGAAAGACAGATAAACAGAAGGACAACAAAGTGATTATATAGGGGCTCCGTGTTTTCCTTTTGAGTTACGGAACCCTAGAAGTGGAATAAAGCAATAAATCCACAAGAATAGGGTTTTTGACAACAATCAAAATAAATTCATTAACTCTAACCAGCAATGTACGCTTCCAAAACAGCCCGGATAAAATCATTCAAACTTATTTTCGTGCCATCAACGATTTTACAATGACGAAAACTAAAAATAAGGCACCATATTGAGCATGACGTCACAACAAGATATTTCATACTAAACTGCATACTTTCGGAGCGCTTTGACACTTCATAAAAAGAAGCTGATTTGAACTGTCATCAAGTAGCCTATTGTAAACTTTTCATAGGTATATCTTATTATTTTTAACTACGAGAGACGCCATGGAAAAATATTAGTTAACAATAAAACGACACTCATTTGGTGTTCGATCACTCATTCCGGGTGGAAAGTTTAAGAGGAAATAGGAGGGCAGTTTTTCCATACAAACGTAGTCCCCTGTTTCCTTCCTGGATAATGCCAGTAGAGCAATAATTTTTTGTCCAAAAATCTATGGCTACTATTGATATGTTCCTATGTTTTCCTTTTTACGATCAATTGATTCTCAAAAGAGATATTAACCTTCAAAAACCTAAAAAAAATGCCAGATTTTCCGCTGTGCGCTCTGCGGGCGAGAGGCGGGCAGTGCGGGACAGTGACACATTTTACAAATACCTAATTTTCAATTCTCTCGACCTTACTGTTTCCTCTTAATCATTCAATATTATTGATGACTGTCCAATTGCAATGTATTTTGTTCGAATGTATTTTGAAGCCATAGATATTTGAAATACTAATTACAAAATACCTCAACATCAGGTATTTGAAATACCAATTACAAATTACATTCTTAGGAAGTAATTGAAATACAAATACCAAATACGTATTTGTATTTCAAATACGTATTTCAATTACAAATATTTCAAATACTGCCCAGCCCTGAAAACTGGTAATGGCTGATAGATAGATAAGATAGATAGAATATGTATAAAATTATAAAATTAGCACACTCTATGCCTGGAATTCCCGATGTTATCTGTTGTTATCTCCACTACGAGATGACGTCGACGGGTCGAAGCGCCGCGGTGACACTGCGGCCACGCGGGCGCCGGCGCGACCTCGAACAACTTCGAAGGGTCTGGGAGCCTACTAAGTTCAAATGGGAAAATTCGAATCGTGCTGTCCCATTTGCACAACTTGCGTGACAGTAAAGTGGGAGGGATGACTTGATTCGGATTTTCACTTTTTTAGGATTTGGCAGACAAATCTCTGTGCCACGCCTTGAACAACATGGGGTACAAGGTTAAGAATGAATGCATGAAGCAGATGCAGATTTATATGCAAGGGAAACGCTGAGTGACATTTCGAAATTAACATGACGGGAGCAAATGTAAATAATAGACCAGTATTGTTTACTTAATTTGTTGTTGTACCTAGCAACAAATAATATTCAAAAGTTGCTCCTTGGACTTGTATAACTCTTTAGAATCAAGAAGCCAAAAGATGATGGTTTGCTCAAGCTGCTGTTACGTTACGAAAGCATAGAAATTAAATAGTTTATTATATATTAAATATAATAATCCCTCTATACCTAATGCATTCAAAAACCGCAAATTAACACCAGCATCAAAATAAACTGTTCTGTTGGAACCAATTTCTTATCTGTGAAAATATTATTATTGCTTATTAATAACATCGCATTCAATGTTATTATAACATTAAAACATTCTGAAAGACAATCGAAATGAAATGTCAATTGCAAATAATTTTGACAAATGTCGCACGTTGATATCGAACTATATGATCGTTAAGGCCGACTCTAATTTGCCTCTGAATTAATAAAAACTACGATTGAGTGACATGCGTGAAAAAAGTTTTCATTTACCGCCATTTTACATTTTTTATTTGCGGTTTTAGAGAGCTTATACCTAATACGTGTGAAGATAAAGCAGTGTATACAACTATAGGTACCTACATGACTTGCCTTCGGCTCGTTTTATAAAACCACACTCGTATTTCAAGGTATTATGTATCAGTTGCATAATAGATTATATACTGTACGACGACACGGCCTATTATTTCGAAATTGGTCTACGTTATAATGAATACATTGAAACGAAGAAGGTATATATTTTTTTAAATTAACAATAATCATCAACATCATTTACATGCTGTTATAGCATTCGTGGCACATTTGTGAATTAAAAAAGGTCCCGATTCCTCTGACACAAGTCTGAGTCGAGCATGTCACGAGACGTCTACGGGTCGACGAGCCCCGGTCACTGTGACTGACTCTGCGTGGACTCTATACTCTCGGACATTTGCACGACCTTGTTTTAAGGTCTATCGGGGGTTGAGGGGGTTGGGATAAGGGTGATTTGAGTCATCCTGTTGTTCATACATATAACAATAGTTTTTTCAATACATTGGTTTTGGGTGGTAAATGTGTTTTGTTGATTCTTGTTATCTGCTTAAAACAACATGCGAAGTCTTAAATTAGTAATAGGGTTCATACATACAGCCGTGGAGATGTGGGTTGGAGTCTCACCCGAGCCATTTAGTTTTAAATATTCGGTTTAATAAAAGCATTTGGATTTCGTTAGCAAACGCTTCCTCCTTCGGAGAGAGGCACAACTTTCGATTGCCCCAAGTGGCCAATTTTTGACCAAACGAGACACAGACAAATCAAAACAAAATAGCAAACGCTTCTGTTGTTACGTTTCGTTGACACTTAGGAGCCTAAGTGTTTAAACGGAATCGCAGAATTGAAAGCAAACCGTTAAGTTTTTCTTGATATACCTACCTATATAACTAGATATGAGTTGTCAGAAGAATGGGGCTCTCCGAGCGTTACGCCACGGTATTGCTCGGGTCAGTAGCAGCCACCAGCGAGCAGTAAATGCGGAGTGGGTGCATTTTATTAACGGTCGGCTATGGCTGTAAATCTCGATACAACCAAAGTGTACGTAGAAACAGTAGCGGCATTTTACAACATGCTAGTGAGCTGTAGACCTCGCGAATCTGTCAAGTCCCATGGCTCCGCCATTTTGAAAAAATCCAAAAACTGAGTCGACAAAAAATATATATAAATTATCGAACCTGCTCACAAAATTTGACCAGGAGAACAGACATCTGCCTGTCGGAAGTACGAACGCATTTTAGCCTAAGCTGAAGCAGAGATACTTCATTCGCTTGGCTCACTCGATCAAGAAAAACAGGAGGTGCACAAATCAGTTGTATTTTTTTAATGTTTACTACCTAGTCGTTAATAAAAATCTTTTTTTGTTGAAACGGTGCACTTCCAGATAGGTCCTATTTTTTTCAAAATCCAGGTCTAATCGTGGGATCCATGACGAATTTAAGGAACTACTGGAATATTAAATATACCTATACCTGCACATGTAACAATTTCAATACTTTTTTAGGGTTCCGTACCTAAACGCTTAGTGCCTTATCACACTTGCGACTTGCGGGCGAGTTTCCATAGAAACATTTGTATGGAACTTCGCTTCTAACTCGCCCGCAGATCGCAAGTGTGATAAGTAGAGCTCGGAATAGGTAGTGCCTATTTACCTAAACTTTGCGGAAGGACGTAACTAAGAGTGGTTACAACCACCAAAAATAATTATTTATTTTTATTGTACGAGGGACTTCCCGGGATTAATAAGAATACATAATCTTGACTGACCCTTTTAGATACAACAAATAGGTGTTATACTCACAGTATAGAATAAAAACTTTACTGATTATTATCTAAAAACACCACTTTCAAAATTCGGCTTAAAGTTAACCAAATTTCAGAGAATCACCCATACATATTTTTAAAGTATCTCATGCATTTGCTGGTATCATAGTTATTAATGTTTGACGTCGGTTATTTTGATATTATAAATTAGTGTTATTGTTTCAAAACACTCATTGAATATAGACTCGAAAAAGCCGTTAACTTAATAATACATGCCACTAACTAAGGATATCAAACTAGGCTATGTATGTCTTACTGTAGGTACTTGCATGCACTGCGTTGCATGAATATTCGCTGCGCGGCAGGCGTAGAGCAATTATCGTTCTCGTTAACCAATCGTTTTACACCCGTTTATTGAACTTGTAAACTGTTATCGTTTAATTAGACCCAGCATCTAATTTACTGCACTTATTTATAAGATTTACTTGCCTTGAGCAGCAAAAATTATAGGTATAACTGAAAGTTAAGGGTGCTATTCTACTTGACATTCTTTGCCAGATTCGATCTCATAGCTCGAAGAACCAATGGCCGATGGGGCGTAAAATTTCTCGAAGACGGGTAATTCCATCAAAATGTAACACAAGTTACCATTTCATCGCGTGTTTATTTATTTATGGCGTAAATTTAAGTATTTATTTTAATTTAGATAAGTATAATTTTAATCCCTAGAGACACCTGAATTTGTACCATCAATATCACAACACGCGAAAAATTGGTACAGATGTACAAAAACAATTTGAAATAATTTGAACAATTTGTGAATTGGTACAAAATGATTTTCCATCGTACTTTATCGGAAAAGTTCGTATTTATCGTGCTCTCTCAATCAGCTTCAGTACCTACCCATCTTACAGCCGCCATTTTTCACTTTGATATTTGACACTAAACAATAAAGTTCCATATTAATGGATATGAAAACGTCACTCATTTAATACAATCATTGATTGACAGTTCGGGTGCCATCGTATTCCAATTGAGATCCGAGTTTTCCCGGTGGAAAATCATTTTGCACTACATCTGTAACTTGTGTTACTCTCTGTCGTGGAATTGCCCGGACCACGAACCGGAAGACACAGCGTGAGATTAGGTCAGAGTCTAGGTCGCCAGAAGTAGGTGCTTAGATGGAAGCGAAAGACATGCTAGCGTTTATTGTGGATGTTTTAGGGGACCTATGTTCAGCAGTGGCCGTCTCCAGATTGAAATGATGATGATTAAAAAAACAGGATGTTTAATTTGTCGCAATAAAAAATAAAATTAAATAGCTATACCGTGTATCTCACATTCTAGGCATTCCAGTTATCTAGGTCGCGAGCTGGACTGGAAAGTAATTACCCGGCAGACGTGGCCTGAAAGTTATTAAGCGGTCGCGTAATAAATCGCTGTAATAAAGTTTGATACCTTAATTATTACTTAGGTATTCTTAGATTGACGCTGCTTTGACTCGCCCTAAATTCGAAAAGTAGTTAATTAAAGTCATAATAAGTGTCTGCTAGAAGTGAGACTTAGGTAATTCGGACATCAAGAACTTGTCGTCTAACTTTTAAAGAAAAGAGTAACCGTAAATGTCTGTAATAAAACCGGGCTAGGGCATGTCGGACCATGCTCAGCGTAGGGTTTCGCAGCCATTACTACAAAGAAATGCATTTCGCATTAATTAGATTGATATATTATGGTTTGCATGAGATGACCAGGGACGCGACGTTCCTTTATCATCGCTTGGAATTACTGCGGATATGTAGGGCTTACCAGTGCCGGATTAAGACTACTTGAGGCTCTAAGCCATCCTCGCATGTGCCCCCCCCCTCCTATGGCTCGCAGTCTAAAGCTCGCCAAAATATGTTTTCCCCAAACCCTCAAAGGGCATTTCTCCAGAAATATGTCTGCGACTCATTCAACTGTTTCCATACATTTAGTATGAAAAAGGGTCAGATGAATGAGGTGACCGTAGACATATTTCTGGCGAAATGCCCCAAACACACTGTAAAGCTAGTCGCTGATGTTGATTTTTAGGGTTCCGTACCAAAATGGTAAAAAAGGAACCCTTATGGTGCGACTCTGTCTGTCTGTCTGTCCGTCTGTCACAGCCAGATATCTCAGGAACTACTGCTGCTATCGGTTTGAAATTTGGAATAGTGTTAAAAGTAGCTAACCCGAGCTTATTGGACATAAAAAAAATCATGTACCTTTTTTACTTTTTTTTTAAAGGGCTCCGTAATGGGATTTTGAAAATTGAAAGTAGGGCTAATATATCGAGTGGGGTATCAAATGAAAGAGCTTAATTTGTAGATTAAAATACCGTTTTTATTTTTTTTCTTAAATAAATAGTTTTTGATTTATGGCGAAAAAAGTTTAAAAAAATACCATTCCCCCCTATTATCTCCGAAGTTACTTATCAGAAAAATGTGTCATAATTACCAATTATTAATGTCGTCCTAAATATTACAGGAAAAATATAACGGTTTTCCTCACTTGCACCAATTTTGAGAAATTTGCAAAAATCATAACACATACTTATTTGCTCCTACTAAACTAATCGCCATACAGTTTTTCTTGAACTATTCATGTATCTACTTATTAGGATTATTATTATTATTAGGAAGACCGTTATATTTTCTCTTCCTAACTGGAATACTTTTTTAAAAATTTACAAAAATCTTAACATATTACCCTCCCTACGAGAGCCATCTAGCGGAGAGTAGCAAAACTAAGCGATGGTTTATATCAGATTACATAAAAAATGTCTATTAAATACAATGATCACTCATCAGGAATCGGGAAAAAAACATAAAGTAACAATAATTATTAAAAACTCTATAATAGGAGTATGTTAGGAAATTTGACACTAGTAAATACCATAAAAATGAAATACCACTAGCGCCATCTAGGGACACAAATCTAAAATAAAGTGTGCTTCAAAACATGATTCCTTCATGAAAAATGATACATGAGAACTAACTTAGTTGACAAACAATTATTTCAATCAGCCAATAACAAAAAGTAACGTTTAAATTTAAATTACAAGTAAAATTTACGCGCTATTTAGTATCAATAGATGTCGCTGTAGCATACGCTGCATCGCGCTGTTAAGATTTTTCCAGGTTTAATAGGGCTAAAGTGGGTTTAAGGCAGGGTTGCTGTTAGTCGTCAGGTTGGTCTACTTATGAGTTTATACGGAACCCTCGGTGCGCGAGTCCGACTCGCACTTGACCGGTTTTTTTTTCTTAGCCTACAAGAGTGTCCCGCTACTGCTGGGCAATATTCACCTTTACGTTTTCAAATATGTTCATATTTTTAAGACCAATAGGAATGAGGAAAGCAAGAGCAAAAATAAAGGATTAAGAAGAGAATCGCAGGAATTACGTGAAAAAAAAATACCATTAAAAATTTAAACTGTATTAAACGTATTAAATTATTTGTTGTAATATTTACACCAGATTAAGATTAACAATCAATATATTTGAAATACAGTACAAAAAATAATATCTTTCATAAATAAAACGAAACTTTGTACACTGTTCTTAGTCTAAATTGAACTATCTAACCTAAACAATTTCACTAAATATTTACAATTTTGACAGATGTTTACAAATTAGCTATGTCCGAATCACTTACGAGTTACGAAACTCTGTCAAGTGTACACCAGTACGTCTAGCATAACTGGCCGCGACTTCGTTTCTCGCGCGACAGAGCATCACCTGACACTGTCACACGATATTGTGTGGAAAGAGATAGGTAGCATTTGTCGCGCGACAAAGAGTCGCGTGTCACAGTTGTGCTAGAGGTACAGATACGATCATAGTACTATTGTATGAGCAATCATGAACCGAGCCCGCATCGCTCAATGTGACACCAGTCGGCGACATAAAATCTAACACCCTTAATTTTCGGTTCCTCTGTGAACGTGTTCAAATCTAGTGTTGTAATAAGCGGATTGCAGCATTTGGTCATGCGGTTCTGAAAGGAGCACATGACGGGTACACGGAAAGAACATGTTTAGTCAACTATTTAGCTAACTTTTTGAGTTATAGCGGTTTGAAAGTTAGTCATCGTGAACAATTACCATGGTAACTATTTCTTTAAAAGTGAATAGTACAATGTGCACCGAGGGTAGTAAAGGGATTACTAACGATAGTCTATTAGGAGCCCGACGCCGTAGGCCCGTAGGCGGAGGGCTTTTAATTGAGTTTGTAATCCCCTTACTGCCCGTGATACACACAATGTTTTCATCACATTTACGAGGAAAAAAAATAAGACAAAAATCAAATTATTTACTGTCAACTTTTCCAATATAGTCTTCCACAGATGATGCTAAGATCTGCGTTTAGTTTTCAAATTTGACAGGCAGCACCGCCAGATTGTACCGATTTTCAAAATATTTTTTTTAACTAGGTAAATTAATTTAATTGTATTAAATTTATTGCGAAAATGACTGAAATAATAGTAAAATATACCATATAAGTTTTATGTACAGTAAAATTGGTTTTGTAGCCCAGTTTGTAGATGGTAAATAAGCCTTGGCCGATTTGAAACCTCTTGGTCTGAAATGACTTTAGTTTTAAAATATAGAACCTACCCGTAAGGTTCTCTATTTTAAAACTAAACTCATAATTCCCTCGGTAGTAATAGGTTTTCATAGTTTTTCCACCCGTGGGAGTTATAGTTTTTATAACCCACGGGAGGTAAATCGGCTCGAGCTGGTCTATAGCTAGCCAGCATGTTATAACAGCCTTTACGAGCAAGTGTAATTAAAATGTATATTATGGGTAAGGCCGTAAAAAAGGGATGATTTCGTGACTTGTAAGCGTCCGGCATTGTTTAAACGAAAAGTAATTACAAAATTTTACTTTTTTAATTTTCCGTGCAAAATACAAAACTTTTTCTACTAGTTCTAGTCCACTAACAAATGTAAATCTCTGTGTTTGTATTCCAATTTTTTTTTCTTCTATGCAATTGCATCGATTTCCATACAAATAAAAATGTCCCAAAAATGTTCCTGAAAGATTGTAATTATCGTTTTTTAGTTTTGTGATATTATACTGATATGTTGGAGTTTTTTTTATAACTGTCATATATTAATGCAACGTTTTTCGAGCTTTAACATTAGCATTGCCCATTTAAAATAATAATTTACGCGTAACATAAGACAAGTCAACATATTGAAGCTTTTAAGTTACTTAATTTAAGTAACCGTTCTGTCTTGCTATTTCAGCAGTTGATTTGCGGAATTTGATTTCATTATAACGGCAACACTATTTATTCTTTAGTCTTGGTATACCTCTCACTGGTCGGCCATTTTGTGGGTAGTTCAGTGCGTCGATTCAACTTGTGCCGAGGATTTTTTATGGAATTTAAAAGTTACGAGTGAATTTCATGGTAAATTTGTTCTGTTTTGTATTACGTAATACATTATTAATATAATCTTCATATTAGTTTATAGCTAGGTGTCGTGTTCGAGTTAATATGTTTGTTATTGTTCTATATAATGCAAATGAAAGTGAATAGAGGCTAACTTTTATGTTACTTTTAAGTTACTTATGTCACCATTTTAATTTATTTTTAAGTTACGTAACATAAAAGTAAAGTAAAGCTTTGTTCACGCTTTCTTTTCAGTTACAAGTTCTTGCAGTCGGGTTTTTAGTTTAAAATATTTGGTTTGTTTTAATTTTTATACCCAACTGCGCAACACAAAGAAGAGTAACGTGTTTTTTATTTTATTTTACATAATTACAATGATTATAACAAGTAATCCGGGGAAAAATTATGATTTAATTTTATTTGTGAAGACAGCTTTTGTGTGGCTATCAGCCTTTAATTACTTATTCATCTTTGTTCAAAAATGTACCAAAGTATATAAGGTCCTAATTTATTAGTTGCAGATATTTTAACACATTATACTTTACATTAAAATAATTAACTTTAAATAGAAATTCAGAAATCTTTTCATATAACTTTTCTGATTTCATTTACCTAACAATAAAATTTATTATGTAGGAGTTAAATTGCGCGCCGCATCTGTCAGCTATCTCATTCACTCCCCCCGCAACTACATTCAGCCATTTTTCGTTCACCCGCGCCCTCCGCGCCGCGCCGCGCCAGTCGGCCAGCAACTCGTCACCGCGTGCGCACGTGACTCGCGCCTAGATATACTTACCTACCTGTGTTTTAACGTGTTTTGCTAAGTTTCGTTAATAAACTTTAGTATTAACCAGTGGAGTATAATTTATGCGCCCAACCACCCGCTACATTGGCGCCCAACTCGTGGCTCACACAGTTTTCGGAATATCTATCTACCTATAAAGACGGAAATAGAATTCTCGGAATTAAAGTGTTACCTACGAACTAAATTATTGGTGGATTTGGTTGGATTGTTATAGTGCCGTGGTGACTTTTAAGTTATTTATAGACTTATTGTGATACTTCCATGTACCTACAGCTACATATCGAGTCAAAATGCCTCGTCGTAAAAGTTCATCGCCCTTAGATAAAGACGCAATGGAGAACGATACGATGTCGGGCGTTCAGCTGTCTTCGTTCTTGTCGGCGTTTGCAGCGGCACAGGCGGAATCGAACCGCCAACTTGTCGAAAGTCTCGTCAAGGCCGCAACGACCGCGAACTTGCAAGACGCTAACGCCGCGCCGTCTCCGGCGCCATCTTGTACGACTCCCGCGCCTTCTCAGATGGGAAATGCGAACTTCGCGAATTGTACCGCACGTTTCGACGGATCGATGAGAGATCCCGAAGTGCTAGAGGCATTTTTGGACAATATTGAAATGTTCAAAGAGTGTACTGGAATCACAGATGAGCATGCGTTACGCGGACTCCGCATGCTTCTGGAGGGAGATGCCGCAGTTTGGTGGCGCGGCGTCAAAGCGTCGATAGCTACGTGGGACGACGCGCTTCGAAGACTACGAGCCAGATATGGCGTCGCTCGCCCGCCGCATATGATCTTCAGGGAGATTTTCGCGGCCGAGCAAGGTCACGAGCGCGCGGAAGCGTTTATCGGACGACTACGGGCCGCGCTGGCTAATCTTCCTTATCCGATAGATAATAGAATGCAAGTAGACATGGTGTACGGGCTCCTCGATAGACGCATCAGGGAGAGAGTACCACGGGAGACGATAGGAAACCTCGACGAGCTGCTAGAAACGACGATAAGCGTAGAAGACGCACTCGACGAAGTATCGACGTCAGTTTCGCGGCTGCAATGCGCGAACGCCGCTGAGATATCCACGCTACTACCCGGCAGTGCTGTAAACGGCGCGCGCGCATTCTCGCGTAATTCTCACGCGCCGCGCGCTAGCGGTAGCGCGCCGCCGATCGCCGCGCCGCCGGCCGCATCGCCGCCGAGCGCCGCCCCGCCGCGTGCGCCGTCGGCAGACGCGCCGTGCGCCGGCCGCGCTCCGAAGCCCGTGGTCGCGCCGCGCGCGCCAGGTTTGACTACGGCGGTAAATACAGCGACTACGAACGTCAAACAAGGTAAACTTTTCTGTGTTTTTTGTCGAAAAAGTGGACATGATCGTAGTGAGTGCCCGAAATCAGTTAACACGTTAGTTTGTTACGGTTGTGGTGAAAAAGGTGTAACGCGTACTAACTGCGGAAATTGTCAACATAAAGACACATTTTATTCGTGCGACTTTATTTCTAATGACAATAGTGATAACGATTTTTGTCAAAATAATGATGTAAAACCAAACAATGATTACTACCCAATTGATTTGTCAAAGAATAAGTTACCGCAGAACGGACAACTTTGTGACAAAATGGATCATAGTAGCATAGTACACAGTGATATTAATAATAATGATGTGATGTCAAAGAATATTTTGTCCCAGAAGTGTCACGTTCAAAGTTCCAACTCTATGCTTAATAATGATTTAAATCATTTGAGCGATTATTGTGTGGACGATTTGTCAAAGAATAGTATAGTACAGACCGGACAATTTTGTGATAAAGAGACCCAGAATACTGTTTTGCAGACAGGTGAAAATTATGATGACATGTCAAAGAGTAATTTATCACAGAACTGTCAGGTGTTTAGTACTGACTCTGCGTTAGATAATGCTGATACCATTGTTGAATCTAATGTTAACGATCAATGTCTATATAACGAGTTTTCTGCGTTTGACGAATGCGGTGATGATTCGCAACCGAAGCGCAGGACCAGTCTCACAAGGTCAGCAAAGGGTGCTGCACTAGGACGTCCTATTTTAAATATCGTAATACATGGTCATCGCGGTACCGGATTGATGGACACAGCTGCTAAACGCAGTGTTGCCGGGGCCAGTTTGTACGCGTTGTTCAGTAAACTGGACCATCCTATGCGTGACAGTACCATGAAAGTAAAAGTTGCCGACGGTACCGTGGGGGAGAGAAGGGTGAAGTTGGCAGATGTGGACGTAACACTCGAGGGTAGGGTTATACCGATCACGTTTGTCATTTTCCCGGATGCCCAGCACAATGAGACGTTGCTAGGTATTGACTTTTTGCGTAAAGCTCGGCTGGTTGTAGATATATCTGCGAACATATGGTTCACAGCTGATCGGCCTCAGGTCATTCACCTTCTTCGATGTGAAACCTCTCGTGCCTATGTAGGGTATGCTTCGACGAACTTTCTTAGGACAGAGAATGGTAGTATGTTGTCACCACCCGAAGGGAATAATCTGGTCAACATTCTCCAAGATAAAGAAGATATCTTCAGAGAAGGGGGAGCATCGATACTTTTAGAGGAACGCTTCTTTAACACCGGGGATCATCAGCTCATTGCAGCGCCTCCCTATAAACTGATACCAGGGAAAAAGGATCTTCGCAAAGCTGTAAGAGATAAAAAGCGTGAGGGACCTGAGATCCAGGGTTCAGCTGCTCCTAAGTGTGGGCAAGGTCCAGGTAGTTTGACCAGATGTGAGGGCACTGTCCTGGTCAAAAGGGGGAGTATGTAGGAGTTAAATTGCGCGCCGCATCTGTCAGCTATCTCATTCACTCCCCCCGCAACTACATTCAGCCATTTTTCGTTCACCCGCGCCCTCCGCGCCGCGCCGCGCCAGTCGGCCAGCAACTCGTCACCGCGTGCGCACGTGACTCGCGCCTAGATATACTTACCTACCTGTGTTTTAACGTGTTTTGCTAAGTTTCGTTAATAAACTTTAGTATTAACCAGTGGAGTATAATTTATGCGCCCAACCACCCGCTACAATTATAATTTCGTCTAAATAAATCATCATGTGCATTATCACATGTCACAATAACACTATCTGTCATATCAACAATTTGTTGTCGTAACGGTTCGGCGGGAAAACTGCAAATGTCTTTTAATTTATCTACGTGAAGTGGCCAGTTACAGTTAAGTGGTACGTAAAAGAGCTACTAGAATCTTTTCAATGAGTTTTCATTTAGTAATCACATTAACAGGGTGTTATTACGTAGCAAATTTGTTTTTCCTTTTTCTCCAAAAAAACATCGTAAAAGCTATAATGTTTCATGCTTTAATATACTCCAGAGACCGAGTACTATCAGCTGTAAAAATATCTGCAACTAATAAATTAGGACCTTATATACCTATTTGATCTCTTAAATAAACACTTAGTACAAAAAGTGTTTGTATTGTAGACATTGTGAATATCCCTTTAGAATACTTTTATGTAACTTTTAAGTTACTCAGTAACATATATTTTTAGTTACTTTTATGTTACATAAGCCCAATTTTTTAGCCTTACCCTTATCTTAACCTCCTGCGGGCCACGGTTACTACCTGTAGGACTAATTCGAAATTAGTTTTGAACTTTTATATTATGAAATAAGGTTCCAAATTCAAAAACACCAAAAGTGCTCTGGACCTTAGATGGTTAAAATATCCACATTTAATCAAGCAGTAAGTGCGGTAAGCGGTTCATTGCAAGCTCGAAATTTTGGGATTAAAATTACCCTTCACATGGTTCCCCCTCACGCATTTTGATACAGAGAAATATACGCCACTAAGAAATTTACACGCTAAGTAACACGTGTTTATAAGACTTACAAAATAAATTGTTAAATTGGGTAAGACAAGTTGTTAGGTAAGAAGTTAATAACTGCTACCTTATACCTTGTATGAAACTCATGTTTCAATCAGAACCCACTTTAAACTCAACAAAGAACTTTAGTAACAAAGAATAAGCTTAACATTTCAACATCACTATGTCTACATGGGCCTAACAGACGAGGTAGCAAACGTTAAGGCGATGCGTCAGGTTTTCATGCGACTACAAATCTATAATACCTATTATATATTTTAATAATACAAGAAAAGTAATATCTATGTAAACATAGTTTTCAATCATAGACACAGGTTAACAATATTGCAGGACCTCTCTGATATACAATTATACCTACTTATATATATTACTTAATTAAAATATAAATAAGCAAATAAAGGTTCTCTTAGAGGGGGTACAGACAATGTTTATTTATTACGTTGATTTTTCAATTCTCACACATACATCGACATTGACTAAATAACGACACTTTAATCTCTACTGAGTACCTACATAAAACAACTACATCCTGTTGCCTTTATAGAAAGCCAAGTTACAATATTATCTATGATAAAAATTAACGGAGGATTCTTATAAGTACGCTACACAACCTCACTTATTGCAATAATACATAAGGTAGAGACGATTTCTTAGTTCACTAGTCATAAGGATAGAACTGTCAGTTAGTTCTATATATTACAGGTACAGGATCTCTTCAACGGATTAACCCTTAGAACGTTGTCTTAGTATAGTTAAGCAGTGTGTCACACGGTAAATCCATTGTCGCAAGACAGTGAAAATAAGCCCTGCTTAAATGTTACTCAATGAGGGTGTTTAGAAATCATAAACCCACCAGCTGGCAGCAGGGTGGCGAAAGGTCTTTATGACAGTAGGCGTCAAGATCCACCAATCACACCACCTGATTTTGACATCTACTGCCAAATAGACCTTTCGCCACCCTGCTGCCAGCTGGTGGATTTCTGATTTCTAAATACCCTCATTGGATTGACGTAGTACGCACTGACAAGTGACAACTACATATGGTTGCTGATGGCGCTGAGGACACAACAGCGTGTGATCCTTCTTAAGCCTTGTTAAAAGCTGAAAGGGTTAAAATATTCATATACGTATATTTACGATAAGTTTGGAATCTTGTATAAATTCAAATAAACTGGTTTTCCTGACTTAACAAGCCAAATGCCTACTTTTAATTTTTATAGGCTTGTCCTAATATTTTATATACGCGTAAAACTGCATAAAGGTGATTCGAATCGCACAGTTGTACAGACGGAAAGTGAATGAACTATCCATTTTAACGACACCAAATTTTAGTTGTTTTTTTTTTTTATTTTGGTGGTTGATAACTTTTGTCCGCGCAAAACAACATGACGATTCACAAAAGACCACAAAACATGCAATCTGCATTAACATAATTTAAAACCAAATTTTAATTACTCAAAATACATATTTTGGAATGTGAGGCACGGGCGAAATGTTCATCTGATTTCGTTATGAAAATTATCTATTTCTGGCTCGATCAACTTTTTCTTTTACCTCATTGCCATGGTTACGTCGGCATCTCTTTAAAAATATGATTTTCTGTAAGTTTTAGGTATACAGTTAAAATTCATCAAACGCACATTATTTTATGGACTATTGTTTATTTTTTTTAAACTGTGTCCAGAGTTTCTTCAAAAAACTTATCTCTTAGACAACGCGGTAGAATAACAAACAAGAAAAAGTTGATTGACCCTTCTCCATTACTTAGATCTGTTTCCAGTCACTAATCTCAACGCCTGGAACCTCAGAACGGTTGCATTTACCCAGTTTACACCAACGCCATACTGTTCTGGCAACCTAAGCTAAAGTTTACTAATATAAAAAACTAAGAATTAAAACCAAAACTACCCTTGTGGCGATCAGATATTTTTCCATGATTTTTTGCAAGTTTACGCTCCTCCCCTGGGTAAACGCAACTGCCCCGAGGTGCCAAACGGTGGATTATGACTAAATAATTGAGACATAGACCATTTTCATAACAAAATCAGACGAACATTTCGCCCGTGCCTCCTAGACCAATTGTTATGTTATGTAATAAAACACATTTCGCTCAAAATGTATGTCGTTGAAGTGAATTGCTTCCCCTTTTTTTATTTGTAGTATGGAAATCCGGGTGACTCGAATCACATATCGTCTCTTCACATAATCAGTGTTATTTTTTTGTCACGCAGTTTTGCAACAAGGTCCAACACCTTTAAAAGAGGTTTATAGTACGGGTCGCATAGAATTCAAAATTAAATTTTTGTGCGAAGTCAATTGTATAATTTAGTTGGCACGACCAGGTGAACGCAGCACAGTCCGCAAGATTTAAGCAAGAATGATGAGCGGGTTGCAGTCAAAAGTATGATAAATTAAGCCAATCTTACAGTTTGCGGGTAGGCAGCACAGAGAACAACCACCGATTAAATAATATAACCAGATAGGTATTCCACTCTCGCGCGTTTCCATACAAAAATCAAGAATTCCCATGCTCGCAGAGAAACAACAGACCCCGTCCGCGCGCGCGCCGATGCCCCGCCCATAGCCACAGCACTGTAAACTTCGCGCAGTACAGTACGTTTGCCTACTTCTCGTACTTTCTTTGATATCGGCCGACGCTGAAGATTTTATTAATTTGTAAAGACTTCGTGTTTAAGCATCCGTGGTATAATAATGTAATGGCCTAATAATGAACCCAAATAATTTAGCACTACACACAAACAAAATTAAGTAGGTATCACTGCAATTCAATATAAGTTGACAGTACTTACTGATTTTCTTAACCAAATGAGTTTGAGAACCATATGTTATACGACGCGACGCTGGCCAGCATCAACGGCGTTTGCGTACTGTGACGTTTAGCCTGCCGGCGTGCCGATCGGCTACGCCCACCGCGCGGGTGGCTAAAAACGAGTGAAATCTACCTGGCACAACGCAGAAGGTCCACAGCTTAAAACAGCGAGCGAACTTGACTGCCGCAACTGCGCGGTTCTTCAGAGCACAGTACAGAGCAACGAGCTTTTGCCCGGAAGTCTCATTGTCAGAACAAAGAGCAAATCGAAAATGTTTAAGGCGACGTTATGATTGGGTTCTCACAGTCGCTAATTATCTGTCAAAAATACATAACAGAGCGCAAGTCCCTACCTTATAATAGGGGAGCCCAAGCAGGGATTTGGGGATTTCATGAGGCTCAGCAGATTAATATAAGGGGGTGTACCTTACACCCTTTTGAGTATCTCCATTAAATAGGAGCTCTATATATATATATATAGCAGACAGTATAGGACAGTGGATCAGCATCTGGCTGCTGTAACTGTGCGAGGTTTTATAGCAGCTGCCGTGCCGGTGAGCAGGCTTGAGGTCGATATTATTTAAGTTCTCACAGTCACTATTATCCGTTGGCAGTACCAGTAGAACGAAGGTCCACAGCTTAGAGCAGCGAACTCACCTGGCTGCTGTACCTGTGCGAGGTTTTATAGCATAGCAACGAGCATCCGCGCCGGTGAGCGGGCTTGATACATATGCGTTCGCGCGGATGAGAAGACATGAGACATGCGGACGATAGTATTTAAGTTCTCACAGTCACTATTATCCGTTGGCAGTACCAGTATAACGAAGGTCCACAGCTTAGAGCAGCGAACGCACCTGGCTGCTGTACCTATGCAATGTTTTAGGGCACAATTCAGAGCCATGAGCGTTCGCGCGGATGAGAAGGCACGAGACATGCGGTCGATAGTATGATAAAGTTGCCACAGTCACTATTATCCGTCGGCAGTACACAGCACGCGGCACAGTTTAGAGCAGCGAGCGGGCCTGGCTGCTGCGGCTGCGCGGCATGTGTCGCGCGCGGGCTCTGGGCGCGAGTCGCGCGCGCGGGGCGCGGCGTCAGCGCGGCGGCGGCGCGCCCGGCGGCGTCCACCGCAGGCAGCCGGGCTCTACGCAGCGCGCGCGGTCCGCACGTCGCGACAGCTCCTCTAGCACGTCCTAGAGAACAACATCATCGTGAGTTGTTTACAACCTGGTTATTTAGTGAACGTTCACAGATTCCAACTCGCACCTAACCTAAGACGATCATTCCATATGTACTTATTAGAATCCTGTGTACTTATAAAAATTTTGTGAACGTTTCAAACATTGTCACCAAGAGTGAATAAATGCGTTCGGTGGGAGCATTATTCCAGCAATCATTGATGAAAATTCCAATAACAGCGATATGTACTGGATTTATTGTTACTGTTCTGCTAAAGAAATCGGTAAATCCTGCTGATTAGATCTCACACATACCGGTAGTTGTAAAGCGGTGTGCCCGTACTCTGTACGACTTGGACTTGGAAACTCCTTAATCGAGTTATCGATATCATATAAATATGTGATAGGTGTTAATCGGTCCTGAATTCTTAATCAGATAAAAATAAATAGCTGTTTTGACATATTGACCCAATTTTTATTATGAAGTCTCGAAACAAACGCGAAGAACGCACAAAATGGTGAATTACTCACCTGTTTCTTTAGCACAATGTGCTTTCCTTTCCAATATTTCATGAGACCTCTCTCTTGCAACGTGGACACAATATCTGAGGACGCGATGGCGAGGTCTTTGCTCAGATCCCTGATGGACAGTGTGGGTCCAGGGGCAGAACATAGTCTTTTCAGTAGCGCTTCTTTCCAGTAAGATCGGTATGAGATGAGGCCGAGATCCGAGAGAGGTGTTTCCGGAGAGCCGACTTTGCCTTCAACCTTCGTTAGGAGGTAACCTGTAGGGAAATAATATAATCAGCCATAGAGGAAAGCTGTTACGCTGGATCAAGCATATCCGATTGGTCAAATTGTTGTTGTAAAAGAAATATGTAGTAACTTTTTAGTCCTGACTAGACCAAATAAAGTTTGTTTCATTAGGTTATTCAGATTGTAATTTGTAAGATTTTTTTTCCTTTATTACGAGTATTTGCAGCAGTGACCGTGCATCATGAAAAGAATCTCACGTCTCACGTGAAGCGTAAAGTGAAAAATGTTGATTTATGTGATATTCTAGTATGTTTGGAACACTCTTATCTATGATTTCAGAAAACGGTTTGCAAAATACCTATTTTGTAGATCAATTTAGATGCATAATCTGGTCTGCAGTCTCGGTTCTATTTCTAGTGAATCAATTATGATAATAGTGAAACACTTATGATCAAGACCCTGAATTTGACATTCGGATTACATGCCATGGCATTTGCATAAAAAGAATTACTACCTTATAAAAAAAATACACAATTCGCATTGCATCGCTTGCGCATGTGTCGATCGTCAGGCTCGTATTTAGAGACCCGGGGCCCCTAGGTTCTTAGTAGTGCGAAAACAAGCCATGCTTTTCGGCTTTATGAAGGGTCCACCGCTGGGGCCCTTCTAGGCTAGACGGGCCCCTAGGCCGCGGCCTTGTAGGCTTAGGCGGAAATCCGGCTCTGTCGATAGTTCGATCTATGCGTATTTGTATTACTTGTGGTGGGATTTTTACATTTCTTGATACATCGATATTTTCTAAATTACCATATCTTTTTCGTGGGGTTGCACGCAAATAATAACTAACCTCACCTAATACAGGCCTTTTTGCACGCGATTCTGACGCCCAAATAAGGATGAATCATTCAGTTATTTCATAAGTGTGCTACATACGAGTATGTGTGTTTTAGAACACGCGGAAACATTGCAATATAATTATAATACTAGCAGACGACCTTTGCGTAAAATAGAACATACAGGTGTAATTTTCAAGGGTTGCAACTCCGATGTATATTCAGCTAAAATTTCACAATTCACGTGGACATTTGTAGTCCAATGTGTTTTCGCTGTCTCGCATTACTTTAAATTTTAAGCGCCTCATTGTATCGAGTCACGAATTAACAATGACTAAGTAACGTTCGACTACCCCAACGTTCAGTACGCAGAACGATAATTAACCGTAGCCGTCAGAACGCGCATCTACAATTCGTCGGTCGCGTCTCGCGCCCCCCACGCCCACGGGGGGTTGTCTAGACGCCAGACCGATCTATACTGCAGCCATCGATCCGGGTCGACGACCCGCCGGCCCAAAACAAACCCTTGTGGCCGCTGCCCAGGGAATTCGGCGAGGATAGTTTTTTTATGCTTGAGGTAGGTCACGAGTTACAATGAGGAAACATCAAATGCCATGCATTATCCAAGTATCATTTCTTATTATTATTACAACACCAAAAAGTATCCGGTAAACACAGGATTTCACCTTTTGTACTTAAAGAATTAAGGCAACGTTGACCATTGTAAGACCCAATGGCATAAATTCAAAATTTTAATTATTTATTCTGCAAATAGGCCACAGGGGCACTTTTACAAGTTATCTACCAGCGCTTCGAAAGTTGACATCTGAAGAGACGAATCGCCGCAAGAAACTCTTCATAGCGCCTTTACATTCCGAATTCCACCGTTTAAGATATTAAGACACCCTATCCCAGTACCCCTGCAAAAAAAGTATCCCAACTTTGCTTCAGGTTACCCACGGAAAGCCTGGCCCTCAGACCTATTTTATACGTTTAACCTCGCAAATACATATTACGTTTTATCATATTGTATTTATAATATTTATCAATTACTATTGTCATTTTCCCATCTATGGCATGTTCATCATCAGGCATGATCGCAGTCAAGAGCAAGGCCATTTATTGATAAAAAAAAAAACAACAACAAAAGGAGTAAATAAATGTACTTACTAAAGTCAATTAGTAGTCTTCCATAGCCTTGTCTCTGATATGGAGGTAGCGTCAGGATGCAGGAGACGTTGTAGTTCAGGAACGAATTCTTTTCCTACACAAAAATATATACCAAAATCAAAATATACCTAGTGATGGAAAACATTAACTGCTGTAAACAAATATTGACCGTAACACACGCATTTGCGAAAAATTTCGAACAGTAGAAATGTGCTACCATTAGAGATAATAATACTAATACTCGTATGACACTAGAATACGGTTAGTACATAGATAAAAACAATTGAAAATTGCGGACAAAAACCCCAATTTTTCACAAAACCGTGCCTCGTGACTTGTGACAAAATTTTCTAGATTTAATTTTGTCATAAGACACGGTTTGTACCTTGACAAACGTTCTTAAAACTAAATGTCCATATTGAAAGAAAGCACAGACAAATCCTGTGATTTAGAAAGTCCGGCAACAATCTTGTCTTGAGCCCACAAATCTTAGGACAAATTCTGAGATACCTTACCCTGCTCTAAAACCATTACAAATATCCTAATTCACGTTTCTATTTGTTACAAAATCAACGGTGATGGGCCGGGGCTGCAACACGAGTTGGGAATAATTTCGATGATTGGCAAATATTCCGGGGTCTCAATAGGCATTCTAATAAGTTCATTATTAATTTTCATTGTATTCGGCATCTCGGTATATGGCACCCTAAATACAGAACAGATATGAAGTTCGCAGCGAGTCCACATAGAATTACACTACGTTTAAGAACTATTTTTGTTTTCAATAAGTTACGGGTAATTCCACGACATTATATTATTTTATATTATTTTCTTCAGGACATAATTTTTGAGGATTACCCGAGGAAATTTAACAATAAGATAACAATGAGATAATGGAACAAAAATATATTTAAATGGGAACCACTAAAATTCATAAAAGAACATTTATTCGGTCCAAGGAGACTCATGAATGGTCTCAAGAATTACTATGGGAACGCACATGTATATGTGGTTATCAGTACAAACTATACTTCTTTGTCCTCGTTATGATTGAGTCACTCTAAAACACACGAAGCTCCACTGTAAAAAATATGTGATATTCGCAGAGACAACTTGAGATTCGGCCACACTAAGCGCCTCGGGTAATTAATGGACGCCCCATAAACGTGTCTGGTATATTTGAGTATATAATCCCTTTAGTTATTATTGCAGGTGATTGATGATTGATACACGTATCACATAACGTTACGACTTATTCCTCTGAGGAACTAAAATAAATGCAAAATACAAGAATTGCATTATCGTGGGCGTGAGCTCAAGCCGCGTTAGTTGATTGCTTGTTGGCTCTTACTTTACTTATTTCTAGTAAGTGAAATAGGAGAAGACAATCGTAGGCGTAACCGAAGCGTGGGCGCAATTGTCATTTCTTTGTTTACTGGATATTACAGTACTGATTATTATTCCAACTACTACACGCGTGCCCAAGGTTCCATTCAAACTTTCATCACCTATTTATGTTTATTAGGAGGTCAACTTTAAAATATCCTCTACTCTTAAACGTTAAGATGGACATGGAAACTATATAAATAATAAATAAATAAATATTAGGGGACAATCTTACACAAATCGAACTAGCCCCATAGTAAGCTCAATAAGGCTTGTGTTATGGATACTAGACGACGATATATTTAGTAGATACAAATACTTAAATACATAGAAAACATCCATGACTCAGGAACAAATATTCGTGCTCATCACACAAATAAATGCCCTTACCGGGATTCGAACCCAGGACCTCTTGCTTCGTAGGCAGGGTCACTACCAACTAAGCTAAAGCGGTCGTCAAACTAGTGGGAGGTTAATAACTTTAATTTTATCAAACTAAATTGAATCGATTTTCAATAAAATTATGAATTATCAAGATTTAACGTTTATATCTTAATTCGTAGAAATCCCGAATCTAAATAATTCATCAATAAATGGAGCATCAATAACGAAACAAAAATGCTGCGCTAGTAATATCAGTAACAGCAGAAAATAAATATACCTGTCCCCTAATATTTATATATCCTAATCGTTTGTATTGTATATTTAAGAAACAGTCGTGACAAAGCTATAAATGCGTATAAACAAGTGGCCAGCCTGATCTATGCTGTGCGCGCCCCAAGTGACAATTTGCCAATGCAAACACGCGGGGAGTCTAGACGACGCACACACCTAACGAAATAAATCTGCTCCAGCCAGTGTTTACGTCTATCTAAACTCCCTTACATTACATGCATTATATATCAAGGGTTACGTTTTAATATCCAATGCCAATTTTAGGTAATAATAGTGATTTTATAATTTCTTAATTTGCCATATCGGCCACTCCAACTTAGGGGGGACTTACCCACGTTGTCTTCCGACGCGTGGTCGTCACTTAAGAACCCGACTTCTCCAGCTACCGTCGGTTCAAGTGAAAGGTGAAAGTTACTGGAGCGACTTCAGGTATCCAGCGGAATGGTTGCGAGCGCCGCATGACTGGTCATGCGTCACCACGTTCCTTGGGAGAGGCCTATGTTTAGCAGTGAACCTCTTACGATTGATGATGATGATGATGAACCTCTTAATTTAATATGACGATAGACACTGTACACTATTTTAGTTTGCTACAATAATAGGGACAATGCCCATGCACCGGAAGACACAACGTGGGTATTCGGGTAAGCCCCCAATAAGTTGGACTGACGGACATAGCAAATTAAGAAGTTATAAAATTATTATTATTGCCGAAAAATTACATTGTTGGTTCAAACGTAGGTAATACTTTCGTTTCGGCGTTTATTAGTTTCGGCATGATGTTAGAATAATTGGTTCTTGTAGTCAAATACCTATACCAAAACCAAGATTTCGTATTTCGCTGGTTTCAATATCGTCATTCCGTAAAAATGATAATAGCTAGGTACACTTAATGCTATTGTACAGCCAATAGCACATTTATTCCAGATTATTATGACATAAAATAATAAATGAAAAATAAAAAAATAGCTCGGTACAGCAATTTTTACAAAAATTACATAAGTCAAAATAGCTCAAAATGGTGACACTTGTACTAAACCGATATTAACTTTATTTGATAGACCTAAGTGCCCTCTATCACCAGTTTACAGGTTATCCATTCATAACCTAACAGCCTGTATAATGACCATCATTGTTGCCATCAGTGTGTTATCTGTGCCAGTGTTATTATAATGTATGAGAAATCATAATAAACGATTCCATTATGAAAATCTAGTTGATCATCATTTGAAATCTAGTCGGCCATGGCGGTGGTCATTCCTTCCCGGTTCCCGAACACATAATTGAGGATTTACAATAGGTATGGTAGATAAAGTATGCAACTATACATAATTAAGCTTAAAACACTCACGAGTTTTAAGGTCTCTCATTATGTATCAATTGCATAAAAAACTAGTTTGTACAATCTTTATGATAACTTAAAACCTAATGTCTCGTTTCAGACATAAAAGCCTTTCACAAAGCAGCTTATTTATCAAGGAGCTTATACTTTCTTAGAGGATTTTATTTTTAACGATTCGGGAAGTGGGGGGACTCCCCTGTAGTTCGACGACCTGGTACAGACAGTCTGTGGTCCCATCCTTTGTCTGGATTTAAGGCTACTTGAGATACTCGTGTGGTGCTAAGATTCGTTGTTAAAATGTTATATCGATTTAATTGGAGGACTTGAAACTTGGCTAAAGAAAGCACGGACTGTTATATGTTTAAAGGGTAGACATTCAGAAATATTGCTTGTAAAATTGTATGCCAAGGATTAGGAAGTTATTTTATTAGAATTTATTTACTGTAACAGGTTTAGTCACAGGAATGGAACTCGCTCCCAGCGCCAGTATGTCCTGACAAATACAACTTAGGACTCTTCAAGACACGAGTAAATAGGCATCTACTGAACCGGTGAGCTATATCTTTGGCCTCGTAGTAGCTTACCATCAGGCGCTACTGAGGTCAATCGCAGGTTAGGTTTTATTTTAAAAAAATAGGTCGTGGGTCCGCCATTTGATGAACCCTGACGCAGTACATTCATTTATTACTCCAAATTCAAAATATAGCATTGGTAAGTGAAGTAGTCAAATAAATGTATTTGAAAATAAAAACAAATATTACATAGTCCCGGATGTCAGTCGTTTCGGGGGCGCGGCGCTAGACTTACCCTACTGGACCGAGGTTATTGACCAGACGCCGTCTTCGCTTGCAGACAGACTATAGCCTACCGAAATGGCACGAATTTACTAATCTGTGCAACTAATGATGGGGCCAAAAAATAAATGCACATTACATGTTACCTGAAAATAATCTGATATTAAATCAGATGAATTTCAATTTGTCAAGTGGGTTATTATAGGTTAACGTGGGCTAATTTTCCGCAACTCGACGATAGATATGCGCCTATTTTATAATAATATGTATTATCAAATTATCATTAAGTTTGATGAAAATGAGATTTTAAGGTACTCGTACAATAGAAGGGTAGAAAAGGTTGCAAGACTTGCATTATTTTTACATGTTATGTTTTTGTCGGGATTTTATTTTACACATATAAATATGAGAAAAATGTATTTATTTATAGGTAACAGCACAGAGCTTTAACTATAGGGCCGTAGATAGCACCACCGTGACAGTCACGTGCCTCTGCGGCATCTCCAAGCCTCTTAAAACGCCGAGGCTCCTACAAGTATATCGGTAAAGGTCTATGAGAGCGCTAAGAACATCATTTTGCTTCAAAACTGAAACGCAAGGCCCTCGACTTACTACGTCGTAGACGCTACGTCACGTAGTTTACGTGGAGAGTGCTACGTTGCTACGCCGTAGGCCATAGTACGACCGTATCGTGAAATAATAGCAGCGAAGCATGTGCTTTATTCACAGAGAATAAGATTAAGTTTTGCTTGGTTGTTGTAGTGACGCCGTAGGAAATGGAAGTGTGAACGTATTTTGAAGTGGATGCAATTAAATTTCAACCTTATTTCATACGAAATAAGGTTAATAATGAAGTTATTATTACTTGCACCGGAGAGGAGACAAATATAAACGAATGGAAAAGCCGCTGCAACAGGATTTAGGCGTTAAATACTCGGGAGCAAAGTTGATAATTTAATGTTTATAGACATTGTCTGGAGTTATGGTTGGATAAAATAATTCTCAGTTTACCAATTAATATGCTGAATAGGGTTACGGTTATAGTTTTGTAAATTGCTGTTTTTAAAATAGCGAAAAACACCGCAATGTACCATTCAGGTTGGTTCACGCGTCGGGGAGCTACAACGTGTGAACCAATTTACACATATGTAGGCTTGAAACGGGGTTTAAAAACGAAACACGTTGAATGTGAAAAGTTACCTGAATATTGCCTCAATATTAAAAGGGTTAGGCAGGCCATTGCCCCCGAAAAGGTGAAATTTCATTACACCGTACGAACACGCAATAAAGCATTAATTTCGCCACACCGCCAGTACCTAATATTCGGTATTAAACATACTAGCGCTGAAGTTCGCGATGTATCTTTATACGCGTGTGTCTTCATTACAATACTATAGGTCTGTCGGTTAACTAGGACACAAGATGTGAAGGATGTGGCATTTGACATAGGGTTATTGCATTGCAATACATACAAACTTCAAGTAAGAGTGATATATTTCAACGTCTTTGTACGATGGCGTTATACGTTTTTACTAGTTATTTATGTGACTGGTGCATAATGAGAGGCATTAATACACGAGTGTGGTCTTATGAAACGAGCCGAAGCAAGGCGAGATATATCGGAGAACTATGCAATATTATTACGATATGGAACTGATCTGATGATGGAGCCGGATGGTGGCCATAGGATCATCTAAATAACTTAAGATACTGTCGACAATAAAAGCTTAGGTATCTCAAAAATTTACTTTTTGACAGAAACGTATTTGATTGAGGATTTTGTAGTTACGGTTTGTAGACCATCTGTACAATATTTCATGTTGACCACCTACATCTAGGCTCTTCGTTGGCTCATCTAATTATTATTGTATTGTATAATGGCTCAACATATTTATTTAATGGGAAACAGTGTATACACTCTTGACTCATTCTAATTCACTGTACAGTCGAGTTCATCATTATCTGAGTAAAGAACGGATCAAAACTATCTGATCTAGTTCTTATGCTTGTGACAATAGGGTCTTGTTCAGATGTTTTTGGTTCAATCTTTGCTCAGATAATGATGAACTCGACTGTACAACAATTGACAGACAGACAAATGAACGGCACGGCAGTCCCATCTTATATCTTTTTAAGAAAATAAAAATACATAAGACACACATTATTGTTTAAATGAAATTAATTATTTTATTTGCTATAGGTAGATATTGGTAACATTGGTGATCGTAAAATCTGTCACATCGTAATATCTTTATATCTTTTCATCACACTTGCTCGTAAAGGGTGTTATAACACGCGCGCTTATAGACTAACTCGAGCCGATTTACCCCCCGTGGGTTACAAATATCTATAACTCCCACGGGAGGAAAAACTGTATGAAAATCTATAACTCCCTCGGGAGTTATGAGTTTAGTTTTAAAAGTCGTACGTCATTTCAGACTAAGGATGTTTCGAATCAGCCAAGGCTATTTCACATCTTCAAAACTTGGCTACAAAACCAAATTTAGTGTAAATAAAACTTATATGGTATATTTTACTATTATTTCCGTAGTTTTTGCGATTATTTTAATGCAATTAAATTAATTTAGTTTAAAATTTTATTTTGAAAATCGGTACAATCTGGCGACATTGCCTGTCAAGTTTAAAAACTAAACGCAGTTCTTAGCATTATCTGTGGAAGACTATATTGAAAAAGTTGACAGTTGAAGTTGTCTCTTAGCGGGTGCGTTTAGTTTATTTCATTTTTATGTTTTATTTTTTTTTCCTCGCAAATGTGATGAAAAACATTGTGTGTATCACGGGCAGTAAGAAGATTACAAACTCGAGTCATTAAAAGCCCTCCGCCTACGGCGTCGGGCTTCTAATAGACTCTCGTTAGTAATCCCCTTCTTACTACCCTCGGTGCACAATGTACTATTTCTAATGTCTTGTCTAATATACATAATTTGACCTATATAGTTTGCTTAACATCTAAGTTAGAAAAGAAAGAACCCTATAGATTGCATATTTCAGCGCCGAATCCCGATATGCCTGGGAAATCGGCTGAACAATCGGACACGCTGCCAAAACGGGATTAAAATGGCCGACCAGCCGTGTAATTGAATCCAGGAACATCCCGAGCGCTTACCGTGCTTAGTTTTATATGGGTTCAGTTCCATTGCCGACTGGAAACACTTTTCATTAGATATTAACCATATTATTATTAAGAACTAGGAGACCCGCTTGCAACTTTGTGCCCGGAGGTGACTACAGCCTTGGCCAAAATTATTGAGCATGACTGTTTCTGTGAAATAACTCTTAAATTAAATATTATTTTGTTATAATAAAAAATATGCAAGGAACGCCAAATTTAGTTCTTATGAATCAAAGAAATTTTCTTTAATCAGGCAATTTATTCATATCAATGAATTTGCTCGTGCCGTAGTATTCAAGTGTTAGTGTCACAAATAACTCCACATTATTTCAGCCTCGTAAAGTCGGTTAAAACTCAAGAGGTGGTTTGGATTAGACAAATACACCGTTATTTCAAAGTAATTAGATTGTAGTCATAAAAAATAGGTACTAAAAAAGGAAAGACGAAATTTTACGGTGAGAATTAAAATCATTATCATTTAAACAAAATCTACTCTGTTTTTATGAGTCCTGCTCCAAGCAAATGCAGTGGTTTAAAAGCGAGTCAAGCTATATTCATACAATTTCATTCTTCTTAGTTTCCGAAACGAGCTATTATGATTTTTATCTACACACTAAAAACCGTAATTTTGACCAGCATAAAATAAACTGTTTTGTTAGAACATATTTCTTATCTATGAAAATGTTACACCGAATTTGATGTTATTATAACATTGAAATTTCGAACATCTCTGGAAAACAAAGCAATTTCATTTGACCTTAATGGGGTGTTTGACAACAATCAAAATAAACTCTAACCATGAAATAACGTTTCCAAAACAGCTCGCATAAAATCAATTAAACTCATTTTCGTGCCACCAACGATTTGAAAATGACAAAAACTGACAAAATAATAAGGCACCGTGTTGAGCCTGACGTCACAAGTAAGTATTTCATACCTACTAAACGGCATACTTTCTGAGCGTTTTGACACTTCATAAAAAGAAGCTGATTTGAACTGTCATCAAATAGCCGATTCTAATATCAGTCGAAATGACGTTTTATTCGAAATTAAATGTCAATTGGAAAACAATTTTGACAAATCTCACTCTTACGATATGTTAGTAGAGGCCCAGTCTAGTTTGGCTGTAAATTTAAAAACACAAAAAATACGGTTGCGTGACATGTGTGAAAAAAAAAAAATCATTTACCGCCCTTTGACATTTTTAATTTGCGGATGCAAAGCGGGTGGAGGGGGTAGCCTAAACGATCACAGCGCTCGCTACGGCTAAAATAGACATTTTTGTCGCTGACTTTTCTCACTGAAAACAACAATTTTAATATTATTGGCAATAATGTTACTGACTACCATTGTCCAAAATTGTGTAATATAGTAAAATAACACAAGATTTCATTAATATTTTTCACAATATTTACTTACTTCTTGTTTGACAGCGGTGACAATATTGTCCATAATGGCCGCCTATCACGTGGCGCTGTCGTCGCGCTCGGTCCCAATAGAGAGCTTATAATATGTGTGTAGATAAACCAGTGTAAGTAATTATTAATTAATTAGGCATTAAAACACTCGTGTGATGTTATCATGAAATAAAAAAAATGCCTTTATTATGTAACAGTCACAAACTAGTATAAAAAGCCTGAAATCGAATGCGCGTGTTTTGTAAAATGGCGTAATTGATCATAATTTTACTGAAATTCATGGTAAATTAATAGTTGTAAAGTGCAGTTTTTATTTGTTACGAAAATCCATTTAATAAAATACCTACTATACAAGTTAAGCGAATGTTGTGATCCTTATTACTATTTTGGAAGGCCAGAAACCTAGTAGGATAATCTTATTTGAGGCGCCGAATTCTTCTCCAAGATTCCAATCGATTGGTTCTATATGAACGGCCTCGACTGTGCATTATCATTTAAGGCTCAAACAAACATTAACACCACAAGACACACACATACACATAGCCACCTACTACTGCTTACTACCCCATTCAACGTCGCGTCAGCTGTGGGGGCAACGACCTGGGGGGCGCAGAATGCACCCCCCGAGCCCCCCTTAAAACGTACGCCGTACGTCGAGATTTTTGTAAATAACGCTTGGCGGATTTTGCGCTAATTTGAATTTTTGCGGCTGCGCCGTACGGTTCGACTTTTGAGTAAGAGATATATTTATACGTATAAAACAGTTTCGTGGTTTACTATACGGATTTAATACCGATGAGGCACAGACTAAAGTATTCAAGACTGCAGCGGCATGAGAAAAATACTGTTACTTAGAGGGCCAAACGAGACAGCAATATTTTTAGGGTTCCGTACCAAAATGGTAAAAAAGGAACCCTTATGGTGCGACTCTGTCTGTCTGTCTGTCTGTCCGTCTGTCACAGCAAGATATCTCAGAATCTACTGATCTTATAGACTTGAAATTTGGAATAGTGTTAAAAATCACTAACCCAAGCCAATTGGATAGAAAAAATTTTTTATACCTTTTTTACTTTTTTTTTAAAGGGGTCCGAAATGGGATATGGAAAAACAAAAGTAGAGCTATTATATCGAGTGGGATATCAAATGAAAGGGCTTGATTTGTAGATTCTAAAACCATTTTTTTGAATTTTTATTAATTTGTACTTTTTGATTTACGACCAAAAACGTTCAAAAAAATACCATTTTTCCCCCTATTATCTACGAAGTTACTGAACAGAAAATTCTGTAATAATTACAAATTATTAATGTCATCCTAAATATTAAAGGAAAAATAAAACGGTTTTTCTAAATTGCATAGTTTTTTAGAAATTTTCAAAAATCGTACACATACTTATTTGCTCCTACTAAGCTAACCGACATACAGTTTTTCTTGAACTATTCACGTATCTACTTAAGAGTTTGTACGGAACCCTCGGTGCGCGAGTCCGACTCGCACTTGACCGGTTTTTTTTAATATACAATAAGGGGCAGAGCGTGGATCGAAAGATTTATTTAGGCACCACCGCCGGCGACTAAGCGAGTAGCATTACATTGCGGATCTGGAAAGGTCGATCGATCACACTGTACCTCGTCAGCCCGCAATGAACTGTTACTCGCCGACAGTATCTCTGTAATTTTATGGTGTTCAATAAAGAGTATGTAGGTACATTAAGGCTGTATGGATTATTTTCACCTTCTCTTTGGCGTGGCACTGCTCAGTGCGAAATAAAAGTAAAATTGAAATTTACGGCATCTAAAGTGCACTACGAAGTAGTTTATCTGTACAGTTGCCGTCAGATACATCTATACATTTCAGACCGATCAAAAATATCTGCTTTAACGATTTAACTATAGTCGTGTTGAAATGTTTGTGAGCGTCTTGTTTGCTGAGATGATTCGATAGCGATTTTACAACATCAATCAGGTAAGCGCTATATGGTATAGATAAGTATACGAAATTTAAATTCTAGCACAAAGAAGAGGAATACACCCCTGTTACCTGCACGACTAACCAGCGTAATTGTGAACAGAAACCGTTATCGCTCTTTCGATTTAATTTACTTGCTAGAAAGAGACACCAGAGTGCTAATCCTGAGGATTTACTATATACACAACTAGGGTGGTAATACAAAGCCCGAGATCGCATATGTTTGCGGCCCGAGCTGCATGCGAGGGACGTAAATATGCGATCGAGGGCTTTCTTCATTACCTCCCGTGTTGTGTACATCATTTTATGTCTACACTTGGCCAGAAAGCGGCTTTTTCCGTACACGCAGCGTGCGGAAAAAGTCCCTTTATGGTCACGTCGCTTGCAGCTCGGGCCGCAAACTTCTGCGATCTCGGCCATTTTTTGTATTACCACCCTAGTTGTGTAATGTACTATTTCATACTCTCCTGCAACGCTAGCGCTATTCTGGGGGGATTTTGAACTATAATTTACTGCTTTTAGCTGACCACTTTTTCAACTGATCCCTCATATAAGATCGTTCTCTTTACCTCTACCTTTCATAGTGCTTATTTTACATTTCTGTAGAGAGTGAGTGATGTACCCATATCAGAAGATATGTGAATCAAACAAATGATAGGATCGAATAGTGCATTGTGTATCAAGGGCGGTAAGTAAGGAATTACAAACGAGTGTTTGTTACAAGGCCGAGGCGAAGCCGAGGGCTTTAATAACACGAGACGTCATAGTCCATATCGGATCTCTCTCTCTAATCGCTGTCTGATTAGTGCTTTAAAATGTTTATATCTTCCGTGTTTCTCGGTCGATTTCAATTTTATTTTGACTGTATAACATCTTTTTTAAAATGAAATTGAATGATATTGAGAATATATATATATATATATATGTCGTATCGTGGTAAAATAACAACGTTACATTAGCCAAAAATATCTGATTATTGGCTTGGATAAAGTCGCAGAGAGGGCGCTAGTTATGACTGACCATTTAGTATTAGATCCTTTTGAGTAAAGCAGGCAGTTTAGATTAAAAGGAGAAAATATGACGTTGATGGATGAATTGTCAGTCATCTTTAGAGAATGTACGGAATTACGTGGCTCTTTGGGAATTTATCGTGTAACTTCGTTTATTATCACTGCGACATTTAGATTGTGTAAAGAAAGACATGAAGAGCAATACACCAGTACTCAAACTGGTGCGGATACTGGATTATTGGATGATTACTGGACCATACCACTAGGGTGGCCAAAGGTGACCCGGAACCCAAAGGTATGGTTGTAGGCCTTCCTCGTCATATATATAAGTCTTATTGTGCCCTATATATCCCTGAAATGTCAGGGTTCTAGCTTTAGCCAGTACAAAATTACGGGAGGCTGAAAATGGCCTGAATGGCTTCGAGAAAAGGATGGTACGGCCGTGCCTTTGTTTTGCTCGACTTGGTGGGGGCACTGCCGTGCCCCCAGATACACTATTTAAACATTTAATTAATGTTACAGAAATATGTGTTTACCTACATGTATTTGCAATAACAGTTCTCTTTAAATAAATATTTCAGTGATAAAAGTTAAAAAAGTAAGTTGGCGTTTCTATTGAAGATGACAAATAAGAGTAAAACAGAACCAACGTATTCAAATTAAAAAGAAAACCATTACGCCCTAGGGCGTAATAGGTCATTTACGGCCCGCAAAACCTACGTGTAACAAGACCATTTTCGAGCAAGTGTGATGAAAATAATATTGACTAATAAATGCGGTTATAAAGAGCACATAGCACAGTGAACTCTGTAGAACAAGCTCACTGGACAAAATTATTTTTGTAGGTTTTTAAGCATATTTATGGTTATTAAACATATATAAATGTTTTTTAATGTGTTTTGTGGATAATTGGAATAATTGAGGGGGTCGGGTTAGATTTATCAAAACCAAATATTGTAATCCGTTCTATTTTACTAAAATAATAAAACCAAGAATTCCAAAAAAATCCTATATTAACAATAAATTACAAAAATATCATTAACTAATTGCTATTCATTAAAAAAAAATCATTAATTAATTACTAACTGTTTACTTTTGACCACTTATGTTGGCAGTAGATATTTATTTAGTTTTTTTTATAAATTGTGGCAACACTTTCCGTTCGAGTTCCCCCCGCCAAAATCCGTTGTAGTTAGTTGCCCTTCAAATTTCGAACTGTGCACATCTTTCGTCTCATAGCAATTTTCTAAACAAGTGATATTTAAAGCTACCACTACTTCGTAGTCCTAGTGTTTTCATACAAGTGTGTTGGAGGCTGCCGGCGAAACCCTGGCGTAAAATTGAGGCTGAGTAGCGGCGCTTTAAGGTAAAGTCAACAGCTGATCTAGTCTAGGGACGTTGAAGGCTGCACCGACGGCGGGTTGCTGCTCTAGCCCGAATTCTGCACCACAGAACCAGGAATCACAGGTTAGACCACCAAACACCACTCCGTTTTATTTTTAATTTAGTTATTTTAGTCGGCCCTTTTGCCAAAACCCAATATCTTGGCTCCCGTAAACCCTTGTCGCACTTTCTCGACAAACATACAGTCCATTTCTTTCGTTAATCGCACATTTTTTGGTCTTCGAACCGCATATTTTGATAAGTGACCTTTTGTTTGTCGTCTTTTCGTTGAGTCATTTGTTAAAATTCGTTTTTGTTCGTTGTTTCATAATTATAAATTTATTTCGGGTAAGCGAAGATATTGGTGTTTAAAGAAGTATTGAGAGCTTTAAATCATTCAATTGCATTCGTTCTTTGTCGTTGAATTGCACTGGCAACACCAAGCAAGTTGTCAACTTGTCACTGTCAGTTGACATCTGTCGTTGTCAAACATATTTTAGGTTGTTTTGTTTACATTTGGTTAGTGTAGTGTTGAGTGTTTGTTTTTTTTTGTTAAAATGGGCAAAGATGCACAGCAAAGCGCTGTTGAGGAACAAGTGGTAGCGGATCCATTGCGTGTCGCGAGGGACTACGCGTTTATGAGGTTGGAATATATTGGCATGTTAGGCGATAATGAAATAGCTTTGTGCGATGAGACCGAGCTTGTATCTATTGCACACGACTTTCATGACGCTCAGATCAAACTTTTAGCTTCGGTTCCATCGGGTGAGCATAGAGAACAATTTAGATACACGGGAATGTTCGATGCTAAAATGAGATCTGTGAAAGCTCGTCTCATCCGCAAGCCTGTAGTAGCACAAGTTGCACAGTGTTCCAACCTTCCGAAACTGCCTAAAATACAAATTAAGGTGTTCAGTGGCCAGGTTCAAGATTGGATATCGTTTAAGCAGCTTTTCGACTCGCTTGTACACAAGCGCACTGATATTGCACCAGTTGAAAAACTTCACTATTTATTAACTAGTGTACAAAATGAGGCCTACGATTTAATTAGGAATTACCCTCTCACAGATGAAAATTATATAGTGGCTTATGAAGCTTTGATTAAAAAATATAATAAAACTCGCCAAATTGCCACTATTTATTTTGATAAATTGGTCAACTGTGAGGCGGTAAAGTCTTCTCGACCGAGTGATTTGGAACGGGTGAATCGAGTATTTACTGAAAATTTGGCTATTTTAGATGGTTTTAAATTACCGGACACCAATTTTATGCTATTCCAATTATTATGGTCAAAATTGGACAAGAGTACTAAAGAACAGTTTGAACTGGAGCACAATTCAGACCAAATTCCTGAATTTAAAAGTTTACAAAATTTTATTGAGAAACGGTTCCGGGCTTTAGATACTGCAGGTTTTAACGTCACCAATTTTAATATGGCTCTGCCATCGACTAGTAAGCCTGTCAATAAAGCAAAAACTGCTTTAGTTGTGTCGACACCACCCTGTATATTATGTAGGGAAACTCATAGCGTTAAAGATTGTCCGGTGTTTTTGAAAAATGACCCAAGCGCTCGGTTTAAATTAGTTAAAGAGCACAGGTTGTGTATTTTGTGTTTGTCGGGATCGCACTCTGTGAAATCTTGCAAGTCAAAGTTGCGTTGTGAGCATTGCAGGTTTTCTCACAATTCTTTACTGCATTTCAATAGCGCAAATGTACCTTCGGAGACAAAAGTTCCTTCGGATGCCTCGAAGCCGACGGCTATGGTGGCAAATAATATTGTTGCTTCCACATTATTTTCGACAGCCAAGGTTCTGGTGAGGGATGTGCGGGGCAATTTGGTTTCAGTCCGGGTTTTACTTGATTGCGCTAGTGCTTGTAATTTTGTGACAGAGCGATGTGCTAAAAAACTTGGCTTGAGTGTGAAGCATGGAAGCTATGCCATCAATGGTATAGGCCAAGCGGTGGCTGAACCTGCTGGCACCTTGTCGTGTGTGATTTCACCCAATACTGGTGAAACTAAAAACACCTTTTCTTTCGAGGCTTACATATTCGTTCGGATATGCCAACCGAGCCTATTGATATTTCGTCGTGGCAACATACCAAGGACTTGGAATTTGCTGACCCTTGTCTGCATATTCCAGGGCCAATCGACATGCTTTTAAGCGTCGACATTTTCGCATCGTCGTTGCGTCCCGGGTTGATCCATGGTGAACCAGGCCAACCTACCGCCGTCAATACAATTTTCGGATGGATTTTGATGGGGGGTTGCGCCACGGACGGTTGTCGCTCTCGCTCTCGCCGTAATAGCTGCCACGTTGTTACGGATACTTTTTCGTTGGACGACTTGATCAGAAGATTTTGGGAATTAGAAAATGTTAATTCTCCGAGTACCGTCATTTTATCGAAGGAAGATCAGCTGTGCGAAAAATATTTTGTCGCTAATTTTCGTCGCACAGAAGAAGGTAGATTTGTCGTGCCTCTACCCTTCGCTGATCCTTCCGACAAACCTACGTTTTCGGGATCTCGTGCTATCGCTCTCAAAAGGTTTTCGTCTTTGGAAAGAAAACTGCAGAGTAACGCCGAGTTTTCGAAAAATTACATAGCCTTCATGGCCGATTATGAAAATTGTCGTCACCTTGAAAAGTGTGACCCTCCGGAGACTGACAAGGGAAGGTTTTATTACATCCCTCATCATGGAGTCTTAAGACCTTTGTCGACCAGCACTCCTCTCCGTGTCGTGTTCGATGCCAGCGCCAAGGACGCGCAGGATACGTCCTTGAACGATACTCTGCTGCCAGGACAGAAGCTGCAGAACAACATTTTCCACCTTCTCCTTCGTTTCAGGTGGCATAACGTCGTGTTCACAGCGGACGTGAAGCAGATGTACCGGCAAATCCTCGTACCTTCTGAAGACGCAGAGTACCAACGAATCCTTTGGCGGCCATCTGTCAACGAGCCGATCGGCGACTACCGTCTGCTAACGGTCACGTACGGAGTCTCGTCAGCACCTTATCAGGCTCTTCGCACAATTGCTCAGTTGGCAAAGGAGTCGGTGACGGAGCACCCTGCGGGTTCAGCGGTTCTGGGCCGTGACATTTACGTCGACGACGTCGTTTCAGGCGCTGACTCGGTCGAGCAAGCGCGCAACCTTCGATCGGAACTCTCCAAAATCTTGGCATCGGGAGGTTTCCACTTGCGAAAGTGGACCTCAAACCACCGAGAGTTCTTCGATGGCGTGCCGCCGACAGACTTGTACTCTGAGGACTTTCGCGAGTTCGACTCCATCGGTGACGTGTCTCTGAAGATCCTGGGGTTACTGTGGCTGCCTCAGACTGACAACTTCACTTTCAAAGTGACTGTCGAGGATCGTCGGTGCACCAAGCGCACCATCCTTTCGGAGATCGCTCGGATCTTTGACCCGTTAGGTCTTCTCTCTCCCGTGACGTTCTTTGCGAAATACCTGATGCAGTTGCTATGGGTCTCAGGCGTCGCGTGGGACGACGAAGCACCAAAGAATATCGCCCTCGAATGGCAAGCGCTCAAAGCACAACTGCCTTCGCTGAGCTCGGTAGCTGTCCCTCGTCGTATGGTGGAGGACTTTGTCGTTTTACAGCTACACGGGTTCTGCGACGCTTCAGAGCGAGGCTTATGCGCTGTCATTTACTGTCGTACCGTGGATAAGGACGGAGCGTGCAACGTCCAGCTCGTCTGCGCCAAGTCTAAGGTGGCACCTCTTCGCAAGTTATCGATACCGCGTCTGGAGTTGTTGGCTGCGGTGCTGCTCTCGGACCTCGTGTCTTCCGTCGTGGAAGCTCTAAGCCCTTTCCACGCCGTTGACCAAGTTTTCGCATGGTCCGACTCGAGTGTCGCATTGGCTTGGATCAAGTCTTGTCCCTCCAAGTGGAAGACATTCGTGGCCAATCGGGTGAGCCACATACAAGACACGATTCCTCCTGATTGCTGGCGACACGTGAGGACTGCAGACAATCCAGCTGATTGTGGATCGCGAGGCCTCTTACCTGAAGACTTGGTCAACCAGAGCAGCTGGTGGGAAGGACCTTCGTGGCTTTCACTGGCTTCTGACGATTGGCCCAAGTCAATGTTGGCGGTAGACGTAGATGTCCTGAATGAAGAGCACAGGGTAACTGTTCTTGTGACGTCTCTTCAACAAAACTTGGTGGAGAACCTGTTGCTTAGATTCTCGTCATTCAGAACTCTCCAGCATGTTTTGGCGTATTGTTTCCGCTTCGTGCACAATGCCAGGAATTATAAGACACCTAGCAAGTTGCTCACCGGTCCCTTGGCACCATCGGAAGTAAAGCTCGCGCTCATGTTTCTCGTTCGCTTTGTCCAAGAGCGCAGTTTCTCGGAAGAGATGGAGAAACTTAAGAACAAAGCGCCGAACTCCCTCCCTAAGAGGTTTAGAAAACTCTCGCCTTTTGTCGATGACGCGGGTCATTTGAGGGTGGGCGGACGCCTGTCACGAGCTTCTCTCGATTTCGATATAAAGCACCCGCTGCTTTTACCTCGTGACCACCGCCTAACATTCCTGTTGATCGATGAATATCATCGTCGGTTCATGCATCCCGGTGTGCAAACGCTTCACAACTTACTATCGCAGCACTTCTGGATACTGTCTCCAAAACGTGCAATTTACGCGGTCACATCTAAATGCATGAAATGCTTTCGTGTGCGGCCTGTAGGTGCTCCTGCGCCTTTCATGGGTGACTTGCCATCTTATCGGATCAACCAATTAAAGCCATTTTCGAGCGCGGCTGTCGATTTCGGCGGACCTTACGACATATCACTCGGTCGGGGGCGCGGTAATAAAACGTACAAGGGCTACATCTGTGTGTTCGTTTGTACCTCCACAAAAGCTATCCATATTGAACTGGTCACTGAACTATCCTCGGAAGCCTTCTTAGCCGCTCTTAGGCGCTTCGTCGCGCGTCGCGGTCGCTGCAGTCGCCTAGTTTCAGACCAGGGCAAGAACTTTGTCGGTGCTAACAACATTTTGCAGCGCCTCATCCAGGACGCCAGCTCACAATACACCGAAATTCGTTTTGAGTTCAACCCTCCGGGTAGCCCACATTTTTCAGGTCTGGCTGAAGCTGGAATCAAGGCTGTGAAAACACACTTGTCGCGTGTCGTTGGAACCCAAAGGTTAACCTATGAAGAGTTTTCCACAGTCTTGACTCAGGTTGAAGCCCTCCTGAACTCGAGGCCACTCACTGCCCTAAGCGCCGATCCCAACGACCTCTCGGCTTTGACTCCTGGACATTTTTTGACCATGGAGCCTCTATCGGTTGTGCCGGACGAAGACTTGACCGACGCGAAGGTCAGTGTCGTTCAGCGTTGGAAGCTGCTGCAGAAGATGCATCAGGACTTCTGGCGAAAATGGTCTCAGGAGTATATGCATACTCTGCAGCAGCGCATGAAGTGGCACGACCAACAATCCAACGTGGAGAAAGGTCGCCTAGTGCTCATCATCAATGAGCAGACTAATCCCACGAAGTGGCCGCTTGGTCGCATCATCGATACCCATCCTGGGTCTGATGGCGTATGTCGTGTTGTCTCTGTACGCACGGCATCCGGCATATACAAGCGACCTGTGGTCAAGCTGTGTCCACTTCCATTGTAAATGCTCTTTCGTCTTTTTTCGTAACTTGTGTCGTCCTTTTTTTTTGTTTTATCGTAGTTAAAATACTAATGTATTTTGGTGGGCGGAATGTTTACTTTTGACCACTTATGTTGGCAGTAGATATTTATTTAGTTTTTTTTATAAATTGTGGCAACACTTTCCGTTCGAGTTCCCCCCGCCAAAATCCGTTGTAGTTAGTTGCCCTTCAAATTTCGAACTGTGCACATCTTTCGTCTCATAGCAATTTTCTAAACAAGTGATATTTAAAGCTACCACTACTTCGTAGTCCTAGTGTTTTCATACAAGTGTGTTGGAGGCTGCCGGCGAAACCCTGGCGTAAAATTGAGGCTGAGTAGCGGCGCTTTAAGGTAAAGTCAACAGCTGATCTAGTCTAGGGACGTTGAAGGCTGCACCGACGGCGGGTTGCTGCTCTAGCCCGAATTCTGCACCACAGAACCAGGAATCACAGGTTAGACCACCAAACACCACTCCGTTTTATTTTTAATTTAGTTATTTTAGTCGGCCCTTTTGCCAAAACCCAATATCTTGGCTCCCGTAAACCCTTGTCGCACTTTCTCGACAAACATACAGTCCATTTCTCTCGTTAATCGCACACTAACCATAAAATAAATTGTAAATAAATAGATAACTAATTAACTTAAAAGAAGAACAAGAAGGTGACAAATTATCGAGGACCTCGTTTTCAGCCAAAACTAAACGTTCAGCAGTTTTGTCTAAAATTGCCTGAAGCTTGATTTCAACACGCGATTCGTCCACAACAATTTGTTCTTCAGGGGTATAACACTCACCTTTAGCTTTTGTAACACAACTCAATGATGGAAAAAAATTATGCCCAAATTTGATGCTCCACTTCCGCGAGTTCTTATAAGTATTTACCGTTAACCTATTGTCTATATAATACGCTAAAAAAGCTTCTTCACCATTCATGCACTTGCTATCACACATAGTTTTCTTCTTTGTACTCTTTGATCGGTCATTTGGGCTGTCAACAACTTGCTTTATATTACGTGCCACATTTGCACTACCTGATAAACGTGCCGATACTTCGGCGGCATATAATAACTCATTCGAACTACGAGTTTGTACAAGATCATCTATACGTCGACGTTTTGTTTTAGGACAAGATTTCGAAAATTCGGTCTGGGGCCTTCCGGGACCTGGTGTAGCTTCCGAGGATGTGGATGGCAGGGCAGGACACATAGACACCTTAAATGATAAATCTTCTCCACGAAGCCACTCATTATTGCTCTCAAAAAAACGTTGTCGGCATCTACTGCAACTTTCCCACTTTTTAAGAATTTTTGAAGAAAATCGTGATATTTCAACCTTGATATCCCTTATCGAGCTTTCAGTCGCTCCACTCAAATCACATTTGGCCGAAACTAGCTTAAACAGTTCATTATTTCTTGTTTCCTTTGCATGAGACAACCATGCATTGCAAAGGTCCATTCTCGATACAGAGACGTGCATATCTGGAAAAAAAGACATAAATTAATTTTGTGCAAAAATGAGCAAGCCATTTTACTATCATATGAAAGAGCGTAAAAATAGGTATCATATTTATAAAAATCTCCGCGGGGACAAGTGGGGACATGTTGATTTCAGACCGATAAACTTTAAGTTAGGACTAAAAATTTCTACAACTCCAACATTCTGCACCTGTATTGTCTATGAAATGGGGTCTTATTTAAAAGTAACAGTTACAGAATATTTTACTTACCCTGAAGATTAGAATCCATCACAAAAATAGAAGTTTGAACTTTGTAGAAACGCATACAACGATAAAGGGTCAAGAGCTATTACGCAAATGAATGCACTAACAATTGACTGTTGTCTTAAGAAGTGACCCTTATCATTCATAAATGGAGGGGTGGGGGAAAAAATAACACATGCCGATCTTAATGTATGGGTATTAGGTATAATTAGTGATAATGAGTTTTGAGATAATGAGTGGTGGTTTTTGTCCACTTAGCTTGTTCTACAGAGTTCACTGTGCATAGGTAAGGTTGAGTATCTTGCCACTTTACTCGATTATTGACGAAACACCGGTATACACTTCATTTTAAAACATAACGCAAGGGGAGTTGCGGGGTATTTCATAGTAATTAAGTAGACGATTTACTTGGGTTTAGCTGAGCCGAGTATTTATAGTTGTTAGTTTAGGACGCTGTTCTTAAGATTTATCTACTCCTCGTGTAAGATTGGGCACGTATCATGACGGTGTGTAATAATGTATACTATAGCTGTTGTAGACGGAGTGAAGTGCGCTGCGTTGAAAAATTTAATATTTTTGTTGACTAAAGTTTTACCCATCTGCAATAGTAAGGCCACCTCTATTTTGCACATTTCGACGGAAATTTTTCGATACACAGATGCGGTTTTCCTAACCTCTACCCTCCTGATTTTTAATTTCAATTAAGGTTATTAAAAGCTTTTCGGTAGATGGCGGTAGCTACAAACGAAACAAGGGTTGGTGTAATGTACGCTCAAGTTCAAGGCTAGTGTCATTATTTGCCACCTCCAATCTAATCATTACTTACTTGAAGCTAGGTGGCGCTAAAGTAAACGTCGGATGCATAAACAATGAGGTTAAAAGCTACCAATCGCTCACTGCAGATCGCTACGGCTCGATGTAGCTATTAGTTGCCATTTGTAAAACGGAACTCTTATGTTCAAACTTGTGTCATTAATTTATTATATTTTCGACAAGGACCTTAAAATAAATAGCCGGACATAGCCTCGCTAATAAAGAACTGAAGCTCCTCTAGTCCGTCGGTTTCTTTAACGCTGGTTAGTCAGGTCAATGTGTGCGTGCTGCGGGTAGTAGGAAAAAACTTGTCGATGAGTGCGTAAGTACAAAGCAACCCGCCCACTACAAATGCTTCAATTATCTGTTGGCGAGACACCGTCTGGCTATTTATTTTAAGGTCCTGAATTTTCGACATATTTTTTTTATTTTCTATGGCGATAAGTGTTTATATTGACAACATAAGAGGTCCGTATTCACAAATGGCATCAATTCGGTTTATCGAACCGTTGCGCCACCTAACCTCATTGTAATGCCTGATAGGTACGTCGCAAAACAAAATTAATTTTACAGACACAATAGGCTAGACGACTACAAAAAACTGTTTAGCCCGTAAGTTAGATTATTAAAAAATATTGTACACGTATTTTTTCTTTTGTTTGACAAACAAAAAATTACGAGGTACAGTGCTTAGAAGTTTCGAGTGACGTCACTCCTTGGTACAATTTTCACCTAGTAGTGACGTCACAAGCCCCCACTCCAGAAGTTTGATGATCTATAACTTTGTCGATGTTTAATATTTTGATGAACCAAAAAATACGTGTCCCATATTTTTCCATAATCTAACTGACGGACTAAATAGAATTATATATTTTTAACCCAGTCATCATCCCTATTAGTATAGGGGGTACGCGTGAGGTGCGGGATAAGGCACATAATGTCCTACTAGTCACCATAGAAGGCTATGGTACCTGCATTTCGTCAGAGCACATCATAGAATAACAAGGGCTCCACTTCGGTCCAACTTGTGATCGCGTTTAGTGGCCGTAATGTGCGGCCTAACAGATAATTGGTGGCAGTACTGCCGGCGTCTTACTGTCTAACCTTACTGAAGTACCCGACGACGTGGCAGCCTGCCTGGTCAGCACACGTCGTCGCGAAGAAACGGAAGGGTTCCACGTCGTAGCACTAAATCTTGTGGTCTAAGAACGCCGCTAACAGATAACTGGTGGCATTACTGCTAGCGTTATATTGACTAACCTTACTGAAGTAGCCGACGACGTGGCAGCCCGCCTGGTCAGCACACGTCATCGCGAAGAATCGGAAGGGTTCCACGCCGTAGCACTAAATCTTGTGATCTAAGAACGCCGCTAACAGATAACTGGTGGCATTACTGCTAGCGTACTACTGACTAACCTTACTGAAGTACCCGACGACGTGGCAGCCCGCCTGGTCAGCACACGTCATCGCGAAGAATCGGAAGGGTTCCACGCCGTAGCACTAAATCTTGTGATCTAAGAACGCCGCTAACAGATAACTGGTGGCATTACTGCTAGCGTACTACTGACTAACCTTACTGAAGTACCCGACGACGTGGCAGCCCGCCTGGTCAGCACACGTCATCGCGAAGAATCGGAAGGGTTCCACGTCGTAGCACTAAATCTTGTGGTCTAAGAACGCCGCTAACAGATAACTGGTGGCATTACTGCTTGCGTCCTACTGACTAACCTTACTGAAGTACCCGACAACGTGGCAGCCCGCCTGGTCAGCACACGTCATCGCGAAGAATCGGAAGGGTTCCACGTCGTAGCACTAAATCTTGTGGTCTAAGAACGCCGCTAACAGATAACCGGTGGCATTACTGCTAGCGTTCTACTGACTAACCTTACTGAAGTAGCCGACGACGTGGCAGCCCGCCTGGTCAGCACACGTCATCGCGAAGAATCGGAAGGGTTCCACGTCGTAGCACTAAATCTTGTGGTCTAAGAACGCCGCTAACAGATAACCGGTGGCATTACTGCTAGCGTTCTACTGACTAACCTTACTGAAGTAGCCGACGACGTGGCAGCCCGCCTGGTCAGCACACGTCATCGCGAAGAATCGGAAGGGTTCCACGTCGTAGCACTAAATCTTGTGGTCTAAGAACGCCGCTAACAGATAACCGGTGGCATTACTGCTAGCGTTCTACTGACTAACCTTACTGAAGTAGCCGACGACGTGGCAGCCCGCCTGGTCAGCACACGTCATCGCGAAGAATCGGAAGGGTTCCACGTCGTAGCACTAAATCTTGTGGTCTAAGAACGCCGCTAACAGATAACCGGTGGCATTACTGCTAGCGTTCTACTGACTAACCTTACTGAAGTAGCCGACGACGTGGCAGCCCGCCTGGTCAGCACACGTCATCGCGAAGAATCGGAAGGGTTCCACGTCGTAGCACTAAATCTTGTGGTCTAAGAACGCCGCTAACAGATAACCGGTGGCATTACTGCTAGCGTTCTACTGACTAACCTTACTGAAGTAGCCGACGACGTGGCAGCCCGCCTGGTCAGCACACGTCATCGCGAAGAATCGGAAGGGTTCCACGTCGTAGCACTAAGTCTTGTAGTCTAGGAACGCCGCTAACAGATAACTGGTGGCATTGCCGCTAGCGTTCTACTGACTAACCTTACTGAAGTAGCCGACGACGTGGCAGCCCGCCTGGTCAGCACACGTCATCGCGAAGAATCGGAAGGGTTCCACGTCGTAGCACTAAGTCTTGTAGTCTAGGAACGCCGCTAACAGATAACTGGTGGCATTGCCGCTAGCGTTCTACTGACTAACCTTACTGAAGTAGCCGACGACGTGGCAGCCCGCCTGGTCAGCACACGTCATCGCGAAGAATCGGAAGGGTTCCACGTCGTAGCACTAAGTCTTGTAGTCTAGGAACGCCGCTAACAGATAACTGGTGGCATTGCCGCTAGCGTTCTACTGACTAACCTTACTGAAGTAGCCGACGACGTGGCAGCCCGCCTGGTCAGCACACGTCATCGCGAAGAATCGGAAGGGTTCCACGTCGTAGCACTAAGTCTTGTAGTCTAGGAACGCCGCTAACAGATAACTGGTGGCATTGCCGCTAGCGTTCTACTGACTAACCTTACTGAAGTAGCCGACGACGTGGCAGCCCGCCTGGTCAGCACACGTCATCGCGAAGAATCGGAAGGGTTCCACGTCGTAGCACTAAGTCTTGTAGTCTAGGAACGCCGCTAACAGATAACTGGTGGCATTGCCGCTAGCGTTCTACTGACTAACCTTACTGAAGTAGCCGACGACGTGGCAGCCCGCCTGGTCAGCACACGTCATCGCGAAGAATCGGAAGGGTTCCACGTCGTAGCACTAAGTCTTGTAGTCTAGGAACGCCGCTAACAGATAACTGGTGGCATTGCCGCTAGCGTTCTACTGACTAACCTTACTGAAGTAGCCGACGACGTGGCAGCCCTCCTCGTCGGCGCACGTCATCACGTAGAACAGGAAGGGCTCTACGTCGTAGTAGAGGGTCTTGTGGTCCAGGAAGAACTTCGCTAACAGACACAGCTGTTGGCAATACTGTTTGTGCTTGCGTCCATCCACCTGCCACACGCTGAGCTTGTCTTTTCTATACACCTGCGTGACAGTACAAAGCGGTTACGAGGTGAACATTTTTTCATGCATGTATTATCAATCGTGGACCGTAGATTTAATTGGAGTAAGGGACAGACAAAACCATTGATTTGTCTGGGACATTTCCCTTACACCAACTGAACCTACGGTGGACGGTATTATAAAATTGTTAAATTTGTATGTATTTGAGCTTTGGCTATAGGAAAGATTTTATCCAACCACGGTGAAGCAGAAATGCAGGTTACAAAGGTTTCACCATCTATATTTCATCATCATAGACAGTGCATGTACATTAAAGATTTTCGCAAAAAAAGTGACACGGGTGTTCGGGTCAAAAATCCTATCATACTGATACTACTGTACTACTATACTAATATGTATTATAACTGTGAAAGATTGTGAAGATGTTCGAAGGTTTGATGTTTGTTACTAAATAACGCAGTAACAACTGGATGGATTGAGCTGAATTTTGGCATGCAAGTAGACCAAGTCCTGGTTTAAAACATAAGATATAGGATAGTACTTTTTATCCTAGTAAAGAGTTCCCTTAGGATAATAACGGGAATAACGCAAGCGAAGCCGCGGGTAAATCCTAGTAAGTAATCAAACGTGACTAAATAGTTTTTGGAACTCTTGTCTGTTCGTCTATTTGTTTGTGTGCTCATTACGCAAAAAATACCGGACATTGTACGGGTGTACAGGTAGATTATGACCACGGTTAACACCTAGATAAGCCGAAGCAAAAACAAGACATTTATTTAAATCGCAAATTCATGTGCAGAGGCACACGAATTTGCGATTGGGTCCTCTAATCCAGCGGTCGGCAACCTGCGGCCCGTGAACCGCTCACTTGCGGCCCGCGAGCCTCCCTGACTATTTTGTATTTAAAGGTCGCTATATTCAGAATTGTATAAAATCACAAATTAGTAACAAGTGCGGCCCGCGTCAATTTCGTTAGCTACTATGTGGCCCTTGGCTGCTAAAAGGTTGCCGACCGCTGCTCTAGGCGTAAAATAAGGCAGTAACCTCGTCTCCTGGTGGGTGCCGCCACACGCACTTGGCCTGGTGGCGCGCGGCGCCGGTGGCGCTCTTGTGGTGGTTGAGGCAGAACTCGCACACGAACAGCCGCGGCACGCGCGCCGCGTCCCCGGGGTATGGCGACTGGTACCATACCTCCATCATGTATTTGCCCATCACCACGAATCTGTTGCAAATTAAGTAAGCATATTATAGAGTGGTTGTTAAATAATGGGTGTGAAACGTGGACAATGACACAACGAGACGGAGAAAGACTAGATGTGGCGTTCGAGATGTGGTGCTGGAGGAGGATGGAGCGTATAAGCTGGACGGAACGAAGAACAAATGAAGAAGTGCTGCAAATTGTGGGAGAGAAGAGGACCATAATGACGACCATAGAGAATAGACGTGACAAAATGATAGGCCATCTGGTTCGACACGATATGTTCTTGAAGACAATCCTAAAAGGAAAAATTTAAGGAAAGAGAGGGAGAGGCAGACCTTGGAGAAACTTTGTGCAACAACTCAAAGAAAAGGTCAATGTCGTGTCGTACCAGGACCTAAAATGCATGGCCGAGGACCGCACAAAATAGCGTATACTCCACCGACAAGAGCAACGCTCTTAAATTACGATGATGATGTTAAATAATAACCACGTAAAGCGATTCTGGGTAATTTTAGAAAGTTGTACAAAACCTTTTTTTTTTTTGATCTGAGAAATTTTACATTATTTCTACTCTTGAATCGCGCGTACTATCGACTCCGATAGGAGTAAAGATGTGTCAAATGTATCTAGGGGTGCGAATTCGATAACTTTGCAGAGCGGAACATGGCAACACCTCCGTTTAAAAGTCAAACTTCTATGAAAATGTAACTTTTAAATGGAGGTGTTGCTATGTTCCGCTCTGCAAAGTTATTGTAGTCGCACTCTACTACGCGGCAACGAGCGATGTGCATAGAATCGCTCGTTGCCCTGCCGGCGATACATAGTAAAATCGCCCCAGTCTTCGAAATTTAGTCTGTCAATGTAAAGTTTACACCTATTTAAAAAGATAAATAGGTCAACAGTAGCCATTGACCAGTGCATAGGATATTTGTTGGAGCGGTATTCCTCGCCGATATTACTTGGTAACCTTGTCGGCGAGGTACCAATAGGAACCTCGCCGGGTCTCTACTCGGTAACTACATAGGTTGTAGTGTGGAACCAGCATTACCTGGTCCCCTTATCCGTGGGCATTCCTCCAGCTCCTAGATCTTGATGGCGACGAGCGCCTACGCCTCGCGGATCAGCCGCAAGCCGTAGTCGGGCGCGAAGCCTTGGAGCACCAGTATCATCAAGTCCCCTCGTCGGTGGGGACATAATTATCCACATCTAGACCTCTGCTTGGTAAAAATCAAGGCTGTAGTGTAGTGTGAAGTATTACCTGGTCCCCTTATCCGTGGGGATGTCTCCCAGCTCCTCCTCGATTTTGATAGCGGCGAGCGCCTGCGCCTCGCGGAAGAGCCGCAGGTCGTAGTCGGGAGCGAAGCCCTCGAGCACCGGCTCGCGCTCCTCGTTCATGTCGTCGCCGCCCACTAGCGCCAGCTTCTCGCGGAGCTCCTGGCTGCCCTTCCATTTGGAGCGCATGTCCTGAAAAAGATACGTAACTGAAGCTTCCGTTGTCCACACGCCTTGCAATGTGTCGTCGTCAGTCGCTGTCAAGTTTTGAAACACTCCGTAACTCTATTGTTTTTTTTTTTTCTAGAACTGGTGGCAAACAAGCATAAGGCCTGCCTGAACAACCACCCCCCCGAAACTAAAACCTGGCTACGCCCGTGGGTGGGCGCCCCCCCTCACGTCTGAGACTCACCTTGACCTTGAGCTGGTAGGCGCGCTGCTCGATGGTGGGCATGGCGCGGGGCCGCTGCTGCACGTTGGCGAGCGCGCGGCGGCGCGCGGCGGCGGCGGCGGCGCGCTCCTCGCCCGCGGCCACGCACCACGCGCCCGTCACGTTGTGGTACATCGGGCACGCGTCCCAAGTGAAGTGACGGGCCGCTTTACCACCTGGGAACGGTCAGTAGGGTAGGGTGTTTCATTTTTCCAAACATTTTATTTTTATTTCACTTTGCTCGGTTTCCGAGTCTCACTCATGTTCGGATGACGACATTTTTCTACTGAAATGATCAGTAGCAGCACTGCTTGCCTTACCCAGGTGTCCGGTAGAGTCGCAGCCGCGCACGAGACAGCGCCGCTCGCTGGGCTGAGTTGGCACAAGGTCGGTGTTGGGTGATCGAATGACGACCTTTTTCTACTGAAATGGTCAGTGGCAGCACTGCTTGCCTTACCCAGGTGTCCGGTAGAGTCGCAGCCGCGCACGGGACAGCGCCGCTCGCTGGGCTGAGACGGCACAGGGTTGGTGTTGGGTGATCGGATGATGACCTTTTTCTACTGAAATGATCAGTGCCAGCACCGCTTGCCTTACCTAGATGTCCGGTAGAGTCGCAGCCGCGCACGGGACAGCGCCGCTCGCTAGGCTGAGGCGGCACGAGGTCGGTGACAGGTGACCGGGCGACTGGAGGGCGGCCCTTCTTCTTCATCTCTTTACTGAAATTATGAGAAAACATCTATAGATTCATCACCAAGATCGATATTAATCACCACGGCAGATAGTGTGACATGCAATTTTGAAAAAAAATGTTTTTTTTAGGACAGAACAAGAGCTTAAAGAAAGAAAAAAGAAAGAAGAAAAGAAAGAAAGAATTTGCTAAAAATCAACTTGTAAAGTGGAGCAATGTGGGAAAAAAAAGTTGGAAATGCAGTGTAATATTGCAGGGAGGAATCTAGCTAATCATAGTATATTGAAACAATAAGCGCAGTTATATAAAAAACTATGCCTGCAACTTGGTACAAAATATCATATTGTGTTAATGTAACTGAGGTCATAGTCTACCTGTACACCAAATTGTATGGCAATCGGTCCGATAGTGTTTGCGAGATGCGCATACAAACAGACAAACGAAAAAATCCAAAAACTAGTCATTTACATTTTATTACTATTTACTTTTTTGGAAAAAAATTAAGATACAAACCCAGTATTTCTACTATTTATTATATAAAAATGTGCAGGGGAGATGAAAGCCTTGAAAGGCTGATCATTGTTAGAAACATGGAAGGCTGGCCCGCCGGTCCCCAAATAGATGAAGCGATCAAGTGAAAGGCTCATCCTCAAAAAAATTTTACTCAGTTGTTAGAGACGCGATGAACCGGCACCAGTCGAGGCAAGGCTCATAAAAACTACGTATAGACCATCCTCATCCACCGAAGACCAAAATCCTCAGACATGGGAGAGAGATAGATAGATGAGAGGTACCTTTTGTCATTCTTCTCTTCGACGTCCGAGTCAGTATCGGTGGTCCTGGGTCGCGTGGCCGTAGCCATGCGCGAGACGCGCGCCGACAGAGACCGCGTCAACTTACGCGGCATGTTGTTCACTTGAGATTCGCCTGAGTCGCTTTTGCCTTTCTCTTGCTGAAAAAGAGTTACATTTATTAATAAAAAAATACTTTTAGAAAGTCATGACTCATGTCAAATTGGTGAAGAGGCCAAATAGAAGTGAATTCTATTTTAATAATAAAGATGACCTCAGGATTCTTTATTAGAGAACTATAAAATGTGTTCCACAGTTAAATAATAGCCAAGTCGGTGGAAATCGGGTTCTGTGGACACCCCCCTCGGTACTGACTTGGTTTAACATTACATGTCAAGACTTTTTTGTTGTAGAAGAACTGTGTTGCGAAACTTGCATCTTTTTAGGGTTCCGTAGCCAAAATGGCTAAAAAGGAACCCTTATAGTTTCGTCATGTCCGTCCGTCCGTCCGTCCGTCCGTCCGTCCGTCCGTCCGTCCGTCCGTATGTCACAGGCATTTTACTCAAAAACTACAAGACCTATACTGATGAAATTTGGAATATAGATGTCTTGTAGATGCCGCAACTAAGTTTGGTAGTTAAATAATAAAAATAAAAAAATCTAGGGGGGGCACTCCATACATGTAACAGAAGCTAAAAAAAAATGTTTTCACAAAATGTCAACGTGTGGTACATAGTTCGACAGCTCTTTTGAAAACATTTTAAGGTTCTTAAGTAATATTTGTGATTAAGTGAATACCTTTGGAAATAATCGCTCCGAAAGTTGTGAAAATTGTGTCCCCCCCCCTCTATCTTCTAAACCGTGTGTCCGAAAAATGTAAAAAAAAATACAAAGATAACGCTCAATTAATACTTTCAACGAAAATTATTTTCAACAAGATCGGATTAACCGTTTTTGAGTTATTGCCGATAGACTGCGCTTCTCAACAAAAGGACGTAATTGCTATGAAGATACGCTCTTTTGTTGTTGTACTTTTTTTACATCGTATTTTTTATCTTATAGTTACGGCTATGGAACCCTACACTGAGCATGGTCTGACATGCTCTTGGCCAGTTATTACATGTAATGTTTTTGATGGGATCTCATTTCTTTTTGTAAGTGGTCTTCCTTTATTTATTACATTCCAATCCATTATATGTCCCATTTGAACTACAAAAGTAACTTTGTAATCCCATGTATTTGTATAGGATACTTACTTATGCCGTTTGTATTGAAATTGCAATATTTTTAGGTTTTGCATGACTTGGTAGACTAATAAGTAATAAGTATAATCACAAAATTAAAATTTTTAAAAGAACCTACTTTCAGTGAACCTATTTTGGTATGCACAAGTGACTATGAACAATTGCCAAATCGCCGCATATGTGCCAGTAATATTCGAAGAGTTCCCTCGATTTCTCCAAGATCCCATCATCAGATCTTGATTTGGTTAGACCACTCTAACAAAAAACTAATTTGATGATGTACACAACACAGGAAAGAAATTATCGATCCCTCGAGCGCACATTTACGTCCCTCGCTTTCAGCTCGCTTCAGGCCGCAAACTTCTGCGATCTCGGCCTTTCTTTGTATTACCACCCTAGTTATGTAATGTACTATTTCCAAATTGGTCCAGCCGTCTTCGAGTAATCGCGTAACAAACGTAAAAAATGAAAACCTTTTGTGGAAGTCGGTTAGACTTCGTATAAAGGGATTCGATAAGAAATGCACAATTCACTATGAAAAATACCCAAATCGCTATATGTGTGCCTATAATATTTGAAGAGTTCCCTTGATTTTCCAAGATCGCGTCATCAGATCCTGATGTTGCAATGGGAGCACCTCAAAGGTATACACTTTCAAACAAAATAATAATTTTCTTAATCGGTCCACCTGTCTTCGAGTAATCGCGTAATATACAGACGAATTGAGAACCATCCTTCTTTGGAAAGTCAGTTAAAAATTAATTATGTTTAAAATTTGGAGTTTGTGGGGCTTCTAGACGTACCTTCGAATTATGATGATCATCAGTCAGTCAGTCAGTGACAAGACTAAGGAACTTTGACGTGAAATAGTTATTAAACTACACATTCAAATCGAATATTATTGAGAATATATATGTCTTATTATGCCCTATATATCCCTGAAAATTCAGGGTTCCAGCTTTAGCCAGCACAAAATTCCGAGAGGCTGAATGGCTTCAAGAAAAGTGCCTTTGTTTTGCTTGACTTGGCTTACTTTGCTTGAATTAGTGGAAGAAAATGTACAACCACTATCTTAAGAGATTGTATGTGCAGACAAATTAAGGCATACCTTGTTAGTTGCAGGAGGCTTGGTCTTTCCAGTTTTAAGGGGTTCCTTTTTTGGAGTTGGTTCACTATCACTTTCTGAAGACACCGTTTCTGCTGATGACTGACTTGAAGAACAAGAAGAGGCACTCTTGTTCTCCACAACTTTCTTAGACGGGGGCCCACTAAGTCGACTACCGCTCCTACGTTTAATGTTGTCTTTGGAATTTGAATCGTCATTTTCCGCAGGTGTTAATGGTGATGGAGGAGACGTATCTTTGTCTTCACTAGACTTTCTAGTTACTCTTTTATTTCTTGGAGAACTTTTTGGACTTTTTGAGGATTTACTCTCAGATTCTGACTCAGAGCTGTTGTCTGGCGAAAATATACTTTTCTTTTTCTGGTCATTTTTTGGTTGCTGTTTAGTCATAGTTTTAGGTATTGGTTTTGGTGTTTTTGCTCCTGTTGTGGTTCGAGGTGGTTTTCCTTTTGCCAGGACACTGGTTGCCGATTTAGGTTTAGTAGAGGAGCGTCTGCGAGGTGGAGCAGGTTTAGGAGGCTCCGGTTTTGGCGCATCATCTTCACTGGAAGATGATATCTTCTTGTTAGTTGTTTGCCGCGGTTTTGACTCATCCTTCTTTTTCGGTGGTTCTTCATCAGGCTTAGCAGGTGATTTTGGAGCAGGTTGTGCAGCTGCAGGAGTATCTGAAGTGGAGGACTCTGAGTCAGAGCTACTGGAACCGGATCCAGAACTGGTTGAAGAGCTTCCGCTGCTGCTTGAGTCTGAGGAGGACCCAGAGCTGCTATCCGTACTACTGTTGCTAACCTTCAAACAAATTTTTTGTTCATAAATAAAAAGAATAACTAAATCAATCCTTAAAAATTATCAATTATTGGCTAAAAATTAAACTAAACATATGTACAACTAAATATTGTGCAACTAGAGTTGAGTCCCTCAAATGTCAGCATATAAATGCTTGAAAGGTGATATTAACTACTAATAGAATCTTTTGGCGCTTAGATAATTTCACCTTTCAAGCATCAATATATCTATCATATTGAGCAGGCAGTCACAGATTTTGTAATATGCAATGCCTGTTGCTGCCCTACCTCCTATTTATCCCTTAAGTCACCTGTCAGAAGATAGAGGGTAGTAGAATTCTATGCAAATACTACACCTGAAGAGTGTGAATTCTCTTACAATATGTAATTGATTTGGGAGCAGTACGATTTGAGCAGTAATGATCTGTACCTGAATAGAGAAAACTCATGCAAGCATCACACAGGAACTTTGTCACCATAATATGATGGTTGAAGAAAGGTACAAAGAATATGTAATGTAATTGCACTGAAAATGCAAAACATTTTGCATCAATCATTATGTCCAATTGAACAATAATTAGTTTCTATTATATATCTAAACAGCCTTGTTTCATGAAGGCATTAATATTGAGGGTTTCGATTAAGTGGGTTATTATGTGGGCATCAATAAATAGCAGAAATACAAGTTTGTAAACAATAATATTACACCTACTCGGCTAAAGAGCCTCTGTGTAAATAGAATAACAACCCCTATGTTTGTTATTGCATTTCCAAGTCAACTTTTGCTTTGCTTATAAATTTAAATATATATTAAACATTTGTAAAACCAACTGGCTAAAATAGTAAAAAACAAAACGGATCTACTCACATCGAGATTGGTCATGTCTCTTGATGTTAATATAACTCTTACACTGGTAACTTAAATGCCTTGATTCACAATGTACCGCAAGGCGGCTTAAAACACTATATTTTGTTTTAATTTCAATAAACAACAAGAAATAATTGCATTGCAAAGTGAAATTCGCAAACGCGGACGCCTTGATTTGGCTACGTTCCGAACTATTCTTATCTTATTACTTTACTTATTAGTATTCATGTAATGACAGAAAATCATGTAGCATTCTCTTTCAGACTATAACAAAAAGACAAAAGGAAGAGCGAGACAAATAACCAGGAAAACAATCACCACTAAAAAAGTAAAAAGTGGAACGCACCTTTCTGCTGTCAATGTCAGTCTCACATTGTAACCGTATTTTTGTGTACGAAACGAAACGCATTATATAAAATTCAGATTATAATTTTTCTTCTTTAAAATAAAAAACCTCACTTGCCCTAACGCAATAATAGTACAGTAGTAGTGTATTAAGGGAAGTAAGTGGAGGGCTTTTCATGACTCGCGTTTGTAACCTGCTTCCTGCCCGCGACACACACAATATTTTCATCACATTTACAACACAAATAAAACATAAAAATCAAATAAACTAAACGCACTCCCTAAAAGACAAAAGACAACTACAACTGTCAACTTTTTCTCCACAGATAATGCTAAGAACAGCATTTAGTTTTCAATTTTAACTGGCCATAGTGGTCATGCTGCCACTTGCCAGATTGTATACAGTGTGTAAGTCTAATACGGGCGAATCTCTTAACGGTGGTTAGTATAGGACAAAGTGAAGGTAATTAGATAACATTTACTTAAAGTTGCAACAATAATTTTGTCCATACAAAATAATTCAGCCCGCAATGTAATGCAAACACGAACACGTTAAACGCTCGTTGACAGTTGACGTTGACATTTCGGTACCGCCGTACCGCAACCAAGTTTACAGTACATTGCTGCTGAGAAATTTAAAAAAAAATAATTATGGGGTTAGAGATGTGCCATTTTCGGAAACGTTCTCCGTTTTGTATGGAGAGAGAACGTTCTCGAGAACATTTCCCATACAAAACTGAGGACGTTTCCGAGAATTCTCGAGAACGGCACAACTCTATATGGGGTCGTAATGAACTGCAACTTAAAAAAACCTTTTACTTCATGATTACACTAATGAATACTATGTCCGATTTAATTTATCGCCCGTATTAGACTTACAAGCTGTATAGTCGGACTACTACGCTAAGTTTGTAGAGGTCGAAAAGGTAGTAATAATTCTTCCGTTTATTAAAAAATGTGTCTACCTACGTCAAACCCTCCAACGTTGCCCACCGCCCAATCTTTGCCCAGGAACAAAATATACTAATTTCAATGTATTTAAATATTATATATTTAAATATGTACATTCATACGAGCATTGCTTAGTTTGCTCGGAACTAGATCAATTTGTGCAGACTGTCTCGAATAATTATTTCAGTAGGCATGTAAACACATTATCTGGGGGCACGGCAGTGCCCCCGCCAAGTCGAGCAAAACAGAGGCACGGCCGTACCATCCTTTTCTCGAAGCCATTCAGGCCATTTTCTGCCTCCCGTAATTTTGTACTGGCTAAAGCTAGAACCCTGTAATTTCAGGAATATATAGGGCACAATAAGACTTATATATGTCGCAGTGCGGAGTTCTCCCCACGAAGGAATGTCATAGCTCCTCTACACGATGGGCCATCGCTGGCCCAGCGATATGGCCATACCGTGGCCATGCGATGGTTGATACGCAACTACACGATGGGCCATCGCTGGCCCAGCGAGATGGCCATGCGGTATTTGACGTCCACACTATGGAATGGGCCATCGTGTAGATGCGTACCGCCATCGCTGGCCCAGTCCCTTTGATGTGTGGCCGAAAAACCGACACCGTCGCCATTCCACGGCCATCGCACGCGCCATAAGCCATCCGTCACCACTATGCCCTCTACACGCTGGCCCATCATAGTGGGCCATAACGATGGGCCATCGTGTAGAGGCAGCATCAAGTTTGTTTATGCTTGAATGTCTTTGGTTGCGGTACAATGACATTTATTCAAAAATTGACGGAGTTCTGTCATGGTTGTTAATCTTTGCATGTCAGAAAATTGGTGAATAGTATTGGAGAAGGAATCAGAGTCAGTGATGGTAGATCTGAGTATTTTGGGCGAAGGAACACGTCCCGCAACCAACCTCACCGCATTTCTTCGTTTATTATGATGAGTTAATGATACTGTCGAGCTCCAACTGATGGAAACGTACACTCGACTGCGGATTAAGGCAATTTAATGGACATCCTGACGACTCCTACCCCTGACGCCGACATATACCTACAGGGTGTCCCTAAACTATGGCACATGAAGGGAAAGTACCTCAAATATTGGAGATAGGATATTTTACTGAAAGGACACTTTATTTTATTTTTAAAAGTAAGTAATACTGCATTCAAAGATTTTTTAAAAAATTACTTGTTTTGTATGGGAAATAATTTTCTTAACATTTAAATCAAATATTTTACGCTATTCCTCACTTTTGGGATACTATGTTACTTAAGAGGAATTATTTGTTTTTAACCACTCTTTTGATTGTCATCTTAAAAATATGGGGTGTTGTTTTTTCACATTTGAGTCGGTTCGATTCTACGACGATGCAAGTAATTTTTAGAAAATCTTTGAATGCAGTATGTCTTACTTTGAAAAATAAAATAATGTTCCCTTTCAGCAAAACATCCTATCTACCATATTTGAGATACTTTTCCTTGATGTGCCATAGTCTTGGCACACCCTGTATATTCTCAATATTCAGTTTGAACGTATAGTTTAAGAACTATTGCATGTCAAAGTTCCTTAGTTTTGTCACTGACTCACTGACTCACTGATCATCATAATTCTAAGGTACTTCTAGCAGACCTACAAGCTCCAAATTTTAAACATAGTTAGTTTTTAGCCTATCAAGTCCTTAAAAACCTAAATATGTTGTAATTTCAGTCACAACTGCACATATAAGTTTGTAATCCTATACAAATACATGCAATTACAAAGCTAGTTTTGCAGTTCAAATTGAAAAGAATGGATTGGAATGTAATAATTAAAGGAAGACCACTTTTAACCGTGGAGGAATACCACTTTTAACCGTGGAGGAACACATTTTATAGATTAATAACAGGCAAGTCGGTGGAAATCGAGTTCTGTTGATACCCCCCCGGGATTGACTTGGTTTAACTTAACATCTCAAAACTTTTTTGTTGTAGAAATTTTTTATCGACATTTATGGATATCGATATCTTTGTTTTCGACTTTTCTTACTAAAGAAGTCCTTTAAGACGAAGACTATTAAGTTAATAATTTCCATATACTTAAATAAAACACAAAGCTGGGTATGATTACTAGTTTAGGCAGAAAGCATCGAAGAGAGATTGCGCATCGCGGAGAGTATCAATACGCGAACTTTCTACTTGCCTTTCCATTCTGCACAAAAAACTTAAATATGTTAATGCCAAAAATATCTATATTCATAAATTTCGATAAAAAATTTGGTCTACCTCTAGTACCTGTCAGGCGTTTGCCCCCTATATTCCTAGGTTTGCTAATTAATCATCTTGCTTGTGATGTTGCCATGTGTGTATTTTGCAATAAAACCATTTTTCGAGCTCTGCAGACTTAGCGTAGTCTGACCCTAGGTAATTTCACGAAAGTTGATCCACAAAATCAATGAAGTTGTGGAGAACGTGGTGTGATACTATACAGCACGACCACGGACGATTTTGTTATTTCTTTGGCGGTACATATTCACGAAAAAAAATGTACTATTTTGTACTAATCATTAAAAAATTTGTACTCGTACGGTTTCGGAGTTGTGAGATAGAGGTTGTGGTCGTGCTAGGTAGATGCTACCTGGCACGACCACACTGAGATCGAGGTTAGTTTGATAGTCGAAATAAATGTACTGAAATTGTACTATTTTGTACCAAGTATAAAATAATTGTACCACTTGCCAATTTAAAAAAAATTACCTTTTTAGTTCGCGGAGTACAGCAGACGGAAATGAAAGCGGTACAAATTCACGAAAAAAAATGTACTTTTATGTACTGTTCATTAAAAAGTAATAACTCATACGGTTTCGGCAGTGTGACACAAAAGGTGGGGGTCGTGCTAGGTAGATGCTACCTGGCACGACCACACTGCCATTGAGGTTAGTTTGATAGTGAAAATAAATGTACTGAAATTGTACTATTTTGTACCGTACATAAAATAATTGTACCTCTTTTCTGTAAAAAAAAAATGTCCCTCGATGGTTCGCGGAGTACAGCCGACGCAAAAGAATGAGGTACAAATTCATGAAAAAAAATGTACTTTTAGGTACTTGTAATCAAAAAGTAATTACTCATACAGTTTCGGCAGTGTGACACTAAAGGTTGGTTTAGGTTGGGTCGTGCTAGGTAGATAGATGGTTCCTGGCTCGAATACGCTGATATCGAGGTGAGGTGGACCCAAATATACCTCTATAAATGTATCTTCCGAAATAACAAATACTCCATACTACGCATTCATTGACCAATTTATTTATTTCTACTGAAAAGCTGAAATGTTTTGTTTGTACAGATATTTACGAGCTTCTAATTGTGACATACATTTGGAATACGTCAGTACAGAAATTTATGCGCCACGACCTGTTTACAAATAATTGAAAAAAGCACGAAAAAACCCTTGTGCAGATATTTATTATATTTCCACTTGTTTAGATAATTTTGAAAAATCGTAGTACAGATATTTTATCAATTTTCAGTTGCTTACATATTATATTGAGAAGCTTGCTCAGATAAATAAATACGGCAGGTAAAACGTGTATATATTTTTGATTGAGAAATCTGTTCAGATGAATAGGTCCCGGTCCATGTACATTTATTATTGAAGCCTAGGAAATGCTCATATATTTATGAACTCGACTTTACTATTTAGCACTTTGCATTAAATAATAGTAATTCTTCGCAGTTAAGAAAAAAATACTTCAATGGTTCGCGGAATCGACCGACGCTAAAGAAAGATGTAAAAATTTATGAAAAAAAGTCGGTTTACTGACGATAGTCGAACGTGATAACGTTGACCTTGACCCTGACTTTGACTTTGACTTTGACTTCGACTTCGACTTCGACTTGAGTACCAGCCGCCCTTTTCTCAGCAGCAGCAGTGATTTTTTGTCACGATTGGCCGCCCCTAATATCTGGCCGCCCTAGGCCCGGGCCTACTAGGCCTTAGGGCAAATCCGCTACTGGTCTCTTGTCATTCAATAGAGATTTTTGACAGCCGTATCTTAGGGAATAAGGGCTATTTTATTAACAATTTGTAAGAAACTATCGTCTTAACGACTTTAGTGCTGGAATAATATAAAGTACCTATTTGACAGGTAACGACCCTGCAAGGTAACGGCCCATGACGTCACACTTTTTCGTGCGTGCAGCCGGCTCCATCGAATTATAAGACGTTATCACGTCAAAAAGTATTTTTATGCACTCTTCATTAAAAAAACCAATATTCATACGATTTCGGCATAGTGACAAAAGATTGTGGTCACTGTGCTAGGTAGATGGTTCTTGGCACAACCACACTTTCATAGAGTTTAATCGAATGACCAGAATAATACAAAATAAATGTGCTCAAATTGTGGCTACAGTCTACACTAGGTACTATAGGACATCAAATGTAACAGTGTTATGGCAAAAACCTCTGCAATTACTAAAAATAGGTCAAGTGCGAGTCAGACTCGCGCACCGAGGGTTCCGTACAAACTCGTTAGTAGATAAGTGAATAGTTCAAGAAGAACTGAATGGCGATTAGTTTAGTAGGAGCAAATAAGTATGAGTTTTGATTTTTACAAATAAAAAAAAAAACGGTGCAAATTAGGAAAACCGATTTACTTTTCCTGTAATATTTAGGATGATATTAATAATCAGTAATTATTACAGATTTTTCTGCTCACTTCGGAGATAATAGTGGGGAATGTATTTTTTTAACTTTTTTTGTCTTAAATAAAAAACTACATGCTGAAGAAAAAAAAATAAAAACGGTTTTAGAATCTACCTATACACATTAAGCCCTTTCATTTGATATCCCACTCGATAAAATAGCTCTACTTTTGAATTTCGACATAACATTTTAGTCCCCTTTAAAAAAAAAGGTATAAGGTTTTGGTTTCATCCAATATTCTCGGGTTAGCAATTTTTAACACTATTCCAAATATCAAGTCGATAGCATCAGTATATCCTGAGATATCTTGCTGTGACAGACGGACAGACTGACAGAGTCCCACCATAAGGGTTCTTTTTTACCATTTTACCAATATATTTATTTTGACCATCAAACTCACCTCGATATCAGCGTATTCGAGCCAGGAACCATCTATCTACCTAGCACGACCCAACCTAAACCAACCTTTAGTGTCACACTGCCGAAACTGTATGAGTAATTACTTTTTGATTACAAGTACCTAAAAGTACATTTTTTTTCATGAATTTGTACCTCATTCTTTTGCGTCGGCTGTACTCCGCGAACCATCGAGGGACATTTTTTTTTTACAGAAAAGAGGTACAATTATTTTATGTACGGTACAAAATAGTACAATTTCAGTACATTTATTTTCACTATCAAACTAACCTCAATGGCAGTGTGGTCGTGCCAGGTAGCATCTACCTAGCACGACCCCCACCTTTTGTGTCACACTGCCGAAACCGTATGAGTTATTACTTTTTAATGAACAGTACATAAAAGTACATTTTTTTTCGTGAATTTGTACCGCTTTCATTTCCGTCGGCTGTACTCCGCGAACCATTGAGGGACATTTTTTTTTTTACAGAAAAGAGGTACAATTATTTTATGTACGGTACAAAATAGTACAATTTCAGTACATTTATTTTCACTATCAAACTAACCTCAATGGCAGTGTGGTCGTGCCAGGTAGCATCTACCTAGCACGACCCCCACCTTTTGTGTCACACTGCCGAAACCGTATGAGTTATTACTTTTTAATGAACAGTACATAAAAGTACATTTTTTTTCGTGAATTTGTACCGCTTTCATTTCCGTCTGCTGTACTCCGCGAACTAAAAAGGTAATTTTTTTTAAATTGGCAAGTGTTACAATTATTTTATACTCGGTACAAAATAGTACAATTTCAGTACATTTATTTCGACTATCAAACTAACCTCGATCTCAGTGTGGTCGTGCCAGGTAGCATCTACCTAGCACGACCACAACCTCTATCTCACAACTCCGAAACCGTACGAGTACAAATTTTTTAATGATTAGTACAAAATAGTACATTTTTTTTCGTGAATATGTACCGCAAGAGAAATAACAAAATCGTCCGTGGTCGTGCTGTATAGTATCACACAGAACGTGCATGAAGAGTCTACGCAGTATTTATCTCCTATGACTACGATGCTGGTATTCTTAGTCGCCCCCTCTCCCGATTGCACGAAGCTTACACTCCCCTCCCGTATCTATTTTGGCTTACTGGTGTCTCGGACAGGAGGGACGGTTGATCATTCCGGAGCGGCAAGACAACGGTGAGGGAAACACGGGAGTGCTCGGGTGCGCCCCCGCCGCGGACCCCATAGATCCGGTCAGGGCCTATTGACGACTATTGGTATCACGCCGGGGTACCCGTCTGAGCAATCGCGATGAGCCTTGTCATCCCTTCCTCTCTCGTGTGCTCAACGCCTCCGCGTCCTTGCAGCAGAACTGCTGGCTGGATGAGTCACCGGAACGGGAACGGGAACGGAACGGAAGCCGGTTTTTGACTAGTACAACTTTAAACATTTTTCAAAAAAAACTATTGAACTTAGAGACTTGATTCTTTCGTCAATAGATAGCTTATATGTTATTTTAGGAACTGCTAATAACTCCATACCCCTAAAGTGGACCTTTTTCCCTTGCACCATCACATATATCGATAGGTAATAAAAGAGGTTTGTAAGTTCAGAGGAAACATAGTGGAATACATAATTCGTGCAATTTAAAGGAGTCCATGATAATGTAAGGTTTAGTTGCTACTGTAAATGTCACAAACCAAGGGTAATTAATTATGGCATACAAAAAGTTAGGTACTTCATTTTGTAAGATTAACATGGATATCTCTATTGTAGTTGACCGTACACGAAATTTCATCCAAGTTGGTTGAGTATTTTTTGCTTGATGAGCGAACAAACAAATCATACGACAGAGATAAAAATGACAAACAAATAACAGACAAAATGTTCCAAAACGATTTATTACCGACTTATTACTTATTTTTCATTTTCACGCCTTTATGGAAAAATCTTAAATGTACAAACATACTCTTACTTTTTTTTACTAGTACAAACGAAGCCACTGTGAAGTGTGAACTGATCACCTATAAACTTTAACACATTGCAATAAAGTTTACATTCGTTTACAAATAAATGTATAATTAACAGTGTGTTCGATGGTACCTACCTACATAACTCTAGATAGAATAACATATTTTAATAGTTAGGAACCATGAGCTTTTTTGATCATATCAGCCAGTTTTTCTCCAATCATGATACAAGGTGCATTAGTGTTGCCACTAGTGATCGTCGGCATGATGCTAGCATCACCTATCCTTAACCCTGTAACTCCCTGCACCCTTAGTTCAGCATCGACCACCTTACCTCTGCCCATCGCACAAGTTCCTACTGGATGCCATGCTGTTGAAGCAGTATTTAAAATATGACACTTCCAGTACTTGTGAGTATTGAATTTTAGATAAGCGCATTGTGGGATTCTCAGATTGGCTACTGTAGAATTTACACTCTTCAAATACTTGCTATCAGTAATACTGATGTAGTCCATTACACTTTTAGCGTGTAAATCTAAGTCGGCGTCATTCGAATAGTAATTTGTAAAAACTTTTGGAGTGACTTCAGGGTTACGGCTCCTCAGCTCAACGCGTCCTCTGGATTTCGGATGCAATAAGGATACTAACGTGAAAAGAGTCTCCTGTTTTTGACCAATTTCAGCAACCGCGGTACAAATTTGGTCATCTAGTTCTTGTACATAAGAACAAATCATAGTAGATAGTAAAGTTGCTGCCGGGAGCGGAAATACAAAAGTTTGGTAATCTGGGATCGCAGAGTTTGGCTTATCAGAATTCGGATCTAAGGCCTGGAATCCCATTATACAAGGAGTAGGAAATTGGTGAAGATTTCCCAATATTACAAAATTATGATACGCTGTCCCCATACCTTTCTGACCTGTCAGGATCACAATTGTCATAGGATGGTCTTGCAAGTTTCTACCGACATGTGGTGAATGAAACAACACTTCAATACCCTTTTCAATCAAATGTGGTTGTGGTCCGATGCCTGATAACATCAGTAGTTTAGGAGTGTTAATTGCACCAGCTGATAAAACCACTTCTTTAGTAGCAATAACTTGAATAACCGTTTTATTGGGTAATTTAACTTCTACACCAATGGCCTTCTTATTTTTATCGAAAAGTACTTTAGTACACAAGCTGTTCTTGAGAATGAATAGATTATTCCAACGTTTGGCACGCCTCAGGAAAACATTGGCAGTGCTTTGTCGTATTTTGTCCCATAATGTGTATTGAGGCAACGAATATCCAAGCTGCTCCGGTCCATTTGTATCGACACGGAAATCGTATTTACTGCTAAACGCTTCAAGATATTTATAAGTAAATTCATTCCACCTAAGCTGCGTGACACCTACGGGGCCGTCGGCCCTATGTAGGGTGGGGAACTTTTTTAGGATATCTGCGGTTTTCATTGATTCGCTTTTTTTGAAGTATTCGGTCACGTTGATCCAATCCCACCCAACACCTCCCATGTCTACCCAGGTTTCATAATCCGCTCGATTTCCTCGCACATAGTACATGTAGTTGGCGCTACTGGAACCTCCAAGCATCTTGCCTTGTGTTAACCGGAGGTTCTTCGTCCTGTGGGCCTGGCTGGAATACCCATCATCTTCAGTGTAGTAGTTCCAGTCAGCCTTGGAGTAGGCCACAAATGGTGCTAAACCAGGAAGCTGAAATAAGCCATGAATTAACACAATTATTAGTAACTGAAAAACTATGACGTATGTATCATATTCTGGTTGGGTTGCAGGTACAATTGAATTGAATGTGATGAAGGATTATTACCACGGTATCGAAGGGTGGATCACCCCCAGCCTCGATGACCAGCACCCTCCATTTCGAAACCTCGGCCAGCCGCGTGGCAACCACGGACCCTGCCGTACCCGCGCCCACCACAATGAAGTCAAATTTTGCATTATCTGTCATTCAAAAGAATTGAATTTAGAGTAGATTTTCGAATAGAATGATGTGTTTAAACTACATAGAATTTGTTCGTAACTTCACTCTAGTATCCTACTTTTCAATTGCAATATGAATATAGCCTAGTATGATGGTGGTGGCAAAAAAAATCTGGTTGCCTATAGCACTTTGTAGATCAGATTTTTACCCCAAATAAGGACGTTATCTATTCATACCTTAAAAACCCAGGTAGGTAACTTACTAAACACTTCAATATTCGGTGGGTAGTCAACCAGAAGATTCTTCAGAGGTATCCAGGACAGGCCCGTCAGTGCAAACTGTAGGAGCCACATGGCTGGCCTCATCATTTTGACCTCCACCGCTGACACGTAAGCATCGAGCCGATGCCACCATGACATTCTGCTTGAATCTTCAAAACACCTATAAATATTTTGTAGTTAAAAAAAACCTACGATAGGTACAAACGAGCGAAATATCAATAAACTAATAAAATTAATAATCGTTTTCACTACCTTTGTGATTTATGAATGTGATTTTGCCCTAAAAGGGAAATGGGTAGTGCATTTGAAATGAGAAACACGCATGGAAACGTATATTGAGACCTTTAACTAGTGCGACAAATTTAACTTTTCTCTTGAAAAACTGGTGTCCCCACCCCATACATCGACATAATTATGTCGCGGTTAGTTTAGTAGGAGCAAATAAGTTTGTCTTACGATTTAGCGTATTTCTAAAAAACGCTGCAAGTTAGGAAAACCGTTTAATTTTTTCCTGTAATAGACAGATAGACGGACAATAAATTGATCCTATAAGGGTTCCGTACCTCAAAAAGAAAAAAACCGGTCAAGTGCGAGTCGGACTCGCGCACCGAGGGTTCCGTACAAACTCATAAGTAGATACGCGAATAGTTCAAGAAAAACTGTATGTCGATTTGTTTAGTAGAAGCAAATAAGTATATGTTATGATTTTTGCAAATTTCTAAAAAACAGTGCAAGTTAGGAAAACAGTTATATTTTCCCTGTAATATTTAGAACCTGACGTGTAATGATTCTATTTAATAGCAAGGACCATTAAATCAAGAGGACTGTCATTCTCCATACAAAAAGCTGTTCCCCGAATTTACAACGCCATCTATGTATAAGCTTGGTAAAATAATTATAATATTATTTACAATTATTTAACTTTGCAAACGTGACACAGTATTTAAATGTATTTAAATTTATTTATTATTAGCTGTTTACGAACTAATTGTTACTATACTATGTTTCTTTGTTCAATTATAACATCGTTAAATGCTTAGTGTTTTAGCGCCATCTAGTTTTGCCCGGAAATCCCCTAGCGTGAAACATGCCATCGCTTAGTTTTGCTACTCGCCGCTAGGGATTTCAAGTTTTTGTAAATTTCTAAAAAAGTATTAAAGTTAGCAAGACCGTTCTATTTTTCCTGTAATATTCAGGTTGATATTTATAATTAGTAATTATGACAGATTTTTCTGATCAGTAACTTCGGAGATAATAGGGGGGGAATAGTACATAAAAATGTATAAATCAAAAACTACTTATTTAAGAAAAAAAATAAAAATGGTGTTTTAATCTACAAATTAAGCCCTTTCATTTGATAGCCCACTCAATATAATAGCCCTACTTTCAATTTTCAAAGTCCCATTACGGAGCCTTTTAAAAAAAAAGTAAAAAAGGTACAAGATATTTTTTATGTCCAATAGGCTCAGGTTAGCTACTTTTGACACTATTCCAAATTTCAAGTCGATAGCATCAGTAGTTCCTGAGATATCTGGCTGTGACAGACGGACAGACAGACAGACAGAGTCGCACCATAAGGGTTCCTTTTTTACCATTTTGGTACGGAACCCTAAAAACGGAACCCTTATAGGATCACTTTGTTGAACGCGTGGCGGTATCGAGTTGAAAATAAAACCATATACTCAAGTCTACAGTCCCTTGAAGCTGTGAAAAAAAAACTTTTAAGTTTACGTAAAAAAAAGATACGGCCATTTATGCCGCAAAAAACGTATTTCGACACTCTCAAGGGAAAGAAAATTTATAGGTCACACTCCGTTGACCTAGAACTATGAAATTTGGGAAGTAGTACCGTCTTATACTACAAGTATAGTATAGGAAAAAATCTGAAACTAATACATTTGTAATTAAATCATACAAAATATAGTTATAGTCTTTACTAGGACTCGCACTTGTCCGGTTTTTTCCTTTTGAGGTACGGAACCCTAAAAAATTATTAAAGTTTAGACTTTAGACAGTTAAGTTAGGTAATTTAAAACATCGCCCGCAACCCTGTCCCTGATATAATTTGACCCGTGAACTTTTATGTTGCGAACTGTTATGACAAATTAGGTTAGGCGCGAATTTAACGGTGATCGAGGTTCCCGTGTACACACCCACACGTGTAGATCAGTTTTTAAAATAAACCTATATCTCCTCGTAGGTATTACATATTGTAGTACATTAGTAGTAGTGTAGTACATTACATATTGTAGTATGGGGAATATTCCCACCGCGGGAATATTCCCCATACAAGTGGGGAATATTCCCGGGAACGGCACATCTCTAGATACTCGCTCTTATAATTTAACGCGGCAATAAAAGATTACATAACTATTAAATTCTCCTCCTAGTAACGTATTTTGGCAAAACCACGCGGTGTATCAGGTCGTTTTATAAAAAGGACAATAAATAATATGACCTTCTGAATAAATTTGAGACCCACATTCTTTCGGGGTCTAGACTCTAGACCAGTGTCTATAATATAATATAACGTTATAAGTCGGTGATGTTTGACTGATAGTTTTTATTTATTTAAAGTGAAGATTGAAGTGAAGACAACTTTTAAGGTAAAAAAAGCACAAAAGCATTTTTAATGGCGCTGGAAAAATTGACAGACGTCCTATGGATTCTACAGGGTGTTCGGCACATGGATCGTCAAAATGTTTTGGGGTGTCGCTAGGGTCATTTGCTTCCTTTTCATTTTTCTTTAAGTGTTCCCAAAATTTTACAAGTGTGTATTGTGTTGTGTGTGTTACATCTAGTTATGGGCCGTTCCCGGGAATATTCCCCAGGCGGGAATATTCCCCGTGAGGGGAATATAGGGGAACTTAAAATTTGTATGAACAAAACATTTATTTTATGTCGTTCCCTACGTTTTGCCATGTGTTTATATTGCTACTAGTTAAACAAGTATACCAAATTTTCTATTATTAACATAAATTCCCTTTGTGCCCGGGAATATCCCCATTGTTACCGGGAATATTCCCAATGATCCCAGGAATATTCCCATCGGCCGGGGGAATATTCCCCATGTATATAGGAAATTTACTAGCAACTTTTGCTTATTTCTTTATTATTCCACGACGGTGGCAAACAAGCATGCGGCCTGCATAATGGTAAGCAAATTTTTCAAAATGATCCTAAAAAGTTAAAAATTTGAAAGGAAAATTGAAAATAAAAATAATAGTACATTACTGCAGAGGCCGGGAAGTAAGGGGTTGCCGGCCGAGCGAAGCGAGGCCAGATAGTTATGAGGCCGGCAACCCCATTTCCCGCCGAGGTATGTATAGTGCTTTTCTCAAATATGCAATGAAATAAATAAACTTACTAATATCCTTACTTACCCTAAATATTATTTTATAAGAGAAACTTTCTATCAGAAAGTGACGTTAGTGACATATTATATCCATAGACAATGCAAATGTCAAGTCACGTTCGGAAACCATATACAACCAAAAGCTGTTTCAGTTTACATTTTTACCGCGAATATTTAGAAGAAATATTTTAAATGTGTATTCTTGTGGTTTAGTTTGCAATTTATAATAATTGGAAATTGTTTATAATGTCTTATTTGTTATGTTCATGTCAATTTTAAATAAATAAAACTGCAAAATACAGCAAAAATCGTTTTTTGTTTTTTTTAATGGCTGAATGCCGTGATGCTGTGGCCTAAATAAATGTGGAATGGAAATTAAAAAAAAATACATTGCCGGCCTAGTATGAAATTCCATTACATGCCGAGTGTCAAGCCGCACCAGAAACGAGGTACTTTGCGGCCTATTTTTAGGCACGTAATGTCAACATTTCATTGCATGTGTGAGAAAATACATTTGTTAGACTTTTTTTTAAACTTTTTTAGAAAAAATATATTTTTTTAATACCGATAAAAACGTGATCGTATATATATAACTTTTTGACCATTTTAGAAAAACCCTGTTTTTTTTAAATTTGACATATACAAAAATAAACACTTTATGACGAATGCCTGTCATTTTTGACCATTAAAGAAAAAGTTTTTTAATTTTTATTCCAAAAAGATATTTTTTGGTGGTTTCTATAATTTTAGACGACTTTGTCATTGTTTAATAACTTTTTTAGAAAGAGGTTTATAAATATTTTTTTTAAACAGATAAAAACGTGTTTTTGTCGAATCGTACAATGGCAATGGCGAACTTTTTGACCATTTTAGAAACCCATTGTTTTTTTTTCAAAAATTAGAAAAAAAATAACTGGCGAATGCATATCATTTTTGACCATTTTAGAAAAAGTTTTAAATTTTCAATTTCTATAATTTTAGACCACTTTCTCATGTTTTAAACCCTCTTTAGAAAAAGGTTTATAAAAAATTTCTTTTAAACAGATAAAATCGTGTTTTTGGTGAATAGTAGGTATAACTTTTTGACCATTTTACAAAAACCTCGATTTTTTCAAATATGACAAAAACAAAAGAAGCACTGGCGAATGCCTATCATTTTTGACCATTTTAGTGCTTGTTGTGCTTGCTTATGCAAGATAATGTCAGCATCGAGGTTGTTCGGAAGTACACTTCTAGTACTCGTATCTAAGCCCAATTATCCAATTAGGTAGGAACACTTTGACAAGGAAGCCGACAGAAGAATACAGTTGGGCTGGGTAGTATATGAGAAGCTTCGCCACATCTTCAAATCGCTACTGCCCCAATATCTCAAGTCCATATCAGTACATAAGGCATCGTCCAGAAGTTTCCAGTCACTCAGCGAGCTACGGACGGAGAGGGGTATCCTCGGAGTTTCATTAAAGGACAAAATCCGGAACTAGGATATCAGACGGTCATCCAGTCGCCAACATAGCGTTGAGGATAAGCCAGCTAAATTGGCAGTGGACAGGCCATATTTATCGCAGAATCGATGACCGATGGTGCAGATGAGTTCTGGAGTGAACACCGCGAAGGAGTTGCGCTGTGGGTTGACTCACCACCAGGTGGACTGGCGACCCGAAGATAATAGCAGGAAGCGGTTGGATGCAAAGAGATGAACATCCGGGTACGTTGGCTCGAACTGGGGAAGGCATATGTCCAGCAGTAGATGACAAGAGACGAATGATGATAATGATGATGAGTTATTCATCATTGCAACCAACGTTCGTTTAGAATTAGTTGAATTTTAATGAAAAAAGGATATTATTTAAAAACATGCTGGAAATAGTACATTACACAACTAGGGTGGTAATACAAAGAAAGGCCGAGATCGCAGATGTTTGCGGCCCGAGCTGCAAGCGAGGGACGTAAATATGCGATCGAGGGCTTTCTTTATTACCTCCCGTGTTATGTACATCATTTTATGTCTACACTTGGCCAGAAAGCGGCTTTTTCCGTACGCGCAGCGTGCGGAAAAAGTCACTTTATGGCCAGGTGTGGCATAAAAGTAATAAATAGGGTTTCTTTCAAGAAGTATAATATCTCCAACAGCATACCAGAACGTATAATTAACTCCTACGAAGATTGTAGGTCTATTGTAATACTATTTTCAATGTTCCCTTGTTTGGGGAATATTCCCGTGCCCGGGAATATTCCCGCGGCACATCACTAGTTACATCCACAAAGAGGGTACCGAAATGAAAGTACTGCTCCTAGGATATCCAGATTATTTTTATTATTATTAAAACCCGTCCTGCCTTTAGACATAATATGGCTATTTACTCACATAAATCAGGTACCTATAGAGCTACTTACTGTTGAATTAGACGGATGACAGGCTTTTAATGTAACGTTACCTCAGGACTTCGTTACTTTTATAAACTGTTTTGGAAAAGTTTTTTTTACTTGAAAGAATAGACTTACAGTCACTGCACTAAGTGACTAGATGTAGTGACAAGTAGAGTATGTATGTAAAATTGCCCCTGACAGGCCGGAAATTACACTTGTTTGTAAATTTTGTCGTAGCTATGTTGAGAATTGTAGTTGTTATCGGGAAAATATTTAATTTTACTGTTCACAATGTTGGTGACTAATCATATCTGACAGTAACTATGTGCAGTAAAATTAATTCTGGTTACCCTCAACTTATTTTAGCAATTTGCTTCAACATAATAGGTACTTTTATTACTATCTAATGGAGTTCCAATTTTAGAACAGACTGCAGCCTGAAGTATTTATTTCTCTTTCTATAAGAATTATAATTATTGCCGTATGTTTAAGATACTAACTTTAAGTAAGAATAACGATCAATTTTACTTAAAATCAGTATAGTATTTTCAAACCAGAGTATTACCAAACTAAGATATTGAATTCACCGCCCTTTTCCATTGCCACATACATCTGGCCAGCTAGAATACAGAACCTACATGGCTCAATGTTAACTAGACACCAAATTTGTGCCATGATGTCAGCCAAAATAATGTAGAGAAAACAATGCCATGTAGGTTCTGCCAGGAAACGGATGAATACAGGATATTTTTCGTTCGACTACCTTGACTTGACTCACGGAGTCAAAAGTAGAGGATTTTAACTAGCACTCCCACCCAGCACACGAAGTTGCGGATAACTTCTAGCAGATACTGTTGCATCCAAAGTTCCAAACGAGCCAACCGCAGCAATACGCTGGACGGGTCAAGTTGACGCGATTATCCAAGCCAAGTCCCAAGTTGGTCCCAAATGTACTGCTTAGAAGTTGTGTGCGAATGTGTGTTAACTTTACGTGCTAATTCAATTTTGAATGTTTATTAGAGTATGACCCCAATAAACGGTCACCTCACCTAGCGTACAGTAAACGGCCATAAAGAATGCACATCGTCCTTTGGAAAGAGGCAATCGGCTAATTTCGACTTCGTATAGCGATATCTGTGTCGCACACACCATGACGCTTGTTTTGTCAGTCGTGGTTCAAATGCGAGAGAGTGCAGTCGCATCTCCAAGTCAATATATATATAGAGTTGCTAAAACTTTTACAAAATTAAATTTGTACTATGGCATCTATAGGAAAAAAAGGTAAGCCGTTACTTTGCCAGTCACGCGAAATTATCTACAATGTTTATATACCGTCACCGCAATATTACACTTTTTGTCGATCTTTAAACCTACATTTAAATATACTAGTAGTATAACATGAGTTGCTAATGCTCAGTCAACCCCTTTTAGGAATGTGGGCGCGAATATATGTATATCTATATGTATGTATATTATTTTTCCCCAACAAGCAATAATTAAATATAATTACATCATGTTTTACAGCTCTATATATTCCACGTGAAATCAAAACAAAACAACAATAAAGTACTTAGTTCTAAATTCAAATTCTGATGAACAATTAATCTAATAATTGATGTACAGTCAGCTGCAGAGATAAGTAGCCCCCCTCTCATACATTCGCAGTATGCTAGGGGGTATACTTATCTCTGAAGCTGACTGTACATGGAAATTAGCATTCGTTTATATTCGGAAATGTGATGATTGCCGATGTGCATTCTTTATGGCCGTTTACTGTAGCTTAGATTAGAAAATAAATACCTATGGGGAAGAAAACTTACCGCCAATTTCGTTTATAAACAACTTTTATTTACAGTTTTAGTAGTTTCGCCACTGTGCTAAAAGCATGGCTTATGAGAAGTTAGAACTTTTTAAATGAAAATACAGAATTTTGTAAGCGTTTAATGAATTTCGTAATTATTACTAGTTAAATTTGTGTGCGTGTGGATTGAGTGAGCACCCTTCTGAAATAAAAAAAAAACATCCTGTTCATTTAGTAAAAGTTCTAAAACAATTGTAAAACTAAATCTCTGTATTTGTAAAAAGATAAAAGATATAACCTTTAACGTGTGCTCACTCAGTTCTCACAAACTACCAACGAAATCAGGGAATGTATTCATTTAACATATAATATTTATATACGAATCTTTAGTAAAACCTATGCTAACTTACCTTTATAATTTGTAGATCACCTCGTAACGTATTTAAGATTTTACAAATAATTTCTTATGCTCACTCAATCCGCACACTTTCGAAAACCCGATTTTCTGATGAAAAAACTGAAGATTTAAACTGCTATATATGTGTATAGTTTAGTAAAACTAATCTGGGAATTTGTAAAATACAAAACGAACCACTAACGTGGCAGGTTTTTGGATAATAAATGTTTGTGAATGCTCACTCAGTCCACACGTTTCAAGTAAGTTAAAAATGTAAATATCTCAATATTTGTAGTATTACATAAACTATAAATTACTTCAACTTTTAGTAAAAATTTTTACTAAATATCCACCATCTAATATTTTATATTCGTTGTCTGTTTTTAAAGATATTGAATTGCAATTTTTCTAATGTAAGTAGATCGATTAGATTGACCACACTTCATTATATCTGCCGTCCGATCACTAAAAGTAGTCTAAGCCACAAAACGTACTTTCGAGTTATTAACAAAAAACTCCAAAATAAATATTTCTAGAAAATGTGAAGCTTTATGTAGGTTTTTTTTATACAGCAAATAGAACTATGTCTATACTTGTCATAGTAATGTACTTCTTTGTAAAATAATGCTTATATATTTATATAAATAGCCTTTTGTGTTTTAGACGTGCAATTAAATACCAAAAAATATAGTATTTGCATACTAAAACGTGGCTAAGTATACCTTAACTATGTTATAGTGTAATATTTTATCATACTTTTACTAACATTTCCAATTTGTTTTAGTTTGCATAATTAAAATATGGCTAAGTTACTTATTCGGTTTATAGCTATGTATTTATGGCTAAATAAAATTAAAATAACTTAACAATAAACACATTACCAGCCATTAATCATTTTCTAACCAAGGACTTGCGAAAAAAATGTCGCTGTACTACCACGGTACTGAATATTGCTTACTTTAAAACACGTTAAATGACAAACCGCCATAGCTAACTATGTTTAAGAGTAGTAAACTTATTCGATAAAGTTACAGTTTCCACAAAATCAATTGATATTATTCCACTATAAAGCAAGATTATTGAAAAGTTGAGGTAAGTTAATAAAATGAAAAAAGATAAATGTTTTATTTTTTAAACTAATAAATACCTACATAAAGTTAAAATTATTATAATACTTATAAGTTCATACGACCATACTCCATTTAAGTCTAAACGTAATGTTTGGTAGCTTTTTCTATTCCGTTCGATTAACCGTACACAATTAAGTTGTTTTTATAAGCGTTTCATTTTTTTACTCTAAGTATGAATGGGCAATTTAGTGTTATGGGAAACTAGATAAAAATTCTATTCTCCTTTAAATGGAAAACATTTCAAAATTAAATAAAAACGCGTCTTTGGCATTGGAATGACAAGCAAATAAATGAAAGTGATACACCCATAGAAAATTTCATGCGTGGAAGGAAGTGAGATACACTGTCAAATTTCCTTTTTTGCTTTTGAAGCCTGCCACCAGTGGCCCGTATCACGAAGTTACTAATCAATAAATTGTAATTATACAATTCTACTAGTAAACTAGCAACATCGGTCCATTATAACAACACCACTGGTTGGTTTGACCAATGTAGACTTGTAAAATTGGAACTTGCACCTTCCTGGAATGGGGCACAGCTTGTTAATGTCCAATTTGGCTTGGTTTTGTCCAACAATCCTTTTTTTTAAACCGGGGAAATGCATGAAACTGCATACCACTACGTAACCTAAGGCCATCGGGGGTGCACCAACTAAAATCTCTGTTTTACCCAATGGTTAACTGGTAGAGAATGCCTTAAATAAATAAATAAAATTGGTCCAGACTATGGAGCAAACTCGATCAAATCAGATGACATAACAATGCCGAATTCCAGTTTTTGGTAAAATTAATTTTATTGGGTAATACAATTTCAAGTAAATAAAAAAATATTTACCAATAAAAGTGGTATTTGATGGTTTAAAGAGCTGTATGTGAGGAATTAAAAATAACTTTTATTATAGAATTAATAATGCTGCTTAAACTAAGCTGATTGTTCCCTTCTAAACAAAAATAATAGTTTGTCTGTTTATTCTTTGATAATTAACAATGGAATAAACGAAAAATATTTTTCTCTTGTTGTTCATTGTCTTCTGCGAATCGTTTTATTTTATTCAAGTATTGCATAAACAGTCATAATTATGTAACATGCTAAAAATATTGAACTTTGTGTCATTGAGAGTTTAGTTCAATGTGGGTATCCTGAATAGAATTGTCAATTTATATCTCCATTGCAAAGGTGCGCGGACGCATTTTCCTTCTTATGTTCCATCGAGGGTGACATACCTACATAATTATACAACGTATTTAATATGACATTTGTAGTGTTTGCGTATTTATGGTTTCACGCAACGATTAATTTGTTAACCCCCTCCAGCCGCAGATTTTGGAAAGGATATAATATAGATAAACAGTTCAATCTGCACATTGTTGCCAGAATTCAACCGTTTTAATCGACTGTTTTTATCGACACAAGAAGTATAGTTTAAAGAATACATAGTAGCGTTATGTCAATAAAATTTTATCGGGATTGACCTACGAGTATACATTTTTCGTATTCATGGCAACAGTAGTATCTGGTTAACTAGTTTTCTTAATTAAAGTGTTCGCTGTATGTTGTTGAGTTCACGCAGCCAGTACGTCCGCATAGAATAACCTACTCGAATGCACCGTCCCACCAACAAACGACTCCGCTGCAGGCGCCGTGCATATGACTGGGCGTACATTCATAGGTTTTCGCGTTAGATTTCCAATTAATCCAAAATAATTAATTACCGAATCGAGGTATCCGACGTATAATAGGTTCAATATTTACTGTATAAGCTTTGGCACTCGACTGGGGTGTGTAAAAACCGAATACCATCCGTGAGCAGAGCTCATCTGATCGAAGAACCATACTAACATGTACGCCCAGCCTTAGAGAATGTGACCTGAACATAGCCAGGTTTTAGTGTAGCGATTCTGGTTAGTCTGGTTCAAGCGTAGTATTATTATTTTTTTAAGCAATGTATGCATAGCTTTAACATAGTGACGTGTTTTTAGCGTAGCACTTGTAATGGGAATCACAATAAATTTCCTACAAAAACACGGTTAAAGTAGTTTAGCGTTGTAATTTCTGAATGATTCACACAAAAAAAACATTGTTATAAAGAGGCAAAAGTATGTTAACCAGGAATTTGTTAAGGTTATGTGCATAACGAGCTTATATAGCCATGTACCTAGAAAGAGGATTTTGGATGAATCCAACAGTTAACCATTCTTAGACAGGTTGTAGTCTAGCAATGATGGTTAGTCATGTTTTAATTGTGGAAACTCCGAAAAATCATGCACTTAGCCGTGTTGGACGATTCTGTATCTTAAAAACTACATAAGATAGAAAAATAAAACCAAGATAGGTCGATGCGGCTTTTTTTTCTCTCTTAGCCCATATAGAAAACTCAAAATTGGCCATATGTGGCTTAGACTACTTTTAGTGATCGGACGGCAGATATTATGGTCATATCCAAAATACAGTTCAATTAAAAAATATATGAGATCAAAAAGGTTACTACCCCTGGTACGTCACTTTGACATTGAAAAATATTTTATTTTGTATTTTTTGATCTCGGATTAAATCTTTTACAGTAAATGAAAGGTAATAATTACAGATCAGGTAACTCTTAATTGTAATAAGTATGTACTAACCTAATCAAAACAATTGTTTACTTTAAAATTTAATCCATGGATATGACCATAATATAATAAAGTGTGGTCAACCTAATCGATCTACTTACATTAGAATAATTGCAATTGAATATCTTTAAAAACAGACAACGAATATAAAATATTAGATGGTGGATATTTAGTAAAAATTTTTACTAAAAGTTGAAGTAATTTATAGTTTATGTAATACTACAAATATTGAGATATTTACATTTTTAACTTACTTGTAACGTGTGGACTGAGTGAGCATTAACAAACATTTATTATCCAAAAACCTGCCACGTTAGTGGTTCGTTTTGTATTTTACAAATTCCCAGATTAGTTTTACTAAAATATACACATATATAGCAGTTTAAATCTTCAGTTTTTTCATCAGAAATCGGGTTTTCGAAAGTGTGCGGATTGAGTGAGCATAAGAAATTATTTGTAAAATCTTAAATACGTTACTAGGTGATCTACAAATTATAAAGGTAAGTTAGCACAGGTTTTACTAAAAAATCGTATATAAATATTATATGTTAAATGAATACATTCCCTGATTTCGTTGGTAGTTTGTGAGAACCGAGTGAGCACACGTTAAAGGTTATATCTTTTGATTTATCTTTTTACAAATACAGAGATTTAGTTTAACAATTGTTTTAGAACTTTTACTAAATGAACAGGATGTTTTTTTTTATTTCAGAAGGGTGCTCACTCAATCCACACGCACACGTTAAATTTATGAATTTTGATTTAATTTAACGAATAATATATTTTTAACACAATAGCGGAATTATGGTCGGCCGGTTTTTCATACAAATATCTGCGCTAAATGACATGAAAAGTCTCAAAAAAACAGAATTAAGGTGCAGTTGGGCCTTTAAGGTTAGCGCAATCTATTAGCATCGTTTGAAACTAAACGGTTTTTGCTAAAATTATAGTTTTTTGGTTTTTGAGCGTTCTCATGTCATTTCGTCCAAATAAAGTGTATCAAGCTATAAAATAAAACTCATTTCAAACATATAATGGATGCTGGCTGTGGAAGCAAACTATAATCCTTTTATGTTTGTATGGAAATCCGACAAACTCGAATCACCTTAATTGAACAATAAGTACAGGTTTTAATTTTCCACGTCCACGAATATCTTGTTCAGCAAAGTAATTTGGTTATACTACAGTGAAACCTGGATAACTGGAATCTCAAGGGACTCGCAAATTTGTCTCACTTAAAAAGGTATTCCACTTGCCCAGTGTCTCAGATATCCAGGTATATATAAATATCTGTCTCATTTACAGGGAGTTCCATTAATAGAGGGTAAGAATAGAACTTATTTTACTTATAGAGGTGCGATTACTAAATAAAATAAAGTTTACTTATCTATGTGTTATTACACAAGTTGAACACTTAGGTATTAAAAATAAACATGTTTTTTTATAAACGACACAGATTTCATCACGTGTTTTTCGACTTTCATAAACGGATAGGTATTAACTTAATTTTTCACGCAGTGATAAAGATTTAAGCCTTCTTTTCTGCATATAAAAAAAAAACAATTAAATTTCAACCTTCGTTTCAGCATTTATCAATTAGGTACCTAAATATCCGGACTATAGCAAACTAAAACTTGAGGTAATTTAGGCACAATTAGCAAAGTGCGAAATTCGTGGATAGACTAAAAATTTGTAAAAAAAACCGGAAATTTATCTGCAATAAAATCCGAGTGGGAGACAAAAAAAAATCGTCTCAGTTACAGAGGTCAAGTTACCTATAAATTCAAAGAAATCCCAATTGACAACATTTCATATTTTCAAAAGATCTTAATTCGAAAACCATTTGGGTAAAACTGTATTTTATGCTGAAAAAAAATATTTTTGGATTTTTTTTCCCATTCATTTTGGAAAAAATCGTCAATTAGTGTGAACCGGAAGTGTGACGTCATTTTCCCTGCATTATCGAGAGAGACCTTAGTGCTGAAACGATTAAAAAGTGTATGGTATCCGGTTGTCATTTTCTGACATACTTGCCGTCTGACGTTTATTTGTTTTGAAAATTGTTACAACTGCTTAGCGGCTTTAGAAGTTTAATTTTCTTACCGTTGGTTCATTTGCACGTTTTCGAAGACCTTAAAAGACTTGGCACTTTCCCACTGGACTCCGATAACGCATTCAAACATTATTTACTTGGCATTATTTTACCGGACACCGATTTTTTTCATATAATGAAGACATCAGAAGGTTTTTCTCAGGCTGATAGCACGAATCTGCCGCGTGTTGAAATTATGATGATGGAGTACACATCGGCAAGTGATAAATATAGTCCAGCCCAAATAAGAGGAGCAAAAGCATCGTTGTCTTCCCGAACTTCCTATGTTGACAACGCTGTAACGCCTGACAGTTATTTTTTTAATCGTAATTGTCGCTCTGGATTCTAGTTTTTTTAAATCGTAATTGTCGCTCTGGATTCTAGTTGGGAAAGTGACGTCATTTTCTACATACGCCCTTTTAGAATGAGCTACTTTTCAAACTGCTATTTTTAATTGAAAAATTGAGTTAAAACGAAAAAGAAAAAATACGGGTAGCTTAAAATTCCACCTATTTTCTATCCAGCTCATAAAATGAAGGAGTAGAAAATTTGAAATATTGTCAATTATAGAGGTAAATAAGACGATAAAATGGAAAGAACTAGGTAAACCCAGATATAGAGATCTGTTGTGTCCCACTAACAGAGGTAATTTTTATGTCGTCTCAGTTACAGGGGTAAATAAGACGATAAAATCAAAAGAACTACGTAATCCCAGATATAGAGGTCTGTTCTGTCCCACTAACAGAGGTAATTTTTATGTCGTCTCAGTTACAGAGGTAAATAAAACGATAAAATCGAAAGAAATAATCCCAGTTATAGAGGTCTGTGTGTCCCACTTACAGAGGTAATTCAGTGCCAAGGTGCCGGGACCTCAGCATGAGTTCCAGTTATGGAGTTATCCAGGTTTCACTGTATTTACATTTATTTTAATTTTCAGAATGGTGTCCAATGATGTGCTACTTTCTATCATGGAGGTGGAAATCATCGGCCCGGCTATCAAACTGATACAAGCTGCGTTAGCCATTATTTCTACTTTACATCTCAGTTTGAACAACTATCCCCCACAAGCCAAAATTTACAGTAAGTAACAGGGTTTTGTAATTCTGGACACATTCTGCGCCCTGGGGCTCTCATTCGACACGGGGGCCCACGTGAAGTAAGCGGTTCGCTTCGGATAGGGCAACCAGTCAGCTATCTGGGCAGGGAACAAATAGCCGGTATTTGAGATACGTCCGTCATTTTCTTCTCCAACTTAGGTACATACTTCAATTGATCTTCGGATCCTCGATTACGTATAAACATACTTACGTCCATGGTATAAACGCAATTGTCAGAATATTTATATTCTAACGGGAGACTCTAATTGTAATTATATTTTATATCTGGGGGCCAAGCAGTGCCCCCGCCAAGTCAAGCAAAAATATATATTTTTCTGTACATAATAAAGTAATCGACATATTTCCCAAAATACTTTTGCAATACTGGCAAAGCTGTGGGAACAAACTATCTAGAAATAAAGTAATAGTACCACAATATTGCAGATGGCGAGAAGTTCGACTTCATCATAGTGGGAGCAGGATCAGCGGGTTGCGTGGTTGCTAATCGGCTCACCGAAGTCGCGTCCTGGTCTGTGCTACTTATTGAGGCTGGCGACGATCCGCCTATTGAGGCATTGGTTAGTTTCGTATGAAAATTTTCTACAACTTAAGTACAAAAAAAATGTTTGCTTTCGGAATTTTCAAACATTTTAGGCTGATTCTGCTTAAAATAACGAACCAGTACCTCTACCACAACTGTGACACGCGACTCTTTGTCGCGCGACAAAAGCTACCTATCTCTTTCCACTCAATATAGTGTGAGAGTGACAGGTAATGCTCTGTCGCGCGTGAAACGAAGTCGCGGCCAGTTATGCTAGCTAGACGTGTAGGGTTTTATTTAATAATAGTTATGTCGGTTCTTATTTCTAAAAACAGGTTTTTTAACCGTAACCAAGCTCACCACCCTCAAAGTGCAGACGTTTATCGCCGAAATAAAGTACATATAAGTAGTAGGTACTTGTTCTAGCGAGTATAATTATATTTTAAAAGAGGAAAGAAACAAAATAAAAAAACATGTTTCGTCCGTCTGACAGACATAACCATCCAGACAAATCCAATTTCATGAAACACTCTTTGTGAAATAGTCATTCTTTCGTTTGAGTGTTCCTTACCATATATATTACTTTACTCTTTGGTTCCTGAGCAGTTAAACAAAACTAAAGTCTTCTAAATATTGTGACTGTAACATATTTGTCTGTTTCAATTTCAGATACCCGGCTTCTTTCCTTTTGTTGATTATTCAATGGTGGATTGGAACTACTACACAGAGAACGATGGGTATTCCAGCCAGGCTCATAGAACAAAAAATATTCACCTAACACGTGGAAAAATGCTTGGAGGCTCGAGTGGTGCCAACTACATGTACTACGTAAGAGGAAATAAGAAGGACTACGACTCGTGGTCTCTTCTCAACCCTGGATGGGATTGGGACAACGTCACACACTACTTTAAGAAAAGCGAAAGAATGAACAATTACGAAATAATGACCAGCGAAACTGCGTCCTTACATAGTGCCGAAGGTTACTTAGGCATAACTCGCCCGACATGGGATGAAAGATGCCGCAAATATATTGAAGCCTTTAGGGAAAATGGGCATGATGTCCTGGGAGACACGAATGGTTTTCAGCAGTTGGGATATTCACCGGCACAGTATACTATTGATGAAGGCACACGACAAAGCACGGCTGAATCATTTTTAAAGCCCATCAGGGATAGATCCAACTTGTACGTTTTAAAAAATACACTAGCCCGAAAAGTACTTTTTAATAAAAATAAAACAGCTATTGGAGTCGAAGTGAAATTGCAAAATAATAATATTATCAGACTTAAGGCTAGGAAAGAAGTAATTTTGTCAGCTGGAGCAATTAGTTCGCCTCATTTGCTGATGGTGTCCGGAGTTGGCCCGAGACAACATTTGGCAGAGAAAGGCATTGATGTCATATTAGACTCCCCTTATGTCGGTCAAAACTTGCAAGATCATGCGTCGATACTGGTGATGTTCACAGGCCAGAAAGGCTTACAATCTGTTATTCAAAATATAGATAGTTTTACCAACCTAGATAAGTTTCCAACGCCTTCAATCTTGGGGCATGTGGCTTTGAACAAACTTCAGTCGTTTCCTGATTACCAGTCAGTCGTTTTTCCTTTTCCGGCTGCTACGATATTTTCAACAGTCATCTGTTCCGTAGTTTTTGGACTGAGTAACGATATTTGTAGAGAAGTAGCGCTTGCTGGGCAAACGCGAGAGACAATGTTTGCAATAATAAATATGCTTCATCCAGAATCAAGAGGTAACATTACACTGAAAAGCAATGATCCTGAACAATATCCTCAAATAAACTTAGGTTACTATTCTAAAGAAGTAGACTTAAAAAACCATGCTAGCTACATAGAAGATTTTGTAAGCGTCATTAACACGACATATTTTCGAGAAGTTGGCTCAGAGATCGTGGATATGAAAATAAAAGAATGTAAAAAAATTGTTTTTGGTAGTCATGAATACTGGAAATGCCACGCCCTAAATATAGCTTCAACGCAATGGCACCCCACTGGCACGTGTGCAATGGGCCCTGATGGGGTATTGGACGAACGATTAAAAGTTAGGGGGATTGATGCATTAAGAGTCATAGATGCTAGTGTGATGCCCACCATTACAAGTGGGAATACTAATGCACCCACAATCATGATTGCAGAAAAGGCTAGTGATATTATCAAAAACGAATACCTATTATGGCATTCATTTTTAAATTAAATGTGTAGTTTTAGTTATACCTTCCATGAAATGAGCGGGTTCCATTAACTTTAAAAGTGAGGATAAAATAAACCATTGATTTCTCCATAAGTAGCCTACCTATTAAAAACGTAATTTTAAGTTTAATGTAATGTATTAATGAAATCTTATATTAACGACATATTGTTCTAATACTCGTTGGTGGAAAAGAGAAACTGGTGAGTTTCTTCCGGCGCTTCTTCTCACCAGAAGGTCAATTACCCGAAGCGCCAAAAGTAAAGAATTAGAGATGAGACATGTAAAAGAGCCCTTGAGGGCCTACTTACAGAAATAAATTATTTTATTTTTATTTATTTTATTTTAACGGCAACAAATAGTTTGTTTAAGAGCCCTGCTCCACTAGGACGCCATGGCGACGTCGCTGGCTATGTATCCCGTATAAAAATACGGTAGCCAAACGTCGCCAGGTGAGTTTACTGTCATATATTTCAATACGAATTATCTGGCTACGACAGTTGGCGACGTGGCTATGGCGTCCCGGTGCATTAACAGGAAACAGGAGGGCAGTTTTTCCATACAAACGTAGTCCCCTGTTTCCTCCCTGGATAATGCCAGTAGAGCAATCATTTTTTGTCCAAAAATCTATGGCTACTATTGATATGTTCCTATGTTTTCCTTTTTACGATAAATTGATTCTCAAAAGAGATATTAACCTTCAAAAACCTAAAAAAAAGGCCAGATTTTCCGCTGTGTTCACACATCCAGAAAACAAATTTGACTAGATTTATAAAAAAAAAACCGGTCAAGTGCGAGTCGGACTCGCGCACCGAGGGTTCCGTTCAAACTCATAAGTATATACGCGAATAGTTCAAGAAAAACTGTATGTCGATTTGTTTAGTAGAAGCAAATAAGTATATGTTATGATTTTTGCAAATTTCTAAAAAACAGTGCAAGTTAGGAAAACAGTTAGATTTTCCCTGTAATATTTAGAACCTGACGTGTAATGATTCTATTTAATAGCAAGGACCATTAAATCAAGAGGACTGTCATTCTCCATACAAAAAGCTGTTCCCCGAATTTACAACGCCATCTATGTATAAGCTTGGTAAAATAATTATAATATTATTTACAATTATTTAACTTTGCAAACGTGACACAGTATTTAAATTTATTTATTATTAGCTGTTTACGGACTAATTGTTACTATACTATGTTTCTTTGTTCAATTATAACATCGTTAAATGCTTAGTGTTTTAGCGCCATCTAGTTTTGCCCGGAAATCCCCTAGCGTGAAACATGCCATCGCTTAGTTTTGCTACTCGCCGCTAGGGATTCCAAGTTTTGTAAATTTCTAAAAAGGTATTAAAGTTAGCAAGACCGTTCTATTTTTCCTGTAATATTCAGGTTGATATTTATAATTAGTAATTATGACACATTTTTCTGATCAGTAACTTCGGAGATAATAGGGGGGGAATGGTACATAAAAATGTATAAATCAAAAACTACTTATTTAAGAAAAAAAATAAAAGTGGTATTTTAATCTACAAATTAAGCCCTTTCATTTGATACCCCACTCAATATATTAGCCCTACTTTCAATTTTCAAAGTCCCATTACGGAGCCTTTTAAAAAAAAAGTAAAAAAGGTACAAGATATTTTTTATGTCCAATAGGCTCGGGTTAGCTACTTTTAACACTATTCCAAATTTCAAATCGATAGCATCAGTAGTTCCTGAGATATCTGGCTGTGACAGACGGACAGACAGACAGACAGACAGACAGACAGACAGACAGACAGACAGACAGAGTCGCACCATAAGGGTTCCTTTTTTACCATTTTGGTATGGAACCCTAAAAAGGAAAACATAGGAACACGGCCAAAGCCTTTCTTTAATGTTTAATGAAAAAATTAGTTAAATAGGTTAAGTTTTGGGGAAGAAATCAGGGGACTACGAAACGTTGTTTTCATGAAATTTTAAAAGGTATTTTCGGTCCAAGCTGCAGTTGTCTCTATCGCGCTCTGCGGGTGAGAGGCGGGCAGTGCGGGATAGCGACACATTTTACAAATACCTAATTTTCAATTCTCTCGACCTTACTATTTCCTCTTAAATGTGTGTAGATTTGCAAAGTGAAGCTATTTTACTACCTAAATTAATGTATTTACTTAGGTACTGGTTACTGTAGGTTGACTCGAGAGGCAAAACCCTCAAACCAATGTAAAAATTACTTGCATAAATTCGTTAGTCACCTTACGTTCCTGAGAGCGGAAATAGAAGCCCCGTCACAGATTATAGAGAATGTCTTGAGCATGCATAAATAAGCCCTCTGAGATCCGTGGCACATATGTCGTGAGGCCCGGTTCTGGGGTTAAGTTCCTCATATACATCTCGTGTGGTGACTTCTCGCTACAGAATAAGTAATAGTTCCGCTCCGCTACTGTTAAACCACTTGGCTGCTACATAACTGTACATATACGAAATTGAAAAACTTTGGCTTAAATTCAAAATTCTCCGCCCTTTCATTTCAAATTCCCGCCAAAAAATCCCCGTATACTGAGATTGAATCGATGACACTAGCTTGCTAATAAGCAATCCTGTTCCAGACGAGCTTAAATCACGCCCCCTTCCACCCGCGCTAAAGGTAGTATGCTTAAAAATCAAACTGCTTTTTGAGCATGCTCGAATTAAGCATGCTCATCATATGCTCATTAGTAGTAATGACTAGACACGCATGCCATAAGTAGCACTTGCTCATCAGTCGTCCTTTCTTGCTACTAATAAGCAAATGTGTTAGTACCTTAGGTGTTAACGCTTATTTGGGGGTAAAGTCTGCTACTGCGAATTTTCATTTGCTAAACTAAATATTTGTTGCCTTAAAATAAAGGGTTTTTTCCCTATGATGCTCAGTCTTATGGTTTTCAGCTTGTCTGAAACATAAAAAACATAAAATAATCTACGGGTCTAGTGAAAAGGGGTACAAGTCACATATAACCTAGGAGGAAAAGAGCTTAAGCTTAACAATAATATTGTGACCTTTTGTTCCTGGTATAAATTTGACTTGTACCCCTTTTCACTAGACCCAATTATTATTCAGTAAAGTAAAACCACATGCACAACATTGGATGTATATTACTCTCCCGTGCCTTCATATAGCATCCCAAATAAAAAAAAACAAATGTCAGATAACTTTTTTTTTTTTTTTTAATTTATTAGGAGCATTGGCAACAAGGCCATCAGCTCAAACCAGAATGTCAGATAACAGATAACACTAAACATACAGATTAAATAATTATACATAGAATCGGTAGAATCAAAATCTCTTCCGTTTGTCTGTGGTATGCAATGAACGACGAAGAAAACTGTCATGTTTACCTTTTTTGTTGACAAATTTCCTACAAGATTATGGTGTGATTTATGTGTATTTCTTCGCAATATTCATGTTAGCGTATAGTTTTAATAACTATCTTGTGCTTTATAAAGAGCAAGATGTCTTCAAGTTCTGTAGAGGACATTCCAGAGCAGTGTAAGGTAAGCGTATTTTTATCTTGGGCCTTGACTATTCTTTGTTTTGGTGTATATTAATTCGACCTTGGAAAAACTAGGCTTTAAACGTAGTTTATTAGTATAAACTACGTTTAAAGCCTAGTTTTTCCCTGATATAGGTATGATTAGTTCATTACTTTTGCAGCAAGTTTTTTTAGCAGGATATTTGGTTCTGTGCTAGCCAAATTATATTCTAGTAAGAGATAAGGTAAACGTACTTGATCTATTATTCATCACCACATCAGTTTTATAATCGTTTTGATCTATATATGCTTGATAGAAGCTGAAAAATGTAAATGTTATCAATAAGTGAAGGAATAAGGTCACAATGTAGGGTTAACATGTAGGCCTACTGCAACTGTATTTAAACTCCAGAGAGTGCCAGTATTTTACATCCATAAATGTTCTATCAAGTTCAGAAAACATCTTGAGGATAAATACTTTGAAAATTAGAAATACTTTGAAAGTTACTTGCTAGTGACACTGAAAACTACTTACCCATTTTTTGAATCAAAGTTTCTGTCTACTGAAGCTGACCGTTCGACGACAACAATGTATATGATTCTAATTGCAGAAGGACACCTTAGCACTGCACCATGTATGTTGTCGTCGTCGCGTTGACCGACTTGTAGGATACCAATGAGACTGTATCTTTTGAACCACAACCAGTAGAAATTGCAAATTTCACAGAATGCGTATTTTTATTGCTGCTATAACAACAAATAATAAAAATGAAATATAAGTAAAGGGGGCCTCCAGACAAGAAAATAGTACATTACACAACTAGGGTGGTAATATAAAGAAAGGCCGAGATCGCAGATGTTTGCGGCCCGAGCTGCAAGCGAGGGACGTAAATATGCGATCGAGGGCTTTCTTTATTACCTCCCATGTTGTGTACATAATTTTATGTCTACACTTGGCCAGAAAGCGGCTTTTTCCGTACGCGCAGCGTGTGGCATAAATATTTTTTTGCATTTTTAACTAGACTGGTGATTCTGACCCCATATTTTTAATAACATTTTATTGAAATGTTTATATGAAAATATGTTGTGATATCATTAATGATTTTGGAAATTAAATGATGTTTCCAACCTGTCTCAAGAGGATGAAAACTCTGGCCTATGCATTAAACACATTGTATTTTAAATCTGTGTAAGGATTTAAATAAACAAATGTTTATGAGGGTTACATAAGTAACTGTTGTTTGCGACATTGTAACAAGTATGGCCAAGAGGCCAATGACCACTTATTAATAACATAAACCAGATAAAGTTATCAGCTTATCATTAAACATCCACTTATTTTACAATGTTTTACATAAGAAACTGTCTGAATATTACTTGGGATCTTAAATTGAGTTTAAAGCCATATATTTATACAGCACTACTTGAATTAATTAATTGATGTCCTAATTCCTACTTAGTGTTGGCACAAACATAAGCCAACATGAAGATAGCACATTTTAGTTCTATCCCAACCAATAACAATAAACATCCATGGCAAAGCAGGCTACCATAATTTCAACATTGACATGTCCACTGCTAAATATGCTTTAGGGGAGTGGTCTCCCCTAAAGCATATTTCTCCCCCTCTGGTCTGGTCTCCCCTAAAGACTTCCACAACCGACAGTCACATCATGCGTTTTGCTCCTCTGGCCGTGTGTGTGGTTGTCAGTCATTAAGAATAATGCCAGTCCTTTACTACCTGTGGATGTCGCAAAAAATGTCTTAGTCAGGTGGCAAACTTTATTGACCTAGGGTGCTAAATTTCAAAATACACCCCTGCAGCAGGCTATTATTTTAAGAAACGAAATTAGTAATTGTTTATAGGAACTTAATCTGATCTTAGTGAATGTTTTTTTTTCCAGGATGTATTCACTCAAGATGGCGTGCTGCTCAAAGCATGCATGGGCCGTCCAATCACAGACCTCAACTCCATTGGGATGCTGTGTGTCGTCCTCAATCCTAATGGGACAAAGTGCATTGAGTGGAGGCCCAATGACCTGATCACCATTGACTCTGACACTCAAGATCAGGAGTGGGCTGTTGTCAACACTATAGGTAAGTCAATGCCATGTTGGAGTTCTCAGTTTGTAATTAAGTTTATTAGAACAACCAAGTCAAGTCACCACAACTTTCTTCTTCAGGTCGACGGCAACGCACTCTGAGTGGTAACCTGACATCCGACTATGCCACTGCTCGCTCCCGTATCATCAAGATCCCTCTTGATGACCTGAAAACTTTCCGGGTCACCCGTAACAGCCAACAGATGCAATTCTCTACCAAAATGGGTGTCTGGCAGACAACCTTCTACTTCCAACACGGCAATGCCGAGATATTCGTCTCCAATTTGAAGAACCACGTCAAAACAGCGAAGACGAGACACGATAGGAACACCTATGTAGTAGTGGAACCTAATGTTGAGACCCAAGTGTTGAACAAAAGCTTTGCTGAGTTGGACATCTTTACAGAAAACACTACAGATGTTGTGTGGAACTTGGTTTCAAATTTCAAGCAGAGGCCCTATGAAACTACCATGACTGCATTTTCGAAATTAACTGATATTGGTATGTTTTCACACTTTCGTTCATCGGTATATTGTTGATTAAGCACAATTAGAATAACTACGCATATATAATTGAGATATGAATACTTAGTCCAAAATAAATGACAAAGCATCCGTCACTCTCACACTTGTACTTGTCAGAAGGTGACGGATGCTTTATCATTTATTTATCATGTGACACAGCCTACCATCGAGGGCCTACGCCTAAAGAAGTTTGTATGCTCTAGAAAATATAAGTGATAAATTATTCATATCTTTGATCTAATCGTACTCGCAGGTGTATTATATCAAATCAAATACACTAATTCATTTCTCAGTGGTGTAAATAATAAGAAGTGATTTACCTATTTGATTTGACTCATGTTCATAATAGGGATGATGACTGGGTTAAAAATATGTAATTCTATTTAGTCCGTCAGTTAGATTATGGAAAAATATGGGACACGTATTTTTTGGTTTATCAAAATATTAAAAATCGACAAAGTTATAGATCATCAAACTTCTGGAGTGGGGGCTTGTGACGTCACTCTTGAGTACAATTTGTACTCAAGAGTGACATCACTCGAAACTTCTAAGCACTCTATCCTCGTCAGTTTTTGTTTGTCAAACAAAACAAAAAATACGTGTACAATATTTTTTCATAATGTAACAGACGGACTAATCAGTTTTTTTTAGTCATCTAGCCTATTCCTTTTAGGGTCTTATTAGTCAAGTAGATTATGTCACTCAATTGTTGTACCTGGAAGCTTAGGTCAGTATTAACAAATGTTTTGTACCTTTAACTAATAATTTTGTAACGCTGACCAGGATCGAATCCTCAACAGGGTTGCTCAACACTCGACCTCGAAAAATGTATGTATTTCGACAAAGTCCTGATTTCTGTCAAGTTAATATGGTAGATGTAGTTTTCGTGTACTTAAGAATATGCTTTGTAAGACGTAAGTCCCATCCTAAAGAAAAACATAGTACTTTTACGCGAACTTCTAGGCGAACTGTCTCCTGGTGCCTCACACTACACCAGGGCTGGATTTTTCCTTGCGCACCGTAAAAAAATGCTCCCCATTACCCATATTCTACGCAAAATGGATGATAAAAACAGGCCCTGTATTTTGCCGCCCTGGGCACCAGCCCTTAGTGCCCCTAGTGTAAATGCTGTGTTGCACTACAATCTTCTGTATAGAGAAAATGCTATTCATCCAAGTTCGTGCGTAGAGTGTAAACTGGAACTGGCGGACAGCGGAGTTAGTAAAAGAGCGGTCGGTTTTTACTCCGGCTTTATGAAGAGAATGTGACGCCACAGATTATTTAGATAATATAACAGTTATACTTCATTTCCCGCAGTGTGCCTAAAAGGCACGCATAAAGTAATTTATACATTCACATACACAATTGCAAACTTTCATCCAACTATTGGCAAATAAAACAAACCACATCTAACAGTATTTACCATTTTTTTGTAGTATATTATGGGAACGAGGCGAACGGCAAACGCGACGTGTCCGAAGAAGTGGCGGACTTACTCACGAAAAGCATGAGTGCGCTGGAAGAGGCTACCACGGTTACCAAGTCCGACGAGTACGAAGTCATCAGCGTGAAGCCGACGCTACCGCCGCGACCTAACATACCCAGGTAATTCATTTATGCCACCTGGCCCTAAAGTGGCTTTTACCACACGCTACGCGTACGGAAAAAGCCGCTTTCTGGCCTAGTGTAGACTTAAAACGATGTACGCAACACGGGACGTAATAAAGAAAGCCCTCGATGGCATATTTACGTCCCTGCCTCGCTTGCAGCTCGGGCCGCAAACATCTGCTATCTCGGCCTTTCTTTGTTTTACCACCCTAGTTGTGTAATGTACTATTATGCCACACCTGGCCATAAAGTGGTTTTTACCGCACCGTACGCATACGGAAAAAGCCGCTTTCTGGCCAAGTGTACACAAAATTATGTACACAACACGGAAGGTAATATATAAAGTCTGTAGTTGTGTAATGTACTATTTTATACCTTTATTAGTAGAAATACGACATGACGCGTTTATAAGTAACATTATGGAAGGAAAAATTTAAGACGAGCGGGAAAAAAAGCTATGACAGAATCGGTACTACATATTTTAGTTGATGTGCAATTTATAAAATAATCCAAATGTCATGTTGTCATCATCTGTATGTAATGCATGCCTACACAAGCCTGGCCTGATGAACAACCTTCCCTGTGTATTTTTGCAGAGGAACTCCACTCTCCACTGAAAAGTGGGAAGGACTCCAAGATACAGAAGGCAGGGTTACGGAGGTGGACGGTGTCAAACAGCTCATCTTTAGAGGGGTAAGTTAACACTTATTTCACCTTCGCTGAAGAAATCGCGGGCATCATCTATCTAGTACCTAAGGGGTTTGAGATTCAAAAGCGGAACTTTCGTTAAGGATAATAAGATGTTAAATTTTTATTTTCAGGGTGTAGCCCACTCGATTCGCCCCTCGGTCTGGAAATACCTACTAGACTACCATCCGTGGCACATGACACACTCAGAAATACGAACGTTACAACGCAAGCGCACAGAGGAATACTTCTCCATGAAGCTTCAATGGCGCTCCATGACAGAAGGCCAGGAAGCGAGGTTCTCAGAGTACAGAGACAGGAAAAGTCTAGTAGAAAAAGATGTCAACAGGACAGATAGGACCCACCCGTTCTACGCTGGCGACAACAACCCTAATCTGGTGGTGTTGCAAGACATTCTGATGACATATGTCATGTACAACTTTGACCTGGGTTACGTGCAAGGGATGAGCGATATTCTAGCGCCGCTGCTCTTGCTTTTGGGGAATGAGGTGGACAGTTTTTGGTGTTTCGTTGGGTTCATGGAAAAGATTGTAAGTAGGGTTTTGAAATACATGCTTTTCTTTACAACTCCTTGTGCTACGTATGGTCTCGCGAATCCCTTAGTAATGTATGTCTATAAGTATTGTTCCTGAGCGTTTTCCAAAAAAAATACCGGGGTAGCTACTTTCTCAAAATATGGACTTGTGAGGTTTTTTTGGCTCAAAATCGTAAGTACTTTCGAACCTTATACGTAAAAAAAAGTGTCCCAATTTTTTTTTCCATTACGTCACCATTTTGCATAGTGTTTGCATGAACGTGACGTAGTGGAAAGACAAAAATCCCATACAAATTTAGGGGCACTTTTTTTTACCTATATGGTTCGAATGTACTAACGATTCTGAGCCAGAAAAACTTCAAAAGTCCATATTTTGAGAAAGTAGCTACCCCGGTATTTTTTTTGGAAAACGCTCTCCTACATTCGTAGCTCGATGTGACGTGTCATCGTCGTTCGCAATAGGAGAAATAGGAATCGCCATTATAAGTTAGCAGCTAATATTTCCAAGTTATTCGTTTGATTTTAGTTTACTCTCCAGTGTTTTTTTATTAGAACTATCTTTACCTCTCGTGACTGACTACCTATCATGATAAGTAGCAGTGGCGTGGCGTAAAACATATTGGGCAAGCCGGTGCACATTTGGCGTACATTTTCCTTAAGAGCTGTAGAATAAGGTGCTCAAATGCCTGATATTAGGCAAGCCGGTAGGAATCGAGTTCTGTGGACGCCACGCTACTGACAGGTAGTCAGTCAAATATGGAACATCGGAAAAAGACGCCTACTCCACCGATAAGGGGGAAACCGTTTGTGAACATTATAAGGAACAAGGTTACAAGTAGCTTATGCAATAGCGGCATTTTTGTGTGGCTTATACCCAGGGGCGTATTTTGAAATTTGGCGCCCTGGGCCAGTAAGTTTCGCAGCCCCAGAAGAAGTAAAAGTTGGTTGAATGGCGCCAAAACCAAAACAAAATGCAATCGGCCAGGGGCGGTTATGCCGCCCTGGTGGATTGGCGCCCCGAGATATGGCCCTAGGGTAAATACGCCCCTGCTTATACCAGGATCCCCGTATTCGCCCATACCAGTAATAGGGAATATGCATGATCTTTTTTTAACAGCTTTCTTAACGAAATATGAAAATACCGTAAAAAAGATGACATACAGTCAAAATAAAATTGAATTTGACCGAGAAATACGGAAGATATAAACATTTTAAAGCACTGATCAGACAGCGATTAGAGAGAGAGATCCGATATGGACTATGACGTCATAGTACACGGCCGCCATACAATCTCCATACTATATTCTGTTTTGCGAGAAAGAGATAGAGATAAATCTTTGTTATGTAATATCTTGGTTATTTTTATAGTTATTCAAAAAATATTTTTTTCCTACTGTTTTTTATACGAATGAGCTTTTATTAAAGTAAATAAAAAATATCATGCATATTCCCTATTCCGGTATTGCATGCCATAGTTGTAAGTAATCTGTACAACAATTTCCAGGCGTCCAACTTTGACATGGATCAAGCGGGCATGAAGCAGCAACTACTGCAGTTGCAGCAGTTGCTGAATTTCTGCAGCCCGGAGCTGGCCCACCATCTGGCCCAGAAGGACTCTGGGAACATGTACTTCTGTTTCCGTTGGCTGCTGGTCTGGTTCAAGAGGGAGTTCTCGCATAGAGACATCATGAGGTAGCTTTTACTAATTAATTATTTTCAGACGTCTACAATGGATAAGGCGGCATGCAACAGGAGCTAACTTAACTACTTACCATTATTAATAAGAAACTCCAACTGTGTTTTGGGTTTCATACTGTCGAGTACGTAAATCAAACAACAGGTTCGGGTTAAGACTGACGGTCGTTTATTAACTTACCCACATTATCTTACATGCAAATAGAACTACCTACAACTTTCCCTTTTTTTCTTTGCTATCGCACATCCCTATCTACTTCTTCACAAGCAAACAAATCTAAATAAGTTACCTTTATGAACACTATGTAACAAATTAATTAGCAGCTTAAACCTATTCTTTACAAATGATAAAGAAAGGAAAGTATGTACGAATACAATCAAACATATCTTATATAATTATCGCACATCCCTATCTACTTCTTCACAAGCAAACAAATCTAAATAAGTTACATTTATGAACACTATGTAATAATTAATTAGCAACTTAAACCTATTCTTTACAAATGATAAAGAAAGGAAAGTATGTACGAATACAATCAATCGTATATTATATAATTATAAATAAATTTTTATAGTTAAAAAAAAATTAAAGTGCAACTGCATATTTCTTAGGTACTTAACAGATGAGATTGCCAGAATCAAATGATAGTAAGTATATTAGAATTTTAAATACAACATTCCATTTAGGTTAATAAAATCTTAAAAGTAAAAAAAAAATAACAACAATCAAATATTGTATTTCGTCTCTTTGTATAAAAGTTCAGATTACAGTCTGTTGTTTACAAATATAAATAATCTGCTTAGAATTTATAATGTATTGTTTTAAACATCCATATTTATATGCTTAACTTAGAATAACATGCTGCATAAAATAATACAACAGGCAAGTTTTTACACGAAATTATACCTACCTACTTACTAATTGATTACTACAAAATTAGTAACGTGCAAAATCAAGCTTTAGATTATTATTTCTTTTAATCAATTAAGACGATATAAATGACCAGGAAATGTATTATTATACCTATACTGTGTTGTAATTATTATCATACATACATTAAATATACATCGTATATTTAATTTTAATTACATTATTCGGTGACTCGGTGTTTTAGTAGCCCCATCGATCAGGTGGTATGACTGTCCTGCCGAATTGAGTAACATAATGATAAGTGTTTGCGATATTATTGTTAGACACTGGGACTGCAGGAGCATCGAACGCGGCGCGAGCGCACAGTGGCTGCACATGTGGCGCGCTCGAGGATGACGTTATCGCGCTATCAGCTGGGACGTTTATATCGTCATAAGGCAAGGGGCACACAGTGCTACTAGTTTCGAAGTCCGGACGATCGTCAGAGTCGCGTAACAAATGACGCCTATTTCTGATTAAAACGCCTCCACCTGATATTTGTATTGCATATGACCTAATTCCTCGAATTGACTTAACAACACCATTAACCCATCGTTTATTTACCCTGACTTTTACGTTTTGTCCAGGTACAAGAGGAGTTAAGTCGCGGGCGTTTTTATCATAATATTCCTTCTGCTTTGCTTGACGTATTTGTAGCTCGGACTTTACATGTTTTGGAATTTTTGGTTTAAGAAGTTTTGGTGGACACGGAATAATGCTTCTTAATTTACGATTATTAAGTAATTCTGATGGAGATGCAAGCTTATTACTTATCGGCGTATTCAAATACTCGAGCAAAGCTAACCTAAAATCAGTGCCGTCGATCTGTGTTTTCTTCATAATATTCTTAATAGTCTGCACGGTACGCTCTGCCTGGCCATTAGATTGGGCATAATTAGGAGAAGAGGTCAAATGTTGAAATCCCCATGACTGAGAAAATGTTTGAAAATTGTGTGAACTAAATTCAGGACCGTTGTCGGACATAAAAAAGTCTGGAATTCCTTGTCGGCTGAAAATTACTTTTAAATGTTGTATCACGTGATCCGATGTTAAGGAATTTAATTCCGTAACCTCTACAAATTTACTAAAATAGTCCACTACTATCAGATATTTTTTACCATTCCAGTGAAAAATATCAGCACCAATTTTAGACCAAGCTCTATCTGGAACCTCGTGTGGAATTAATGTTTCCTTTCTATTTTCATTTTTATATAATAAACAAGCTTGGCAATTACTAATTAAGTCCGCTAATTGAGCATTAATGTTTGGCCAAAACATAATCTCACGGATTCTCAATTTACATTTTTCTAAACCAAGGTGACCAATGTGCACCCGCCTTAACATCTCACTACGCATAGCAGCGGGAACAATTATTCTATTCCCCTTCCATAACATACCGAAAGCTGCCGTTAATTCGTCTCTGTACCCCCAGTACGCCCTGACCTCATGATCTACTTCTTGTTTATGATTTGGCCATCCATTCTTAATATATTTAGCCAATGATTGTAGTTCTACGTCGTCTTGCGTTAGCTTCTGAATCTGAATGAAATGTGTATCTACAAGCGGGTTACTGATAGCGATTGCACAGACTTGCGCTCGTGCATCCAAGTGGTCGCGCGGTTCTGTTACTGGCCCACTAACCGGTTCTACAGCGCGCGACAAGGTATCAGCAATAAACAAATATTTCCCGGGCTTGTACACTAATTTAAAATTATATGGTTGCAGACGCAGCAGCATTCTTTGTAGACGTGCCGGGGCGGAAGCTATTGGCTTGCTAATAATACTGACCAACGGTTTGTGATCTGTCTCTATAGTGATGTCATTTCGACCATATATGTATGTGTAAAACTTTTCGCATGCATAGACGCAAGCCAAAAGTTCCTTTTCAATTTGAGCATAGGCCTCCTCAGCCTTAGTCAAGGACCGCGACGCGTAACAGACAGGCAAATTGTCCTGCATAAGGCATGCACCGAGACCATTTTTGCAGGCATCGACTGAAATAACAACAGGTTTATCTAAACTATAGTATTGTAAAATTGGAACACTAGATAAACATGCTTTGAGATAATTAAATGATTTTTCATGTTCTTCGTTCCAATGCCACTCTATTTCTTTCTTAAGAAGCTCTCTCAACACATGATTCTTATCCGACAAGTTAGGTATGAAATTACCAACATAATTCACCATACCGAGGAATCTTTCTAAATCCTTCACGTTCATTGGGCGAGGCAAGTTCCTTATCGCTGACGTATGCGCATCATCAGGATAAATGCCATGCGGTGTGATTTTATGACCTAAATATTTTATTTCCGACAGGCCGATTTTGCATTTATTTTTATTTAATTTTAAATTAATGTCCCTGCATCTATTCAACACCATTCTTAGTCTACGGTCGTGCTCATCTTTAGTACCACCGTAAATAAGCAAATCATCCACAAATAAACACACACCAGGTATGTCATCAAAGTGTTCATACATTTTTTTATGATATACTTCAGATGCCGAGCTAATACCGAAAGGTAAACGTAAAAATTTGTAGCGACCAAAACTAGTATTAAAGGTACAAAGATCTGTACTATCCGGATGCAATTTCAGCTGCCAGAAACCCTGTTTCGCGTCTAGAGTACTGAAATACTTGGATCCACCCAGATTTGCAGTAATTTCATCTAAAGTCGGTAACTTAAAATGCTCTCGCTTAATTGCTTGATTTAAATCACGTGGATCCAGGCAGATCCGAATATCTCCATTGGCCTTTCTAGCCACAGTCATACTGCTGACCCAGTCTGTCGGACCCTCAACTTTTGCTATGATTCCATCTTTAACCATTTCGTCCAATTTAGACTTAATGGAATCTTTTAGGGCTAATGGCAGCTTCCTTGGTGCATGTACCACAGGTCGAATACTCTCATTAAGCTCAATTTTGTATTGACCTGGCATGCAGCCTACGCCTTCGAATACGTCTGAATACTCTTTTAAAATTCTGTGCGTGTTTATATCCTGCTCTGCATCACTATTTACCGCTAAAACTAACTGAACCACATTCAGTTCCGTGCACGAATCGCGGCCTAATATTGGCGGCGAATCTACATCTGCCACTAAGAAGTCTAAAATAAATTCGCGATTTTTGTGTTCCACTTTCAAATTACAATGTCCTACAACCCTTATATCTTTACCGGAATAACCTCGTAAACGAACTGACGATAATCCTAACTCATGCTCAGATGTACCGATATTTTGTAAAAAATTGCGCGGCAAAACATTTACGTCAGCCCCAGTGTCCAATTTAAATTTAATTTTACAGTTATTAATCATCAAATCGACAGACCAATCAGTATGAGAACCTGAAATAGTACTTTTTGATACAAGTGCGGAAAGTTTGTCATTTTTCACGAGTCCCGAGGTGTCTTGGCCCGAGCCGTAAGGCGAGGGACAAGACTCGGGACGAGTGGAAATGACACTTCCGCACGTGTATCAAACGACGTTTTTTAATACATTTGCGAAAAATTACAACGAAAATGAAATGATTGAATGATTAAGAGACAAATTTGTTTATTTTTTGGCCTCATAAAAATGGAGCACTCAATTGGAATTGGAACACTTATTAAGAGTCACGTTGAGTATCCTGACCACATTGTAGATGCCTGATATTTCTTAGATAATTCAAGAAAGTAGGCCATAAGTACATTTTCTGAGAATGACGCCGTTCGATTTTCTCGTTTCCAGTCAATGAATTGCTCATAGACGGCCAGATATTCCTCCTTCGACTTCTCTGGTAAAATAATGAATAGTAGTTGCCGTTGACACCTTTGCTAGTATATCTCGTGGTGTTGAATTTATTTCAAAATCGTCTGAATCGCTCATTTTTCACAAAAGTGTTATCAAACTAATGCGTGATAATTAATAATTACAAAATTACAATCATGAATGAAAATGGCGGGAATAAAACAAAATGTGTTACTTTTAATTGCGAACTTTTTCCAACGTGGCAGCGTTTGTCACCATTCAGCCAAATAAAAATAAACTATTTTGGGAACAGACAAACGTTCTAAGATAATTTAACTGCATTTAAAAATGAAAAAAAGCAATAAATATTTAAATACTTAATAGCTCATTAATTTCCAAGTAAAATGTAATCTTTAGTGCCGGAAAGCTAGTTGTCATTTATAAAACTCGAACAGCCTGCACCATATTATCTTATCTGTGACAATTTTTATTTTTTGGGTCTCGCATAATACTAGTATTATGCGAGACCGCTGACTAAACTACTCATTGGTAATACTCAAGAAGCATACTTTTTAAACTATTTTAATATTAGATAACAGTTTAATTGTTTATAATAAAAACAATCAAACGTTATATATGTGGATTTAATATTTTAAACGTATCAAATGTATACTTTCATTCAATGTCCACTGACGTAATAAAAACAAAGAACGTATTTGACCATTAGTTGGATGTATGTATTTGAACAACAGTAAATAAAAAAAAATGGGAAATAAAAAGCACTAGTTCGCAAAATCGAACTTTGCGCACGATATACAGCTACAAAAAGTACCACTTTTTGAGCAAGTGTATTAAAAAATAATATATTACCTGGTCGGTTGATTCATCCTCCGCTTGGATCATGTGAACCGTGCACATCCGGGAGAAATGGTCATATCTGTTACAGTTCAAACACTGCTTGCCTATAGCAGGGCATCTAGAATTCCCATGCTCATAACCACACATAGAACACCATACATTCCGTCCACTTCCGCGATTTTGTTGACGCACGTTTTGATTTTGTCGTGCCGGTGTGGGTTGCCGGTACGCCGGAGCAGGCGCAGGGCCAGCGGGAGGGGCGCGGGCACGCGGCGGGGGCGCGGGGCGGCCGCGGCCGCGCGGCCAGCCGCGCGATGCTCCTCGATGCGCGGGCCCTCCTCTTCGCGATACCCACATCACTCGATTCGCTTCACTGCCATCGTCGTACATCATCTCCTGATGTCTTGTACAATCTTCCTGTACTGTATGGGCATAATGTTCAACGGACTCCTTTTTTATGACTCCGGCGTGTAACTTTGAGATTTGTGCAACATTACAAATATCCAACGATTTTTTTAACGTTAAATCAGGTTCACGTAGTAGTCTTTCCCGAAGCGCGTGATCCTTTATCCCGCAAATAAGTCTGTCTCGTATTAAGGATTCCATTAGATCTTTAAACTCACAGGAACCCGCCAGCTTTTTTAACTCAAACGAATACTGCTCGATCGATTCGCCCTCTTTTTGATCACGAGTAAAGAATTTATGCCTTTCAATCGTTAAATTCTTCTTAGGCAAGAAAAACGAGTCAAATTTATTTAATAACTCCGTTGACGTGGTGATAGTCGTTTTATCGAATTGTTCATATACTTCACGGCACTGCTCGCCGATAATATGCAGTAAAATGCTGAGTTGGACCTTTTTATCCTTCCTTGACAATTCACACGCCTCATAATAGATAACAAATGAACTTTTCCACTTTTGCCATTCTTTCGATAAATTTCCAGAAGTCACATTTTCCAGGTTGTTAACGAATAAAAATGGCGGTGGCGGTGGTAGAATACTGTCCATGATGAAGCACGTTATTTCGACACAAATCGACGCAAAAGATAGATGCCTACAGCACGTACACTTGCACTCTTAACTACTGTAACTGTATAATCTTATTATTGGAGCGATAACTTTTAAATAGTTCTTTATTTCGGCTGCGCCATGTCGAGTACGTAAATCAAACAACAGGTTCGGGTTAAGACTGACGGTCGTTTATTAACTTACCCACATTATCTTACATGCAAATAGAACTACCTACACATACAATTTTTCCTTATAGCACACATTTTTTTACTAAAGCTGGCTTAATGATGCTAGGCTTTGTCAAGCGATAAATAAACCCCCTGCTAATATTATAAATGTGAAAGTTTATAAAGATGTTTGTTACTAAATAAAGCGGTAACAACTGAATGGATTGAGATGAAATTTGGCATACAACTAGACCATGTCCTGGATTGAAACATAGGATACTTTATATCCCAGTAGGAAGCTCTTTTGGGATAGTAACGGGATTATTCCCAGGCAGGCGAAGCCGCGGGTAAAAGCTAGTAAATGATAAAGCATCCGTCAGTTTCAGACGTAGATGTTTATCCAAAGGTGATGGATTCTGTATTATTTCTTAATCGCACGACAAAGCCTAGGATCGTACTTATATTAAATACACTTCTGCTAAAAGCAAGACGATTGATTAACAGTATAACAGCCACTTTGGCTATGATGGTGGAGACAATATTGTCATTATTGACATTTCAACAAGACTAATACTGCATTCAACTAGACATTTGATTATACTAAAACCTGATTTTAGTTTATCTTTCTTGATACACGGGTCTTATTGGTGAAATCCTCAGTAAAAGCACAACGGAAATTTTATTTGCAGGCTATGGGAAGTACTCTGGACGGGGTTGCCGTGCGCTAACTTCCACCTGCTCATCTGTGTTGCCATACTTGATGCAGAAAAGGAAATGATAATATTCAATAACTATGGATTTACTGAAATATTGAAGGTAAAATGTTTTTTATTTGGGAACTGAATCACTCTCCTACTTGGCTGAAATAAAAATTTGGATTTGGTCATAGATGATTCCAGACTAATGTTTTAACCATACTTGCAACATTATAATGTTGGGATCACAAAAATTGGGTTGGGAAAATGCCCCACTCATAAAATATGTAAGTCACCCGCTTGAAAATGTTCAAAAAATGAATCGGCAAAAAAGCTACATAATTATGTTTTTTTTAAGCCTACTAACTTGCTATCCTTACTGGATGTAGCAAAAATCGGACCCGGTGGGGGCCGTGGCGTTCCCTGGGGTCGAACCAGGTCGCTGGCCGGATTACCCTGAGAGGGTCGGACTAGGTGGGGGCCAAAGCGCCTGGGGGTCGAACCAGGTCGCTAGGCTAGGGCCACCTTGATATAATTATCGAACCTACTTAAAAAAAATCACGAGAATCGGTTGAGAAATGCGACCTGTAGTAGTAGTAGTAAAGCCGCCGCACATACGAAATCATATTTGCCCAAGCTGAAACTGAGACGTTTAGCACTCGCTCGGTCGATTAAGTGTATATTGTCCTAATAAAGATTCCTTTTCAGCACGTAAACGACCTATCAATGTGCTTGGACGTTGATAAAATATTAAGCACAGCCGAGGGCATATACCACCAAATCATATCAGCGCAGCACCTGACGGACCAAATCCGGACCATCCTGGGAATGGCTCTTCTCAACGTTTCGGTGTCCACAAACTCAGATGACGAGCCCACTACTAGCGGAGTTAACGGTATGCAGAGTGAGAGTGAGAAGGTCGGGAACCCCGTCTTCAATCCAGCGATGGATGAAGTTATGTATCAAATAGGATTAGACATGAATTATTGAGCACGCGGTGAATATTTTTATATGTGTATTTTATGTTGTGTAGACTAGCTTATGTTTTAAAGATGTAGATTAGTATACGTAGTGATCACGAAATATGGCTGCCTAAACCATTTAATGACAGTGGTGAGATCTGGTAAAGACTGCATAAAAGAGATCCGCCATGTTTTTTTTGCTTTGTTAATAATTATCATTGCATATTTTGATACTATCGTCCGTAATATACATACAAGATGACCATTAAACCACCATAACCAGTTAAACCACCAGTTATGACCAGTTAAAATGCTTAGTAAATAATTAATTTATACACACACGAATGCTTTCCAAGTACGAAATAAATATAAGTTACAGTTCAATAAAATGATATTATCAAGAAAAAACAAAATAAAATATTTCGACATTAAAAATAATGAAGTGCTTTAAACAATTGGGTAATAATAACATTTATTTTTGTAACTTGCTTCAGCACGTGTTGGAAATGTTTTTTAACTTGTTATGTATTGTAGTGATTAATGCACGAGTCTTCCTGTGTAATTATAACAAGATGTGTTGTAGTTTGAATATCTATTGTAAGTAGATATATGCGAGGGTTTTTTGAAATTCGTATCTGATGTAAATAATTATCAAGTTTAATTCATGAAAAATAATGACTATTTTGAGGTTTGATTAATTTGGGCTGATTATTTTATTTTCTTTCCTCAATTGAATTATCCTCATCAACGTGATTACATCAATTACTCTTTCAATGTAGCTTCATTAAGTTTATATCCTATTAAAATAAAGCAAAACTTTACTATACATTTCAACAACTGTTAACCTCCTACCTACCTACCATACTTGCAAAATTGGCAATGAAATTTGGATCTTCATGACATGGAATAGAGTTTAATTAATTTTTTTCTAGTTTCAAAATAAACAAACGAAATGGAATTATTTGTATTCCTTTTGATAAAGATTTAAATTAGTTTTGTAAAATAAAAGAATAGCCTCCTGCCTACATATGTTGTCTGAAAAGGACATATCGTCACTACTTAAAAAAACTCGTATCTAATACTGACTTCAGGTAAAAACGCAGTAATTGTATATGAAGTTGTATGAAGCTTTGACGTTTTTCTCTAAGACGATTTTAGATACGAGTTTTTTTCAAAGTAGTCACGATATGGAGGTTAATTATAACAGCTGTTATATAATTAAGTCCCTGAATAAATACCCACTTATTAAGATACGAGTTTACAAAAGTTATTCTCGATATTAGTTATGTTGTAGATTTGTAGTTTTGTGAAATTGAAATCTGCACCACCGAAACCTATTTCTTTATTTTAAATCCATCTTTTTTTACAGGAACTCGAATATAACGGATTAAAAATATCTGTTGTAACCACCAGCGTCTGGGCCTTACTTGCCTAAACCAGAATATCCTAAACAGTTACAGAGAGACTGGTGAAAGTGATAATTTTTATATTTTTATAATATGCATTTGGCACTATCATAATAATATAAGTCGGTCCTTCATAATTTTGTCGAACTAAATTATATTTTGAAAATGTACATATAGATCTAACCCTACAAAATGTAGCCGCTTGTGAACAGACGACAGAGAAGAATGGCGCCGTGTGGTTAAGCTTGTCATTCAAGATATAATGACCACGACCACTCTGCCAAGAGTGTAACAATGAAGATCAAATTGTAAGCTGAAGCTAATAAGGCGGCATTTTTCATAACATGTATCTTATTGGTGTGATTTCAAATTCATACACAAACCATTACATACAAGCACATATAGGAATAAGCGTTATTAAAATGGCGATAAAATTATTGCCATTGGTTCATAGTTCTACGGCAAAATTATAGGACGCAGATTGTGCACTGCTATTTAATTTAGGTATGTATTAAAAACTAGGTGCTTGCTTTTCAAATATACCTACACCTTACAAAATTTAAAATGTGCCATACACAAACTTGTTTTTTTTATAAGGCCTTCAGATTTACAATATAAGAAATGGATATGTGAATTAAATAGCAGTGCTATATAAAGTTGGTGTTTTGAAGAAAACTGAAATGTCAATTCGAAGTAGATGTTATAAATTTCTATTTGTTATAAATATTGTAGGGTTATAATTATCACAATTTCGCCTTGCCCTGTTAGTAAAGTAAGAAACAATTTGTCCACTTACTTGATCCGTGTACGTTTTCTCGTATTATATTTTGTGCTATACAGGGCGTTCCACGGCTATGCCACATGAAGGAAAAGTACCTCAAATTGTAGATAGGATGTTTAGCTGAAAGGGAACTTTATTTTATTTTTAAAAGTAAGTCATACTGCATTCGAAGATTTTCTAAAAATTACCTGCTTCCTCGGGGAACCGAATCGACTCAAGTGTGAAAAAATAACACCCCATATTTTTATGATGACAATCAAAAGAGAGGACAAAAACAAGTAATTCCTCTTAAGTAACATAATATCTCAAAAGAAAGGCATAGCGTAAAATATTTGATTTAAATGTTAAGAAAATTAATTCTCATACTAAACAAGTAATTTAAAAAAATCTTTGAATGCAGTATTACTTACTTTTAAAAATAAAATAAAGTCTCCTTTCAGCAAAATATTCTATCTCCAATATTTAAGGTTCTTTCCCTTCATGTGGCATAGCCGTGGGACGCCCTGTATATGGTATCAGCGAGGTTTTCTTTCTGCAAAAATCGATATAATTTAAATATGAATATCTTCTGTATTACGAGAATACGATAAGGTATACATTTTTACTAGCTAAGCAGAATATTTTCTGAGTATGCGATGATAGTGAAGAAAAATTCCTTTGTAAACGGAACACGGATCATATAGTGCATTATGATTGCATTGCAGTAAAATTTACCTGTAAGGTCATTTATTATACGTGATATTCAGTGTTCGGATCTTGGGTGCTATTTGGGGTATATGACTTCAAACGTTATACAGAAACATGGATATCCCTCAGGATTCCGGGAATGGGTTATCACTATAGACGCATACAAACTGCACTGTATAACAAACAAAAAATGCATCTACTATAATATTGATTCCTAGAATTCCGACAAATATCCATGTTTCTGTATAACGTTTGATGAAGTCATATACCTCAAATAGCACCCAAGATCCGAACACTGATGATATTCCCAAGTAAAAGGTACCACTTTGTCGTTTGCCATAATAACGCATTAACAGGTAACTGTTTTCAAAGGCCGCTCTAGCCTATGTAGCGCCCGTGTGCAATCAATACCCTGGTGCCCTCTAGCAGGAGAAAGGAGCTGCTCGTGCCGCGCCTTGTGTAGGGCCTTTGAGAGCGACGCATGCCCTTTGGAGGTGTCACTCGCGGCGCCCCCTAAAACCCATGACTGCTTTAACACATTCAGTGCCTACAACCCGATTATCGGGTTCATTCTGTATGAACAATTGGGAGCTTCTGTGTTAACTGATTCATTGCGTCACCCATATTAGTAAACTTCTAGCTGTGGCGGCGAACAAATATTTCATGACACTCCTCTCGTGTCATACGCCACACGTTAAAAACCTTCATGACACGCCTGTCGTGCCATCCGCAACGAATCTGTTAACGATGCAAACATACGTCGCATATTCAGTGCCTAGCTCCCGAATTTTCACACGAAATGAACCCGATAGTCGGGTTCTTTGCACTGAATGTGTTAAGATTTGAGCGGCGATTGGTAGTTGGTACCTATAAGTCAGATTTAATCTTTAAGCCGTAAAAATAGCAAAACATACGTAATGGCGACCATAGGTTCAATTGGGATAAGTTACGAGCAAATCTGTCTCTCACGGAAACTGAACCTGCGATCGACGATACGACAAGTATTCCTATTAAAATAAAGCAAAACTTTACTATAAACTTCACAAAACCCCCTTTTTTTAGGCCTCACTAGATTTTAATATAAATGTGTACCTGTTTGGCTTTCAAAATATTGGTGGGCTAATTCTAATCGATTTCGTTAAATTTATTGTTAATCATTATTTCCCAATTTTTTTTAAAAGGGAAATTAACAATCTCAACACCGCGAACCCGCTCCGGGGGCCCTAGGCTCGCAGCAACTACGAGCTACATACGGGTTTTGCCATATGTGACGTTCCGCAGGTAAAGGTACCTTATGGATATTGTCGCTTGCGTCGTATCCTACTCCGTTACTATAGGACATCAAGATAGAAGGACGCAAGCGACAATATCCATAAGGTACCTTTATCCGCGGAATGGCACATATTATTAGCAACGAGCGTAGCGTTACGTGATGCGAAATCATTAAGGGCCGATACTGCATGGGAACTGCATCACAACTGCGCAGTTGGCGTGCAGTTGTGATGCAGTTCCCATACAAATCGTAGGGAGTTGCAGTTGGGTTGCAGTCCGTCTGTATCGGCCCTAAGTGGATCAAGTAATCTTGGAATGGAATTAGTTACTTGAACCGTGAAGTTTATTCGTTGTTTCGCAAAATAATTTGAACTATAGGTGTCTGCAATAAAATAAGCTTCATGTGATCATCAAAATTACTCTTTCTTATAAATGTATGTTTAGTTATACTTATTATAGTTGCTGTAGAAAAATATATCTAAATAATAGATAGTTGTAATCCGTTTTCTATTCACTTTCATTTTTCAAGTTACTTTTGTATATTCAGTAATTAGAAAATAAAAAACTTTTTTGGTATTTGACAAAAATGTTGTTTATTCTTTGGAATTTTTATTAACCTTACATTATATGTAGAGATTTTCAGTAAAAAATCACTTATAAATAGGTATCAATTGGGGCATAATTTAAATATTCTTTTCCTAAAAGCCTTAATTCACAACACTACTTCTTACCAGCCCTAGTACCACCCTACGTTTAGTTTATCTTGTCTTCAATTAATTTTAACATGCCTTCCCATCAGCCCAGACAAGCAGGGGCGTATTTACCCTAGGGCGCTCCGGGCCATATCCCAGGGTGCCAATCTGCCAGGGGCGACGTAGCCGCCTCTGGCCGATTGCATTTTGTTTTAGTTTTGGTGCCATTCAACCAACTTTTACTTCTTTTGGGGAGGCGAAACTTATTGGCCCAGGGCGCCAAATTTCAAAATACACCCCGGCACACAATTCCTTTAATCAGTAAAATAAATTATGAGGTCCTTATGATTATTTGTACTTCCATCATTTTACATGATTTAAATTCATGTATCTACAAGTTAAGCACATTCATTGACATTTGTGAATGGGACTTCAAATGTACGTTCAAACCATACCGTGTCTGGTATGATTTGTCACACAGATGACAATGAAAATTCTTGACCCCTGTATGAGTAAGTGAATGCCTTTGTAACTCGGATTTTGAGAAAAATCTCTTGCCACAACTCTCGCACCCATATTTTTTCTCTTTCAAGTGATTTTTACGTATATGAGTGCTGCGTGAACTTGAGGAAATGAATGTTGCGTTGCAAACTTCACATTTATGATTTCTAGTCCTCTTGTGATTCCATAAAACATGTGAATGAAGGCCTCCAGGTACTTTGAACTTTTTTGGACAGTACTTACAGCTGTAAGGGCGGTCATTACTATGTGTCAGCATATGTATTCGTATATATCCTGGTGGATATGATTTCCCACATTGATCACACTGTCGCAGCATTCTGTCTGAGCTATTCTTTTCTTTATGATGGCCATTAGGTTGGCAAGAATGAGTACTGAGGTCAATTTCTGAGTAAAAGCCTTCCCAACAATTTTCACAAAGGTATGGTTTAATATGTAGTTTGCGGTGTAAGACAAGAGATCGGAAATCTTCAAATTTCTCATGGCAGTATTCACAATCGCGACCTATCGAGGATTTTAAGGGATGATTATTAATACAGTGGGCACTTAATTCTTTAGTAGAATGAAACTCTGCTTTACATTCAACACAAAAAATTTGTTTTGTTTCACTCACTGTGGTGTTTTCTATAGCTCTATCGCACCCTCTCTCATATTTCTTCATTTGATAAGCATTCCCTTCTTCTTCCGATTCGTAACTGTAGTCAACATCATTATTACTGATAATATTAGCACTCTCTGCTAAAGTTTTAGCACTGGATTCTATTAGATTTTTAAAAGAGTAGGTCATGGTGAGGTGGTATATACAGTTGATACAAATATTTTCTGGGTATTCCTCTTCCATAGAGACCTAGAAAAAACGATTCCACAGTAAAATGCAAAAATAATAATAGTCCAAGAAATTCCTAACTAAAATAAATAATAAATTTTGGGTGATAATTTCAGTTTCTATTGCAGATTTAATTAATGGAATATGTAAATACTAAAGTAAACAATGGAAGAAATTTACAATATCTGACATGGCCAAAACATGCCAATTTTTTTTTGGGAGTAGATTAAGGTATCCTAAGTGTATTTTTGAAATCGAGAAGTTGCGGAAAATCATAGGAAAAAAGTTAAAAAATTGAAAAAAAAAACCGAAAATGAGCATTTTTTGAGGTTATTTTGGAGTCTGACCGACGCGATGGACTGAAAATGCGCTTTGATTAGGGATTTCTTTGTAAACAACTATGACCCGACAGCAGGTCGACGAATCCCCGCTTCGCGGGGCTTCTATTTATGCTCTGAGGGACGCAAGCTGACTAACGAACCTAACCGAAAAAAGAGGTTAGTTTTGTCTATCTTTTTCCATGCGGGGGGCTTCGCCCCCCGAGCCCCCCTTGTTGGGGGGCTCCGCCCCCCCGTCCCCCCTTGTGAGGTCTAAGATAGGTAACAACTGACAAGACAAACAAAACAGACGTATTCCCGATACGGCAGCGTCTAATGGCGTCCTTCCCCTCTCTGCCCCTCGCCCCTATTGCGTTCCGTTCGTCACATTGTAGTATATTGCTACATTGCTACCATTAATATTTAGCAAATGTTAACATATTAACAACAAATGACACTTAAAAATCACCAAAAAAAACTAAATTCATTGCATACACAAGTATCCTTATAAATTATGAATTCATTATTACAAAACATAAGCTATAATTCGTCACCATGTAACAGCTTAAATTTGCGCGTGTAACGGAACGCTCTCAAATCTGTCAAAAAATCGGCTAATTACGCCTATCAACGCCAAAAATTGCGAGTTTGTATGGAAACTTTGATATTTTTTTTCTCCAAAACTATGGGTTTCCGCAACTTCAGATTTGGTGAAAAGACTTCTTATTGTGAGCTCTATCTGTAAAAAAAATATGGACCGCGAACTCGATGTCAGATATTGTAAAGTTGAGCCTAAACAATTCGTCATAGTCGATTAAATTTTACTTCAAATACCTTATAGTTGTAAAAATTCGCCAAAATATCGGACACTTTAACGTTCTCGCCGCTAATTGAAATTGCCGTATGGATATACCGCATTTCCTTGCCGCTTGATAAACAAGTTCGGCAGTTCTCTTTATAATTCATGACTATATGTTTTATTTTCTAATATTGCTCACTTTATTCTCGTTCCAACGTATTGAATTGAACTACTATTTGTTATTTTTATTTATTTATTATTAAAACCAACTCAAACAATGACAATGACATTTATTAGATTTGTTTGGTTAAGTTGGTAACACTCCCACACCCCAAAATTAGAGCGACTTAGAGCGCTTTCACATTGCACGACACGATAGCGTTATCGTTCAACGACACGATATCGGGGCAAGTAAAATGTATTATGAAACCTGCCTTTCACATTGGACGACACGATATCGGAGACGACACTGATATGTTTGCGGCAGTATCGGACGCCCGTGAGCTATCGGACGATATTTTTTGTGTGTGTGCTATACGTGTATCTACTTTGACTCTGTGTGCGTAAGGACTGATGTATATCAGAGTATCTCGCTTGCACAATGGGATGTATCCAATATTTTCTCTGGACAGATCTTTTTTTGCGTCTCAAATATAAATAATATAATAGATACAGCAAATAAAGTTTTCTATTATTGGCTGGCATTGTTCGCACAAAGCTCGAAAAATTTCCGATGCGACTCGATTTTATCGGTGATAATGTGAAGTCGTCACACGATATCGGATATCGTCTATCGGCTGTCGTGTCCGATAACGATATCGTGTCGTGCAATGTGAAAACGCTCTTATGCTAAGTTTGGTAAAAAAGGTTTTATTTAAAAAAAAACATATGGCAACATCACAAGAAAGGATTAATTAGTTTTGATACCAGGCAAATATCTTTCCGTTTAATAAGTATATAATGTGTCTACATAACTACTGAAATAAATATTCAGGACAGTCTTGCACAAATCGATCTAGTCCCAACCAAACTAAGCCCATACTTAGAGAACAGCGGTTGATTTTTAAGCATGCTCGGATTAAGCATGCTTATTAGTGGCATGCTTTCGTGCTACTAATAAGCAAATGTGTCAGTACCTTTAAACTCGTGAGTTAATTTGCCAAACGTTGTTTTTATAATGAATAGTTGTGAAACGTTTTTTTGTGAAATGATGGGATTGGCTCTTTTATACACAATAACATTTTTGTTTTAATTGGGCTCAAGAGTTGACAACACTGACTGATAGACTGTCAAACAGTAGTGTCAGTCAGTGTCACTTCACTGCAATCGTATCGTATTGGGAAAATGTCTACAGTACCCGATAATGAGTCTCAAAACATAAATATTTCCACTCTACCCCCAATTCAAAATAAGAAACGTAAACGTAAGAACAAAAATAAGAAAAGGAACAAACCGGTGGTCACCAAAAAAAAGTTTTTTAAACATAAACCGGTGAGTAACAGTGCATCTGAAGTTGTGTTTACTATGTCGTCTTGGGCAGAACATTTTACTGTCGCGGCTACTTGGCAATTAAAACATCAGCTTGCTTACTGGAAAGCTAAAGCCAAGTCTTTAGAATACGAAAATGGTGTTCTACATGATATAATTCGATGTAATCAGCGTGCAGGTTCGGGAGGACAATCGTCTAGCACTTTTAAAACTTCGGGATCAGATGAAGAAGGCAGAGACGCTACAAATACGCAAATGCATGAAGTAAAGGAAGGTAAATTGGGGGAATGGAAAACCACAGGAGGTGTTAACTCTCAAACAATGTCAGTGGATTTACAATCAGATAGTGAAGAAGACAGTCCAGATGAAATACAAAATATAGAAGTAAGCGAAGAGTTCATACAGTTCCTGATGATTAATGCTAAGCACAAGGAAGAAATGAAATTAGAGCGACAAAGACTAGCTGCAGCCGAAGAACAAGCTGTTTTGGAGGAAAGAGAAGCCAAGTTGAAAGCAAGACGCCACTATGGTTTGTCTGACCAAGATCTATACGGAGATAAATGGCAGAGAATATCAGCTTTAGAGATGTCAATGAAATCTAATTTTATGGCTAATATTGATAGTAAAAAACCTGCATATTGGCCTGTGGTACCATTTAATTTTGACCTCCATTACTCATATGTGAACCAAAAGTTCTGAGTAGCATATCTCAGAATGAAATGATAACAGAAACATTTTTCATGTGTCAAAAGACACTTGCAACACAGTCTACAAAACTAAAAATTCTTATGTACTGAATGAAACAGGCATTTATGCAACATGAGACCATCTATTCTCTCAAGGTTCTCAAGCAGATGGGAGATCTTCCAGTACTTCAAGTCAAAAGCTTTGTGATCAAAGAATTAACTTAAAATTCAGACCAATTTCAGTTATCTATGTTATCAATTTTCTTGTACCTTTTGTGAAAACAGAAAATCACTGTTATTAACATCATGGGAATACAGATGACCTGATTTCTTTGTCCGTGTAATATTATATTCAGACTAAATACTAATGTTGAACTATGCAAGATCTGTACATAACTACAATAGTATATTACTTACCTAGGGCGGTAAAACAAAGAATGTCTCAGATCGCAGGTATTTGACGATAAATATGCGATCTGACGCTTTCTTTATTACCGCCTGTGGTAAGTGCAAAATTTTACGTCTCTAGGCCAGGAAGTGGGATTTTCCGCACGCGTAGCCCGCTACGCGTTATTGCCACTTTATGGCCAGGTGTGACGTAATAGTAGTACATTGTGTATCAAGGGCGGTAAGTAATTGTTATTAAAGCCTTGTAACAAACACTTGTTTGTAATTCCTTTACCACATGTGGCACACACAATGTTTTTCATCACACTTGTGAGGAAATCTAAATAAAATAACCTTACTTAACCTAAATAAAATTTTAAAACAGAAAGTGATATTTAGTCACATATATCCATAGACAATGCGAATGTCATGTCAAGTTCGGAAACCATAGCAGTAAAGACCTAAAACGGTTGATTTCATATTTGCAAAATAATGAATTACACTATTTAAACATTTAATTAATGTTACCGAAATATGTGTTTACATGTATTTGCAATAACAGTTCTCTTTAAATAAAAATTTCAGTGATAAAAGTTAAAAAAAGTATGTTGGCATTTACTTTGAACATGACAAATAAGAGTAAAACAGAACCAACATATATAAATTAAAAAAAAAACCACTACGCCCTAGGGCGTAATGGGTCATTTACGGCCTGCAAAACCTACGTGTAACAACACCATTTTCGAGCAAGTGTGATGAAAAATATGTTTTTTCATTATAAGATAATAACTGACTTCAAATGACTCTAATTTTGCAACTGAGAGTGTGATAAAGTACATACTAAAAATGTAAAACTAAAAAATCTTTTGTCAATTTCAACTTATTTCATTTTAGATTAGATTTTTTATGGTAGTTTTTCGCCATATTTCAGTATGATATTACCTAGTTGATAATACTGAACTTCAGTTGTTTCAATACCTTATTACTGTTTCAAAGATGAATTTTGCTGCGTTAAGATGGGTTTCCTTGAAATTGCATGTTGGATAATGCACATTTTTTTTTTCTAATCTGATATGGAATGAGGTGTAACTATGAAGTCACTGTCACTGCCAATTTTGTAAGAATAATTTTAACAATGTCGAAAGGTCTGATTATTAAATGGGGTTAGTGCCCTGTACTGTAACATCAACATTTTTACTTTTAGATATTTCCTCCTATAGCTCTGCATTGTACTTCATAATACAGTGACATCTACAGAGATGAATAACCTATCCATGCACCCTTTGCACACCAACATGTACGTGGTGTGGTTAGGGACTCTTACCAAGCCATCAAGTAAACAAGTTTTTTGAAGGCCATGAGAAATCAAGTAGAAGCGTTTTTGAAAAAATACACAATTTTAAAGTTTTCATGAAAATATTAACAAAAAAATGCAACTCTTACTCTAATCGGTTATTGTACAGACACCAGCAAATGGTGAAACGGAGCACGTAATAATATCTGACACCACTAAAACAGATCTAGTATACAAGAGATAAGAGAGAAAGAGAGAGATAGTTAGTTTCGGTCAGTCTGCCACAGTGTACCTAACCTACCTATCTTTTGATCCGTAATAAGTAGAAATTTGCGAATTTCATAGAATGTGTATTTCTATTGCCGTTATAACGAAACATAATAAAAGTCCCCATACAAGAAACGTGTTTTTGACGTTTTTTATTCGACAGTGGTACGGAACCCTTCGTGTCCGAATTCGACTCGCATCTGGCCGGTTTTTTATAATTCTAATCGATTGTCCTGATCCTATATGTATAAAGGGCTTGTATGATAGTGGTATTCAACAAGTTGCTCGGTATCCCCCTTTATTATTATTAGGCGCGCTCGAGAAATTACCAAAAGCCCCTCTTGGGCTCCCCTACGAATCCTAGGTTGTACCTAGGTATGAGGGCATAAGTATTGAGCATTTTGATCACCCGTTTTAGCAGTCTTATCTTATAGTTGCACCACGATTTTTTACCAAGGAGGAGCGTTTTTTGGTTTCATAAAAAGTTAACTCTAGGCATCGTCCTTTTCAAAACATTTTCTGAGACGTCAATGACGCAAATAAAACGCTGAATATTGGCCCATCAAAGCATTAATGTTTTTCAATTTTACGCGTTTTTCACGTTTAAGGCGGTTGGTTCGTATGAAAAAGTTGAGGCTCATTTAAAAGTTGATGACAGGAGCTTTCTAAAAAAACTATGCTGCAATATTTATTCATTTAAAAACACTTTATACTCTATAGGTATTGTCAGGGTCGTGGGAGGATCAGGGACTGATACAAGGCAATACTTTTAGTACTTTCGTTTATTCAACTGCACGGTCCTATGTCTAAAACAGAAGTGATCCATTTGTTCCTCCACTAGAGCGAGACAGACTGAATTCGATTAAATTTGAATATTTAATAGTTCCAAAGGCTGCCAGTCCGTCATTCAAGGCGGTAAGGTTTGCATATCATGGTACAAACCTTACAGTATTCCATGTTTATTTTATATGGAGAACCAAGCAACTACACTATCATTTCGTATCGTATCATATTCGCAATTTCGCATACGATTATTAACTGACCTCACAAAAAGAAGGTGGTTCTCTAGTCTGTCGTAGTTTTAGGATTCCGTACCAAAATGGTAAAAAAGGAACCCTTATGGTGCGACACTGTCTGTCTGCCCGTCTGTCACAGCCATATATTATAGGTATATCATATATCAGGAACTACTGCTGCTATCGATTGGAATAGTTTTAAAAGTCGCTAACTTGAGCCTACTGGACATAAAAAAAATCTTATACCTTATTTACTTTTTACCCGACTGCGGCGAAGCCCAAAGGAGGGTAATGTGTTTGACCTGTATGTATGTATGTATGTATGTATGTATGTCCGTTCCTGTGTCCGCTCGTAACTACTCAACGGCACAACCGATTTTGATAAATGATACATCATTGGATTCGTCTTGATGGCGCGAGTGCCATTTTGTTTATTTTAATGAAGTTCTTTAAAATAAACAAAATGGCGGATTTTATGCACTTTTAAAGTGCACCGCGGTCGGGTTTTTTTTAGTAAAAATATTTAGTTATTTTTAAAGAAAGGTCGTAATGGGAAGTCAGAAATTTAAACTTGGGCTATTATGTCAAGTGGGGTATCAAATGACAGGGCTTAGTTTGTAGACTTCAAATCTATTTTTAATTTTTTTCTTTACCATGTATTTTTTAATTTAGGACGAAAAATGTTCAAAAAAATACCATTCCCCCCTATTATCTTTGAAGTTACTAAACAGAAAAATCTGTAATAATTACCAATTATTAATATCATCCTAAATAGTACAGAAAAAATATAACGGTTTTCCTAAGTTACACCGTTTTGTAGAAATTTGCAAAAATCATAAAACATACTTATTTGCTCCTACTAAACTAATCGCCATACAGTTTTTTTTACTATTCACGTATCTACTTACGGGTTTGTACGGAACCCTCGGTGCGCGAGTCCGACTCGCACTTGACCGGTTTTTATTTTTTAAATGTTTGTTAAGTACCTTAGAACTAGGTCGTTTATGAACTGATGTAATTTTTTTTCGTATAATTTTTTAATAAATAAATACCGTGTTACCATTGAAATAAATAATTATTTTTAATAAATAAATACCGTGTTACCTACCATTGAAATAAATAATTATTTTATAAACACTAAATAATTACGGAATTCACCTAGACGAGACTAATGAATCACTAATTGTGAGAAGTGTCCACCCACTGTCACATTACTCTCTTGTTCGGTATACACTTTCACATCGTATTCATGCCTTGCACAAAGTGCCTTTAGCTAATAGCAATTACACTAGTCTGATTCGATTAGGTATTCATTTCCTACATTCCTGGGCTTAAATGAAATGAGTATTAAATCTAGATCTCTAGATCATCTCGTTTGAGCCCGACAGTAATTGGCCGTCAGCGAAGTAGGTAGGTACAGTCGAGTTCAATTACATGTACACACTTACGGGAACATAAATATCTGAACACGACGCTATTGTCAGGCAGGAGCATAAAAGCGTGTTCAGATATTTTTGTTCTCTTATATGTGTAGATGTAAATGAACTCGACTGTACCCTCATAGGTGCTCTTAAGTTCATCGGAGTCCGGAGAGTGGAAATCAGGATAGGTATAATGTCGATATAAGTGTCATTGTACGTGTGTATGTAATCTCGTCTTACCTTACCTACGCTACGCTAGTAGTGACAAACATGTAGTTCAACTTCAACAAGGGCGGCTGTGAAGCTGAGATTCGAAGGAGAACCGGCATGGCAAAATCGGCAATGTCTCAATTGACAACCTTTCATTTTTTTGAGCCTTTGAAAAGACGAATACGCTGATAGTTTATTTGTTTCACCAGGATTTGTAATTAATTTATAATTAATATTGACTTATTCTAAAAGGGCGTAACTACAGTTCTACGGTAGAATAAACCATTACTTTAGTCTTATCGCGATCGAAAAAAAGTAAGCGATCTCACAGTATGCATTGACAATGTCAAATTCAAAATTATGACAGCTTATTTTTTCTGTGGCAAAAGGCACTGGCATTTCATCTATTGTGCCGTAGAACCGGTAAAATGAGAACATATTTTTTATTCATTTGTATTTTTTATATTAAGCGATATAAAAAAATTATAAAAATAGTGTAGTGTTCAGGAGACAAAATGCTTTCGAATCCTATATACATTTTAAAGTGTTCTTAAAATGAAATGTTGTCAATTAGAAAAAATATGGAAAGACAGGAACATTCTGAACCGGACGAAAATTAAAATTGGTCAGACACTAGTCTTTCCCATATTTCTATATGGCGCAGGGACTTGGACCCTTAAGGCAGCTCTCCGGAAGAAGATCGATGCTCTGGAGATGTGGGTATGGCGGAAAATGCTCCGTATACCCTGAACTGCGCGCCGCACTAATGTCTCTATAATAGCCCAACTTAAACTAGAAAGTCAGCCAAGGCTATCGACCATCTGCCTCCAACGTGTGCTACAATACTTTGGCCACATAGCTCGAAAAGACCCGGGCAACTGGGAGAGACTGATGGTGATGGGAAAGATGGACAGCACTAGACCACGGGGAAGAAGCCCAACACGATGGTGCGATCAGATATCCGACCAGTTGGTTTGTGGTTGGTGGTATCCAGTTGGATACGACACTCAGCAGCGCGCTTCACAAAGCAACCGACAGGGAGAAGTGGAGAGCTGCCATCAAAAAGATTAATCGGCGGAGGCACGATCCTCAGCAGTGAGGAGCCGACTTAGAAGAAGAGTCCAACTTCGGCCTTTAGGAGCTAGCGACACGTATTTAGTTGTGTTCGTACACGGCGCGCACACATTCAAGCGCGCGATGTATAGTAATTATCCGATCAACTGGGCTAATGTTGTTAACGAATACAATGCCATTGAGAGGTAAACCACAAATTAGGATAACGAGAATATAGTGTCAAAAAAGTATAACTGCCTTGAAAGATCATTAGATTTTAGATTCTATTTACTAGACAGTAAAGTGTAAATGCAGTTATAGATAACTGCGATCTTAATTTGTTTTGCATTTCACATTCGCCCGACGGTCTGCAAGTGCGTATTCCGTAGAGAAAAGACTTAGAGATACTATGAGCTTTCAACGGATTATCGGTTCTATGACCGTAATGATAAGGCGGCAAATACTTTTAAACAAAAAATAATAATGCATTTTGCTTTTACAGATTTAACGGGGAGCCAGGTAGACCGCCCGGGTTTACTCGTGTTACGCATTGTTATTTTTTTTTGGTGGTATTGTATTCTATCAATGGCATTGTTCGCTCAATGGCATTGTATTCTTTAACAGCATTAGCTCTCTTGAACGGATAATTTCTATAACTGCCTTTTGTAGGAAGAAAAATTACTGTATTATACTGTCGCAGTTCACCCTCGAACAGTGACCTTGCGACTTCCATCTTTCCTACCGAAATTTGGTTGCAGACTAGTTGAAGATATAAGAATATTAAAATTCGCACATAATCAGAATCGGTTCAAGGGTTACGGAGGAAAATTCCCGTGTAACATACCTACTAGGTACCGTAGTGACCCCTAAGTTCGCCTAGGGTGCCTATCTTTGCCTAGTTGATTTTCCTAAAAATCTTCTAAGAAAACCTGCACATAAAACTATTCAATATTCAGACATGTAAAAGAGCCCTTGAGGCCTACTTACAGAAATAAATGAGTTTGAGTTTCGAGTTTGAGTTTGAGTACTTTTACATTTACTTGATATAGTTTTAAGTGTAGCTTGTCCTAAAGCAAGTTTAGGAAAATCAACTAGGCAAAGATAGGCACTCTAAGCGAACTTAGGGGTCACTACGGTACTCATCATTTGGAATAATGAGTCATTTTCAAAAAAATTGTACATAGTTAAGGGCCTAATAAAAACAAAATCACGATCCCTTCCTCTGTGATACGAAAGTTAGGCATACAAACTATATGGGTAACTCTTGTAACACAGAGGAATAAATTAAGTTTAGTTTTAATGAAATCCCTTAATTGTGTAAATTTTTTTTTGAAAATGACTATAATCGATTTCTATGTTAATATGTTAAAAAATCGCAAACTATGACCACTTAGCATAAAAATAAACTATTTGATAGAACAAATTTCTCATCTGTGAAACTGTTATAATTGATTCATAATAACATCAAATTCGATGTTATTACTATACTCAAATTTCAAACATATCTGAAAAATAAAGCAATTTGGTTTGACTTCAATTCTAATCAGGGCTCGGAACCGGTATTTTGCAAAAACCCCGAAATAGCCCAATATTTTGAATTATTTTATGCTTTTTACCTATGTAGGGCTCAATAATGTATTTAAGTAATGACTTCGTAGTAATAGAAAGTCCTGTTAAAAAATGAAATAATAAACCAAAGAACGAAAAGAACGGAAATAATACCGGTATTTTTGTATGAAGACAATACCGGTATCCGAGCCCTGATTCTAATATCAAACAAATTTACGTTTTAATCGAAATGAAATGTCAATTGTAAATAATTTTGACAAATCTCGCAGGTTATTTTATATCGAACGATACCTGTGTAAGTAGAGTAGAAGCCTACTCTAGCTTGTCTCTGAATTTAAAGATTAAAACTACGGTTGCGTCAAAGTATAAATACAACCAAGTAGTTCGTCTTCGCCGTTTAGGAGCGCGCGACACCTGAGCGTGCCTAAGGCACAGGGCTGCCGCTCGTCGGTGCTGTAAAATACCTACTTACTACGAACGTAAATTTTTATTAGGTTGACCTCGATCGAACGAACAATCGTTCGAGGTCAACCTAGTAAAAGTTACTTATTTCAATATGAAAGTATCTGATCGCACACATCAGGGGCCTGTTTCATAAACGTGACAATCCGACAAATTGTCCGTTTTTGACAAAAAAGTCGTATTGTCACAAGAAATTCTGTTTCATAAACGTGACAAATATGTCCAATTGCGACAGGTAAATAGTTGACAAAATTGTCATTGTAAATTACGTTTTATAAAAGTCTACCATTGTCAGTTACAAATTGTCGGTTTCTAAGAAAATGATCACTGACTTTTTTGTCATGGTAATCGACATAATTATCGTTTCTTGTGACAAATTTGTCACTGCATAGATGAAAATCATATCGTGGTATGACGGTAGTAATAAAAACATTTGTTATATTCGTACTAATTATTATTAATGTAAAAGTTTTCAAAGATGTTTATTGCTAAACGCGTTAAAAATTTAATGGATTCAAATTAAATTTGGCATGTAAGTAATTATACCTATATTCACTCTCCTTAGATGGTTTGGCATTGGCAACGTGGGAAATGGACAGCAAAACTATCTTAGGCCTTATATATGATTTGAACGACAAGTAAACAAATGGAAGAAAATCGAAGAGTAGTCGAAAGGGTTGGGCATATTCAACAAAAAAATTAAATTATTTGCGTGATACAACATGGCTAAACTGGAGGAAAAGGAAGGTCAACCACATAAAAAAAACAACATTTTATTCTTGTCCTAAGTGTAAGTTACATTGATATACATCATCACTGCTACTAAGAACTTCTATCTGTTGATGATAGCACCATGTTTCCAATGACTAGCAAGTTAGGCGCAACTGCTGACATTGGGTGAGGTCGCCTGTCAAAAATCGACGACCAGTCTACAATTATGTCCAATTGTAATTACAATTTAGTGTTTCATAAAACAAATATGTCAAGATTTTCGCGACAAATTGTCACTTGTCGCCTGTCAAGAGAATTTTTTATGAAACAGAAATATGTCAAAATGTCGCGACAAGTTGACATAGGTATTTGTAATTTTTCCACCATGACTTATTACATATATAGATACAAGAAATCAAAGTACATAGAAAAATTAAATGGCGCTCACCTGTGAACAGACCGGGAATCGAACCCGGTACCTCTGGATTTCCGGCCCAGCGACTCAACCATTCGTCCACCGTAACACCCAGAAAACACCCTCAATTTTGCCACCTACTTTGACTTCCGTATCATCTATTTTAATAGGACTTTAACCTAAACGCCATCTATGAGAACCCATATTACACAGGTGCCTCACCCCAATGCGAACCTATTACAGATGCGACGATCGAGCGAGAGATGGCGCTGTTTTTATAATACTTTATATGAAAGAAACATGTTGTTTCTTCATTGGTTTTTAATGCGGGTAAATTACACCACATTTCTATGTTACATATATAGATACAAGAAATCAAAGTACATAGAAAAATTAAATGGCGCTCACCTGTGAACAGACCGGGAATCGAACCCGGTACCTCTGGATTTCCGGCCCAGCGACTCAACCATTCGTCCACCGTAACACCCAGAAAACACCCTCAATTTTGCCACCTACTTTGACTTCCGTATCATCTATTTTAATAGGACTTTAACCTAAACGCCATCTATGAGAACCCATATTACACAGGTGCCTCACCCCAATGCGAACCTATTACAGATGCGACGACTGATGTGATGACTTATTTGTCATTGGTAATGTTTATGAAACAAAAAATTGTCAAATTGACAAATTGTCACCTGTCACCTGTCGCCTGTCATTGTCACGTTTATGAAACAGGCCCCTGTGTTAATGTTATTAAGTATAATAGTTTAAATAAATTAGTAGTCTAGCCTTTCACTATGTTAGTAACAGTCATATAGATTACTATTTTGCCACACTATGTGAGTTCCTGTAATTGGCTAATAATAACAATATTGTAATTGTTATTTAAATAGTTCTTTAGTATTTTGTTTTGTATGGCCGTTGGTTCACCATGGTCATAATTTAATATTATGAAGTCTGTTAATAAAATATTTGGCCAATTGAGGGAAGTACTTATACTTTTATTTGTAATGAATTATTGACGTTATTGCGTGTAAAAAAAACTGATTTTAGCTGAAAATTTGTCAGTTTGAAGTCATGTTCAATGAGTTCTTTATCAGAGAACCCGAAAATGAACATTCGTACTTGAAATTAAACCACAATGAAAGTAAAAGGGAAATATATCTAAACCGATGTGACCTAAATGTAGATAAAATAGGCTGAATGGACGAGCGTGATTAATATTTTAAGGACTTTAAAAAATTATCTACATTGCCACTCGTGTCATTCGTAGTTCCTAGGTAGGTTAGGTTTTACAGGGTGTAGTCTTCACCAAGAACCAGCAATCTCTCTATATTTGAAGTGATTTAGTATAAGACTAGGTTTGATTTTTTAGAGCAACTCCTTTTTTCTCACGTCTATTGTCCTAAGGTGTTCATGTCTGTCCGATACTTCTATTTCCTATTCCCAATCCTGTCTCACGCCTGTCCCGAGCGGGCCGGCGTCCCCGGCGCTCGCACAATGCGAGTAAACAAACACGCTACCGCTCTTGTCGATGACAACTCCAATCCTATAAAACCTATCCGACCGCGGAGCTGAGAAGGGAGCGATGTGGCAATTTACCTAACTAGTTAAATAAAACGACATTTTGTTGATATGATTAGGTATAATCATATTTGGATTGAATTGAAGTATTTTTTTTATCTCACCTGTAGGCTTATGATGCTGGAGCATTCCACGAAATCATCTAATCTTTGTCCCGCACGAGACGACTATGGCAGCTACCTCAATATATATAGAAAGTCCTAAATTACATTATCAATTTAGAAACCAAGTTATAAAATATTGACATGCTAAAAATTTGTCTAGTTTTGTCAGAAGTATGAAAAAATGGCGTCTTGTGCGTGTACATTCTGGTGGAATGCTCCTGCTACGCTTTGTCGCGCGATAAATAAATGATAAAGCATCCGTCACTCTCACACACATTTTTTGTCAGAACGTGACGGTTGCTTTATAATTTATTTATCACGTGATTAAGCGTAGCATCATAACCCTACTGGCCATAAAGTGGCTTTTACCGCACGCTACGCGTACGGAAAAAGCCGCTTTCTGGCCAGGTGTAGACATAAAATTATGTACACAACACGGGAGGTAATACAGAAAAGAAAGCCCTCGATCGCATATTTACGTCCCTCGCTTGCAGCTCGGGCCGCAAACATCTGCGATCTCGGCCTTTCTTTGTTTTACCGCCCTAGTTGTGTAATGTACTATAGTGTAGATATGAATGCAAGAGAATAAGTAACGACCACTTAGCAATCAGTACCTTTTAAATAATATTCTACTTACAATTTAGCTCCATCTGAGCATTTAGTAACTTTATTTACTAGTTAGTTATTAAAAACGCGGTCCGTAAGTATGGGTTTCATGATGATGGAGATGTTCTCAAATAAGTTGGTATTTTACACTCTAAAACTTTAGTATACGGGTCAGACGTTCTTCTTTACTTAGGATATCAAATAAATACCTACCTATAATGCACAGGGTGACGTACCTACTCGTACTCTCTCCTATCTAAGATTTCGAGGCCTGACACTTACCTAACTATTAACTACCTGAAAAACATGATTAATGATTAATCTAAAACTGCACCTATTATCCTGGGTATAATTGTTTTGATGATATTTATGATGATTTATACTTATTTGACAATGAATACCTAAAGGTAGGTATATTCACATTCATAATATTTAAACTTTCGACATGATAAAATTACGCAAAACTCCCAGAAGCGGAACCATTAACTCGAGCTTAAAGCACAGCCTCATCCAAACATTCTAAGCTCCGTCCTTATCCGAGAGCTACAAAATTGGCGCTCAAACGGTATGCGAGGCAACCTGTTCTCAGGGGGGCGAGTCCCCCCTTCTCCACTGCCCTCTCCCCCCTTCCCGCTGCGTCCAGCGGCAGTGCCTTCCGAGACTCGGGCGCAGGAGTACAGCGCACGCGCAACGGCGTTTGACAGTTTTTTTCAGTGATTTTTAAGTGATAACCAGTGTCCGGATTGCAGTGGTTCAAGTGCAGATTTTGAGTTGATACTGTGTTTTGTGGATTGATAATTTATTGATGCGGTGTTAAACTTTGGAGGTTGGTTAAGTTTCATTTCGAACAACTTCAATAAAGCTACTATCAGAGCTTTCAATTAGAATTGCGAGTATCTACATAAATAACAACACTGAGTGGGTTTAAATGTGTTTCTTATACGTGACCATAAGTTACATGCGATTAAAACATGCGTTAAACTTTAGCGGGAATCGAATCCATGACCTGTTTTACTGTGAAACTACCAGTTGATTTAAAAAAGCTCATTCATTAATACTTAAGTACTCGATTTTTGAACAATGTTAAAATAAACACTGCAAAAGATAACTTAGTTCCTCAATTATTGCAAAAGTAACAGTCAATGTGCGTCTGTCTGTCCTTTATTTAGTACCGGCAATAGGATAACAGTCGTAGGTACAAATTAACAAGTGCCGGATATGTTGGTTGAGGCTTAAAAAGGGCTCACTCAGTAATCCTGAGAGAACTTGTGCGTACTTTGTTTAATGGGCGCCTATCTACTACTTTCACTATAACTTCTATATCCTGTAGTTATTTGGTGACCTTTATATTAGAATTTACTAAAGGAAAGCATGGATGAGCTTTTATAAGCTGAAAAGCTTTCATTCATGTAAATGAAACTTTACATAGGTAGTTCAATGCACAACCAGATTCAATACAATAACTAGATATAATACGCTTAATTGTGCTACCAAGACTTATACGCTGTTTAATGATTGTATAAATTGACGACTTTAGATGCCACTTTCTTCAAAAACCTTTTAGCATAGAGACAAAATATAATATAATACAAATATACTTTATTGTACACCAGAAAAACACATTAGAAAAGGTACATAACATAATTAAAACAACTTAAAACTGTAGACAACAGGCAGTCCTATCTCTAAAATGCGTCTCTTCCAGAAAACCTTTGGTTGGTGGCCATTGGCCAAAAAGTAGGTGGAAAACTTACAGTAATAGGGAACGTGCAGGAACTACATGTTAGACATGCGCAAAATGTGTCGCTGAAGTGAAAAGACTGATATGAATCTTTAGCTCAGTAGCTCCAAGGTGGTGTCCGTCAAGATAGCGTACACCGTAAAGATATTCAAAATCTGATGCCGCCAAAAAATTGTACCCAAATAGTACCGACGAAATACCTAGGTGAAAATAATGGTACCCTTAAACTTTTCGAAATATAAGGCCTGTTCACGGTGTACGCTACCGGGCGTCAAGCTGGCGTACACCGTTAGTATCTCTGGAACGGCTTTGTTTTTGGAAACGCTTTATATCTCAAAAAATAGTACCCAAATAGTAGCCTAGGGCCCTAAAATTTCATTTCTCTAGCTATCGTAGCGGCTACGCGTCGGGAAAAAGCCGCTTTCTGGCCAAGTGTAGGTAGACATAAAATTATGTACACAACACGGGAGGTAATAAAGAAAGCCCTCGATCGCATATTTACATCCCTCGCTTGCAGCTCGGGCCGTAAACACCTGCGATCTCGGCTTTTCTTTGTATTACCACCCTAGTTGTGTAATGTACTATTATAGTGTCACCTTACTTTATTTATTAGGTTATAAATTACGTCACAGTCATCATTCTTTATTTTCATTAATATTGGTCTTTATTTTTATTATATCGACAAAACATCACTGGCCTATTTAACTCTGGCAACATTTGTACTTGTGGAACTGTCAAACTAGTTCGCCTAATTATGGCGTTTACTTAGCTCCAAATCCGAATGAAAGAAAGAGCAGTAAAAGGTCTATACGGTGACAAGACAGGGACGAAAAGTTTATGAGTCATTTTCAAAAAATTGTACATAGTTAAGAGGAAACAGGAGGGCAGTTTTTCCATACAAACGTAGTCCCCTGTTTCCTCCCTGGTTAATGCCAGTAGAGCAATAATTTTTTGTCCAAAAATCTATGACTACTATTGATATGTTCCTATATTTTCCTTTTTACGATAAATTAATTCTCAAAAGAGATATTAACCTTCAAAAACCTAAAAAAAATGCCAGATTTTCCGCTGTGTTCACACATCCAGAAAACAAATTTGACTAGATTATTAAAAAAAAGGAAAACATAGGAACACGGCCAAAGCCTTTCTTTACTGTTTAATGAAAAAAATAGTTAAATAGGTTAAGTTTTGGGGAAGAAATCAGGGGACTACGAAACGTTGTTTTCATGAAATTTTAAAAGGTATTTTCGGTCCAAGCTGCAGTTGTCTCTATCGTGCTCTGCGGGAGAGAGGCGGGCAGTGCGGGACAGCGACACATGTTACAAATACCTAATTTTCAATTCTCTCGGCCTTACTGTTTTCTCTTAAGGGCCTAATAAAAACAAAATCACGATCGCTTCCTATGTGTTCAGAAAGTTAAGCATACAAACTATATGGGTAACTTTCGTAACACAAAGGAATAAATTAAGTTTTATTATAATTAAATCCCTTAACTGTGTACAATTTTTTTTTGAAAATGACTCATGTCTTTTCTCGCAGCTCACGGCTCAATAGAGCTACTTGAGAGCGAGTGACCGAGTGAGTTGAAAAATATACTCGTACTGAGTTGTTTGAATCGGAACTGAGCTAGTGAGCCGGTGAGCTAGACCAACTGATATAGCTCTTATGAATCACTCACTCGCGAGGTACACATGTCTACTACAGGTGGTGGCAGCACTAAATGACAAACAAAAGAGACACTATGCGGACTGTAAAGGAAACTTATCAGGCCTGAAAAAAAAACTGGATTATAAATGTCAATGCCAAGTAGGTATAGTGTGATAGGCAAACACTGTAATCTAGTAAGTCGTGGCCGCACTAACGTTAATCATCTATCATCACAATATTAACGGCGTTTCCCGTTAATGTGGCCTTAGCATGATAGAGTACAAGATTCGGATTGGCGGGACCAGTTGGCAGCACCTTCGTTGTGCACGTTCCCTATAGGCAATAATATGAAGAAACGGCGTACCGTAGAATGGGGTGAGTAGGCTTCGCGGGGGGAGTTGGCTTGCTATTGTAATGTGAATTTAAACAAATTTTCTATGAAAATATAAAGCAGAGTTTTATTCAGCACAAGCCATGACACAAGAGTACAATCTGTAAAACTACAATGTCAATCACAGTGACGATTAGGCAGTTGGCCAGGATTATATATATAGGTTTTATTCTAGTAATGTGAAACCTCCAACACGCCCTCTTAATCTTGGACAACTTCCAGCAAATCGTGAACAAATGACCTGTGCTTACAATTGGGCAGCGCCTTCGTGAGCACGTCAGCAGTCATCTGTTCAGTAGGCATATATGACAATTCAATCACCTTATTATCAACAGCCTCCCGAATATAGTGATACCTAATATCGACATGCTTCGACCGTTTATGAAACACCGGATTAGTGGCAAGCTTCGCAGCAGACTGGTTATCACTATACAGGGTTACACTTTGACTTTGACCTGTCAGCTCAGCAAGAACCGCACGGACGTATACCGCCTCTTTAGCAGCTTCAGACAAAGCTATGTACTCCGCCTCGGTAGACGAAAGTGCGATACAAGATTGCTTGTAACAACCCCAGGAAATTACATTCCTACCTAGCTTAAAGATATAGCCCGTGTATGATTTACGATCCGACCCATTAGCCCAATCAGCGTCCGTAAATCCAAAAACACGAAATTTGTCATGCACAGTACTCTTTCTATACACAAGACCTAAATTCATTGTGCCTTTTAATTAACGCAATACTCGCTTAGCTGCAGCAAAATGTTCCGCTGTATAGCAGGTATTATACTGACTTAAAAAACTTGCAGCAAATGAAATGTCAGGTCTAGATGTCACTGACAAATAGTTCAGGCAACCTATCAACTCCTGATATGGTAGTTTACTGTCATGAGTAACACTATCAGAAAACTTCAGACCTACATCTAAGGGCGTCTTTGCGACTTTACAGTCACTCATACCGAATCGTTCAAGCAACTTTTCAATATAATTTTTCTGACTCAGCTTCAACTCACTAGTAGTGCGATCTACTTTAATGCCTAGCATATGTTTAACTTCACCTAAATCTTTAATAGTGAAGTGCGACTTCAGTGACGTTTTCAGCTTCTTAGCAAGCTCGTCACAATCGTAAAAGACGAAAAAATCATCTACGTAAAGTGCGATAATAATGATTCGCTTACCCACTCGGCGACTGAAGATACAGCTCTCGTGCTTGCTCTGCGTGAAGTTCTCTGCGAGTAACACTTCTTTTACCTTATCGTACCAGGCGCGAGACGCCTGTTTTAACCCGTACACGGCTTTCTTGAGTCTGTAGAGTTTATGCTCATTGCCTTGTTTTATAAATCCTTCCGGCTGTGACATGTAAATCTCCTGACTCAAGTTGCCATTCAGGAAGGCAGTTTTGACGTCAAGATGATCAATCTTCAGATCTAGCTCGACCGCAATAGACAGCAGCATTCTCAATGAGCTATGTCGTACAACTGGAGAGTATGTATGTTCATAGTCAATCCCGAACTTTTGGGTAAACCCCTTTGCAACTAATCGCGCTCTGTAACACGCTACTTTCCCGTTAGCGTCGCGTTTTATTTTAAATATCCACCGATTCTTCACAATGTTCTTATCCGCCGGTCTGTCAACTAGCTCCCAAGCTTCATGCTTATTGAAGGAATTAATCTCATCCTGCATGGCTTGTAGCCACAGTTTGCTATCGGTTGATTGCAACGCCTCCTTAACAGTCGTTGGCTCACTCAACTCTACCTCGAGCGCAGACATTGTCCTCGGTAATCTTGGCCGTAAATTGTAGGCTGGTCCGTCATTAACAGGCTCCAGTGGTACATCACCTGTATCAGTTGATGAACCTGGCATCTGCTCTTCCACCTCAAACCAAGCTTCAGGCGATACTGGCCTCTCCGCCTCAATCTGAATATCTACATTCGGTGACATTGGCATCTCCGCTTCAAGCTCAATCGCAGGCTCATCTTCCCTGTGACTATCTTCAACGATGGCACCGTCGTCACTGCCCGGAAAGAAGATCTCCACCGACCGTTTACTTTTGACACCTGGAAAAATTGTTTCGTTAAAAACAACATCACGACTTCGAAAAACTACGTTTTTCGTCAAATCGTAGAGCCTATATCCGTTTGTTTCATAGCCAAGAAATATACAACGCTTGCTTTTTGGTTCAAGCTTATTCCTCTTCACGTCATCGATGTGAGCATAAGCTTCGCAGCCAAACACACGTAAGTGCTTCAAGCTCACCTTCTTACCTGTCCAGGCCTCCTCAGGTGTTTTGCCCGAAAGCCTTTTCGAAGGTGACACATTTATCAAATGAGCTGCAGTACAGGCAGCTTCTGCCCAAAACTTGTGGTCTAGGTTCGACGTGTACAAGAGACACCTTACTTTTTCTAGCAGGGTCCTATTCAGCCTCTCTGAAGATCCATTCTGTTGAGGGCTGTATGGTACTGTCACCTGGTGGACTATCCCCTTACCTTTCAAAAAATCTTCAAGGTCTCTGTTCACGTACTCGGTCCCATTATCCGACCTCAAAATCTTCACTTTATCGCCAGTTTGTGTTTCCACTAACTTAATAAAGTTTTTCGTGTATTCACTCACCTCGCTCTTACGCTTCAGGAAATACACGAACACCTTCCTCGAATGATCATCCAAGAACGTCAGGATATACCTCTTGCCTCCAAGCGAATGTACAGGTAGTGGCCCGCACAAATCGGTATGGATTAAATCCATCCGCTTTTCAGCCACAGACTTCTCAGGATTGCTGGCAAAAGGAAACCGAGCTTGCTTTCCTTTTAAACAAACCTCACAAGCAACGTCCTTACAAGGGTCGTCCTGAAAACTAATATCATTAGCAAGCCCCTGCCTCAAAAGCTTCATATTATTGCCACTCAAGTGGCCAAGTCTTTGATGCCAAGTTGCAGTGCTAATAATTAGATTCGCCCTTAGACTGCAGGTCTGAAGTTTATAAGCGCCTCCTACATCATTTACCTTAATCGGTACATCGCTCAAATTAGAAATTGTACAACCATTAGTATCAAAATGGACCGTACTTCCGTTCTTAATCAATTGAGAAATAGATATGAGATTTACAGAGAGCTTAGGTATATACAACACGTTAGTTAACATCACATTATCCGACAACTTAACGTTACCTACACCTGTACACTGCAGTTTATCTCCACTAGCAATGGTGACTAAACCACCTCGAGATCTAAAGTCTATCATTAAATCACGCTTGCCAGTCATGTTATTTGTAGCTCCTGAGTCAAGGTACCAGCAAGATTCCGAGCCCGCTCCAGTACTGTATGCAGACATAACACAGTTTCCTGAAGAATCTTTCTCGTTCCGACAATCTTTCTTCAGGTGTCCCTTCTGCTTACATTTCCAGCACCACGGTTCTCTCTTTCGACCAGAAGTATCCTTAGCTCTGTACTCATCCTTGTGCTGTTGCGCTTTCCTCGTCCCAGAGTCACTCGTAGTTTCGCCTCTTCTTTTCGAATATAAGCACTCGCTCGAATCTCCACGAGTAGTCCAACGTTGGTCTTGTAGTAGCTTGGATTTCACTATATCGGCTGTAATATCCGCTCCCGAATGCTCTAACGCCATGATCATGGGCTCGTACTCCGTCGGTAAACCTTTGAGCATCAGCGCACCAAGAAACTCGTCGTCTACTGGTTTGTTCATACTCGCCAATTGTTGAGCCAATGACATTACTTGATTGACGTAAGCCTCCATGCTAGAGAAGTTCTCCAGTTTGACAGCGCATAAGTTCTGGAGTGTTCGCACTCTCGAACCGAGTCCTTTGTTATCATACGCACGTTCCAGTGCATTCCAGGCGTCTTTCGCAGTTTCCGCCGACATCAAATGTGAAAAACACGACTTATCGACGCTCAAACAAATCTTAGATTTCGCTATTTCGTCACGTCTATTTTTCACCTCGGGCGTAGTTTGATCATCCTTGCCGTAACCATTCACACAGACCCATAAATTGTCGTGAATCAACGCATTTTTCATGACAAATCTCCACTCAACGTAATTTTCACGTCCGCGTAACTTTTCATGCGAAAAATGTTGATTCTTGCTATCCGACATATTTACAACAACGTTACACTATTACTGCTGAACCATAACCTATTGTAATGTGAATTTAAACAAATTTTCTATGAAAATATAAAGCAGAGTTTTATTCAGCACAAGCCATGACACAAGAGTACAATCTGTAAAACTACAATGTCAATCACAGTGACGATTAGGCAGTTGGCCAGGATTATATATATAGGTTTTATTCTAGTAATGTGAAACCTCCAACACTTGCGAATCCAGAATTTCATTTTTGAGTAGTTACTTTAATTTTTGGGCTTAGGTTGCTCTCAAGGTAATTTGATTATATTTTTAACCGACTTCCAAAAGAAGGCCGGTTCTCTATTCGTCTGAATGTTTTTTTAGACATATTTTTTCTTCTTTTCGCAACATTTAGCTGCCAAATCATACAATTTTGAAACACAACTTCACTGTCAAACTTGATGCTCGAAATCGGCGGATTTTTAGTTGAAAAAACTTTGTTTTTAAGTGATGTTTACCAAAGTAAGTGTTCATCCACCTTTCGGATATCGTTTATATACTTACATGGCTTATTGGAAACAGAAAAACTTAAGTTATATTTTCTTTATTTATAATGGTTTTAACATAGAAAACGAGGCTATATTGTCAAAATATAAAATTGCTAGGCCTTCTCACCCCAACTACGGGGTGAGCTGGCTTTGCCTACTATTATGAATTTTTCGTTGAAACTATGCAATGAAGCAACCTATCATTGACAAACTGAAATTCTTATCTCCGGAACACTTTTTTTGTATATAAATCAATGTGCCACATATAAAAATAAACTTTTATCCAGGTTTGAACTTCGATTTCCAGCCAACTCACCCCGTTTTACGGTACCCAAAAATTATCACACGACTTAATTACTATAGGAATTAAGTGGTAGGTATCAGATATATTTTACATTCCCTTTTCATTATAGATGTTAAAATTGCCAGTGATTGTGCCTGCCTGTGCGACGAGGCTGGGACGCGGACGTCAGTAAGGGGATACATAAGTTTATGTTATACTTGTTTTACAATAGGTACTGTTGATTAAATAGAAGGCCCAATAGGTAGGCTTTATAAGTAAGTAGGTAGGTACAATAAAGTAATACGTATTTTACGACTTATATCAATCCTAGAGTAAGGAATTGATATAATTTTATCAAATGTGTGATAATAAGGGAATAGCTTGGTATTATCTTTCATTACGAGTACACGTACACGTGCCAAATTTTCAGATACTAAAATTAAACCTTATCAACAATGCCTTTTTGTTATACTTTATGATTAACATTAATTAGGATCCTAGCTGTTATATAATTCGAATTTTGTGATTAGGTAGGTATGTATAGTTGATTTTATGCCACACCTGGCCATAAAGTGGCTTTTACCGCACGCTACGCGTCGGGAAAAAGCCGCTTTCTGGCCAAGTGTAGACATAAAATAATGTACACAACACGGGAGGTAATAAAGGAAGCCCTCGGTCGCATATTTACGTCCATCGCCTGCAGCTCGGCCCGCAAACATCTGCGACCTGCGACTTGGGATTTAAACTTTGTTTTAATATGTATATCAAACTTATTAGGCGTTTTATCCAGGTATAACACGCTGCTAAAATAGAGCATTTGTCAGACTTTGAATACAATGAAATAAAGATTACTTCTTAAGGTGCTATTCGTGCTAATTAATGAGGTAACTATTTCCCGTGGGCGATTTTCCCGGACTGATATTTTGATAGGTAGGTACTGAATCTTAATTTTCCCGGCTTTAATGCAATATTCGGATATGTTCAGCATACACAGGGGTATCACGATGGAAAAGTTTGGCAACATTGGTTCTTAGAGGCACTTAAGATTATCTTCTTTACGTACAATTAAAACATATTATTCATGAATGACAGTTAAATGCACGAAGAGAAGATTTCGAAAATAATTTCATTTTTTGCACGATACCTTCGTTGGCAAGATGGAAATAAGTAGATACGCGAATAGATCAAGAAAAACCGTATGTCGATTTGTTTAGTAGGAGGTAGGAGCAAATAAGTATATGTTATGATTTTTGCAAATTTCTAAAAAACAGTGCAAGTTAGGAAAACCGTTATATTTTTCCTGTAATATTTAGAACCTGATGAGTAATTACTGTATTTATTAGATATTTTTTCTGTAATCTGAAACAGGCCATTGCTTAGTTTTGCTACGCTCCGCTAGATGGATTTTAAGTTTTTGTAAATTTCTAAAAAAATATGAAAGGAAGACCGTTATATTTTTCCTGTAATATTACGGTTGATATTAATAATTGCTAATTATTACAGATTTTTCTGTTCAGTAACTTCGAAGATAATAGGGGGGAATGGTATTTTTTTGAACGTTTTTGGCCATAAATCAAAAAGTACATGATTAACAAAAAAATGGCTTTGGAATCTACAAATCAAGCCCTTTCATTTGATACCCCATTTGATACAATAGCATAACATTAAATTTTCAAACTCCCATTACGGCCCCCTTTAATAAAAAGTAAACAAGAAACAAGATTTTTTTTTATGTCAAATAGAGTCGGGTTAGCGACTTTTAAAACTATTCCAAATTTCATATCGATAGCAGCAGTAGTTCCTGAGATATCTGGCTGTGACAGACGGACAGACAGACAGAGTCGCACCATAAGGGTTCCTTTTGGTACGGAACCCTAAAAATGTCAAACGCTTCATTTTATTTAACCATAATGATATAAGTTTGCAGCAATTTCTATACCAAAATCAGGTAAAATCCATAATGACCGATGACCAACCAAGATTTTTTTTGATGATTAATCACCCAAAAAATAAAATCCTTATTTTTGTAAAGAGCATATAAATAGCCTACTTTGGTCGTTTTAATTAAAATATCAACGCACGTACGGACCTTTTTTATAAACTTTTACGTGACAAATATGTCAAGTACATACACTTTATCTTAAGGAATACGAAGCTCACGCGAAACCTTTAATTAACAATACATTATCAGTTAATAGTCCAGGTAGCAGTCTATTAAATGTACGATATAGTTCTTGCTCGCCCCACAAAAACTAGTTCACGCGAGCAGTTGGACTACATTTTTGTTATAACATTCTTTAGAATAGGCAGATCCAAAACGCGGTATGGCCTCGAATTTATAAACCGAGTAGTATAAACTTATATTGGTTTCATATGGCTACCGTTAAAACTACTTATATTCTTTATCTATGGTTAAAACAGTTTGCAAAACATTGCGGTTTTAGGTACTTACGCCGTGACAGTGCGTTGTTTGTAATAAACCAAAAAATATTTAAACTCTTTCTATGTATAGGTAATTTCCATTGGGTATCATTCTTATGGGCAGTTTAATATTTAATGTAACTAAGAGATGTTTCTTAAATACCTATGTTGTTTGTTTGTTACTCAGTTTAAGCTTGACAAAAAAATTACAATTCTGCTAACCCCAATAAAATAATGATATTACTTATAAGTAAAGTCTCTCTTGCATAATAATTATAATAATCAATAATCACTCCCTCATGTGCATCATAGACAATAAATCAACGATTATTGTATATTTTTGCCATTCACCGTCAGGGCAAAGCTTCCTTAATTTTTTTGTTGATAATACGTTTTAATCTTTTGATTAATAATTTTTAGATGCAATTTTTGGTAACAATTTTAAATGTCTCAATTGACATGTGGATTAGAAAAACGGCTTATGTGAGGTTATTAAAAATGTTGGAAATTCCTAGTGGTAGTGAAAGCTAAGCTTAATAAAAGTTACGATATTAATAACATGTATTCATTAACACCTTCGTATTAGAAGTTACCTTCTTCATCAAGGCGTCGGCACTTTATTTTTTTACTATATCTGGTTGTATGTACTTAGATTTATATTATTCTTTTCCTGTTGCAAAAAGTAACGAATGAAAGGGGTAAAAAGGGATAGTCGTACTTTCTACTTCAACAACTACTATACTTACCCTTGATCAGAGAACTTTAAATCAATTAAGGTAAGTTGGGGTTAGATCGAACCGGATTTAAATGACTAAACTAAGCAATATCTACCAATAGCATATATACCCGGCTACGTATTATGCAGCAATTCAGCGGATTCCAAGTTATCTAATGTTTTTTTTTATGCTGAATTTTGTTGCAGTTAAAGCCGGCGGAAAAAAGCGCCAACTTTGAACACTAATAGAAATGAAAACTTGTCCATACTTATAAAGAAATAATAGTATATTACACAACTAGCGTGGTAAAACAAAGAAAGGCCGAGATCGCATATGTTTGCGGCCCGAGCTGCAGGCGAGGGACATAAATATGCGATCGAGGGCTTTATTTATTACCTATCCCGTGTTGTGTACATCATTTTATGTCTACAGTTGGCCAGAAAGCGGCTTTTTCCTTACGCGTAGCGTGTGGTAAAAGCCACTTTCTGGCCAGCTGTGACTGTGACATACAAATATTTAATTAAACTTCATACAGACCATTCCTTCTCATCAATGAGACTATGGATTTACCCAACAGTGGGCATATAAGCTGATGATGATGATGTGGATGATAATTATGAAAATAAATCTCGTGCTTATCGAGAAGTCAATCAATGCGTGATGGCTTCCTAAATTGTCCGTCGAAAACCATCGGATGCTACCCCAACATACCTTTATTATTTCGCAGTGTTCGTTCAAGTGAATTTAAAATACTGTTAACAATGTTCCTTAGGACGCGCAAAACTTGTTTGCGCCGGGACCGAACCCGCGCCAAAGGTTGTCACGGGAATACATATTGCATTAGCCGTATTATGTACCACCCCACCAGTATGTGAACGATCCTATATATAATGCAATGCGATCTTACATTGTAACGCCTGGAACCAGTGTAACGCTTTGATAGTCTTGTGATGTGTACATACTTCAATAGATAAGTAAACATTTTTAGCTTAATGGAACAGACGCGGCGTAGAAGAAAAACTTGTAAATATTTTCTTCACTGATGTACGTACTGCGAAATTTGTTTTTCATACTGATTATTCGTTATATATGTCCTATGGCGCGTGTTCAGCAGTGGATTCGTTATACATATTTAGGTAAAGTTATAAATATACTTTAAAGTTGTCTTATTTAGTAGGTAAACACAGTTACACTGCTTATTCAGAACTGCCGTTTCAACCTAAATAAGTAGCTTAGACCTTTAAGCACAAATGTGACGAATATAGTTGAATATAGTGCAAAAGTGACATCAACGTCTGTTGCACAACAAACGAAGTCGCGGCCCGATGTGCTAGCCCAGCTGAGACAACATTTTGGAAACAAAATTTACCTTTAACATAAAAGTTTTGGGTAAAATTAGCACTAAATAACACAATGTAGTAAGGATAAACTTTATTGAAATATTAGGAAACATGTAAAACAAGCATTTACCCACGGCTTCGCACGCGTTATTGCCCATTATTATCACAAGGGAACTCTTTACCGCGATATAAAGTATTCTATGTTTCAATCCATGTCTTGGTCTACTTGCATGCCAAATTTCATCTCAATCCGTCCAGTTGTTACCCTGTTATTTAATAACAAACATCCAAACTTCTAAATCTCCAAACATCTAAACATCTGAACATCTTCAAAAACTTTCACATTTATAATATTAGTTGGATAGTTAAATATCTGCCTGGATAACTTATGCACACTAGAACCATTGGTAGAGTTTGACATACTGCTGGTTTCGGATTTCGAAATGACCGACAACATAATGAGTAAAGGTCCACGTGGTCCAAATCGATAAGATGGCGATTGAATGCAAATGGTTCAAACGCATCCGTAACGGATTTACTAAAGTGCCCATTGTGCAGCCCAAATCTGTTCGACGCAGAAGAATCGTCAAGAAAGTCGAAGCCTTAATATAAAATTCATACAAATTTGAATCATTATTTAAAGGAATAAGGTTTAGAATAGTAATCCTAAGTGAGTTATTTAGGTACAGCGTTTTAGAAGTGAAATAGAATATTGACAAGAGCATGTCCGTTTAACCCTTTAATGCCCAAGATTTTTTTTTTTAGTTTTCAGTGGATTTTTTTTTAAAACCCGATCATTAGATACTTTTCTAGGATTAGAAAAATATAATAAAAAATCTGTCATGTTCATAAGTGAATATAATATAGGTAGCCTATAAGCAACACTGCTCATTACTCACGCAAAGACACTCGTTGACGTATGTAGTATACAGGCAACACTGCGCGGAAATAGGTGACCAAAATAAACAAGTTATGTTACATATTTTTTTTTATTTAAGACATGAAAATTATAAAAACAGTTTTTTTTGGCCTAGACACAGACAGTAGAGACATCAGGTTCGTGAAGAACTTATACTGGAACCAAAGGGCGAATGTGCGCGTTGAGTCTAAATTGACTGAGGATGTAGAGATCTTAAGGGGAGTACACCAAGGCTGCATACTGTCTCCCTTACTGTTCAATATTTACTCTGAAAACATATTCAAACAAGCATTGGAAGATCTGGATGTGGGTATAATTATCAATGATGAAGTCGTTAACATCATACGGTTTCCGGACGACGCAGTCTTAGTCACACCCACAATGGAAGACCTAGGTAACGCTGAACAAAGTACAGTCTGCAAGTACTGACTATGGCAAAAAGACAAAGTTCATGACTGTTGCCAAAAACCCTCCCGTCAACATTGGGTTGCTTTGTGATGGCTAGAAATTGGAGAAAGTAGACAAATACAAATATCTTGGTTGCTATGTTAATAACGACGGAGACCACAGCCTGGAAATAAGGTGTGGGATTGAATAATCTCGGAACGTGTTTTATAAAATGAAACTATTGCTTTGCAATAGGAGCATCAATATCAGTGTTCGTGCCCGTCTAGCGCGCTGCTACGTTTTCTCCGTTCTTCTGTATGGCGTGGAAGCGTGGACACTTACAGATAGCCTTGAAGCGTTCGAAATGTGGATGTACAGAGGTATATTAAGGGTATCCTGCAGGCTCATGATGCTACGCTTTGTCGCGCGATAAATAAATGACAAAACATCCGTCACTCTCACACTTGTACTTGTCAGAACATGACGGATGTTTTATTAATTATTTATCGCGTGAGGAAGCTTACCACCATACGCCTACTGGATAGACAAAATAAGGAATAAAGTAGTGTTGCAAAGAATGAGAAAGAAAGTAGAAGTACTGCGAGCTGTCAAGACAAGTAAGTTGGAATATCTCGGACATATTTTGAGGAATCCCAAATATCAGCTGTGATCGCCGACCTTCGATATATGATGGCACCCCAAGAAGAAGTTCCCATTTTAATTTACTCTGAAGCAAGCAAACAAGGAAAACATGCAAAAAACAAACCCAATACCGTTAGCATTCAGGAGAAGTTAAAACACACACATGTACCGATAAAATGTGGGGTTAGTTGCTAAAATAAAATAGATTTAGTAAAAAAAACGTGTGACAGAGAAAAGCGCAATGTTGCTTTATAGCAACCTAGGCGCGTGCGGGTCAATTACTCGGTATTTCGCAATGTTAATTTGAAGCAACACTCATGTTTGCAACCTTATTACGTCTCAGTTTTAGTTGAAAATGAGGTAAAACATATAATTACACATAAATTAAACACTCGCAAAAGTATTCCATTAGCAAAAGTGCAATAAATAAAGACTCTAATATTTTTAAACAATTTTCTCTTGCCTGGCCTCCTTGCGGTGCATGTCCACCCAATGCCATCTTGCCACTAACTGTCAAATTAGGTGCGCAAGAGCACCGTCCCCAATAGTTTCGAATACGCAGAAATAATACTATTCACTTAATTTAAGCGATATAGTGTTGTGAACAAAATTGAATCCTCAAGATTTTTTTGAATATGGATGTAGATTCTAAGCTACCTTGCGAATTAAAGGGTTAAAAAGATATAGAAATACTTCCTTGATGTTAATGAAATTGGTATTTTAGAGGAATGTGCCGTATGATGGTACGGAAACACGGCTTGACCGATTTATACCGGATGGTTTTGTGTTACATTTCCATTAGGTATATACGCATTTCAAGTATAAGCACAGAAAAAGTTGCCTAGAACTAATTTATTAAATGTGAAATAAGTATGTTATGGAATGAAATGATAAACTAAATTTATTTTCTTTTTCGGTATGTAATATATACGAGAGTGAATCAAAAAGTAATTAGAACAAGTATGAAAAAATACACGTATGTTAATCTTAGTATTTTTATTATTAAATTAACTTTATTTTAGACTTAGTCACACAGAAAATATTAATCCATTGTTTATTTTTACTTCCCATTTTAAATAAATTCTTATAGTTGTCTAAATATGGTGTCCAAAATCTCTTCATATCACCTATCTCAAATTAATTGATAAAGGCGTGCATGTTTTTAAGGATCAGGATAAGGATATAGTTTGGTCTTAAATATACTACAAGTAACTTATGACTTTGAATTCACCAGCTCGAATGGCACCCATGGCAATTTGAAGGCTTGAACCCATCAGAGCCGGTCAAAAGTAGCAGAATTTTTGATATTTTTTTTTTCTAAATATTTTAATGTAAAGGAATTCTAACTACCAAAAACAATGTTTGTATACTCTTCGCTAGTAGTTATATATTTTTCTTTGAACTGTATATTCGCGAAATTTTTGTTAATTTCTGAACATTATGAACATGGCTGAAAACACCACACTTATTTTTTAAAGTTAACATTTCTCTATGTCACAGTGATAAGGCTAAATTTCATTTGTAGTAACAATTTTTTCGCTATCCACATCAGAACTTAGCTCACAATGCTTCAAACATTCTCTAAAATATGCTTTCATTTTACTAATATCGTAACCTCTTTGATAGCGTTCTCTTTGTTTAGCTATCACAGAAAAATAAATTAACGTAGACAAGTTTTTACTGATTTATTTTCATGATAATAAGGGCCACTGCATGGCCTCTATTCAGAAAATATAATTAGGACACAGGATCATATCCATTCTAATTACTTTTTGATCCACTCTCGTACATGGATAAAGTTAGTTATATCACAACAATTTTACTAAATGCGTAGTTATCGTAAAATATTCTCAAACATTTTTACATAGGTATTTATTTACATTAGGTATATTTTTTTAATACTTTTGTGATGACAGATCGCACCGTTAATTATAAACTGGCCTAATTAAAAATGTGTATATAATTTAGTTTCTTAAGACGGTTTGAGCTAAATTGTTATTTTTTTTAACTAGGCTGGTTTATTGCTAACGGTGCGAGATAAATAATATCCACATACCTACCGCTAAGCTTAGTAGTACTCGTTGAAGTAGGTTATTTGTAATTCTTAAATGTGATTTTCATCTAAATATTTATTTTATATGTTATGTAACTGAGTGTAAACTAAAAAGCAAAAATAAATACTCAATTTATCCTTAATTACTGTTCTGCGTAAACTTTTGAAAAACTAAGTTTAAAGCATTTTTACAATGCCGAATTTCCATCATAAACGTTCACAACAAACAAAAAACCTGCCAAAAGTATAAAATTGGAATTTCTTCTGTGAAGATCGTGCAGTAACTCTTGCCCGCGCGCATGGCGTGTTGACGGTCGAATTTGGAGATTTTTGATCTTGGCCGCGCAGCGGCGCGCGCGCTGGATTCTTTTCGATAATTTGCTTAGAAATTGCTTTTATTTGGCGACACGTTCGGTATAAAAATTTCATAATTACTAATTAGTTACATATTTGTACCTGAATTAATAATCAGTAAATATAATACGTCTAATTACCTGAGTTTTATTAGGTACTCTTCACAAATGATCATTGAGGTATATTTCATTTTAAGGATAAAACAACATATAATGGGAAGCCCAGGAACCGGAACATAGGTACTTTCTTCTACCACTTGTACCTATATAATATACACCTAAGTAGATTAGGATAAGTACCCAAGTAGCACACAAGCCGTATAAAAGCTTATACAGCTATTATACCTCCAGTTTAGGCGCGGCGCTGTATAAGCTGTTTTACAGCCTGTGTGCTACTTGGGTAAGACCGCTTCGTTGCGATGTGTCGGTCGTAGTCGTAGATGAAGCATCTGTTTGCTATTCCTCAATTTATTGACTCATAAGAAGAGCATTTAATGTAAAATAATATTATCCTGTCTATAAAATGATACCGCCAAACACTTGTACTAGGTAGGTGTGACAAAATACGGCATTTATCGTGCTTAATAAAAGAATATTCCCAAAACGCCAAGCGATTGCAGGCGTTTACCCCGTAGGTTATGCATTACTTGAAATAAATGGTCAGCTGCTCTTTAAGGTTATCTGTTCTATCGCAGCATTACAGGGCAGATCACGTACACAAACGTATTATTTTTGATCATAAAATGCGGATTTTATTGGCACAAACCATCCAAGTCTTGACCAGAGTTAATTGAGCTTCTCTCTCCTTATTTATATAGCACAGTAAGTAATTAGAGTAGTTAATGGATGTTCGCTTGGATAGAGGTCTCGGTTAAATGGTTATTGTATAGTTAAAGAAATAACATCATAGTTTCATTGGGTTGAATGTTGTTGTACACTGATTATGATCAGGGATGCGTTACCAAATATATAAGTACCTTGCTTTAAACTTACCTATATATTTGAGTAGATACATCTATTATCAGTATTAAGTAGTTATGTTATAACGAGTGTACCTAATAGTAAAGCATTTTTATAATGTTTTTCTTAAATTATACTGTAGTTACAATGTGTTGTGTTATTGTTATACTTAATATAACAATAACACAACACATTGTAACTATCCATTTTTATTCATAAACTGTACATGGAATTCAAGGCATGTATAAAATACGCCATAGAAAGAAATACCAATACAATTTATGAAATAATCACAGCTAATAGTAAAATTCAGCTGTCAGTTTTTTCTTTAGCGGGATGTTTATTTTTTCTATCCCCAACCTACCTGCCACAGATAATGCGGAGTTTTAACAAAGACAACACTTCACTTGTCTCTACCCTAAATACGTTTAAAACCCAAGTTGTTTGAGTTACCTCCCACGTTTATAAATAATAATAATTTCAAATGCATTTTAAGTTAAAATTTAAGTGCCTTTTAATCATAAAGATGAAATTATACGAGAAAAGAAAATGAGGACATACGAGTATTGTATGTGCTCTATGTTGTATATTTTACAAAGATTGAATCATAAATAGGTAGGTATACTTATAGGTAACGCGGGCTGATTTTCCGCAACTCGACAGATATTTTGCGTGAAAATAGATATAGGTAAAATATTATTTTCGGCATTTTTTTACATTAATTAAAATATCCATTATATGTTAAAGTTTATAAATCCTCTAGCTTCGGCAATATTCAAAATATAGGCTGTCTTCATATACCTAATTGCGATGGTAGCCAATGTGTCAAAATTGTTTCAACCACGAAAGTTTTATTTAATACATACAGTAGAGTCCGTCTATAGCTTAGTTTGGTTTTCATACAAAATTCTTTATAAAAAAAGTCGGATATAATGACCTCGCTTACTTTCTGTCCAGTTATAGTGACCGATATGATTCCTAAGTTCCTAACACCTTTCATCGGTTTTTGTGACTCAACCCCCTTTCGCTTTGTGTGTGCGTGGCGCATGGCTCATTTTTGTTGAGTCTTAGTTCGTTTGCTTCCACGGCATCAATTATGTTTAAATGTGTTTTATTTTATAGCTTGATACATTTGAAACAAAAGGTTTTTTACAAAAAAAAAAAACTTTTTGTTAGTTTTACGTGTTATTTCGCTCTAATAAAATGTATCGAGTTATAATCTGTAACAGATTTTAAACATAATTGATGCCGTAGAAGCAAACGATGACCCTCTGTACGTTAGTATGGGAAATCAACCGACTCGAATCACTTTAAGTAACGGAATTCCGTTACATTGTAGTTATCAGTAATAATAAAACATAAGTCCCGGTAAAACCAATATGTCGCTCGCCAAATTAAAGATTTCATTGCATATTTGCATTCAGTCGTGTAAAACTTTATGCACCCGCATTTAATAACTGTTATACTTAAAACAACTTTAAAATAAAGCGGCTAATTGGACTCTTATCTGCCAAAATCGGAAAGTGATAGGTAGTATTTATACTACCAAAATATTTTACTATCTTTAGACTTCTAATTAATACTTTCATACTGTATGTTACATGGTTTTATATATGTGATTCTTCTTCTTCGACTTCGTTCTTGTATATGTGATTCTTGTATATGTGATTGTGATTTCTTGTAATACTATGTCATTAAATTAGACATCTTCACATAAACCATATGCACAAACGCACGATACTGACATCAACGAGCCAGCAGCAAATACCTCAATAGGTCCTAGTTCGACCATAACGAGGTGGACCGGGACAAGCGACCTGGTTCGACCGCAGGCGACCCGGCCCCCACCTAGTCCGATTCACTCGAGGTGGTCCGGCTAGCGACCTGGTTCGACCCCAGGGAACGCCACGGCCGACCACCTGGTCCGAAGATTGCTATGCCCAATAAGGATAGCAAGTTAGTCAGGCTTTTAAAAAAAAGAAAAAACCTCAATAGGTTCTTTCTTGATCTATATTTTAATCCCAAAGTTGAAGGATATTTGTGGTTTAAGAAATTTATTTCTCATAAAGAATTTACAAAATTCACTTATATGAGATATATGCCTATTATTTAACCGTGGAGGAACACATTTTATAGATCTAATAATAGGCAAGTCGGTGGAAATCGAGTTCTGTTGATACCCCCCCGGTACTGACTTGGTTTAACTTTACATCTCAAAACTTCGTACCCTTGGTCAAATAACGACGGATCTGCAAAATGACAACTTTTCAGGATCTGTGTGTATCATGGATTTCGTATGATTTGTATGACTTTTGAGCAATAAAAAAACTTTTGACGTAAAGTCACATGCGTCGTTATTTGACCAAGGGTACGACTTTTTTGTTGTAGGAGAACTGCGTTGCGAGACTTGCATCTTTTTACATGTAATGTTTTTGATGGGATATTCTTTATTTTAACTAGGATTGTGGTCGGTTTATGAAATGCTTTTGAATAATAAGTGTAGGCGAAAATTACCAATTAGAGAGTATTAAACCGCAAATACGGCTTATTTAAATAAAAAAATTAAATCTCCGATAAGAAGTTAATCCGCTTCAAATAAAAACTGGTTTTTTACCGATGACAAGAACGAACGGATAATGGCGACGTGATTAGTATGAAACCGTTAGCTTTTACTTAATATATCCGCCTACGTATCGTATTCTTATACTTAATACAATCATATATGCGATATTTTAACATACGGGTACAAGATCTGAGCCAAGATAAATTTTAATTATATCATCGACCGTATGTTCGATTGTCGTACCAAGGATCATTGCTTGGCTTTTCACTTACTCTAATTGATTTATGGTGGCCATATGAATACTTGTATTTGATTTTCTGTAAATGAAAATATATAATAATACCGACGAAACATGAAATAGTATCATATTCTATAACAGCGGTCGGCAACCTTTTAGCAGCCAAGGGCCACATAGTAGCTAACGAAATTGACGCGGGCCGCACTTTTTCAATAATTGGTGATTTTATACAATTCTGAATATAGCGACCTTTACATACAAAATACCCAGGGAGGCTCGCGGGCCGTAAGTGAGCGGCTTACGGGCCGCATGCGGCCCGCGGGCCGCTAGTTGCCGACCGCTGTTCTATAACAACATGACCATACATAATGTTGATCAAAAGTGCATTATCTAAAATTGTTGTGGTAGGTAATAGGCTTGTGACCTAAATTTTGTTTCTGATGTAAATGGATTCTACTATTTATGAGGAACAAATATACAGTGTGTAAGTCTAATACGGGCGAATCTCTTAACGGTGGTTAGTATAGGACAAAGTAAAGATAACATAACTGATATAGAAGAAAGAAAGAAGATAATATTTGATAACATTTACTTAAAGTTGCAACAATAATTTTGTCCATACAAAATAATTCAGCCCGCAATGTAATGCAAACACACTCACGTTAAACGCTCGTTGACAGTTACGTTGACATTTCGGTACCGCCGTACCGCAACCATGTTTAAAAAAATAATTATGGGGTCGTAATGAACTGCAACTTAAAAAAACCTTTTACTTCATGATTACACTAATGAATACTATGTCCGATTTAATTTATTGCCCGTATTAGACTTACACGCTGTATACCTATAACTGCTACACTTGGATTACTATAACAGCCACAATTTGCAATCAAAAGTAGCCGACCGCACCGAAAACCGCCGCGCTGAAAATGGCCCATACAAAACGGACGCACCCTGAGACGTCATCTCTTATTCTCGCTGTACTAAGTTGTATAAAAAAAACAGCATTTTGCCATTTTGAGCACGAAAAAGTGCGTTTAAGCACAGTTGTTTTACATTTATTGTTTCAGTGTTATTTAAGCATTCCGAAATTGACTTAAACTTTTCTTTAAGACGATAAAAATATATCGTTTTTTTTAAACTTTGTGGTCTCATAACTTTATATTTTTTATACATTTTTGGTTTATTTCTTTTGTGTTATGATAATTTAGTGTTTTCCAATCCATGTGACTATATTATGTTGTAAAATTCAACATTAGTCAACACCCGAATTGTGTGACTTAATATGTGGGTGACCCCGCATGGCATCCAGTTTTGTATTTTATACGATACGTTTTATTTCGTGCAAGTTTCAATAAATAATAGAAAACCCTCATGAGTTGTGAATAAGATCGGCCTTAGGTACATGTGAATGCGTCGACCGATGCTCAACGTATTCATGAGCAAGTATGTTAATGTTAATCGAATCGTTAAACGACAGAATTAATAAGTGAAACTAAAGAACACGGGTCAAAAAAGATTCCTCAATAAATCATAAGAGGATATTATCGGAGGTAAAAAATAATTACTTCATTGCTTGCCACAATCGGCGATGTGTATCTTACCATTCATGGTTGCAACGCGTGGTTTTGTATTGAAGCGTTTTCTTTTAACCTTAAAGTTATTGTAAGTTTACAAACAATAGGATACAGGATTTATTACAAACAAGTTCCATGAAGGATATAATCGGTGAAATAGCAATTTGAAATTTAACTAAAAAATAAATCGTTGCTTTCTTTGAAATAAGAGTTCATATTATGTTTCTTGCCTTTTAAATTGTATGATTTTTCAAATCTTTGCTATTCACGTTGTAAATGAAAATTTTGTTAGTAGTATATATTAATGAATAGGTTTTTTAGGTTCTTTAGATTCAAACATCATACCATTTATTATATTTATTTGTGTCAACTAGAGTATGTATATACACGTATACTGTGCATTGGTATTGGATACGTGTGTTAAAGTATTCGCTCACAAAGGTTGAACCCTTAATATTTTTTGCTCGTATAGTTGATTAAACCCAGGAAGGGTTTTAGTGGAAGGATCATCATTACCCAACATAGTGAAGAAAATAAGAGTTATGAATTTAATATTCTAGGCCTTTATTACTTATTTTATTTACACGTACGCGTCCAGTAAAAATGAATCTTAAGCATCAGCTTCACAGATAAACCTACACTGAGAAAACTGTTCACCGTAAATTAAGATGAATTCACCAAAAGTAGGGAGCATACTGACATCACCTAAAAGTACGATGATAATGATGTTGCTGATGATAACGGCGTTTAAGATGACTGTCACTTTGACGTTGGTAGGACCAGCATCTAAATATATAAAAGAAGAAGTCCTGACTGACTGACTGACTTACTGATCAACGCACAGCCGAAACTACTGAAGTTAGGAACTTGAAATTTTCACAGTAGGGTGGTTATATAACGTAAGTAAGGGATAAGAAGGGATTTTTTGAAATTCATCCCCAAAGGGGGTTAAATGGGGGTTCAAAGTTTATATGGGGACCATACGATTTTTAAAGTAGGAGATCTGAGACTTCGAACATAGACTCTTTAATACAATTTAAAAAAAGTAATTTCACCGTTTTTGGAAATTCATCCCCAAAGAGGGTTAAATGGGGGTTGAAAGTTTATATGAAGACCACACGATTTTTAAAGTAGGAGATCTGAGACTTCGCATATAGACCCATCAAGATGAGTACAGGAAAGTAATTTCACGGTTTTTTGAAATTCATCCCCAAAAGGGGTTAAATGGGGGTTGAAACTTTGTATAGGCACCAAACGGTTTTTGACGTTAGAGATCTGAGAGTTTGCACATAGATCCTTCAATATGACATGAGAAAAGTAATTCCACCCTTTTTTGAGATTCATCCCTAAAAGGGGTTAAACGGGGGTTGAAATGTTGTATAGGGACCAAATTATTTTGAAGTTACAGATCTGAGAATTCGTATATAGACTCCTCAATAAAGGTCGAAGAAAGTAATTTTACCGTTTTTCAAAATTCATCCCCAACAGGGGTTAAATGGGGGTTGAAACGATTTTTGAAGTTGCAGCTCTGAGACATCGTACATAGTCTCCTCAATATGAGTACAGAAAAATAATTTCACGGTTTTTCGAAATTCATCCCTATAAGGGCTTAAACGGGGGTTGAAAGTTTAAATGGGGACCAAACGATTTTTAAAGACGGAGATCTGAGACTTTGCACATAGACCCATCAATATGAGTACAGGAATGTAATTTCACGGTTTTTCTAAATTCATCCCCAAAAGGGGTTAAATGGGGGTTTGAAACTTTGTATAGGCACCAAACGATTTTTAAAGTTAGAGATCTGAGAGTTCGCACATAGATCCTTCAATATGAGATAAGAAAAGTAATTTAACCCTTTTTCGAAATTCATCCCTAAAAGGGGTAAAACGGGGGTTGAAATATTGTTTAGGGACCAAATTATTTTTAAGTTACAGATCTGAGACTTCGTATATAGACTCCTCGATAAAGGTCTAAGAAAGTAGTTTTACCTTTTTTCAAAATTCATCCCCAACAGGGGTTAAATGGGGGTTAAAACGATTTTTGAAGTTGGAGCTCTGAGACATTGTACATAGGCTCCACAATATGAGTGTAGGAAAGTAATTTCACGGTTTTTCGAAATTCATCCCCAAAAGGGGTTAAACGGGGGTTGAAATTTTGTATAGGCACCAACGATTTTTGAAGTTGGAGATCTCAGAGTTCGCACATAGATCCTTCAATATAAGTAGAGAAAAGTAATTTCACCCTTTTTCGAAATTCATCCCTAAAAGGGGTAAAACGGGGGTTGAAAGTTTAAATGGGGACCACACGATTTTTAAACTAGGAGATTAGTTGCAAAAAGTAATTTCACCGTTTTTCAAAATTCATCCCCAACGGGGGTTAAATGGGGCTTGAAACGATTTTTGAAGTTGGAGCTCTGAGATATCGTACATAGTCTCCACAATATGAGTACAGGAAAGTCATTTCACGGTTTTTTGAAATTCATCCCCAAAAGGGGTTAGATGGGGGTTGAAAATTTGAACTTTGAAGTTAGAGCTCTGAGAAATCGTACATAAACTCCTCAATAAGAATAAAGAAAAGTAGTTTTACCATTTTTCGAAATTCATTCCTAAAAAGGGGTCAAACGGGGGTTGAAACTTTGTATGGGGACCAAACGATTTTTGTAGTAAATCTTGAACTTCGTTCAGACTCATCCATAAGAGTAAAGAAAAGTGATTGCTGTTTTTTGGAATTCATCCCCAAAGGGGTTAAAATGGGGGTTGAAACTTTGTGTAGGGTACAAACGATTTTTGAAGTTGGAGCTCTAAGACATCGTATATAAACTCCTCAATAAGAGTAGAAAAAGTGATTTTTCGTTTTTCTAAATTCATCCCTAAGAAGGGGTCAAACGGGGGTCAAAACTTTGTATGGAGACCAAACGGTATTTATAGTAGATCTTAAACTTCTTACATAAACTCATCCATGAGAGTAAAGAAAAGTGATTGCTGTTTTTTTGAAATTCATCCCCAAAGGGGTTTAAATGAGGGTCGAAACTTTGTATACGGACCAAAAGATTTTTGAAGTTGGCGATCTGGGACATCGTACATAGACTCCTTAATAAGAAAAAAGAAATGTGGTTTTACCGTTTTTTCATCCCTAAAAAGGGATCAAAAGGGGGTTGAAACTTTGTAAAGGGACCAAACGATTTTTGTAGTAGATCTTGAACTCATCTAAAAAAGAAAAGAAAAGTGATTGCAGTTTTTTGAAATTTATCCCCAAAGGGGTTTAAATGGGGGTTGAAACTCTGTATAGGGTCCAAAGGATTTTTGAAGTAGGAAATCTGACACTTCGTACATAGATCCTTCAATAAGGGTACAGAAAAAATGTTAAACCATTTTTTGAAATTCATCTCCAAGGGTTATAAATGGGGACCAAAACTTTATAAAGGGACCAAATGATTTTTAAAGTAGGGTATCTAAAACTGATTAAACTGAATAGAACTCAAATGATTTCACGGTTCATTAAAATTTATCTCGAAGACGGGTTGAGTAAGTAGGGGTTGAAAGTTTTTTTAGGGACCCGTACAATTTTTAAAGTAAAAGGTTTTTAACTCCATGCATAGCATATAGCAATTAGTAGATTGTTTTTTTGTGTAAGTAACAAGCGGTTTATTAAGTGCATTTAATTTTTTGGTAATAATCCTTAAATGGACTTAAGAATTGATTTTCACGGTAAATGTGCATTGTGCAGTTTTGGGCCCAATATTTGAGGGTTTTGTTTAATTACAACAAAGTTTATGAACAAATATCAGAAACTATTAATTGCCTATTAAGATTAATTGCCTAATTATAATTTACACCGCAGACGAAGTCGCGGGCATCAGCTAGTACAATATATGATTATGATTCCTATTATTTATGTTTCCTTTCATCATACCTCATGTTATGTCCTATTATTTTTCCTACCATTTATGGATGACTTCCTCATATATTCGGTTAGGTCCTAATACTTTTCCTACTATTTATAGGCGACTTCCTCATATTTCCAGTTATGTCCTTCCAATTTTTATAGGCTTTCCTCGTATTTCGGGTTAGGTCCTATTATTTTTCCTACTATTTCCTCATACAGGGTGTAACAAAAAGGGGGTTACAAGCCGAAAGGGGGTTGTTAGGGACATCATTGTGAACAACCTTTACTATGGGACCGACTTGATCAAAGCAACTTTATTTTTCTTATCCCAGTACATTTTGGAGCCGAGCTGGAGTGAAAAATAAAGTTGCTCTCATCAAGTCGGTCCCACAGTGAAAGTTGTTCAGAATTATGTCCTTAACAACCCCCTTTCGGCTTGTAACCCCCTTTTTGTTACACCCTGTATGAGAAAATAGTAGGAAAAATAATAGGACCTAACCCGAAATACGAGGAAAGCATATAAAAATTGGAAGGACATAACTGTATACAATATAGTTATATTCCATTACTTTACGGGCTATTTTTATTGTTAAACCCTCTTTCTACTTTACGTGATCCTTTTATTTTTAAGGTCCAAATAATGGTTCATTCCTTTTAAATATTATTAAATTTAAAAAATCTGCCGCAAGATTTGACCCAAACAAACTTGACACAAACACGGTAAGCTAAAAAATAAAACCGTTTAAAAATGGGGAGCCCGTGAAAAAATAGGAAGAAGGTACCTTGGTAATGCGATTGTCTATGAATAAGAAATGAACATGTAAAGTAAAGAAAACAAGAAATAACCAGATTAGTGCAATTAAAATAAGAACAGATACGGATGTATGTATGTAAAAATAGAAACAGAAATTCGAATCAATGATAGGTATTTATTTATAAGATAGCGCAGGAATTTAATATGAATAATTACAGACTAGTAGATCAGTATTTTTAGTCATAGTGCATTCTTTAAGTCCGGTCAGGTCAATACCAGCGTGTGAAGGGCTGTCTTTCCTTGGAGTGGACTTGGAGCGGGATCGCGACTTAGCCTTTTCTATAAGGCCCAAAAAGAAACTAAATACCGCCGTCGAGCCCTTCTGGCGGTGACCAACCAGCCAGAGATGTTGCGCTTAGCCTGGTAAGCGTCAGCTGGCAGATAAATGCCCACGCACGTCTGAGGGTACGTCGCCCGTTTTCTGTCCAATTTATATTATTTGTCTTCCCTCTGCTGACGAATTCAGTATGGTAGTCACCTGAAATACAAATAGTAATTATAGTATTACCAACTAAGTAGATTGTTAATCTTTAAACTGCTAAACAGATTTTCTTGAATCATAGCTAGAAACACTCCATCAAGTCACATTTACAGGACTTACGTTAAACACCTATCTGTTTATGTTAGGGGTAAAGAATATTCAATGTCAAAAATAACCTTCTCAACAAATAAGTACCTAGTCTAAGTACACATACATACATAAACTCACGCCTTTTTCCCAGAAGAGGGGTAGGCAGAGCCCAAGGACCTCCACTTGCTACGATCCTGGCATACATCCCTCGCTTCCTTGACATTCATTAGTCTCTTCACATTCATTAGTCAGTAGTCTAATAAGCAATAACTTACTAAATTGTTCACAGTGGACGCTTCAGTAACAACTTCACCCACAGACGATGACGAGTCCAGTGGTAAAACCAGTGCTGTGTCACCATCCTAAAACAAACAATGTATTTCATTTGAGACGGTATTACAAAACAGAGTTATGTACTAGGTACGAAACCATGTGCCATAACCTAGACTAGGTACATCAACTTACCTTAAAACGTTCTATGTAGTGGGTGAAATTCCATTTTGTAAGCAAATCACGCGTAGCTTGATCCATGATCAATGATGATTAGTAAACCGTTGCGACACTTGTAACATGGACTCACGTGGCTTCACCACTCACCAACAAAACTCACAAAATGAGACCCGTGCGATTAACCGAACACCCGAAACACACACACTACTGCCTGATGTGACTGACCAAGACCAACTAAAAGCCAACTCAGTCAGTCATCTGATATTAGTGTGACCAGTCTTTACGATGATAATATCTTTTAAGGTGCTGTCATTGTATTTTTGTAGGAATCGTACAAAATTGGATGCTACCACAGATTACTAGGATCGTACTCGTAAATGAGTTTCTGTCATCGTATTTTAGTAAGATTCACTTAAAATAAGATGACTGTAATATTAAACTTTGATGCTTACTCTAAAAATAAGAAGATTCTGTATTCGTATTTTAGTAGGATTCACATAAAACAATATGATTGTAATATTAAAAAATAATGCGTCATCTAAAAACATACACAATTTTATCATACTACATTAATGGGACTTCAACGTATTTTCAGAGATACTTCTTCATATATACTATGAAATCTGTAAAAATACGGTGACCCTGTCATTGTTTTTACAGTTATACTCTTATTTATAAATATCATACAAATTTATAGGATGGTGGGTCATTTTCTATTACATAACGTTATTATTTGATGAAGATAATATTATTTACTGTGACCAATTTTTACTATGACAAGTATCGTAATATTTGATTATCTCCCCAAACAATTCTATTACGTCGTAAAACATTTCAATTATAACGTAATATTGACATGATATCTTCTTATTTTAGGACAACGCACCTAATTTAGACGGAAATCACGATATTTTAAGATTACCCCGAAGTGACATTTTTCTCAGTGTACATGCTTTTTGCGGTCAATAAATTAATATACGAATTGTTGCAATTCCATCTTTCAATACTAGTTTCCATTTAAATGTTGATGTGGCATTGCTCATTTTTTGCCATTGTTCCCCTTCGTTGATATCAATGTATTGCGAACATTTGTAAGCATTCGTAGCCAAGTACGTGACCGTCATTCTTTGGTCGATTTTGCATACAAACGTACAATTATACTTTGCATGTATTTCGTAACATAGCCAGTGAGTTTTACTTCCACACATTTGTTTAAATAACTTAAATATTGACGATGACAAATTGTTCTTCTTAATTAATTGGAGTAATGGATATACTCTCTCTACTGAGTTCTCGCTTTATGGTCATTTTTAGGGCGTGTAGAACCGGGAAAGTTTTGTTCGGTAGTACCGGCAATTTCTCTTTTTTCTTATACAAAAATTTCTCATCCTATATTATTTCAAGACTCATATCTACTATATTTTTTTGGGGCCGATTAAACAAATGTGCATTTTCAAATTTATTAACTTGTTTTTAGTTTTAATAATACGTGAAACATCTTAATGCAAAATAGACTACTAGTAGTAATTAAGTACGTTAATTAAGACATTTATAAAGCCTAATACGCCATGATTCCCGTTAAAAAATTCGCAGGCATTCATTCATGTCTAGGCATCATTTCTGCATTACAGTTAGATTGACAACACCATTCGTTATTGCTGTAAAATCTTTGATTTAACTTAATATCCTGGACTATTAAAACAGCGACAAATCATTCTTTTAGAAGCTATAATTTCTAACTCACTCGCTTCTTCATGCAAATTTCAACCCTATGATAACCACCGTAAAGTGGCTAATCCTAACAAAGTCAAGGTTGTAGTTAATATATTTTTTCTTGACCGCTTGAGATGCAGATGCGTCACTACAAAGTTATTTTTGCCGGTAGCGGAGCCGCTGTCATCGCTTGGTAGACTTAATTTAGTATGCAGTTACGTTTAATTCCTGTTTTGGCCACCGACTGAATTAACTTTGCGATAGTGTAGCTAAATCGAATCGCTACCATTCTGCTGATAGAGATCTGGGCAATTAACTATCGGACTCGTTTATCCGGCGAAAGTCGGAGTTTTTTTACATGTGTAATTTGAATAGCTACAGGCCTTTTAGGTGACGTAATGGTTTCGACAATATTATAATTATCGCGCTTTGTAATTAATATGAAAGAGAGAGAGAGTACCGGTCCACAAACATACGCTCAATTTAAAGTTCTTACGCCATCATCACTGCACGGTCATAAATAATTTCTAAAAGAAAATAACCGATTATAAATAAGTTTGAATTCTTAAGGATTTCTCTCAATTTCTCATCGTCAGGTCGGGATTTTAAAATATGTGACCAAAAACATGTGAGCTGATTGTTGAATCTATCTTTAGGATATTAGATCGTATCGTATCATACACAACGTATACTTATTTTTGCAGTAGTACTTGCCCGTCTTCTGTAAACAAAAATACCGTATTAAAAATTACTCACATTTATAAAACTTCAATTAGCAATTGTTTTCATTTAGATACATATAAATTGATTGATAACATTGATTTTTACTTATTACAGGTGCTAGTGACAATGTGCACGCGGTGAAACCAGCGCGATGTGGGTCGCGTATGCACTGCTGCTCGTTGCGAGCGCGGCGGGTGAGCATGTGCGTGAATTCGTCGTTCGTGAGAACGCACGCGCAGGCACCTTGGTCGGCCACCTAGGGGACGAGCTGCCCGACGCGGCCCCGCCTTACACCATCGTCCCCGTCCCGGGCTCGGCTGTCAACGATGATCTGAGGATAGATCCCCACACGGGAGAAATCAGGACTAGAATCCCGCTGGACAGGGAGAATAGAGACCAATATGCGTTGGTGGCTATTCCGGCGAGCGGTGACAATATGAGAGTCGTCGTTAGAGTTTCTGATGAAAATGATAACGCACCGACATTTCCTACGCCTATTATGAATGTGGAATTCTCAGAGAACACTCCGCGAGACGTTAAGAGGAAATTAAATCCTGCCAAAGATCAAGATCTGGGAGTGTTCAATACGCAAAGATATAATATCGTGACTGGAAACACTGATAATGCGTTTAGGCTGTCCTCTCATCGAGAACGAGATGGAGTTCTGTATTTGGACTTGCAAATCAATGGGTTTTTAGATAGGGAGACTACTGATCATTACGAATTGGTCATAGAAGCGTTAGATGGAGGTACACCTCCGTTGCGAGGAACTATGTCTGTAAATATAACTATACTAGATGTTAATGATAGCCCACCTATTTTCACTGAGAGCGTTTATGCCGCAAGCATACCGGAGAATGCTACTGTTGGCACGCCTGTTCTGAAAGTATCTGCGACCGATGCTGATTCTGGTGAAAACGGGCAAATTGAATATTCAATTAATAGACGACAGAGTGATAAGGAGAATATGTTTAAAATTGACTCCGAGACGGGCGAGATTACTGTAAACAAAGCATTGGACTTTGAGACGAAAGAGTTACATGAATTGGTGGTCGTAGCTAGAGACAAAGGCGCGCAGCCGCTGGAAACGACTACATTTGTCTCCATCAGAGTTACAGATGTCAACGACAATCAGCCCACTATCGACGTAATTTTCCTAAGTGATGACGCTACTCCTAAAATATCAGAGTCAGCTCGTTTGGACGAATTCGTGGCCAGGATATCAGTTCACGACCCAGATTCTAAGACAGAATATTCGAACGTGAATGTCACGCTAAGCGGAGGTGATGGTCACTTTGATTTGCGTACACATGACAACATAATCTATTTGGTAGTAGTAGCTTTGCCATTGGACCGGGAATCTCAGTCATCATATACCCTGAATGTAGTTGCGACTGATAAAGGTTCGCCTCCCTTGCATGCATCGAGGATCATAAGCCTTCGTGTCACTGATGTGAATGATAACGCCCCGGTGTTTGCTGAATCCGAATACAAAGCCAACGTTCTAGAAGCTGCGGCACCTGGTACACCAGTTATCCAAGTATCCGCCACTGATGTTGATGAAGCTGAGAATTCTGAGATTCGATATTCATTGCTTTCAACACCGCAATCCGATTGGTTTGCGATAGACGAACGATCAGGGCTTGTGACTACTAAAGCTAGGGTTGACTGCGAGACGAATCCAATGCCTCGTCTGACAGTGGTAGCGAAGGATCGGGGCAACCCTCCGCTCTCTGCGACTGCAACGTTAATAGTGACAGTGTTAGATGTGAACGACAACGAGCCGATCTTCGACCAGTCCTTCTACAACGTGACCGTCCTGGAAAGTGAGACCGTCGGCAGCTGTATATTAAAGGTGAGTTTCTCTGTTTATTTTAGAGCTTATAACAATATGACCAGGATTTTACTTAAGATACCTTTCTTAAAGTATGTTGTCTTGTGAAAGAAAAGTAGTAAAAATAATATTTCACTTCTAATAAGAACGCTTTGAATAATTTGGCAAAGAATCCTCCTTGCAAAAAATAGCTCACCATCAAAAACGCTTTATTATGTGGCCTGAGCTTCATACTTTTATTGCGGTAGCAGTCTCGACGAGGAAATCGATTCGCAATTGATATCTGTTAAGTTTTATCGATACTAATGAGTCGATGTAAAAGTGGTCGCATAAAAAACAAGACGGTTTGAGATTGATTGACGGGCTATTGCAATTTATTACTACGATTTCGATACCCGAAATACGAATAGGCTAGTTAATGTCACTGTCTTAAAGGTGAGTAGAGAGCTAACAGTGGCATTGACATTACGAGTAAAATAGAATATGGTACAGTCGGTGCCCTCTCATAGTCCACCTGGATACTTATGTGAGGGCATACATAAGTAATACAGCAAGAGGGTAAACATTACTATTGGCATTGCACCCTCCATATTTTGTTACATGCTTGATCGCCTCTTTATCAAAAGCATCAGTCATCACTTACAATTTAGTTTTCAAATCTTAGAACGCCATGTTTACATAAACTATTTCTTATTGGAATAACGGGTTAGGTTAAAAACGAGTTGTTTACATACACAGAAACATAATTCCCGAAACAATCTCCTCACCCCACAATTACCCCGGCGAAAACTTTCATTAACTCTTATCTCCCCCATAACTCGCGGGTTAATTTCTTTTAATATATTCCCGCGATATTGAAGTAGTTATAAATAAGGCGCATAAATCTATCGGGAGTGATGCCAGTTTGGGCGCATCGCATATTGCGATCTAAATTGAAAATTAAACAGTGCGCGCGAGAGCCGCGGGCGCGCTTTTGGCGTACGCGCAGTTTCTACTAGGGATTGCAGTACCGGTTCTGGGTTTCCAGATTTACCGGGATTTTTGGTACTAATACTCGGAATTTAATACATACAACCCACTTCGAGTGCTGAAAGTCCTGGTTTCTACTATTCTGTTTCACGTTTCTCTGACAATTTCCTTCGCACCTTAAACAAAGTATACCACTTCTGGCACTTGTTTGGTGAGTATTACTTTGTAACTCAAAATTATTGTTTTGATGGAAGGATAAGCTAAACTGGAATAGAATAGACGTGACTTTAGCGTACAATGCTTTTGTTTTACACAAAATGCTATGTCGTTACCGTAAAATCTTTTGTTTTATAGATAGCTGAACTTGTGATGTGCATATCTAATGTAAAATCTTTAAATCACAATCCGCACTACGATGTCACTTCGCCTTTTTAAAGCTCAACCATTAACCATTACGATACATAATATTTATCTCCACATTTTATAATGCAAATATAACACCTAATAAGTTTCAACAACGCTCAAACAAAACGATTATTTTATTAAAATGATCATCAATCATTATACAACTTGATTTGCATTACAAAAACATTGAATTACATAACTGGCAATGACTTATCGGCTTCTATTGCAAAAAAATCGACACAGTTTAGATAAATAAGCTGTGGTGATAAATTAGGTATCGAAATTTAATACCGATCAGTTATCAGGTTATCACTATCAGGTTATCACTAACGTCCATAAATATTGGTAGAAAATATTTTAAATTAATTGAGGATTTACTTTTAACGGCAGAATTTGAGCGTGGTAAAGACAACAGACGAGTACCTATCGAATGTACCTAACCATGCGTTTGTGATTTTATCGGCACATAGGTATAGTCTTTGGGTTACCAAATCATCCCAGACATAGTTTGTGTAACCGAACATTAGGTCCATCTGAATGTGATCTGTTTCACATTCATTTCCACACTTTAGACCTGCAAGAGCGAAGGCCTTTTTAAAAGCGTACAATTGAATTGTACTGTCGACACCTGACGCATTGCGATGTCACGAACTCACGATTACGACTCCGACTCTGCAACTCTACAATCTATGTTCCTTATTATACCTTATCGCATTCATTGTTGACGAATTTTTAGGCGTGGCACACCATGATCACAGAATAAGTAATTAGTTCTATTACGTACAGAAGTCTCTCTCTCTCTCTAAACTGTCGCTCGGGTCCGACCAACGGACGGAACGTTGTCGATCCGACCGTCTCTCTCTATCGCATAACGTGTGCTCTTTCTGGTCGCTGGCTAAGGCCGTGCGGCGTGAGCCGCTCCTGCCATGATGTTGATTCAAGTTAGAAGTTAGAACGACAGAGTGCTAAGATTTAGTGGCTTTTTATTGGCGTTGTCTACTGGCATAAAATGGCTAAATGTCATGATGTTAAACGTTTTGTTTCTTCGAGATTTCAATAATTAAATCAGGTGATTTGACATTTTAACAATTCTATAAAACATGTATAAGTGCTCGTTTTTATTAGGGTTCCGTAGCCAAAATGGCAAAAACGGAACCCTTATAGTTTCGTCATGTCCGTCCGTCCGTCCGTCCGTCCGTATGTCACAGGCATTTTACTCATAAACTACATGACGTATATTGATGAAATTTGGAATGTAGGTGTGTTGTATAAGCCGCTACTTAGTTTGGTAGTTAAATATTAAAAATAAATATTTCTAGGGGGGTATTCCATACATGTAACAGAAAGCGAAAAATTTTTTTTTCATCAAACATCAACATGTGTTACATAGTTCGACAGGCGTTTTAAAAACACTTTAAAGTTCTTAAGTAATATTTTTGATTAAGTTAATACTTTCAGAAATAATCGCTCCGAAAATTGCAAAAACTGTGTCCCCCCCCTTCTATCTTTTAAACCGTATGTCCAAAAAATATAGAAAAAATCAAGAAGGTAACGCTTAATTAATACTTTCTACGAAAATTATTTTCAACAAGATCGAATTAACCGTTTTTGAGTTATTGCCGATAAACTGCGTTTCTCAACAAAAGGACGTAATTGCTATGAAGATTACGATCTTTTGTTATTGTACTTTTTTTACATCGTATTTTTTACCTTATAGTTACGGCTATGGAACCCTAGACTGAGCATGGGCCGACATGCTCGTGGCCAGTTATTAGGCCATCGTTCCGTACCAAAATTGGCAACACGGAATAATAGTTATGGATTTCTCTGTGTTATACATACGTACGAGTATAGTTTGTCACTGTTGTTTTTATCAGTGACTGGCAAATAAAGGAAACTGAACATAATTATGATTAAACTTTTTGAGAGTTCGCAATTTAGAAATGTAGTCATTTTTTTAGGGTTCCGTACCCATAGGGTGCCAACGGAACCCTATTACTAAGCTTCCGCTGTCCGTCTGCCCGTCCGTCACAGGGCTCTAGCTTGTGAACCATAATAGGTATAGGCTTGAAATTTTCGCAGAATGTGTATGTACTCGTAATTCTGTTGCTGTTTTAACAACAAGTAATAAAAACAAAATAAAGTTAAAAGTAAAACATAACATACCGTCAAACTCTCCAACTTTGCCCACCGTCCAATCTTTGCCCAGGATGAAAATATACTATTTCCTTCCTGCAGGAAGGAAATAGCCCATGGGCAAAGATTGGGCGGTGGGCAAAGTTGGAGGGTTTGACGGTATAGGTACAAGAAACGTGTTTGTGTGGGTCAGTCACAGCACTGGTATCTTTTGAACCGTATTAATATTTAGTGTCTAATTGTTTGTAGTTTATGAAATGAACTTTAGATAAATTTATTTTATGCCACACCTGGCCATAAAGTGGCTTTTTCCGCTCGCTGCGCGTACGGAAAAAGCCGCTTTCTGGCCAAGTGTAGACATAAAATGATGTAGACAACACGGGAGGTAATAAAGAAAGCCGTCGATCGCATATTTACGTCCCTCGCTTGCAGCTCGGGCCGCAAACTTCTGCGATCTCGGCCTTTCTTTGTATTACCACCCTAGTTGTGTAATGTACTATTATTTCACATATAGTCAGAACTTGTTCGTACTAGTACTCGTACATGGCAAATTTAGGGACGTAGGTAGGCTTACTTGAATGTTTCGTATAGCAAAATGTTCGAAATTAAAAAAAATACCTACCCTCGTAGATATTGCCGCTCATTATTATAGTACAACCCACGATTACTCTTAAGTAATTTTAACTGTTTCCATGAATTTGTATGTAATTTTAACTGTTTCAGTATAACTAGGTTTTGCAATTTAAGTATGAAGTAATTTCATTTATTACATTACTCTCATTAATAAAAATTACATAAGTACATTGACTTATGTGGAACAATGTGGTCTTAAACAATTGTCAGTTCGACCGTCTGTCCTCGTTCTAATTTCAAATTCAAATTAACCAATTAGACAATTTGACCTTATGGACAATAAATGGAAATCAACTACCTAACTATAAGTACACTATACTTTATAGGTAAAAAAATTGACAATAATTATGTACGTTACTTGTACTTTTCAATATCTTTGATGTATTCAATTCAAATAACAATAGCAACCCTGTATGCTTTGCACTTTTAATGACAAACAAAAGGCAGAACCAAGGAAATAGAAAAGAGTGTCTGATTATTCGTGACTGTTGCCGTAATTCGCTTATGAAATAATCTAGTCTATGGTCGGTCACATACATACGGGCTAGAGAAACGTTTAAGTAGGTCAATTGTAGCGTGAGAGTTCAGAGTTAATGATAGATATTAGTTGTGAATCAATTTGTTTTTATTATTGCAGGCATACAGTTACTTGTAGTTTAAAAACTCAGTCGCTGTTATCATATCATAATATAATAATACATAGGCACGTATATATTTTCATGATAACATTCATGGAAGCAAACACCAAGGGCATTCTTGAAATCATTAAAAAGCACTAATTTCATTTACGCAAACATACCAGTCTGTGTTGTCGCTCACTTCATTATCTTGCTTTTTCGCAGTACGTATTGTTTCTGCTAGTTCAAATATGTCATTCTCACACTTTATATTTACCGTAAACCGTAACGCATCCATGTCCGGGCGAATACTCTAACAACGGTTACACATCCGTTTTTTTAGAATAGCTTAGGTCAGGTCATCTGATAGAGTATATAATCTTAAATCAAAATGATTGAAAGTCAGGCTTTCCACTTGAACGACTTAAACATAATGGTTAATCTACTTCACTTCCTCCATGTTTACTGTCGTCAAACTGTATCCTTCAGTCCAGTAGCTTCAATAAGCCGCCATCTTGGAATGCCGTCGCCATGGTTACGGCAGCATAAACGCGCGAATACGGTAATGTTAGTTATTATTTAAGGCGTTAGAATACTGCTGGTACAAAATTAGACTTTTTGCTGGGCTCGTACTATTTAATCACTAAATACTTGAAACATTTTTGTGTTTTTACTTTTTGAATTTGGATTCGATACAAAACAGAATGATTTCTTTATTTATTAAATGTGTTATTTCGACGACGATACACTTCGACGCAATGGGATCTTTTGCGGTACCTAGGTAAAGTCCCTGAGAAGCATTGAGGAAGTACCACTATTTGATTAGCAAACTTCATCAAAATCGTCCGAGCCACTTTCTATAAATTAAGAATTACTCGTTTGAAATAATGCCATGGAGTGGTATGTTCTCTATTTGTTATCAGGAACTTTTTAACCTTTAAATGTTATAGTAATAAATAATGCATCTTTTCATCTGATATCTCACCCGCGACTGCGATGAAGCGGATGCTCTGGCTAATACTAGACCAGAAATATAACAGTTTATTTGAATGCCCTAAGGTTGGCCAGCCTGCCGCCGCGAGGTTTTTCCTTTCATGCTGTGCAACGATAGTGATAATTTACGAGCGGTGTTTAATCGTTACTGCTCTAAGTTTTCGAATAGATTTGTTATTCGCCAATATTTTAGTGGCTAATATTATTCACGTCTCGTTGTACGCAGGAAATATTTGAATATTAGATTAGAAGCACTTCCTTGTATTTACCAACTAATCAAAAAGTGTAACAAAGGGCATCAAATTATGAAATTCCAAATTAAATGCCGTAATGGCGGAATAAAATCAATTTCTGCTTTTTTTCATTCACGAAAACCATGATCAATATATACTATCATGATCATCCTATATATCTTTAAGAATATATAGAATAATACACGTTAAGTAAAAAGTAACGTAATTAACGTGAACGGATTTTGCTAGATCTCGTTTCCTGAGATTAATGGTGCGTCAAATTTAAGCGTATATAACTAGAATCTGAGTGCTCTTTAATAAATTGGACCAGGAAAAACCTAAACAGCCGCTAAACACCTCGGGACAAGTTCTCTTATGGGCGCCAGTCACGCGATTGCTAATGATGGTAATGATGTAACGAACAATTTATGAGGCCAAACGTGGGCATACCGAAGCCTGTCAGATAAATTTAGATGAAAGAAACAGCGCTAAATTCGTACAAAGATGTTTTGTTTGTTGCATAAACTGTCTATGATGCACTCATGCTCTGTTTTTTGTATAAATGGTAAGTATTAATGTGAAAATTCTTTTTATGAAGGATGATTTAATAATGATATTCCATGGAGAACGGTGTGAACATAAAACAAATTTCGGAGTTACAAACCAACTATTTATAATGGAATAAAAAACGCGACATTTTTTCGAATAAAAACTAGGGGTGTAACGATACATACCTAGTTTTGCCGATAAGATACCGATATATTGTAGTTAATAATCGGCGATACCGATACGGATATCTTAGCTAAATAATGAAGATTGAACTTCAGACATTTGTATGTCCTTATTATAACCAAAACTTGGCTATATTTAACTGAGAGTCAACCTTGAAAGTGTAAATAAAAAAATTAATAAATTGTCAACTCAAAATTCAATTTTTTTTGTATTAAGACTCTAAGATTTAATTAACATAGTAATTATCATTGCACAAGGTAATAGACCAATACATAAATTAAGTCAGAAATTAAAATTACTTTTTGCAGATTTTTTTTCATACAGCAAATTCTTTTCGCGCTCTTCAAACATCGGTTGTATATAAATGGCGATACCGATATATCGGTATCGGTATCGTTACATCCCTAACAAAAACAAATACAGAAGTCGATTTTCCGGGAACTGAAATAGTTAGTCGTCTTTCAGCAAGCAAAGAAGTTTCTAATTTATACGCCACATTGAAGTTTGGTTTTCTATTTCAAGATCGGCATCCGTTAAATTGCATGCAATGAAAGTAATGCACGCGAACGCAGAATGCATCTGCACGTAAGAAGTTGTGTAACTGTTCACTTGTAAATATGCTCGTAACTTAGGGTTCCTCGGGTAAGAGTTGGTAAGGGTAACGTTAAGGTTCAAATTAGATTCCTTCTCGCATCCAGCCATGTACATAAGTAGGTTCTATGAATTTTTTTATTGAATGAAATAATTTACAGTTCTGCCAGGTTTTCTGGTAGAGTTGGGTTGGCAAGAGTAGTGCCATCAACACATCACGCAAAATACAGTGGATTTCGGGTATAACGACGACGTAGGAACCACTGTTATTTCGCTGTTATATCCGGAAGTCGTTACACGCAAAGGTTAAGACAGTAAGAGACACAAACACATATGTGCACACTAGAAGGGCATTTTCGACATCTTGATGCGTCGATTTGCGGTTTTTCTTCATTTTTAACGATTTGGATTCAAAGCATTCCAATATTTTATCAAAGTTTTTCCACATCGTAGATATTGTTGAATGGGAAACTTTATGTTTTCTTTGTGCGTCTAGGAGCCATACTCGCACTTGTTCAACAGTTTACTAAACACAGTTGCCACCGAGGATATCACTTTATTACTGAACCATAAAAACTCCAAAACGTAGACGCTTACCTACCTGACCAGCTAATATCTATAAACAAAAAGAAAGGTCGCCACAGTTGTTGACCCTCTGTGTGGATGGAAACAAAAGAGAAGAAAGCTCTTTGTGTCTTTGGTGGCCCACTCCGGACGCGATATCTGTATGGGGTTTCTAGGAATTAATTGCAAATAATTCATTAAAAACAGTCGCTACACCCGAATGCGGCGTTACACCCGAAGTCGCTACAGTACTACAAAGTATGCTTTAAATTCAAGGGACTTAGATTTAACGTCGCTATAGCATAGCCAAAGGGTCGCTACAACCAAGGTCGTAACAAATGAAATCCACTGTAGGCGCATATTTGTCGTCGAGTTGCGGAAAATATGCCCGCGTTAACCTATTTCCTATAATTCACAGTTGCCACCTAAGGTATACATTCTGCTGTATGAACTCGAGTGACCGTCAAGATGGCGTACACCGTAAAGATATCTAGAATCGGATGCTGCCAATAAATAGTACCCAAATAGTAACGACGAAATACCTAGGTGAAAAAATAGTACCCTTATACTTTTTGAAATATAAGGCCTGTTCACGGTGAACGCTACCGGGCTTCAAGCTAGCGTACACCGTTTGTATCTCTAGAACGACTTTGTTTTTGGAAATGCTTTATATCTCAAAAAATAGTACCCTAGGGCCCTAAAATCTCAATTCACTATTTATCGTAGAAGCCGAGATATAGTGAACAGCGTGAATTCGAAGTCTTTCTATGTGAAATTCCCGGGTACGCCATCTTGACGGTGTGAAATTTTGTACACCGTTAAGTCATGGAATATCTCGGCTTCTACGATAGCTAGAGAAATGAAATTTGATGGATTTTTAAGATATAAAGCGTTTCCGAAAACAAAGCCGTTCCAGAGATACAAGCGGTGTACGCCAGCTTGACGCCCGGTAGCGTACATCGTGAACAGACCTTATATTTCGAAAAGTTAAAAGGTACTATTTTTTTCACCTAGGTATTTCGTCGGTACTATCTGGGTACCTACTATTTATTGGCAGCATCAGATTCTGGATATCTTTACGGTGTACGCCATCTTGACGGTCACTGAATTCGACCATCACATATTAAAGTTCGGGACTGTAATTTTGGAATGCTTATTTAATTTTATTCATTTAGAAACTAAACTTTGTAGTATCACTAACCTATAATTCAAGTGGTATAGCAATGAAGTAACCGATGCAAGTATTTGTAGGTTTGCTACCGGTAAGTGCAGCTCGAGCTTGTCTGTTTTTAAAAGAAATAAAACCCGCGTGTCTATGGTAATTTATTTGAAAAGAAAAGCGTTTCGTTTCTCACGAAGGATTAGATAACTGTTATTAAGTACTTACGTTAAGAGAATTTTGTTACAAAGCTCCTTGCGTTTAAGAATATTCATCATACCTACACACACTTTTATTTGAGTCGAGTAATGCCAGTTTGCAATAGTATCCACCTTATCTTGATCTATCGTGTTTAATTGTTTTACGTTTTTTCAAGATAACATGTTTTATCATTTATTATGCGGATTTATGCCCTACTATACCGATCCCGTCCTAAAAACTTCAATAATATTTTTTTTATTTATTGGATTCCGTCTACAAATCCAATAAATTAATAAAATATTATTGAAGTTCTAATTGAGTAGTTCATTCACTGTAACTGCAGCATTCTATCCCATTTAGGATAATCTAAAACCCCACTAGCCGAGAAGCGACTCTAACTATCGATAGACCAAGAATTGACTCGATAGTATCGATTTCCGTCGATTTATCGAGCGATCGTTAAGGCTGGCAATTCGTAAATATGCCATCAAACGTTAGTTCTGTACATTAGAACCGAGTCGATTAAGGGTTTTGAGATTGCGATAGATATATATCGCTTGGAGCTTTAATTAGTTGCCTTTAGAGTTAAACAGTTTCTTTCTTAGGTAATAATAATATACGACAATAGGCATATAGGTACACTGTTCTATGCTTAATGTTATATGTGCATTAAGACATTTTGAGTGTAAATATTACCTATCTATGTATTTTATAACTATCTCTAAAAATATATAGTAACTTCGTAACGCATTCTGTAGCGTAGGTATTCTACGAGAGTAGTGAGAGATAGTTCCTAAACGGCGTGGTAATTGGTAAGCAGACCTTCCTACAATTGCAATCCGACCCGTTAACTATAGATTCGCATTTGAGAGTGACATTCCACCTTTAGGCTATAAAATTGCGTTAAGGCCCACGTTTCCTGTCTGTCTCAGTGAAAATATTGTTATTACTCCATTAGATCCTAAATAACTTTAAAGATAAAGACGTCCAGCTTTTCTTTAACGCTGGTTTATAGATACAGTAAGGATAAAATAAATTTAATTTATCTTTTTAAGAGGTCATTGTACGTTTTTTATGCAAGTAAAGCGTAGGTATACATACACTATGTGTTTAGTATTAATGAGCTTTTCTTCATAATTATACCATTGTATATTTATTCGAAAATAAGCAACGTTGATTTGTTCCAGTAAACCAGTTTGTAAGGTAACTCTTTATATTGTATTTAAAATCCGCCATCGTTCAACACAATTAACTTTTTAATTCCGCGTGTGCAAGCGAAGGTTGTCTTCGAGCCTCAGATAGTCTTATAATTAAACTCGGTATTGCTATGAATATTCGACGCTCTATTAAAGGATTTATCGGATAAAATATCCATTTTTAAACGCGTGATAATCGATTACGCCGGGTATTTTTATTACATTATTTTTAATACGTATTAACTGAAATACTAAGGGATATGCGTGTAATTTGTAGGTAGGTGCCTAGACGTGTGAGTGACGGCTTACTCCCTTGATTTAAGTTTATAATTTGCGATAATAGTATGGCTTCGCGTTTACGATTAAAATCCATACATGACGCATCCTATGGAATTAATTACTGTCCGTTATTATTATTATCTTCGTAAATCGCGGGTTGAGAAATGGTGAACACCTGTTTCTTGTATGCGGAGACGGGAAATTTGTAGTACAAGTTTAAAAAAGTAAACTTTGATCTGACTTGTGCATTATGGTCATTGAAGGTTTTTTTTCTAGAATTATTACAGAAATATCTCGAAAATTTATCCCAGATTTAAATTAACTCAGAAAGCTTTGTCTTTTTACCAAATTTCATCAAACTGTTGTCTATGTATATGTCGCCGTGAAATAGTGGCATTCATGAGTCATATCATATCCGAGTGAAATTACTTCCTGATTCCTACATACATTTGCTGCATGGATGACGACCGCTTTAGCTTAGTTGGTAGTGACCCTACCTACGAAGCAGGAGGTCCTGGGTTCGAATCCCGGTAAGGGCAATTATTTGTGTGATGAGCACGAATATTTGTTCCTGAGTCATGGATGTTTTCTATGTATTTAAGTATTTGTATCTATTAAATATATCGTCGTCTAGTATCCATAACACAAGCCTTATTGAGCTTACTATGGGGCTAGTTCGATTTGTGTAAGATTGTCCCCTAATATTTATTATTATTATTATTTATTATTATTATTTATATTTGCTTGATTAAGTTTAAAAAGTGATTAAAATGTATTTGAAAACCACGGTGTTGTAGTTTTAACGTTTTATGAATTTTATTTTATTACTATAAAATCCCATATGCTACATAATCGAGGTATTCAAAATGGTCGACTGTACAGTACAATCAAGTTAACAGAACAAGGCAAATGCAAGTCTGTTCGAGTAAACCAACATTGTTAATGAATCGATGTTCTTAATTTAAAATTCAAAACTACAAGCCGCCGACGGTTGCATTTTTCATTTATTTCATTTTGTACGCCGACCAAGTATGAAAGGAATCATAGAGTATTCATTTTCCAACATGTCGTATACTTTTTAACGTGGTCGGTTAATATTAGTAAAAAGATTTCATTACGAGATGCATTCCCACAGTTGTATACGTACTAAATATAGAGGGTTTTTTGCCAGCACAGTCTAGGGATGAGAGATTTCTTACTATTGATTAGTGTTCTAATTAGTAAGGCATGTTGTTGATTGAGTTTGTTTTTAAATCGAAAATCGTGATGAATTATTCATCAGACGTTTAACTCATTGTCCCGTAAGCAACAATACTTGTACTCAACTCGTTACGTAAATTGTAACTTTAGCTGGTTGTTTTATAGGGCCTTATAAGGTGAATTTATTTGCTTAATAAGTAGAATTCGTTTACTAAAATAAGTCTGTTACATCCTCTCTATTTTCATTAAATGACATCATACAAGATGTAATCAGTATTTTAATAAATGTGCTTGATTTTCTATAGAATAACGAGTGGGATATAAAATACACCTCTAGTTCAGTAATGGCCCTGCCTCAGATCCCACGTGGCGAGCCGTGTCCGACGTTGACAGCTTAGTGGCTGGAAAGCAGCCATCTTGAAAAAGTAGACCTGTCAACTCTAGTCCATGGTTGCGCTTTTTAAATATTAATACCGACATGAAGTAGCGACGTGATTTTGTTTTTAATTGCTTTTTTATTCAGGTTTTTATTAAACATCTTCAATTTGGATTTTATCAATACCATAACAACATACTCCATAATATTAGCTGAACATATTTTTAAGGAATGTTGAATTGTTGTTGGTACCGTACAATAAAATCTCAATTTTACAAATGTCAATTTCCATTTGAAAAAATGTTGATCGCTTGTTATCGTTCACGTTACAACAGAGCAAAGCTTTGATTTGAAAGCTAACGTGCCTTTGCACGTGACTGATTATTTGGACTTTGACACTCGGCAATTCTCGACATACATCGGGAGAGATCGGAACTGCAAATGACACGAGACACATTGCTGCATATTCATAATAGCATTGTTTGCATTTAACAGTCTTAAACAGTACCTAATGCACATCACCTGCTAGAATGTCATTTTTTACCGTAGACCTATGTATAACACAGACGTGGCTTGATTTAATTATTACAACGATGAATTTACTTCTTTAAAATCGTTATTTCCAATAAGTCCTAATTGTATGATTAATAATGAATCTCAAGACATTTCTTGCTTTTGTTTTAAAAATTCCTGTTGCATCACTAACTCTCTGGAGTATGCTTTGGAAATTAATTGTTTTCCGTTTTTTTTTTCAAATTGGTTGGCTTCTTTACAAAAATATCTATATTCATTATTTATAATTCCGCGAGATTGATCATCAAGATTTTTACCTTGTTTTATATGGGCAAGGCCGCGGATTTTGATCAATTTGGACGTTTCAAATTTGCCATGCTGATAAAAAAAACTGTGTTACCAGTGTTTTTTATCATAGAAAGGTTTAAAAACAATTTTATTATATTAAGCAATAAAATTTCCAGGGTCGCGAATAAAATAATTAATTTAAACCTTTTAAATAAATTAATAACAATAAAAAACAGTCCAAAACGTAACGAAGGTTGACAAATTTTTTAACCGCGAGTACTTACACCCCTGTTATTTTCATGATATTTAACTTCGCATGATCATGTTTCTGTTTGAAACAAAATTTTATGATATAACGATGGTCCTACCAATCCAATTGTGGAATCATGATTATCAAATAATTTGATGTTTTTTATCTTCCTTTCTTTTCATTGACCGAAACTCCACGTTTATGTTACGAATACTTAGGTGACGCGTTATAGAGCTATCCTTAAAGCCAATTTTGTTATAAATGTGTTTTTGTACACTGGGAACTCTTATTATAAGAGTAATACCGAAGAGAAAAAGAAATCTCGTTTAATCTAAACTGCCTGCATTACTCAAAAAGGTTCTAATACTAGATGGTCAGTCATAACTAGCGCCCTCTGCGACTTTATCCAAGCCAATAATCAGATATTTTTGGCTAATGTAACGTTATAACGTTGTTATTTTATCACGATACGACTCATACATATATAATTATTCCTCTAAATATTTTTTTTCAACATAAATGTTGTTGAAATTTAACTACATGTTAATAATACATCTTAATTCTATCGATTAGAATAATTGGAATGTTCCGTGATATCCCTTATTTTATAAATATAATTTTTAGCCACTAAAAACTTAATTATATTTTATATCATGTATTTTTTTTAGCTTAAAATCCGCGGCCTTGTCCATAATATAAAGCCTGATTTATTTTCTCCATAAAAACATGTAAATTACAGATAATTCCATTCCAAGCAAATTCTTTTGGTTTTGAAAGCTAACCGTCACATACATATGCCATAAAAAGTTCATTATAATCTATTTGAATTTTTGGAATATTAATGAAGGTTATACATTTAGGTTGAGGTTTTATTATTAATTATGTTAAATTGATTTAAATATTTTATGTGAGTAAATTCTAGGACTTTATATACTCTACATGAAAGCACGAACCTTTACTATTAAAACCGAGACGTCCCGAGTGTCACAGTGGAAATAATCGTACTGTACTTTACTTTGTTTCTGGATGGATTTCTAAATGAAATAGCTTTACCAACTTTATCGTTCCTCTAGTAGTGTCGCTAAAGTTGTACCTTATCTCCGTTTGAAGCAAGGTTGATTCACCTGCATAAATAAATTTGTAGCGGCGTAGTGATGTGCAGAATGGGAAATCGATTATTAGTAAAGAATGCGCGACAGCGATCTGCGGGGTGCCTCCATTAGTTCGATTACATGTAGCGTAAGAAGGAGATTTTCTTTTGCTTTTTTGGTTAGGTATAGTACATTGTGCATTAAGGGTAGTAAGAAGGGCATTATTATTATTATTATTACTAACGAGAATCTATTAGAAGCCCGACGCTTAAAGCGGGAGCTTTTAATGACTCGAGTTTGTGATCCCTTACTGCCCGTCATACACACAATGTTTTTCAGGTAACCTATCGCAAACACTAAAAACCATTCACCGAATTTCATTTGGCCAAAAACTATTCGAATTATTATCGTTTGTCCGATGACAGGTTTCGTATTTTTTTCTGTTCACCATTTCACGTTTAGTAAAAGTTTCGTTTGTCCGAAAAACGTTTCCCATCTCATTCACTTGCCCTATGAATTGTTACGTATTTTGTTTCGTTGCCCATTTTTCATTTACCCAATGATACTTTTCGCACTGGATACGTTTAGACATATTTTCAGTTCACCTTTTAACGATATCCCAAGTTATTTCTCGGCAGAGGTATGTTTCCCTAAATCTAAAATAAATGTTATTTTAGAAAAGAAAATTAGTTTTTTAGAGAAAGGTCAGTAGGTTAGGTTGGTTCATAAAAAAGTGGCCGTTTGGGGAAGTGACTTTCACAGAAAACTTATATAGGCAGAAGGACAAAGGGGGGACGGGGGGGCTGAGCCCCCCACAAGGGGGGCTCGGGGGGCGAAGCCCCCCGCATGGAAAAAAACTCAAAACAAAGGTTCAATTAGGTAAAAAAGTAGGTTAGGTTAGGTTTGAACTGCGTCCCCCAACAAAAACGAACTGCTACCAGAAAAATAGGTTAGGTTAGGTTTGAACTGCGTCCCTCAACAAAAACGAATTGCTAGGAAAAAAGTAGGTTAGGTCAGACATATTTAAATAACATTATTATAACAAAACGGGACTTAATCGCGTAAAAACATGACCACCAAGTGCGGGTAGAAGATGTTGACACCCGCCTCGCCAGTCCCTTCGCGACCATGGACGTCACGGCACGTCCGAAACGTCGAGGTAATATCATGTTTTTACGCGATTAAGTCCCGTTTTGTTATAATAATGAGTGAAAATCGTGAAAGTTTAAATCAATATATTTAAATAAGTTTTCACTATCGCACTGTGCTACTCAGTATTAGCTTTAATAATACACTATAACAAGTTATGTGGCGGGTAAGGTTATCTTTATCAAAGTACAAAGCGGGTTGATTCTTGCAGACTAGTTTGCCAGGTATAAGAATAAATAATTGTAAATTGTAATGCCAGCTGTACACATGTCGAATAGTTAAAAATCGAATCGTTACATCGGACAAATGAAATCAAAGTCAATCGAAAAAAGTCGAATGGTGAATAAATCGAAACGTTACTTCGGGGAACTGATATTACGGTGAAACGAGATTTAGGGCAAACCGTAATTTGTCGAATGATTAAAAAACCGAACCAATAAATGCCGAATCGTAATAATTCGAAATGAAAATTCGGACAAACGAAAAAAAATTGAAACGATATTTGTCGAATAGTTTTGCCGAAACGAAATTCGGACTAACAATTTTAGTGTTTCAGATAGGTAACCTGTTTTTCATCACATTTGCGAGGAAATAAATACGAAAATAAAATCAAATAAACTAATTGCATACGCTAAAAAGTAACTTCAATTGGAAACTTTTTCAATGTAGTCTTCCACAGATAATGCTAAGAACAGTGTTTAGTTTTCAAACTTGACTGGCCATACTGCCAGATTGTACCGATTTTCAATATGAAATTTACTAAAATAATTGCAAAACTTTCTGAAATAATAGTAAAATATGCCGTATAAGTTTTATATACAGTCAAATTGGGTTTATAGCCAAGTTTTGACGATAGGAAATAAGCCTTGGCTGATTTGAAACCTTAGTCTGAAATGAAACCTTAGTCTGAAATGACGTACGAGTGGGTTCTATATTTTAAAACTAAACTCATAACTGGGTGTGTAATGATTGATATAACAACTTTAGATATATTTTCACTGTATATAACAACATTTGACATAATTTCTAAGAATACAATCACTCAAGGGGCATAATAACAACAAAATATATAACTTCACTTTTGTGACTCTGTCACAGTTTTTTATCTTGGACTTTTATTTTCCAGTAAAGCTCTACATTCCGCGCATTATAAATAAAATATAACCTTTTTTTAAATATCTATTGGAAACAGACACTGTTAGGTTAACCAACGTATGGCGAGTTTAATTTTAAAATTTAGACACTTTTTTAGTAGCAGTGTTGCACATTTTATGATTTATATTGCTGAATCCTTTTATAGGTTTACTAGCAGTGGGTAAATGATATGGAAAAGTTGGCACATGTTGAACTTGTTTAGACCTGTACGCATGTATTCCATATTTCTAAATCTTGAAAAACTATATACAACATACAGGACATAAAATCTCTAACTAAATTAAATATTTAATCGTCATACGGCACATCCAACCGTCCATTACAACACTAATAATAAAACGAAACGGAAGGTTTTTCGTCGAAACCCATTTCGTTGCGTCTTCTTTTAATAAAACTCAATTTTCCCTCTCACTTCCTCTCCGTAAATCTAGGTAGGTGTGAGAGGAATGGGGCAGGGGCGCAGGCGGGGAAATTATAGGGCTGTCCGCGGCCGGATAATGACGGACGCCGAGCGACCGCTTCGTTAATGAGAATTGTGGTGGCAACCCTGCGTCTTCTATTTTCAAATGTTTTTTTATAACGGTCGGAGGAAATTGTTCTAATGATAGTGTGTTGGCTGTACGATAATTGAAAAGACCTTATGACGAGACGAGTAGGAACTGTTTTCAGGTGGCAGCGTCGTCATGTTATCTAGGTGTATGTGCTATGCGAAATATCAAAAAGTTTCTATTGCGAATTAATTACTTGTCCGTTATTTTATTATTACGGCATTAATACACATGAATTTGGTTTGTACCTATGGCGAATTAATTTAGCTTAGCTCTTCCAATGTGGTCAGTATATAGAATCAAGGTTGAGGTGAATCTGTGAATTTGTTCAGGCGACCATTCTAAACATACTTTACTCAAGGGCTTTTCAGAATACCGTGGCCTTCCACTGGTGTTGCAACATAAACTGACTGAGCTTGTTTTATTCCAAATAAATTATCAGTTACTTTAGTTACAGTAAAGGTCTCCCCGCATGTAACGACGCGGAATCCGCGTAAGCCGGTCGAAATAGTACATTGTGTATCTAGGGCGGTAAGTAAGGAATTCCAAACGAGTGTTTGTTACAAGGCCGAGACGAAGCCGAGGGCTTTAATAGCACGAGTTTGTAATTCCTTTACCGCCCGTGGCACACACAATGTTATCACATCACACTTGTGAGGAAATCTATAGTACATTATACAACTAGGGTGTTAAAACAAAGAAAGGCCGAGATCGCAGATGTTTGCAATAACAGTTCTCTTTAAATAAATATTTGAGTGATAAAAATCAAAAAACCTAAGTGGGCGTTTCCCTTGAACATGTCAAATAAGAATAAAATAGAACAAGCGTATTCAAATAAATAAAAAACCATTACGCCCTAGGGCGTTATAGGTAATTTACGGTCCGCAGAACCTTCGTGTAACAACACCATTTTCGAGCAAGTGTGATGAAAAAAGCTTTATGTCCATACCGTAAGACCTCATGAGAGCGGAAAATGAGTCGTTCGGCTTTTGACTGTGACGCCTGTGCAGGTTAGTGCAAAATGCTGCGTTTGTATGTGTAAAATAGTGCATACACATTATATATTTCCCACGTTTTCATTTATACCTAAACTGTACTTACTTATTTGAATGAGCATTGTCTTAATCGTAGCTAATAACACAGACGTCGTGTAAAGTATTCACGACTATCTAATCAGCCGCCATATTGATTCACAAGCATGTACTGATTCTTTTGTGTCCTACTCAGGTGTTTAATTTATTCATTGTAAATAAAACACATTATTGATCATTTACTTGGTCTAAACAAAAACGCAGCTAAGGACGTGTTTAAGGATCGGGTTGATCGACAGATTTACATGAAAAATTACGATCACGTATAAATAAATAAATAAATATTAGGGGACATCTTACACAAATCGAACTAGCCCCATAGTAAGCTCAATAAGGCTTGTGTTATGGATACTAGACGACGATATATTTAATAGATACAAATACTTAAATACATAGAAAACATCCATGACTCAGGAACAAATATTCGTGCTCATCACACAAATAAATGCCCTTACCGGGATTCGAACCCAGGACCTCTTGCTTCGTAGGCAGGGTCACTACCAACTAAGCTAAAGCGGTCGTCGCGGACGTATAAAGTTCGAGCAATTAAAGAAATACCTACTTGAGGTTGCATTAAATGGATGTCTATTGAAGTATTTGTGTAAGATAGCTCAATATCACATTTTTACGCCTCTAGGTTAGGTAGGTACTAATTTTATTTTTGTACTGTAACATTTTGTGACAGTTTAGATTTTCATATGTAGTTTTTGTAAGGGTCACTAAAGCTTGAGAATATAGCTCGAAGGCTTAGAATGATTGCTCTGGGGTGTTAATTCGCAAGTACGAGTATATGTAAGTAGTTGTGGCTCTAGTACGTGATAGATCTCGTTACGTAAGTACCTACGTGTTTGTGTTTAAGTTAATTTTATGATAGGAACCCTTTGAATTGAATTTAAATTAAACCTTATTCACTCAGTTATTATGTTCTCCGTGCACTTGCAAATTGAGTGCCACGTTCACCGTTATTCGATTCAAATTTCTGATGGAATCAATTCATCGGCAGTTAAGTTTTCCGAGAATATCAAATGGTCTCGAGATAGTAAAGGTGTCTACTATTAATATTAGCATACGGGGTCGTAAATGCAGATCGATATCGGCATGAGACTATCCAATAAGTATATTGAGTCTCACAAAGCTATTTCCTGGATATAAAAATCTGTTTATATTAAATCCTTGGTTCTCGAAGCATTTCTCTATGTGAGAGAGCTTAGTTGGTAGGTTGTAAATATTTGTGACAATATCATGGTCGGCTCGGTTGAGGTATTCTCTAGCAGGTTTTGTTCACACTAATGCGATTAATTACCTAGGTTAGTTAGTACTGGATGAGTACATTTTAGATAACAAATACTCTGAGAACCCGTCATTAAACGATCTTAAATCATTATTTAGAATATTTCTCGTGGCAGCCATTTTTAAATTAGTTAATTTTGAAGAAGTATTTTTATATGAGTTGTTGTTTTTCATTTTAATCCTTGGTTGGTTTGGTTTTTGAAATGTTTCTTTTGTACAGTTAACAACAGGAAAATGTGGGATCCTTGCTATACAATTGTCTTGGGCAACGGTCAGTGATTACTGATTAACTTACGAACCAAATTGATGTAAAATAATAAGTAATCATCAAAGGTAAAGGTAGGAGTAAGTAGTCATGGATGTTTTCTATGTATTTATGTATTTGTATCTATTAAATATATCGTCGTCTAGTATCCATAACACAAGCCTTATTGAGCTTACTATGGGGCTAGTTCGATTTGTGTAAGATTGTCCCCTAATATTTATTTATTTATTTATAAATAATATAAGCCAAGCCTTATTTTAGAACTTAGATTAACGAGGTTCGTGTAAAAATCCCGAGGCTCTATATAAGTGTTGGCTAGGGGTTTAAACGGCAGATTACTGTCGCCGTTCCGCTACGACAATAAAACATTTATGCTGGTCGTGAAACGCCATCTATTATTAGACGTAGGAACTGTTTTATTGCATAAATTTGCAACGTCGTAAATCTGGGCTTGATTGTTCGATGCAAGAAGAGTAACGGTATTCATCCGAGTTGAAGTTTTCAAAGACTTCGATTATGGTAGTAATTAAATAAATTGACCATTTTGGCTATTCAAGCTTATGTGATGTGGAATGATTTTAAAAGGTGGTAGTGCATCATGGACATTCGTAGACTTTATGGTATGTACTTTATAGCTTTAATTTACCTTGAATAGTTCTACCTGCTGTGTAGTTCAGTCGTTCCTTATTCAGAAGTCGATTGCATTATTTTATTATTTTTATTTATTAACTTTGTCTTGTTTACTTACGTGCTTAGGACATATATTCAAATTCATTTCATCAGGTAAAAAAGTTAAGTGCATAATAGTTGATATGTACTAACATAGAGGATTGGCCAATATCTTTCCGTTTCGTATATAATGTGTCTACATACCTACTGAAATAAATATTCAGGACAGTCTTGCACAAATCGATATAGTCCCACCCAACCAAACTAAGCAATGCTTGTACATATTTAAATATAATACTTAAATACATGATAATTATTCAAGAACCTGGAACAAATCGTTTAGTTTCGTTGGAACTAGATCGATGTGTGCAAGACTCAGCAAGATATTTCAGTAGGCATGTAGTTAGCAGTAGCGTGGCGTCCAAAGAACTCGATTCCTACCGGCTTGTCTAATATCAGGCATTCGAGGACCTTATTCTACAGCTCGCAAGGAAAATGTACGCCAAATCAGCACCGGCTTGCCCAAGGAATTTTTTTACGCCACGCCACTGGTAGTTAGACACATTTTGTAGTAAAGGGAATGATTGCCAAGTACCAAGATAATTGCTCTTGCTGTAGTTTCCCCATGTTGCCAATGTATATATTTTTTTTATAAAACCTTTTTTCGACCTCTGCGAACATAACGTAGTCGGACTATATTAGATATGGAGTTTTTGTTTGAAGCACATCTATAATAATATAGGTTTACACCGGGTAATTTTCTAGCACTTGACGTCTTATACTCGTATATACGCCTATTTTGCGTGTAAGTACCTACTACCATTCATCATCATTCTAAGAACAACGTCTCATTGCTGGGCATGGATGGAACTTTGAAAAGAAAAATTAACTCCTAGAAATTTCTCTACCAGAGACACACATTGCTCATGTTATAACCTTAACCCGTAGATAGCAAAATCAGGTCCAGTAACACTAGAGACGAAATCATATCTGCGTAATTTATCACCGGCCAGCGACTTCGTACTAATTCACTCAACGTATCGACTCGATATTGTTCGGAGTTTTATCGAATCAACTCGGTTAGTTATGCCATGCGGCTATCCGAGTTTCAACTTTCGAAGGCGCCTGTCACGTCTCTGCATGTGTTCATAATATGAACCTTTGTGATCTCGAAATACGGTTGAATTTGGAAGTACATTTCTAAATGAGATAGGAGTTTGGGAAAGTTGTGTTCGTATCATGTTTCGATAATGCCACGGTTGCTTTTTGCTCACGAATATGTCTGCTCTATGGATTTTGGTTTGTGGCTATGATGATTAGGGCAGCACGAGTGTGATAGTGGGGTTTTGTGACGTGGGAAAATTAATAAAGAAATTCATGCTGGCGCCACGAAATGATATGCATTTTTAAGTGCACTTAAGAAAGAAACATATTTTCTATTCATGCTTGGTTACTCATCTATGACTGATATCGTGTTCAAAAGATCAATGCTTTAGTTACAGCGACACCTTGATGACAAAAATGTGACATGTAAACATGCAATATTCAATAACTATACACATTACACGACATGGTATAGTCAGCGTCAAAAGTATCTGATCGTTCTAATACAACACAAAAAAAAACGTTATTTAAGAGGAAACAGGAGGGCAGTTTTTCCATACAAACGTAGTCCCCTGTTTCCTCCCTGGATAATGCCAGTAGAGCAATCATTTTTTGTTCAAAAATCTATGGCTACTATTGATATGTTCCTATGTTTTCCTTTTTACGATAAATTGATTCTCAAAAGAGATATTAACCTTCAAAAACCTAAAAATAATGCCAGATTTTCCACTGTGTTCACACATTCAGAAAACAAATTTGACTAGATTATTAAAAAAAAGGAAAACATAGGAACCCGGCCAAAGCATTTTTTTAGTGTTTAATGAAAAAATTAGCTAAATAGGTTAAGTTTTGGGGAAGAAATCAGGGGACTACGAAACATTGTTTTCATGAAATTTTAAAAGGTATTTTCGGTCCAAGCTGCAGTTGTCTCTATCGCGCTCTGCGGGTGAGAGGCGGGCAGTGCGGGATAGCGACACATTTTACAAATAGCTAATTTTCAATTTTACAAATAGCTAATTTTCAATTTACATACTTAATATTATTTTGACTCAGACTGCATAGTCAAGTTAATATTAAATTATGCATGCATAAAGGTAGTTGTATAATATATTGACAATATTATAATGTGTATATAAACGTGTAATAAAACACGTATTTAAATGCTTTCTAAACAAGTCACCGTGAATAGTACTTAACAGGATTCAGGCGCTCAAAAAAATACGCACCTAGCAATGAACACTCAATTTAAAATAAAATGTTTGTTCAATGTATAATTGACGGGAACTGTACAACGTACAACAGGTTACAATAAAACATATAAAAATCAGACAAACGAAACCACTCTCGCGAAACAAACCAATAATTTACCACCCGATATTCCTGCAAGACGGATCGGGGCGAAATTGTTGCCGGCTTGTTTCGATTTTTCGATAAAATTTTCGTATTTAATTTTTCACTCGATTCATTTCATTCGATTCCGTTCCATTATCAGCAATGTGATTGTTGGTTGCCAGTGTCGAAAGTCGATTTATGATTTAATTACAAGGTTAGGGTCGTGCGTCCCTGCCGACGAAAGATTCTATGTCCGTACGAGTTTTGAAACGACTTGGGCTCTTTTGATAACATTTGGGTACTTTCTGCCTTAGTACAGACGAGCGTATTTTTATGGGAATCGAATAGGCTTATGACTTTTTGGTTTTTAGTTGATCTTGGGAGCAAAATTCTGAAGCAACTATCGCTTTAAGTGATGCGAGTATTTTAATAATGGCTCCCAAATTGCATATTTTTGTTCGGACAATGATGAGGCAAAGATTATGCTTTTTGCGGTCTATGTGTGGTCTAACTAAATGAAACATTTGCATGTCGCTGCAAATATAATACACCTAATGTAAGAAAACAGACTTTATAAGTATGTGCAATAGAGTGCTTTTGGAACGAGTGCACTGGCAGACTGGTAACTAGGAGGGGTAATTATGCAACTTTTTCGACCCGCGCGGATCACGCTTCGAATGGTATTTCAACGGGGCGTACTTACCTATAAAGTTCAGTGAAACTTTTTTGACGGTATAATGGGATTCAAAAAGGCCTGAAAATTACGGTATTATTTTGGAGCGTTCAAAAGAAAAGCAATAAAATTAAAGCCACCACTTGCGATAGATACGTACAGTTTTCTACTCTTTTTTCCGGAACTGCTAAAAATATCAGCCAGCTCTACCCATTAGTTACGTAAAACCTATAACGGCACAAATGTACACAAATAAAAATATGCAAACATAGAACTGATTTATAACCAACAAGAATTTAAATGTTCTCAGCCTAAGTTTGATGTTCCGTTAATTAGTATGAATATTCATAAAGCGACACCATTTTGTATTTAATTTACAAAGAATTTATAATGTGGAGAGCAAAATCTTTCAAATGCTTTTATACAATTTTGAATAATATTAGTGATGAGCTTTGCTAATATAATTTTAACTATAAAAGTAGAGAGCACTGTACTTATACATAGTTTTAAGAATTGTTATTAACATGAATAAGGTCAATATCAAATGACATGTTTCCGTTAGTACGCGGTTTGTAAACCAATTACTCGTAGTATGCTTCAAAAATGTCAAAGATTGATTAAGTACCGACTGAAATTTGATAATTAGGCACAAACATTTAATGTTATTTTACATCATGAGTAGCATTAGGAACATAAAAAGCCTGAAATCAAACCTGGATATAAATACAATCTTTACAAGCCTCACTTAATCAAAATTACAATCTGCGTAATCTTATCTAATGTGACAAAATAACTTTCGAAATTCCCAGATTCTATTCTTACCCGATACCGACGAATCAGTCCGGCAGCCGAAGATCAGAGGATATGCAAATGAAGAGTCAATACCCCCCTAAGTGACCCATATAAGATAATGCCCCGCGACAGAAAACTTTTTTGTTCTTTTTCCCACGACAGAGGTTGCCCCTGTCAATAAGTATTAACGATAATATTACTAGCATTAATCTGTTGCGATTAATTTTATAGCAGTCTTTTTGGATTGGGTAAAAGGATTTTATTGAGAATCAAGTTGTTTTTAAAGTCTGGCCTAATTTAAAATGACGTAATGATTCGCTAAAGTTTTTGAGAAAAGAAAACATGCACCAGATAATGCTGCCTCTTAAGCGAGTCTTATAACTGTTAATGTATACCATTGATATTCATAAAATAAATACTTTTTATCTAGTAAAAATAATGAGATAGTTTCGTATGTGTATTTAAACGACTTTCTCACTATTTTTAAGGAATCATCATATTTACTGGAAATATTTTGAATCCTCATAGCTTAATGTGACTGACTTTATTGCTGAGTTAATTGGAGTTCTTACGAAGATGTTGAATTACTTAAATTTGTTACAAAAAACAACGCAATCATCACGATATCTGTCAAATGTATTATATATGAAAGCGTAATGTTCTGGGTTCAGCTTACCTTTTATGTTTCATTTCATAGTTTTCCGTCCTATGCCTGGTTTCAGCCGGTGGCCGTTCCAATTTTGGTCAGGCATTTTACTAATAAGTTGCTTTCCTAATCAGACCTCCAGGCATGGGTATAGAAAACTAGGAATGTTGTTCCGTGTTAGACTCGTTATTAACCTTTGCCATGTTGGTCTCATTTGCGTATACTGAGCGGGTTTTTCATCCGATACCGATGAAAGATAGCGTAAAGAATATTTCGCGATTTGAATACCTACGAGTGAAAGTGGGAACTTCAGCAGGTTATCACTACCTGCAGTTAGGAATGAACATTGAACACCTACTTACTATCTACCTACATAGGTGTTATGTGATAATAATTTCGCTAGGTACCTATCAGTGGCGTGGCGTAAAATATATCCTTGGGCAAGCCGGTGCAGATTTGGCGTACGTTTTCCTTAAGAGCTGTAAAATAAGGTGCTCAAATGCCTGATGTTAGGCAAGCCGGTAGGAATCGAGTTCTTTGGATGCCACGCTACTGGTACCTATACAATGAATGTTTTCTAAAGCGTTTGGGACTTGTAGGTTTCTTAAAATTTGACAAAGGTATCGATGATGCGAGCCACAGACGGTTATCATATAGGGAATGAGTTCTGAGTTTCACTTTTTTCATACAGCTATGATTGTGTGTTTAAGTATATCTTGATATAATTTTAATCGCTACCTACTTTTAATTAGTATGCCAAGTTTACTCCTTTTTATTTCTCTTTAAATCGGTTGATCAGTATCACGATGGAAAAATCGTGTATCAATTCCCAAAACGGGTTTCTAAGATGGAATGAAGGGGCTCCATAACCTTATGGCACCCTTTTAAGGCAGTTTACCAACTATCATGTGGTTGTGTAAAAATCCATGTTATGTACTGCGTTTTCTATAATATTGTCTGTTTATTTAAACTAGTTCGGTTTGGACTTAGAAATGAAAATGCGTATTAAACTTTTATTCATACACAACAATGCGAGCATTCAGTAAGATCACTCAAAATTTCTGATTGAATATACAATACGGGTATTTTTTGTATGACGAATAGCGGGATGCCGGCATTGCCCATACTAAAAATACCAGTATTGCAAAACCTTATCAGAAGAGTAGTGCTATGCGTATTTTTATGTAATACCTACTGGATAGATTTCCTTCCTCACACGTTCATTAAGTGAAGTAATTAAATGTCTAAAACGGAGAAGCGGGAAAATACTTCCAACGCCTTTAAAGGCGTATAGTGATTATTGTTACTGGATTGTCTGTAATTATTACATCATGTCCACGTGTTACAAAAGGGCAAGCTAGAAGCAAATAACCGTATCGTATATGCGTCGCCCTGATATTATTATGTCCCTTTTGTACCTATCTCTTTCACTCGGGTGAACCATCAACCATAAAGTACCGTGTAAAAACTGCAGCTTATTACTTTAAAGGTTTCTCACGTACTGAAACTGAATGGCTGATTAGATTGGTTGATAAATGTTAGTACGGATTGATAAATATCAAATCGATAAGCTTAGACGGTTCTCATAATTCGTATTTATAATCTATCTGTCACAAATGCTACTTGCACTTACCGTTACATACTTGAATACGTTATCATTACGTTAAATGGTGTGACATTTAATTTGTTCAAGTTTATAAAAAGTTATGTAAATCGTAAACCCGACTTAGTACCTCTTTCAAAATCAAACCGTCGTGTTTTGATTCTACGTACATTCTTGTAACGATCAAAGATATTAGATAAAACACCATACATATAATAAAGCGACATTTCTGCATAATCGGCTGACTATTTTGTGTTTTATTTTATATTTATTTAAAACATAGCCCAGGCTACAAATTCCGAGATCTTATCTACTTGTGACGATAATATTAGTTATTTTTGAATCTTTACCTACCAAAATTATGGAGCAATAGTTGGTCGCTAATCTACTAATGTGTAAATTCTAGGTATCTATTTGTTCCAAAGTTATACTTATAGATTTTGTGAAATACCTACAATATATCGTCGATCGTAGGCTCAATTAGGGTAAGGTACAGGCAAAACAATGTCCCTTACGCTAATTGAGCCTACGGTCGACGATATGTCTCTACTCTACCACAGATGACACACAGCAGGTACATAGGTACTAAGTACCAGTTTGCAACACACACCGGCCATTCTGACTCTTCGGTGGTTTGTTCTGATCTGGGTTTGTGTTGGTTTAATCCCACGATAAATATCACCATTCAATGTCCCATTAGGTACGCTACAAATATATTACCACCTGGTGACATTTAGCTGCACGTGAATTTGAATGCCGCTTGTCCATCATTCATTCATTCATTTGCGCGTATGTACTATTTTTACCACTTCACTCGTATAAGTTGCCTGAGTTTTACATTTTGTTTTCGAACTGATGGATTACTTAATATTAAAGAAATTTCACGCAGATATAGCTTGTGTTTTGAGGAATGCCAAATATTTTAGATCTGTTTGTTGTTAGTTTTATAAAACTATCGAAGAGTTACAAGATACGACACACGACAGAAGCAATGTCGTTAATATCAAACGCGATCTGCGCTGCTAATAGACATGCTTTTTCCACAATAAATAAACATGACGCTGCTGCGCAAAAGGGTGCGCGGGCGCTGGTTCACAGATAGCATACGGTGCAGAGGATCCACTTTTTCAATCTTCAGATATCATCAAATGAAAGCACCTTTTTATATAACAACAAAAGGTAGTGAATCTGAACGCCGGAAATCAAGATTATGTGACATGAAGTACGACATATTCTAAATGACATGAAGTCTGATATTTCGAACCCAAAATTACATTATATTGTCTGAAAGTAAATTGACTTTCTTCAGCACGGTAGGTAGAAATAAAGACAGTCAGTGATATAATTCATTATATAAGTACTTTCCATAAATATTCACCCCCCCTAAACGATCTCTTGACAGTTTTTTTAGTACTGAAATTCGGCAACTTAAATATACTGAATGCAATTCGTTTCATTCTAAACAATCTTTCCGATAACAACTTATTCCATTCTGTAATTTGCGTCGTATGAAATAAACATAGGTTGGGATCGGAGTACTGTCTGTGTACATGTCCACTCTATAGTGCGCAAGTGTACGATAAAAAGCGTCCAGAGCTCGCCACAGGAGGCAAAGGTTTAGGCTAGACTGGTTTTTAGCTTTACTCATACTATGAGTGGACCTTAACGATGTATTGATTTTAAATTTTGTACTAAGTACTTAGTTATTTCTTGTATTTCTGTACTACGCGTGTCAATGCCCGTTATTGACTGCCTTGTGTTTGTTTTCATGCACTTTAAATGTAAAATTGATGTTGTGATGTTTTATTTATGCGATTAAGTCATTCGTTTTCATTACTTTATTATTTTAACTAGCTATTTCCCGCGGCTTCGCCCGCGTTGTTCCCGTTCTTGTCCCAAAGAAACTCTTTACCTGGATATAAAGTATCCTTTGTTTCAATCTTTAGGGGATTAATTTCGAAAAACGGTGAAATCGTTTTTCTTGTAATCTAATAAAGAATCTAAACATGAAGTTTCAAAGGTCTTACTTCTAAAATCGCAGACTCTCCATACAAACTTTGAACCCCTATTTGAACCCCTTAGGGGGTGAATTTTGAAAAATCCTTTCTTAGTGCTCCCCTAGACTTTATAAGGAACCTACGTGGTAAATTTGGAATTCCTAGGACCAGCGGTTTGGGCTGTGCGTTGATATGTCAGTCAGTCAGTCAGTCAGTTTCTTCTTTTATATATTTAGATTACATTGTAATTCTTATGGTAAAGTCATTTCTCAAATCTGTGTGATAAACATTTTAGAAAACAGTAGAAAATGAATAAAAAGTAAACATTTAGATATATGTACCTACTTACATAGTTATTTTTATGAATTTATTATTATACAGAATGATATGAATTTAGGATAATAAAGAATACAATGTAACTATGCATAAAATTAACTTAAATATATAGTAAATGCTAATTACACACAAGATATGTGTGTTCGAAATACATAGTTTTGCCCAGTGGTTCACTGGTAGAGAATGCCTTAAGACATTAAGTTCGCCTATTGTACTTTTTATTATTGTGCGATAAAGTTTAATAAAATTAATTAAAATATCACGTGCCTCTGTATGATCCCGATGTTGCGGGCAACATTTTCTATAATTTCCTCGCACAATATTGCTTGTGCGAGGTAATAGGCTAGATGACTAAAAAAAACTGTTTAGTCCGTCTGTTACATTATGAAAAAATATTGTACGCGTATTTTTTGTTTTGTTTGACAAACAAAAACTGACGAGGATAGAGTGCTTAGAAGTTTCGAGTGACGTCACTCTTGAGTACAAATTGTACTCAAGAGTGACGTCACAAGCCCCCACTCCAGAAGTTTGATGATCTATAACTTTGTCGATTTTTAATACTTTGATAAACCAAAAAATACGTGTCCCATATTTTTCCATAATCTAACTGACGGACTAAATAGAATTACATATTTTTAACCCAGTCCTCATCCCTATTATATTGAGTCAAGTCATCGACATACGAATGACGTAGGTACATCTTTTAAAAACGAAACTCATTTTTACAGTTTCGTTTCTAATGAGTTCAAATCAACACTCTCATTAGATAAAATGGAACTGAAAGTCAACTACGACCCCAGTAAAACCACTAAACCACATGTTACTCTAACGCTTACAACTGAACGGTATAAAACCTACTTATGATACTTTTTCAGAATCACGTCTCTTTATACCGTTGCTTTGAAACATACACTTTATTGTGGATAATATAAGGATCAGTTTATGTTACATAATAGAGGCCGATACGAGCTTTAAAAAGTAACCCGACGGATACGATACGATACAGGTTTCGGACGAACGCCTAGAGAAATGCCATTAATATGCAAAACACTTAAACACCAAATTAATTCTACCCATCCTCTTATCTCCTGGCTACCGTATATTATTTATATAAGGAACATAGTCCCGTGGCATTTATTTAGAAACCGCACTGAGTCGGTGGTGTTCTACTTTCGCCGCGCTATGGTCATTTGAAGATCTCAAAAATTAGGTGTCATTTTTATGATTTGCGGAAATTGCACCAGCACGGTCTTACAATTAAGATAAGGAATACCGTATTGCTTTAATGATATATAAATTGTATTCAATTAAATTTCTATTATATACTTTTAGTATTTGAACATCCGTCTTGTGAAGCTTTATAAGAAGCCGATAACGGTACTCGATTCATAAATCAGTAAAAATAATGTAGATATGTAGTTATTAATATAAAAAAATACAGACGAATTGAGAACCGTCCTTCTTTTGGAAGTCGGTTAAAAACTGCATGGTATTAGGTACGGTTACAAATTAAAGTAAATAGTTCTCTTTAGAAAAAAAAACAATAATTTTGATAGACGTAGTTAGTCATTTTTGATCTACAGATATCGAATTTCAGGTTAGTTCTATGTGACTTTAAACACATAAATATACTAACCAAGCTAGTGAAAGTGATATAAGTAATCGTACAATTTGTTATCATGTCTTGGAGACTGAAGAATCAATAGGCTAGACGACAAAAAAAAACTGTTTAGTCCGTCAGTTAGTTTATTAAAAAATATTGTACACGTATTTTTTCTTTTGTTTTGTATACAAAAAATGACGAGGATGCGTGCTTAGAAGTTTCGAGTAACGTCACTCTTTGGTACAATTTTCACCTAAGAGTGACGTCACAAGCCCCCACTCCGGAAGCTTTTTATCTATACCTTTGTCGTTTTTAATAATTTGATAAACTAAACAATTTTTTTCCATGATCTAACTGACGGACTAAATACAATGATACATCCCGTCCCGTATAAGTTCTTTTACAACTCAAATCAGCTACATTTTTAACCCCCGGCGTAAAAAGAGGGGTATTATAAGTTTGACGCCATTGTCTCTCTGTCTGTCGATGTGTCTGTCTGTGGCATCGTAGCTCTCGAACGTCCTTGCGTGTGTTCTTACCTATGTTTGGTAAAAATCCAGCAGTTTGAAGAGCATCAGCTCATTTCGGCATAAAATGGAATTTTAGTACAAATATACCTATAACATTAAAAGGCATGAAATAAAACTTGAAATAAAAATTAAAAAACCCCCGACTAAAAAAACCTCTTAAAAATTAAAAAATAATATGTATGTACCTACCTATCTTACTATGTACCTACCTATGTTTTAAGATAAGTTGTTGTCGGGGGACCTATTACATGCAGTACTAAAACAGAAGGCCCCTCGACAGTAACTTATCTTAAAATGCAAAAGGCCAATAAATGGGTAGGTACATATTATTTTTCTGGCCAAGTGTAGGCATAAAATGATGTACACAACTCGGTAGGTAATCAACAAAGCCCTCGATCGCATATTTACGTCCCTCGCTTGCAGCTCGGGCCGCAAACTTCTGCGATCTCGGTCTTTCTTTGTATTACCACCCTAGTTGTGTAATGTACTATTTTACTTTTTAGAGTTTTTTTAGCATAAGTAATGTATGTACCTATTTGGCAAGTTTCACCTTCCGACGTTGACATTTTATTCATTCATTAGCTCGAATATCCGTGTCACTGCATTAATGTAAACAAATTAGCGGCTATGTCCCGGTAACGGGTGATTTGGTTTTAATTACGATCTTTAGTGATAATTGATTAATCGGTGATAGATGGAGATTTGGAAGAAATTAAGATAAGAAAAATGTGCAATATAATATCGTTTACATACGGCCCCAGCTGTTGGGTAATTTAGGGAAACTGGTTCATAATTGGTCATGCTAGATAAAGAATTTAAGAGAAACCGATCGAGAAAATAACCCCTTAGCCGCTACGAATCTATGGATGGCAGGGGGTTCCTTTTCTCTGCAGCTATGACCTTACCTGTTTTTTTGTAAACAAACATCGAATACATCGAATTTTCATTTCGTCGACATAGTTTTTCTCTAAAACCGACACCTAACCGTTAGTATTCATGATCACTACATAGTCTCCCTATGTCCCTATGTATGCTTAAATCTTTAAAACTACGCAACGGATTTTGATGCGGTTTTTTTTAATAGATAGAGTGATTGAAGAGGAAGGTTTATATGTATAATACATGCATAATATAATAGAGAAACACCGTGCGAAACCGGGGCGGGTCGCTAGTTTTGAATAAAGTCCTTAATCCTTATATAGTAAACAATAGGTTAGGTTAGTTAAATGACAATTCCAAAGGAAAAACGGTTGCAGACAAAAATGCTTTCGTAGAAATGAAACATTTGTATGTTTCATTTTTTGGTGCGTTTGTTGGTTATTCAATTTAAACCATGGAGACACTTATAGTGAGCAATATTAGAAGCAAAAGTAGTAAATTTTTAACGTACTCTTTCTACTGCCCCCCTTTTAAAGGACAAACTTATAAAATTTAACGATTGGAGGGTGCAACGGTTTGGTCCAAGTACATTGGGTCAGGAGTAATTTCTTAACTAATTAGCCATATAAATGCAACCGGTTACCGAGGCAATATTATAAATAAATTATGCCTGCAGCTAAAACGGGCTTAGGAGAAACTTTGCAGTGTGGTTCTCTAGCCCTAGCCCGCATAGGCCTAAAGAATGGCATAGGTCTTTGTCGGAAACAACTCTGTAAATATATTCTGTCAATTATGCATGTATAAAATAGTCAATCAGTTAGGTTTAACGAATCACACAGGAGAGAATCCTATTAGAATTTAATTAGAATCTTTTATTATTGTTTTATTGTTTAATTATTTTAATTGTGATTTACGTGTGTTTTAATCGTCTTTATCGTCTATTGTTTATGTGTAAAATTATATTGATTAATTATTGTTTACCCTTAAAAATTTAATTCATATTTGTGTTATGTAAACTTGTATAGTGTTTTAATAAACGAATAAATGATATCGCCATCTCACACTATGCACTATCAGGAGAAGGGGCAAAATACCTAACTTAACCCCACTCTTCCCGCCCAAGATCATATAAATACTGGGCGGCGCCTAATTGCATTCATTCTCATCTTAAATTCTCATAAGAGAATCATCTCTTAAAGGCTCCAGGCCTTTTTCAATAGTGCCTAGCTGAGGTGGCACTCTGCTATGGATACTAAATAAGTCTTTTTATTTCAACAACTACAGTCCACGAAATATCATCGAAAACCCCATTGAACCTCACAGTCTTGTTGTCTTCGTTCCGTTTTCCTAGCTGTTTTATTTCGGTACGGCTTAATCGCTTATATTGACATATAATTCGTAACATAAACGAATACAGATAGGACTCGTATTAAGAGGTTGGTTAATAAATTAGCGGAAGCCATTTGTTTGCGTAACTACTTTTGCTAAAGTATTCTCAGTATATAGTGACGGTGAAATTGACTTATCACGCACTATTTTGTTGACGCTATTAGTACAGCCGTGAAAGCCTAATAAAGTGGTAAATATATAAATAAAAATGCGACATGTAGGTTAGAAATGTTGTCTCCAATTTGTCTCTATCGGTCCATTTTGTTAGTAATTAATGCGAGTGTTTTGCATGTTTTGTAAATTGTATGTTATACTCTTTCATAATTGTACCAGGTGTATTTAAATAGTCACAAAAACAAGGCTATTTTCTTTGAGATAAGGTTTATTTTATAAACGATGCAAGAGATTTAAGCGCAGTTGAAGTAAGTAGCTTTTTTATGTTCGCGAACCGCATTTTAGAAAACATGTTTACAAGTCGATGGACAAATTTGTGTTTACTGCCGTCGTAAAAGCCTTATCTAGACATTATGAGGTATAGTTTCAGTCTGCAATTCACTTGAACATTAAATGTTGCAAATAGGTATTTGACGGAAAATTTGAATCGATAGAAGTTTCCAGATAAAACTACGACTATGACCGTTTGATCATTTATTGAAAAATATTATTAGGACGTCTAGTAATGTCTCTTCTAGAAACACCCACGCATAGTGTACGCACACGAGTATAATATTATAGGCTTTCGGATACCAAATAATAGGCCATTTGTTTCACAGAAATGAGTAAGATTCACATCAACTTTTGGAAGTATACACCATATACATAATATAACAACTTTTTTGACAAAAAAAATGTCTTGAAACTTGAAACGTAAGGCCCGTTAATCAAAAGCGGAAGATATTACTCTCATTAAAATATGGAATCTACAATGTTTGTTTTTAACAAGCATACGTTAATAGAGACGTTAAAATGCGGATGTTTTAAAGAAATTTATTAATTATTTCTCCTTTTTGGGTTAATCGCTTGGACATGAGTTTTAGCAATGTCGTCAAATCTTCAGTTTTGTCATACTTTTTGATATAATTGGAAGCGCCACACTTTTCTCCTAGAGTAATGGGGCGCCAGTTTGAATATTAAAACTAATTGTCTCATTTGTCTGTTGATGATGGATTTAAAGCTTTAATTGCTTCCTTGATTTTGAGGTTAATTGGTGTAATACGATATAAAATATTAGACTTTCAGCGAAACATCGGTTTCGCGTTTTTATATTGCTTTTTGCAGTTCTATGTTCCTTCTGTCCTAGTTTAACTACATGAAATCTATAAAAACACTCACTAGCACTTTATAATTAATTTTCTATGCAATTTCTCAGCTTATTTACCAGCCCAATTACTTGGTTTAATAATTAAGGGAAATTAGTCTACATGTTATTCTAATCTAGCCGCGAAACCTTACACAACTTCCCCATAAACCGTTCTAGAACAATCTACCCGAAGTTTCTGTTGCCTCACAGCATTCCATCTAACACCGCGATAATTTATTAAGCGAGCTTATTATACCTACACCTCACCACCTGCAAGCCCACTTGTATCATAATCCATTATGTTAAAGTTCACTTTCCCATGACAATCAAGTGTTCCCAGTCGGTAATTAAGGTCCGGTGAGATGGTTGTGCGTCGACATGATATTGTTTTTTATGGGTGAATAGAGACCCATACATCGGTTGATCTAATAGCGTATTGAATGCCACAAAGTTGCCTAGTTGGACAATTCCTGTAATGGAAGGTAATTTCTCACGGTATTTAATATGATTTAAATTGTTATTGATCGGGATAATGGTGAAATAAATAGTATTGTGTATTCGAAACTATGTAATGGTAAGTAATGATAATTGCGAAGTATATTAAACAGTAGGCAGGACAATAATTAATATGGCATATAAACATGTTGTGCACGTTTTGCTTATAGTTGCCGAGTTTTCATTTTATGTACCTAAATACGCCAGGCTGCGTTTCAACCAGGGATGTGCGAGGATGCGTAGCGACTAGCGAGGGATGTGTTTGTCATGAACTAATAGAAACAGCTCAGCGGAGTGAGGATAGGTAAATGAAGTGTTTCTATTAGTTCATGACAAACATATCCCTCACTACTCATCCTCGTACATCCCTGGTGGAAATGCAGTCTTAGGTGGCAAAGCGTCGTTCAGTGTTCTTTTTTAATCTCCGTGATGGACCAACAATATTTCAACCTCCGGTACAGAATAAGTAATAGTACTTACCTACTACGTACAGAAGTCTCTCTCTAACAAAACTGTCGTTCGGGTCCGATCACCGGACGGAGCGCACCGAATTCGACCGTCTTTCTCTATCGCATAACACGTGCTTTTTCTGGTTGCTGGCTAAGGGTCGCGGTTGATTGCGGGGTCCTCAAGACCGTGCGGTGAAATCGCGGAGTGAGCCACTCTTGCTTCCGGCGTTTCTTTGTGTGTCTGTCTGGCTGTGATTTTACCTCAGGCCTCAAATCTTTTAAAGGTGTGATGTGATTTTGTTTGATAAAGAGTACTTACTTAAGCCGAATTGTACCTATAGTTGCTGGAGGTTTGGTTATTGTGAAAGTTCCGGATTATAACTGCTCGATTCCCTTAGGCTGCATTCAATATAATACATATAAATAACCAAACAAACATAACCCTAAAATAAACAATTTCTGTAAAAAGTTACCTTTGCTACGCACATGTTCACTTGTGGTTATATATACGATATGGTATTATAATGCGGGGTGAGTTACTTCCAGTTATCGTTAGCTATATATCGTTAGTTATCTAGCTACCGTTATCCACATACCAGAAATGTTCAGTTTTGCCAACTTTGGTTGAATATATTGTAAGCGTTTAAATATTATCGGAATACAGGATTTTAACGGATTTAATTTACAAACGTCCTTGTCAACGCCATAACTTATATAGGGTTATCGAAAGTTTAGTTACGAGAACCTCATTGTTGGCAAGGCTGCGAATTCGCAATTGCGTTAATCTGTAAATTTATGCGTGATTACATTTGTAGTTATATTTATGAACGGTTGGACTGTTGCCAGACTTGAGTTTTATAATTGTGCGTGCTATTCACATAAATCGGTTAACCTAGCCCACAACACAACACATTCGAGCCCAACTCCTTAACGGTGCAGAGATCGCTAGATAAGCAGTGTTTAATGTAAATAACCACATATAACGTTCTATATTACTATGTATCTCTCAGTGAGTGGGAAACTATTTGCGCACTGCACTATTGTAATTTTCGCTTGGACACACCATTTTCAAAACCCACCCGAAAAGTTAATTAATAGCGGATATTGAATGCTTGCGAATATTTGATCTTTTTCACGAGAATACTTTCAGAAATGCAATCTGTATAGGAGAACAGACCTACATACGAAAGCATATTTGCCTAATCTGAAACGGAGACGCTTTCTTGCTTAAAATAGGTGCAATTATTGCCTTAAGTTAGTACATATTTATCAGTCAACCACTGGGTAAAACAGAGACTTTAGTTGGTTAAGGCTTAGTAACAATCGATGGTAAGTTAAAAACCGGCCAAGTGCGAGTCGGATTCGCACATGAAGGGTTTCGTACCACCGTCGTGCAAAAAGACTCCAATGTTTCTTGTATTTAATTCTTGTTTTAATTTTCTTTTTTTTTATTTGCTGGTCTAACGGCAATAGCGGCGACATATTCTGTGAAAATTTCAAGTTTCTACCTATTACTGTTCCAAAGCTAGAGCCCTGTGACTCACGGACAGACGGACAGACAGCGGAGACTTAGTAATAGGGTTTCGTTGGTACCCTTTGGGTACGGAACCCCAGAAAAAACTGCATGGGTATCAAGTATCATCTTATCTGAATACGAGTAGCTCGCTGTTACAGTAGGTTGTATAGTATTTTGACTGTTTTTAAAAAGTTAACCACATAGATATAACCGCAGCCAACTGTATCCATGCGATTTCCGTTTCATCATTGTTACCCAACAGTTGTGCATCAGGTGCCATAGTTCAGGAATTAATTATTGGCGAGATAAGCACCGCCCGTGGTTAGATCTTATCGCGGGCTCTATCCGACCTCCGCTATTGTCAATTGCAACAGTGCTCTGAGGCTCTCAAAATTTCATATCATTATCGCGTAACACTAACTCCATTATGCTTATTTTACTCGCACTTAGGTAGTACTTTTTTTTTGCATGTAATGATAGTAATCAGTACAAGTTAAATGTCAAAAGGCGATTATCGTGGTCAATCCACGTGATATCACTAGTCAATCTTGTCCAGAAAGAGTCCCAATGCTTGACTAATGTTATTAAACATTTGGACAACTGAGTGTATGGCTTAATATTTTGGCCACCATTATCTTTTCTCTGCCATCAAAAGAAAATGCGTATCAGGGGTCGGATACCCGTATTTCCTCCATACAAAAATACCGGTATTTTTTCCGTTCTTTGGTTTATTATTTCTATTTTAAAACGGACAATCTAATAATACGGAATCATTACTAAGATTGAATGAACCCTACATAAAAATCATTCAAAATAGTGGGCTATTTCGGAGTTTACCTAACTCGTGGTTTAATTGAAAAACATTTACAGCAAGGCCTGAATCTGTTTCCGCTCGGTTTAATAATTGCATACATACGGCTAAACATCTCCCTGACATTTACCTTCTAAACCGATACTATGCCCTGCCAAAGTCAAGTTTGAGATCCACTGCTTACATAACTAGGTCAATATTACGATCTGTCAGATAAACATCTCGCCATGCAAATACCGTGACTGATTCAGCGAAGCTCAAACTTCTTAGCGGTGAAAGTGCTACCGTATATTAGTTTAATCACCTCGGAATTAATCTATGCCAATGAGATAAGACACCTGTTTAAAAGGGCCGATTGGTATCTACAGGCGGCTACACACCTCTAATTTCATTTGATCCGAAAGTTAATTAATTTAATTACTTATTAAAAGTAAAAGCTACCGAATGTCTCCAACTGACCGCCTGACTATTCATACATCTGTGGCATGAAATTTTACTACTAAAGCATAAAGTATAATCTTAATTTGAAAAATAAATAACCTTATCGATGGTTTCCTAACCGACCCCGGTTCGGTCCTCGAGCATAATAGATTTCTCTAGGTTAATGTCCAGTACTTAGTAATAACGAGATGTCTATCTGTTACTGTGTAGTTAATAAAGAACACACATATTCAGTCTAATTTGTAGACTTGCCACCTCTATTGGTATAATATGAATATTATAGTAAATTGTGACAATTTATGACCGAATTTATGAATAGTCTGTTGCATTAATGCTCTGAGTATTTAACTGTAAACCGCTTGGCCTTTCTAAACCTAAACCTTAAAATGGACGCTTTTATGGCCTGTCTGACAATAGCGCACCTTATGAAAATATGTTAATAATTATTAATAAGTAATAGTATTCTGTAAGTAATTGACTATTATTGACTTTTATGTATATTGTGTGTATGCACTAGAGCCGCATCCTGTTGTGTGTGACTGCAACGGTATATTTTATAGCTTATAGCGTAATAAAATAGTAATTTTTACTACAGAACCTATTATTAATTATCAGTCAATTTTTATGGATCGTTGATCTTTAGTTGAATATACCCAAGTGGAAACATTGGCGGGATATTGACATTTATGCTTGTAACATTTTACAAGTAATGTCGTACTTACATTAAGCCTAAGCTACGGTTTAACACCTTAGTTCGCTTTGCAAATCAGCGCGTACCTAAAACATAGATTCCTTAATTGACAGACAATTAATAACCATTAAACTGCTATTGCAACAATAAATTGAATTTGTAAATAACTCGGTAAACAGAGCACAGTCTCTGACAGCCGAAGGCTAGCAAACGTACCTTTGAAACGTAAGAGAATTAACTGGAATATAACATTACTTGCAATTTCAGTCTTAAGCCGGTCAGATAAGAATCAATATTGTTTACATTTATGCGATAAATTAATGCGATCAAGTACTAAATAGTCAATTTGGACTTGACAATCCTAACTGTCGTAAATCCCTGTTCTAGTTGGTCGATTCCCAAATCAATAAAGGTGACTATAAGGTTAATTTTCAATAAAGCTTTTTGGACAGATTATATTTACTGAGGAATGTATTCTTTTATACATACATTTTATTGATTGATTGCATTAGTAGACTGTCGCGAACAATTAGGGGTTTGCTGAATTTCGAAATAAGGGTCGTGATCTACGAGTATCGTAGTCATACATGTACGTATAGGGATTTTTTTTGTGTTTTATGTCTGTTTGTTGGCTTGTTTGTTTTTTTTTTTTGCAAAAACAATCGGGCTAATTGCCATGACATTTCGTACACACATGTACCTTTTTTTTCGAAACTGATATTCGGAACTAGTTAGTAAATTTCACTGATTCAGAATATACATATATAATACAAATATATATTCAACTCGGCTTTGAAAAAAATGCAAGATGTGCCCCATTTCCTTATGGCGGCAGAGGTGATAACCCCGGTTAAATTAAAACATGATATACCTTTAGATTGCAAGTTTTTCTGACTTTAGAAATAGGATTTGGTCTTTAAAGGCTTTGTTATCAATCTGTTCTTCCATGTCATTTTATCATTATTTATAAAGAAAGTGTGACAAATTGCATTTTAGGGTCATAAACGTGCAGGTTACATACGAGTAATGTCACGTATTGATGGATTAGATATAGTGTAACAAAGAGTCAATACAGCTGTCAGTCCTTAGTTGTTATGCAGCGCGCATTTTGCAAGGCCGGCGAGCCGATGTGGGCAGCAGTACTTAGCAGCAAAGCCTAGGCCAATTAGGGTACTTGCAACGTTAATGAGTACCGGCTGTTTACCCGAGATATACAAAGTCTTAATAAGTAAGATTGTCAGTCTATTCTCATACACATACGAGTAATAAAGATAGAACCACTTAACTGCGCTAAATGTTGTCACTTACTCGTATGGGCTGCCTAGCGTCACTATTTAAAAATAATTGCCAAATCTCAGCCATACAATTCTCAAACGTGTTATGATAAAATCGTAAAGTTGTTTTTCGTATTTCAATTCACCCCAACCCAACTTTGTCACAAAACCGTCTGGAAGCCCTCGTCACATACTTAAGTTTTAGCTGTTTCTCTCATTGAACATGGTATAAGTTTAGTACCTAAATATTGCTAGTAATATTGCGAGTGTGCGAATAGCCGTAGATTTGCCGTAGTCGGGTAAAAAGCGGCTCATCTTGCGGCGCGCGCGCCGTTCAGTCTGCGCGGGTCACACTGATTACCCGACTTTATGGCGTCCCCGGTTATTTAAGGCCGATTGTGCACACCAACGTGGGCCATTAGCAATGGCGTCAATTCTACAGTTCTAATGATGTCGTGATATATTTTGAACGTTTAAGCCTTTTCAGGGTAATGCTATCGGGATTGCAGTTGCATAGGAAATGCATTAGTCTTTTATTACCTGATACTCGCGTGAGAGTAGCGTATACAGCAACGGTACGAAAATAATCATCGTCGTTAACTTTTCAGTGTTCAATTTTCTCTGCTGGATCTTCCACTCGTGTTTTGTTTACGACAGCTGCGCGATACGCCACGACGCGACACACACACGACAGCTTTTCTCTTTACTTGATCCTCAACTTTGCTGCTTTCTGTTTTGTATTATGCTCATAATTATCTTGATCACAGAGGGGAACTCAATGAGCTCGAACTAACCCTTGAAATAGGTACGTAAAAATCTACCCGCTATGTGTGTGTTTTTATGTATGGAGCTTTAAGAAAAAGGCAAATAATTGTACGATGTCAGTCCTGATTACGTGAAATGATAAATACTGCTAGCTGTCTACCGTGTTTTGTCTCTAACTCATCAAAACTCGTGTTATTAAAGCCCTCGGCTTCGTCTCGGCCTTGTAATAGACACTCGTTTGTAATTCCTTACTTACCGCCCTAGATACACAATGTACTATTTCAAAAACATGAATAAAAAAGTTTAAGTTGTGTGAAAAGAATCATGGGAGTAGTTTGTCTAATTAACCCTTCATATACCTTTGTTCCGTATCTGGCCCAGTTAAATTGAATTATATTTAAAACATCCAAGTTAATTTTATAAAAGCAACATTTTATCAGTGTCATACGACTCATACGAAAGGTTAATAGTAGTACTTTCAAATGTTCTATTAAAAAAAATGTTGAGCATGCTTAGAACCTTGTCATTTGTAAATCCTTTGAATCCAATTATAGGGCTTTTAAAGTAAATTAGTCCTCGCTACTTTGTTTCTATAGTTTATGAAGGGGCCAACATTTTCAGAGATCTTTTGCCTATTTTAACTTTGTCTTGTCAATATTTATGTCTACACTTGGATGATCCGGTACTTGGCTAGTATCCTAGTTCTTCTATACGTAGGTAGACTTGAGTCTGGGATCAGCTGATTTGTATCTTAGCCGCGTTTCTAACGCCAGAGCGAGGGTGAGTTATGTGCCGTCTCGCTTACTCCACCGCGTAAGCGCATGAAGATGTATTGATCCAGTTTTCTGTTTTATCTTTGTATTTTGCTGGAATTTACTGGCCTTAATTACGAGTAAAGATATTAACGGTGATGTTATCTGGGTTTCCTTATTACAGATCTAAAGAAGTCTATCCTTTAAAGGGTCCTATCTATAATTTGTATTGTATTTCTATCCCTAAGGCATAAAGCGGGTTGTTGACATTGACTCCTGCTGTATGTTTCGCTGTCATTGGGTTTAAATGTAGCTAAAGTATGTGGTTATTTATGAACCGATTTGGGCCGAGTACATACCTATAGATGGCCAAGCGAGCGCGAGGGCAGATAGTTACGAGGCTGGCAACCCCATTTCACGCGGAGGTATGTATAGTGCTTTTCTCAAATAAATTAAAAAAACTCCAAAAAATCAAACTTTATTTTCTAGAGACACTAAAAATAAAGTAGACAAAAAATAGAATTACAGAATGAAACATTTTCAATCTCCTTTCCAAAAACTGTTTCAGTAGGTATATATTTTTACGCGAATATTTAAATGCAATATTGTAAATGTGTAGTCTTGAAGTTAAGTTTGCAATTTAAAATTATTGGAAATTGTTTATGGCAATGTTGTATGAAATTCCATTAATGCCAAGTGTCAAGCCGCACCGGAAACTTAGGTACCTGGCGGCCTATTATTAGGCACGTAATGTCAACATTTCATTGCATGTTTGAAAAAAATGTATTCCTTAGTTAACTATAATTTTGCTTTGCTAAACGCTCACGTACACATGTTTAAAAACAATCGCGTGCCTTGCTTTGATTGATATTGCTAAAATATCGCATTTGTAAAAACTGGGGTTTGTAAATAAGTAAGAAAAATCGGATTCTCAATTTCATACATATTTCCATTTAAATACGTGATTCAGTCACACAAAAAAATGATAATATACGCGTAGAGTATTTTTTATGTCCCCTTAAACCATTGCATATAAATATAATCTGGGGCCACGGCAGTGCCCCCGCCAAGTCGAGCGCTAAGCAAACACTGCCGTACCATCCTTTACTGGAACCATTTCGCCGCATTTTCAGGCCCCTATTTGAGAACCTCTGGATAAAACCAGAAAGCAGAAATTTTCGTCATCCAGTAAGCTATAATTACATACTTAAAATCCAAAATTTCAAGTCTGTAGGTCATTTAGTTCCGAAGTTAAGCGAAAGCAAAGTTTCGCATTTATGACACTCACTCACTCATGATCATCAGAATAAAACTATTACTTCCCATAAACTCAAGTGAAAACTATAAAAACTAGGATAATCGAAGATCTGGAGTACATGGTGACCCTGATTATAAAAAAAAAATACTCCTAAAAAGAAAAAAAACTGTGTCAAATAATAAAATCTAATAAAATAAATCAATATGCCTACGTTTCTACAAAAATAAGTGAAATCCCACCAAAAATATTCTGTAAAAAACTAGCCAAGTCTCGATGGAGCTGTTTGTTTGTCTCTAAAAAGTCATGAAATCTAGACAAAGTCGTGCCAAGTCTAAGGTTCCTTACTGCGATTTCTTTATTATTATAGTTAATGTTGTGTGACTTGGCCGTGTGAACATTCTTTATACGTTAGTGGGTACAAGTCAATTTTGTTTTGTACCCTTGTGTACCCTTCAATGGCCAAGTCATACAACATTAACTATAATAATAAAGAAATCGCAGTAAGGAACTTTAGACTTGGCACGACTTTGTCTAGATTTCATTACTTTTTAGAGATAAACAACAGCTCCATCGCGACTTGGCTAGTTTTTTACACAATGTTTTTGGTGGGATTTCACTTATTTTTGTAGAAACGTAGGCATATTGATTTATTTTATTAGATTTTATCATTTGACACAGTTTTTTTTCTTTTAAACGTATTAATACAATTTAAAGGCATTCAGACAGTCTAATATAAACTCAAGCTTAAAACACTTGTATTTAGTTAAACATTACTACATTTAGTAGTCATGTTACGTTGTTTTGTAGCAAAGAAGTTGTGTATCTTTTACATTTGGCAGGGTAGGACCAAGTAGGACTCGTTAAGCTTCGGTTTCACTGGCGCGTCTTTTTTGCCGTCGCTCTTCAATCACGCGCCCACGTCGCTCGGCGGTTGTTAATTAAAATAAATTACGACTGCGATCGATGACGCTGCCGATGTGAGATTAGAAACGAGGCTTAAGCTGATGCAGGGAAGTTCGCGGTAACGGTTTTTAGTATTGGCTTTTGATGCCTGCTGTGCTACAGTAGATCCATGCTGAAGTTGCCATTTTTTATTACAATACCCGATGTGGTATTTTTCACCCTTCATTTGGCAAAAAATACAGAAGGTCCATAATTCAAGCCTCGCCGGGATTCTATAGTAACATACGACTGGAGGAAAAAAATGGTCAAAGAGTTTGTACACTGTGGTGTACGTTACCAAATTAAAGCGAAGTCGGTTTATATTGGAAAATTCCTACAAATTACAATTTGGCTTTTATAAGGTTAGTCATAGAAATATATTGAGGTAGAAGGAAAACGTGTATGTACCTCGCGTGCGCACGCCGTTAATTTCAGTTGCCGTCAATGTTATTATCAGATTCGAAAATCTGATAATAAAGGTATAATTAATTGTTCAAATACCACCAAACGAAATGGAAAATTTATGTTTTCCATCACTAAATTACACGTTGGGCATCAAACGCCAAGCGAATAACCACATTTTTATCCGACTGCGGCGAAGCCCAAAGGAGGGTAATGTGTTTGACCTGTATGTATGTATGTATGTCCGTTCCTGTGTCCGCTCGTAACTACTCAACGGCACAACCGATTTTGATAAATGATACATCATTGGATTCGTCTTGATGGCGCAAGTGTCACTGGGTAACAAACAAACACATAACCCTCCTTTGGGCTTCGCCGCAGTCGGGTAAAAACGTTACACGTTTGGACTATTTCCTTCTATCTCGAAATATTTCTGTGAGGTTAATAGTCAACTCGAATATTTTCTCGTAGTTCCATTAAAATAAACATTTTTAAACTTATGTTGAAACTATCACCGTTTAATAATAGGTATTTTGTATATACTGAAAATGTACACCATATCAGATAAGTTACAAAGCTACAAATGAGCTCGATGCGGAAAAGCCTCTAAATGAACCACTCGAACGAAGCCAAGAGGTAAACCTAGCTCTTACGAAGCAAGCGTGAAACCGCGGTGCTTGTTTACTCGAGTTATCTTAATCCGTAGTTAAGTCGAACGCCCACCGCTACTGACAGAGCTGCTAGGACCGCCATCGGTTCAGACACTTTGAGGATAATCTTAACGACTTCCCGTTTAGTTTTAGGTGAAAGCATTTAAACGTTGGTGGCTTTCCATTCTAAAAATCTTCATCGTCTTTGCGCTTTACGATGTACCAAGACCCACCTATGTTTATCATATATAGGTAAGTCTATAGATGATGTAGTTAACGTAAAATACCCCTAAAATGTATATTGCTCTTCATAGAAATCAATGACACGAACAAATGAACTAACGAAACTAACCAGACCTTGTCTGTGCAGCGTGTTTCCTGACTCAGTCTTAAGCGTAACATTTGCTTATTTTATATTTAAGTTAAAATATGTCAGCCGTCAGGTATATATAACAGAAACCTACGGACTGCGTATGTGGGTTCTTCATTAGCCGCATTAAACTTTACGAACAAAACATCGAAGAGAAATGCACGTGTCATTATCATGTTCTAGTTGGAACGGGACTCTTTACAAATAGCGAGAAAGTTTTAATGACGCTTATTGATTCTCCAATAATGGGTTTGCTCCTATATTAAACATGTTGGCTTGCAAGTACGAGAATGCAAATAAGTAGGAAAATAGTGTAAAATTTATTAGGAACTAGCTCCTGCTGTCGGTTCACTTGTAAGTTTTCAATATGGCTAATCGCTAGTTTGAAATTCTAATGTTAAGTGTAGTTTCTAGTGTTAATAACATTAAAGGGAATCTAAAGTTAGGCTAAGAAAACTTTAAGCTTATGTAACTAAAATCGATGAAAACTGTCTTAAAATGCACTAAGTACCTGCTGTTCAGAATTTAAGCTGATCCATGTCCAATTATTGTTTTGTTACAAATGGTTACCCTACTATTCTAAACACTAGAACCTAAAGTTCTGCGAATTGGAACAATCGTTACTATCTAAAGTAACGCCTACGCCTTTCACAATAGAGCTCATATTACGACTGTCGTTGGTCCGATTTATGATAATTTAGATTATGATGTTTATGTATGAAGTAATTTTAGGTAAAGCTCCGGGCACCAGATAAGTTACTTATCTGTACAAGGCGTGATTAAGTACAATTAAGTTTATCTGAGCTGTAAGATGGAGTTATGTTATTTAACTTGTTACTTTGCTATCATATACATACTGGTATACCACCTTATAGTATAACGTATGAGACGTATAAAAGTGAAGAAAATGTTTGTACTTATACTTCGCATCGGACGACGGAGTTTCTAATATGGCTGACTTTGCCTTACAATACTCCTAATGCTGATGTTTTTTAATCTTATACAGGTAGAACAAATCAAGTTATCAATATTAAACTTTTAGGGTTAAATCCGTCTGTTTTCTCAGTTTCTATGAATGGCGTCGCTTGCTGTATACAATATAACAAATTGATCGTTATTGTCATACCTAAATAGGAGAAGGATCAGCACAATCCGTCAGCTATTGTCTGGCTGGAAACGTAAACTTTATCCACATTTCCTCCAACAATACAATTTATCATACAGACCACGCTTAAAATTTGCATGTAATTCCTATTGCCCCATTATACGGCCTATTATCCGCCGGGCTAACTTGAACCTTTAAACTGGATACACTGTTCCACCTGCCAAAGAATACAAAGGTCAAATTACGCTGGTCACTCACCAATAAAGTTGTCAGTCATACTGATAGACAAGTAAGGTCATACTTTCGTAATTTGGATGATTTGTGATCTATTATGTGTATGTCGAATCGTTAAAAAAGAACTGATTGGAAATGTAAGTTGCGCGCTGTATGAAAAAAAAAATAGTTAAGTTTTGTAACATGACGTTAGAATAGTACATTACACAACTAGGGTGGTAAAACAAAGAAAGGCCGAGATCGAGAAGCTGCAAGCGAGGGACGTAAATATGCGACCGAGGGCTTTCATTACCTCCCGTGTCGTGTATGGCCAGGTGTGGCATAAATTATATTTCGCGCCACGATTTGCGTCAATGATGATAATATCATTGGGTGTTTATTCAAAAAATATGTTTTCAGTGTTGATAGACGCGAACTTTAAAGTACCTAATCGGAGTCGGAGTCTGATTTTGGTAGCACTGGTGGCAGCCATTTCATAGGCTAGTCAGACGGTAGGTTCTCAATTTCTCATAGTTGCAAAACGGAGCACAAAATACAATATTATTAGCGAAAGCCCTTTGCCAGAGACATGTGACGTCATGCAAGAGAGAGATAGCAAAACTACGTCACGGCACCGATGATGACGTCGCGCCCCGCCACTACAGAAGCTTATAAAAGAAGCTGTCAGCCTCATTTTCGCCCTCTTTTTGCTCCTGGACATCGATTGCGACACACCACCGGCGTGAGAGTGAATTTGCATACCCATTTAATTTAATTTAACTCAATTTGATCATTGTTATTTAATCTCTTGTAAAATAAATTGATTTTATTGTGTGTTTAGCCTATTTTCTTTTAAAAATCACTGGCCATCGCTTATTTCAGAAGTGGGATAGGCTCCATTGCCTATCTTGCCTAAGAAAAAAAAGCGTAAAAATTGCTACTACGAGTAGCGAATGAATCACAATGGCCGATCAACATAGAACTAGGAATAGGACTAGGAATAGGAGTGATATGATTTCAGAAACCGGCGAGCTGCAAAACCAGATTGGCCTTATTCTAGCGCGACTACGCTCGTTAGAAAATGGCACAGCGACCCCATCCAGCAGTAACAGCACGCCGGCGCAGCTGCCGCCACAATCCCACGTGGCAGAACCAAGACCTGTCGCGGAGCCTGTCGGTGTCACGATCGCTCCCGGGCCTCAACCTCTCGGGTCTCCACCTCCCGAGTCGAACGTAAGGCCAGCGAGTCACGCCGTCGACCCAACTGAGAGGCTGATTGGAGCTCTCAGCGCCCTAACCAAAGTAAGATCTAACCAGTATTACATTTCAAATTTCGATCCTAGCTTGCATGATATCGATTCTTGGTGCGAGGAGGTCGAAAGAGCTCGCGAAATAAATCGTTGGAGCGACAATGAGTGCCTTGCCAGAATAGCTAATTGTCTAAAGGGAGACGCCCGTTGTTGGCTTAATGAATGGGTTACTAACGACCGCAGTTGGTCCAATTTTAAATTAGAATTCAAACCCCTCTGCGCACGAAGAATCGATGTTGCCGATATTCTTTATAAGGTTATGTGCACTAACTCTGATTCTTTCACGACATACGCTGAGTATGCTAGGCGATCGATATTACGTTTAAACATTGTCAAGGGACTTAGCGATGAACTTGCTGTTGCGATCGTCATACGTGGTGTAAATGATCCTCAGATCCGTGCTGCTGCGTCTAATGCACAATTGACAACTAAAACGCTGGTAGATTTTTTGTCAATATACACAAAGCCTAAAACTAGTACATCACGTAACGTTGTGCATTTGCCGCAACGCAAGCACGTCGAACAAAATAGTCGAAAACGTGGATACGATCAAAGATCATTTACATCTACCCGTGAGTTAAAGTGTTATTCGTGTGGCGATACTGGTCACTTGCAGCGATTATGTTCTAAGCGTTTTAAAAGTGAGTCAAACGATATCACTGCGGGTATAAAAACTGTACCAGTGTTGCCCGCGACTAATACTAGCACAGATAATAAAACAGGTAATGCCGATATGCGTACGAAGAATATTGTATGCACTTATTGCAAGAAACCGGGTCATGACGTCGCCCGTTGTTTTACTAAGCAACGAGCAGAATCACGTAACAAAAACAACGTGAACTTTTGTCGGGAATTAAAAGGTTCATCAAATGACAGCGACGTCACGACAGCGGTCATACAGGGGATACCGGTTGACGTTTTAATAGATACCGGGTCCCGCGTTTCGCTTATTTCCGAATCTGTGGTTAAGCATTTTAACTGCGCTCGAGTACCCACCAAACAAGTTTTGCGCGGTATAGGTGATCAAAATGTTGAGTGTACTAGTTACGTAACGTTGGTAGTCGAGTTTAACGATATTTCTTTAGAGGTGGATTTGTTTATTGTAGGTGATTGTTGTATAAGTGTACCCGTGCTTATAGGAACAGACGTGTTAAATCGTGATGGCGTAGCTTTCATTAGAGTCAACAATCAACACTGCATTACGCGTATTCCCAATTCAAGTTGCGATAAGGATGTTATGCTCGTGGATTCAAGTGAATTACCGATTGTAAATAGTCCTCTCGAAGGTGAAGATCGTAAAAAGTTGCTCGAAATAATCGAGGTATTTAAGGATTCATTTATTGTTGGTACCGCGGCGACTACAGTCACGACCGGTAAGATGCACATTGAATTAACGAGTGAAACGCCTGTTCATTATAGACCTTATAAAATGTCTTTTGACGAGAAGGTTCGGGTGCGCGAAATTGTAAGCGATTTGTTAAGTAAAGGAATCATTCAAGAGTCCGAATCCCCATACGCGAGCCCGATAATTCTTGTCAAGAAACGTGATGGCCAAGACAGAATGTGTGTTGATTACCGTGCGTTAAACTCCATAACGGTAAAGGAACGCTTTCCATTACCCCTGATTGAGGATCATATTGACCGTTTAGGGACCAGTAAATATTTTACTTGTTTAGACATGGCGACTGGTTTCCACCAGATAGCTTTGGAAAGCGATTCAGTACCGAAAACGGCTTTCGTTACGCCTGAAGCACATTTTGAGTTTTTAAAAGTTCCTTACGGCTTAGCAAATGCGCCCATAGTATATCAGAGAATCATAACGAAGACCTTAAAACCCTTAATAGAAGCCGGCAAGGTCTTGATTTATATCGATGACGTACTTATTTTAGCTTCCACAATTCCCGAAGCTCTCGAAAACCTGCGCGAAACTTTACAAGTTCTAGCTTCAGCCGGATTCTCCATTAACATGAAAAAAAGTACGTTCGTGGCCACAGAAGTTGAATATTTGGGTCGCATCATATCACAAGGTCAGGTTAGACCGAGCGATAGAAAGATTAAAGCATTACTTGACTCACCTGTGCCCACGAATGTACGACAAGTACGGCAATTGCTGGGTTTGGCGGGTTATTTTCGTCGATACATACCCGAATATGCGTTCAAAACGGCTAGTATAGCTAAGTTAACACGAAAAGGCGTACCTTTTGTATGGGGTAAAGAACAGGAGGAGGCACGTAAATATCTAGTAGATTGTCTTACTAACGAGCCTGTGCTAGCAGTTTTTGATCCTTCCTTACCAACCGAATTGCACACGGACGCAAGTTCAGTTGGCTACGGTGCGGTACTTTTGCAAGAACACGATGGCAAGAAGCGGCGAGTTGTGGCATACTTTAGCAAGACTACGCAGGGCGCAGAGTCACGTTATCACTCTTATCAATTAGAGACACTTGCGGTTGTTAAGGCCCTACAGCATTTTCGCCACTACTTGCTAGGCGTGACTTTTAAAATTGTTACAGATTGTAACGCATTGAAGCTAACTGAACGAAAGAAAGACCTTTTGCCCCGCGTCGCGAGATGGTGGATGTACATGCAGGATTTTAACTTCACAATTGAGTATAGAAAGGGAGTCATGATGCAGCACGCGGACTATTTTAGCCGAAATCCTGTTGACATCCACCATATCGCAAAACCCAAGACTTGGGCACAGATGGCACAATCCGCGGACGATGAAACTCGTAATCTTATCGACAGGTTAAATAACAACGAATTAGATTCCACTCGATATACCGTTCATAACGACTTACTGTATTACAAATACTCTGTGACCGGTGAAGACGTGAGAACTTTATGTTTTATACCCAAAGGTCATAGATTGAGTCTTTTACGAATATTTCATGACCAACATTGTCACATAGGTACTGACAAATGCGTAGATTTAATTCTACGTCACTTTTGGTTCCCTGGCTTACGAACCTTTGTTCGTAAATACATAGGACATTGTCTTATCTGCCTCTCTTCAAAAAGAGTTCCAAGAGCCCCTCATCAACCCATCTCATCGTGGCATAAGCCCGATACCCCATTCGATACCGTCCATTTGGATGTTCTGGGACCCCTTCCACCATCAAATAAAAACAAGTATGTCCTTATCATAATAGACGCCTATTCAAAATATTGCATGTTGTATGCACTTCCCAAACAAGACGCCACTGAACTTAAGCGCGTTGTATCCAACGCTATTTCCTTATTTGGATCTCCAAAGTTAATCGTCTGTGACAGAGGTCGAATGTTTATAAGTTCAAGTTTCAAAGATTTTGTAATTGATATGGGCTGTCAAATTCACTTTATTACTCCGGAAATGCACAATGAAAATGGGCAAGTGGAGCGTTACTGTCGCACTGTTCTGAATATGTTGCGGATAGAAGCTTCTAACAAGAAGACCCAGTGGGCTGATGCATTAGGGCGTCTGCAGCTTATAATTAACTGCACTAAACATAAAACGACACAAACATCACCGCTGCAGCTTCTTGTGGGCGTTGAGGGCACTACACCAGTCATCAGATCTCTTGTACGTGACGTAGCTCTTGATAACACGAAACCCAATCGGGAGGGCTTTCGCGAGTTACAACGACAACGAACTTCTGAATTACTTGATCTCAATAGGCAAAAGCAAGATACTTACGTAAATAAAAATCGTAAGGAAGCACGCATTTTCAATATTAATGAGATGGTATTTGTAACTAAATGCACACAGATGACTGGCAAACTGGACTCTGGAATGCGAGGGCCATATAAAGTGGTCAAGGCTCTACCACACGGGCGCTACGAGCTTCAGTTGTTGGGCGGGTCTTATGGTAAGACTACCCAGGCCGCTGCCGAGTATATGATTGCTTGGCGAGGAGAGTGGACCCCCGAGTCCTGCGCCACGTTTTTCGAATGTAAGTGTTGAACATTCGTTTTATTTTGCATTTGATTTCCCGACAAGGAAATTAACTGCGTAATAAAGTTCGGACATGCAAACTGTCTGTGATTTGTGGTTATTGAGCAACGTCCGGGCATGCAAACTGTCCGTGAGTTTTGGTTATGAGCGTTGAGCAAAGCGCTCCGCCGTGGCAATGGCCTGCATGTTTGGCCCGGTGTAGAGCATAGCGCTCCACCGAACAAACTATTTGTGTCGATGATGTGTGGTTGAGCAAAGCGCTCCCCGTTTATGTTGAGCACAGTGCTCCATAGAACCAACTGTTTGTCTATTATGGTTTGTGGTTGAGCAAAGCGCTCCCCTATATATGTGTGTTGAGAATAGCTCCACTGCTGATTAGTCAGCTATATTCTTTTATCATAACAAGGTTTCATGTTTATCTCATTTTAAACATAACTTTCCAGTATCACGTACGCGTGTCCATAACGTACCTAAAGCCAACTCATTCATTCAATCATTTATTTATTGTACCATGGCATTCATGTTTATCTCATTTTAAACATAACTTTCCAGTATGTTACCATAAAGTACTTAAAGCTAGCTCATTAATTCAATCATTTATTTATTGTACCATGGTAAAATACAAAGTTGTTTTACAGTATAAGAAGGTAAATAGTTGCTTGCAGTATGATACAATCAGAAATAAAATTAAAAGCAATAGCACTGTAAACAGTAAAAAGAAACCCATAACTTACAACAAAAAAAAAATAAGAAAAAAAACATTTGATTTGGCGTAAAGACATTCATAGTTATTTTTTTGTATTACAGCCGTTGACGAGGCCACTACAAGCTCGGATGGGATAACAACTGCTGAACCAACCACTTCAGCTGCAAACCGGCTGGGTCCACCAGAACGCGGCACAGAAGAGCTCACTGAACAAGCCTGCAGGCCTCAGAGTCCCGCCATTTCATCTAGAGAGTCAAGTCCTGTTCAAGCCATCTTACATGACGTGCAGATCCATCAAGCCGAATAAGAAGTGGCCGAGGGCGGCCACATGTCAGGAGAGGCCGTATTAGCGAAAGCCCTTTGCCAGAGACATGTGACGTCATGCAAGAGAGAGATAGCAAAACTACGTCACGGCACCGATGATGACGTCGCGCCCCGCCACTACAGAAGCTTATAAAAGAAGCTGTCAGCCTCATTTTCGCCCTCTTTTTGCTCCTGGACATCGATTGCGACACACCACCGGCGTGAGAGTGAATTTGCATACCCATTTAATTTAATTTAACTCAATTTGATCATTGTTATTTTATTCAAGAAAAATCGAACAAATAAAAACATCAATTGCTACAAGTAAGTTAAATAGGAATCACGTTTCACCTGAACACTGCTACTTCCTTATCTGTCACTTGACCATCATGGGCTGAAGCCGGTCATTACCATGTCAACGTTTGAGAACCACAGGCCCGCAGGTACCGACGTCCGCGGCGCCAGACACAGGTTTTTTTCCCATCCCTATCATTTGACAATCCCTTTGTGGGAATCCAACAAAGAATGGGATAATGTAAGAAATACGCCTACATCGCTAAGCTCAAGATTTGAGAACCGGCAACTTCAATATTACTACTATAATGGTTTTATTTTTTATATTTTGTTGGTGATATTGCGTACGTTACCTTACCGCTCATTTACTCGGCAGTCGAGCGAACGGTAATTTCAAAGAGAAATGTAACGTATTGGGAAGTAATAGCGATGTTAGGAAACTTTTTTTAACTTATGTATACATGTGGAAATTCAAACTTCAACATAGCGTTGAATTTGTTACTAATTCATCGTGACATAAGTAACAATATTGCAGTAGGTACTACCTACACTTACAACTGGGTAGACAAAGCCAAGAAGATAAAGTTCACTCAATAAACTTATTAATATTTAACCTGTTAATTAGCACTTGTCATTAAGATTTCACCTTGATTAAATTTATTCTAGTTACAGATTAAAACAACGAAGTCTGTGTTAGAATATTCGGGTCATACACGTTCAGGAAAACGGGCGTCTTTTCTGTGGACAAAACAAAAGTTAACGACTTGGGTACATTTTACTAATCCTTTTATCATACAGGTTTTAAGAAAAAGACGGTTTGTATAAGTGTATGAGGATCCAGTAAGAAAATTAGGCTTTAAAGCCTAACAATTTTATAATGTCCACAGGAAAGACGTATAACCTTAACTCATACTAAAAATATTTTTGACCCATTCTCAATCGATATTCTTTCAATTGTTTAATTTATTGATCCTTTTCTGAGATATATTGATTAAGTTTGAGAATGTTGAGCAATATGTATCCTTGACGTGGTATTTTGTGAATTGCTGTAACTATAGTAAAATTGGATGGTCGAACCTTTGACCAACTTTGCTCAGCAGGACTGTGTGAACGGGATTGCCAAATTTGCGAATAACTTTTGATGTATAAACTGTTTTTGAAAGCAAGGATTTGGAGTTTAAAATGCTTAGTACCTATGAAACAAGTCAATTTGGAGCATTAGAGCTTCTTCAGAATATTTGAATTGAAAGATCTGTTTATCTAGTCTGTGCGTAGCCTAGAAAATGAGTTTTAACGATTATGCAAAAATAAACAATATAATTAGCCATTAAACTCGGCTAAGGCAAATAATTTTATACTTCATACTTTGTTAGACCCCTTTTTATAGCGATAGTATAAAAGCACCGCCCATTAAGCATTATAAACAAATAAAGTATAGCTGCTTTAAGACTGTTGTAAAAGTGTTATAAAGTCTTAAGCATCGATTGTTGCAGTATTAGTGGGATTACTCGGATTCCCGCCCTATATGTCCGCCATCTTGCTTGCAAGTGTGTTGCGTTTACTGTCCGCTTTAAGTGTCTCAAATTTAGATACGTGAATTATTTACTTTATTTTACGAGCTGTATTAAAAACTCTCCGTGTGGGAGTTTCATTTTACGGTGTGTCTCGATTTGAGCAGCTTGTGGTCGAGCATTTTCTTATTAACCCCCCGATTTTAATGCAAAATATTAAACACTATACACTTGTTTAAAATTTCAAAACTCCTTGATCTCTTTTGTAGAGCGAATCATTAAGAACCTTGAATCATCGATAGAACGAAATACTTTTTTCAAAAACTTTATTTTAGAAATCTCATTGGTAGTTTTAGTTACCGTTGAAATGTTTGAATTAGTATTAAGAAAATCGGTCCATCTCATTAGTATTAGAAAGGTCACAAACCTGTAGGCTGTGTGGGTCTAGGCTAGACCAACACGGCTTTTCTCTTTGAATCTTTATAAAAGCTTACGCAGCAAAAACACAAATACTCCGCAAGTCAATAGAATTACCATTGAAATATGTAATAGCATAATGTTACCTAGAAAAACATGTAAAGCACTTTAGCTGTCAAACTGACGCGTAAATGGTAGGAGAGAAATCTCTTCATTGCCGGCTGTATAGGTATAGAAGGATGCTCTTGGTAGGTACAAAAAGCTAGGATTAGTTTAGTTGTTTCGATGTATGAGTAACACAATATAAATATATTTATTCTTATAACTAGGGTTCTGGATTATTTCAAGCCGTATTTGTTACTCTGTAAACGCGCACTATCTTTCTATTAGAAAATAATTCCAATAAATAAATATACAGGTTTGAAGGGTCTCATTGTATTAACAAAGTCGATGTCTTCTCGAAGTTTAGAGTCTGTTAATAAATAATTCCATAGTTCCCATCATTTTGCTGTGTTATAATGTTATATCTTTAATATGACTAAGTATTTTTTCTGTAACTTCCATGATAAAACTCATAAGTGAATTCTCCTTTGATCCTTGAACGAAACAGTCTTAGGACCGAACTGAACATAAAATAGCGTACAAATTATCACCTCGCCTACCGTCTTACTCGATAAACAACGCTATAATGCCTTATATAGCTTTACCACGTCGTCGTAAAGGAATAAAACTGGCGTTCCAGGGGTTAAAAAATGTTCAACCCCATTGTCCTAAGGGGTAAAACATTAACACGTCTTGGGACAGTTGGGCACGAAAGGGGTTTACTATTTTGCTATCGTTGATTAGTCGAGTTAACAGTGGGGTTTATTAGGTCATCTTTTAATATGTGTATATTGTAAAGTTGTTTGATTGCGAAACTATTTAACCTCTGATTTTTACTGGTATCTACCACTCATTATTAAACTGTCGATTTGATATACTATGTGCAGTTGCGATATGCTCTTTACCTACCCATTAAGTTTTTATTTAATATCGTAAGATATTGAGGTTCACGGAAATGTGGTGCAAGTGGTGCAACCAAGACAAATTATAAATCAATTTAAAAATCACCCGTCTAATGCATTTATAAACGCATAACTACATTTTTATGTTTGAGTGTACATTCCGAAACGTAGCCCCGGGTCAGATCCTAGCTTCATCGGAAATTTGTTCGAAAAAACTCCTCCGGCGCAGGTACAAAGCCCGTGACGAATAGGTAACAAAAGATGTAAAAACGACCGCCATTCTGAAAGATGCGCGAAATTGTGATGCGATGATTTTGTTGTTTGGTAAATTGATTTTATTTGATGTAGTTTGGTAATAACGGTATTTGTATTGTCTACTGAGAAACAGGAAATTTATTCGAAAATGATAATGGACTCTAACGTCGATTACATTACAGATTTTTTTAAATTTATGTTTATTTAATTTTTGATTCTCAGTTATAAATATTTGGTACAGTCCGTATAAAGATTATCATTTATCCAGTGTTGCCACTATGAATACATATTTTACAGTTGCAAAACTGGATAAATGGAAACCAATGATGCTACAATATTTCAAAATTATAAAGCATCTCCAAAAACGTATGAATATTAACATTACTAGCAAATCAAACCGCGAAATTAGTTTCACGTATAGTAACTTCACATCAATAGACAATCTCCAAAATCAAAACAGATAACACTAAAAAGTGGCCGTGAACCGAAATTAGACGCGATCGGGACGAGTTCCCGAGAAACAATCTACGCACGTGAGTAGAAACCTTTGCCTTTGCTATTAAAAATCCCTCAAGCCGCTCTATAAAAGTCATTAACTCTGACTGAAGATAATTGATGAACGTTACAGATTACTGCCTTGCTCTCAACACAGAGCAATCAAACAAAAATCAACTCTAAAGCCAAGTTGTTTAGGTTGGAATTTGAATATATTCTGTATAGAACATGCAGTAAAAGTTCCGTGTTGGGCGTTAGGCCTGTTTTTTTCTCTCATAGCATAGAACCTCCGGTATTATTATAAAATCGTCAAGTCCAAACCCCATTTTTGTTTCGTATGTGAAGTGTGACTGTGTGAGTTTTGGGCCGCAGGCGTGTTTTGAAGTTAGTGACATAAAAAAATGGAGATGTTGATAGCAAGATGTGCTTACGGCTAATGCTCGTTGGAGAGATAGTCACTAGTCAGAGTTTATGACAAAGAAGTTGAATCGACGAGTCCGCTTAGTTAGTTTGATACCTACTGACCTGCCAAGTAAGCTCGTGGGCTCGGATTTGATTCCCGCTTAGGACAAATGTTTGTGCGATGACTTTTTTGTATTTAAGAATTGATTTAGGTATATGTGTAAACATATAAGAGCTTATTATGGAACTTGGTGGATTTGTATAAAATTATTTTCTAAGTCTAAGTCAGGAATCCCTACAGGAAAACAAAACTACTTGTTAAAATAGTGACTCTTCGTCATTCAAGTCATACGCGGATGAAAGATTTGATCACATGCACCTTATATTAGCTAAACATATCTTAACCTGTATAGGTTGGTTGGCAAGCAAGCTAGTGAGGGTTATGTATGTACCGGGGTCTGAGACAGGTTGTTAGAAATCAACATATGAACTCACTCATAAATAATGTTTTAATATATTTTCATTTATTTGACGAATCACAAATAATGTAACATGACAGTTAATAAACCAGACCGTTATATGGATTCTTATTTTCTAGAGTCTTACATACTAGAAGATAGATACGTCATAGCTGGAGGTTAGTACCTACAAACGTGTCTAACTTGCTCTGTTTTCAGCACTTTCTTCCAGAGCTCGGAACCGGTATTTTGCAAAAACCCCGAAATAGCGCAATATTTGGAATTATTTTATGCTTTTTATGGAGCGGGTAATATTCGATTGCTCGATTAAAAAAATTAAATAATAAACCAAAGAACTACCAGTATTTTTGTATGGAGACAATAACCGGTATCCGAGCCCTGCTCTTTTCCATTTGTTCATCAGCCTCGCTATCCCATTCGCAAACAAATTACATTCAGATTATGCCAGGAGTACCTACGAGTATTTACCCGTGTATTTGTAGTATATACTTATTTATTCTTCAGAATACAGTCGTGTGAATACAGTGGCTGAGTTTCTGCACGGCAGCATAGTATTTTTCCTGTAACCTTCAATCTTGCCAAGTTCTTGGAAGAACGAGATCTGTATGAAAGAAACGCCTGTATCTGTCGTATCTCGGATTAAACCCACCACAAGGACTCATTATCGTCACTGCGCTCGCGCTCTACTGCCCTAATCTCAACCGGACGTCCTGTTTTTTATCCCCGAGCTTATAGTCAACTAAATAAAAGCGTTTGTCTCACATCCTCACTTATATATAATTGATGGTTGAATTGGGTGATCCAATCGAATAACATTTTCGAATATAAATATACATTTCGAGTAATTTTGTTTACTGGTTATTTAGAATGTTAAACCGCTCTGAGGAATTATCGTCTTATTTTTTCAGATTAGCAATATTTTTACCCGACTGCGGCGAAGCCCAAAGAAGGGTAATGTGTTTGAGCTGTATGTATGTATGTATGTCCGTTCCTGTGTCCGCTCGTAACTACTCAACGGCACAACCGATTTTGATAAATGATACATCATTGGATTCGTCTTGATGGCGCGAGTGTCACTGGGTATGAAGTTTGTTAAAATAAACAGAATGGCGGATTTTATGCAGTTTCAAAGTGCACCGCGGTCGGGTTTTTTTTAGTAAAAATGTGGTTATTTATCATTGGTACATGAACTTGTAAATTAAAAACGCCAACGCCTATAACAACCACATGTCATTTTGAGTTACAATTTACAATCGATTCACACCTATTAGTAATATGCTTGCAATAAAATACCTCTAACAATGTGAAGAACAATGACAGCTATATTGGTGCCAAAGTAGTTTCATTCATTCAGTCGTTCATCGTTGACTCGTTTACTCGCGATCTCTCGTCGACGATTAAACTCTTGCGCAGATATGTGCTGACCTTGCAGCTGCAAAACATGAAGGTGGCAATTTAGTTTTATATTTTCTTCAGTTCCAGAAAGAAGGGAAGATTTTCTGCAAAGAAATATTATTAACTTATGTTACTGGTGGCTTCCGTTTGTGGTAAGCTACATAGATATAGAATGCTTATTTTGATGTGGATACGTTTGACTAAAGTGTCAAATAATTTCGGGGACGGTTAGCATGCATTTTGTGTACATTTATGTTGGTGTCCTGCCAAAGTATGCGAATTAAAGCACACACACGATGAAAATGCTTTAGCTTTAGCCGCTTTAAGTATTAATGTGTATAATACGTTCATCAAGTCTACAGGGTATCCTAGTGTGACTCGATGTATGCGATGGTATACCTTCTCCAGCAGTCACGCTCCGCGTCGACGAGTTTCCACTGTCAAGTGCCGACAACCATTTGCGGTCGTTATTTTAGTTTCACCGCCATTAGCCCGTGCCACATGCCTAGGAAATGAAAGCTTCTGATCTGTGCCTTTCTTTTAATATTGTGAACCCTATATGAAGCATTTAATTATATACTTAACACTTTGAAGTCTCGCGCGTTTAACGTGATATTCGTTTGATTTACATTCAATTTACCCATCTACTGGTACGGTTGCTCGTGCTGTGGTCGTGGATGACTACAATAGTAGCAATGCCATTAGAGATAATACGCACGTAGAGATGCTTAATAAGAATTCGAGGGATAGATGGGATGGATAAATTGAAACTGGAAAAAAAATCTGGTATGTTTTACAATTTTGCAGCTATCCATATAAGTAATTTAAGGCGTAGTTGTCCTATATGACGGCCAAGAAGTAAAAAACAATTACTAATTTACATTAGCTGTCGTAAAACATACTTCACGCATTACTTTGTGGCGATAAAATGTATGACCACAATACTTAAAGCCATTTGAGGTTAAAAGTCGTTATTTTCTGAAGATGATGATAGTAAGATAACGCACTTATTTATGAACATAAAACTAAATTAAATGTAGTTTGAATACAATCTGTTTTTACCCGACTGCGGCGAAGCCCAAAGGAGGGTTATGTGTTTGACCTGTATGTATGTATGTATGTCCGTTCCTGTGTCCGCTCGTAACTACTCAACGGCACATCCGATTTTGATAAATGATGCATCATTAGATTCGTCTTGATGGTGCGAGTGTCACTGGGTATGAAGTTCGTTAAAATAAACAAAATGGCAGATTTTATGCAGTTTCAAAGTGCACCGCGGTCGGGTTTTTTTTAGTAAAAATGTGGTTATTCCGACAGTTTGTTACTAGTACCTTAATCTTGCATTACGAGTAGGTATATATTCAGACTTGTAGGCCAACTTTCAATATTGGTGCCATTTTTACGTTGTATTACTGATATTTAACTGTTAATGAGCGAAACCTATCCGAAGAATGGCTTTGAATCTTGTTTTGTACGAATATAATATGCAATTAGGCTTGACAAAATGCCGTTCCTTTTCCAGTAGCTGTTACGTTAACGGTCTTGAAATGTTTAGTACAGGTTTATGGAGAGTCTAGTACCTGTAAAATCCTACCTACCTATTGAGGAAGGCCCTGGGGCTCGATCAATCGATCAACTAGTTTTCCGAGGTGTTGAGGTTTGTAATCAGGTGGCGAACATATGAAATCATTTGTCAAATAAGGTAGAGATTATTGTAAGCCGTCATTTATGCATTAAAATGAATTATAACTAAACTAAAATAAATCAAACTAGAAGCCTAAACATACCATTACAGAATGTTACAAAAAAATATTGCTACTAACTAACATTAAGGGCCATTCCATATTTTATTTTCTTATCTGCTTATCAGAACAGAACAATCATAGGGAGAATAAGAGAAAAAAGTTGCTGATTTAAAAGTAAACATATGAAATACGTAATGTTTAATGGATGTGGAAATGTTTAGGAATTGCAAATGCTTAAGTAAATTATTTGTCGTATGTAGTTATTGGTCCGTTTTAATAATATTCAAGATCGACCACAATTATTGCCCATGTTCTACGTTTATCTTTATGAAAATAACAGTCAGCATGTTCAAATATGATGATTTGTATCGTGCCATAGCGGATATTACAGAATAAGTTCCATAATCAGGTTATGCCTGACCAAGACAGACTCTCCCTGACAACGATCAGCAAATAGCACAAATGCGATGGCTTACAGAGGCTGTGTTCAGACTTTGACAAACATCGCCATCTGTCATGCGCCTACGCGATTATGCACGCCAATATTATGTAGGTAACTACAAAAAGAAGAAAATTATAACTAAATATTCATTTTGTAAAACAATACCGAAGGATATTTATTTGACTCACAATTTATTATACAATTAACATGCATAAGCAATTGAATTAGCATAATTTTGATAAGTTGAATTGGTACAATTCGAACATTAATCGTGTTGTACCTTCAACGTTATCTTTCGTACAATGTTTTGGTTTCCCAAACGAAGACCTTTCTCCGTGTCATTGTTTACAATGTCCGGACAGTATAATGCCATGTTTTTGCCATTTTTTCACATAAGCTTCCCACGAAGAATGCTATAATAAATAATATTCAAGAATGGGTGATTAATTTCAGCCCATGGGAAAATTAAAATGCCTGTCTTGACGTCGAAAAGTTGTAAAGAAATTGCATTGCACTATGTGAGTTGTAAAATGGAGTTCCGGCTGATATTGCTCTGTAAATAACATTAATTAAATATGAGTGATACCTACCTACTGCTATAAACACGAAGCTCCGTTATTTATATGCGCGGTGGTCTCATATTTTTTGTTGATTTTCCCTGGAAACCGTTTCCGGGGAAAAAATAGTTTTTATGGTATTTAATTTATAAAGGTAATATTTTTGTTGGTCGGAAGAATTTAAAGTATTATGGGATGTTTATATTTGAATACGTAATAAACAATACATTCTTGTATAAATTATGTTTTTATTGTTACTGTTTGAACAACATATATAAGTTATTAAGTAATAACCTATTGGTGTTACATTCCATTTTGCAAAACTTTTGAAACATGGTTAGATAGGTAATTATGTGATCTTGGCTGATTCATCAATTAGAAATCGTACGATTTGTTGTGCGATTACAGTTTACTTATTACGGATTGAAGCTCCGAATAAAGTTCATTATTCTATTACGCAATATTCAATCTTGGGGACATTACGGTATCTATTATGTAGACTATAATAGCTGCATATGTTAGTTTGGCCGTGCGATGGAGATTAAATAAATAAATAACCTTGTCTATTCCACTATCGTCGCATGTAAATGACATTATTTCCTCTGGAATTCTAATGGTCTACCTATATTCTATCAACTTTTATCTCGTCGAATGCGCAAGCGTTTTCCATAATGCTACTAAATGTTGTGAAAGTCTGATGATACAATGATGACTAAAGTTTACTCAAAACAACTAGTATAGTGGATATAACTTTGGTGTCCGTCACAATACCTAGACCTAGGTATTTCATCGTTACTATTTAGGTACTATTTATTTGCTGCATCAGATTCTGAATATCTTTACGGTGTACGCTATCTTGACGGACACTAACTTTGTTTTTCTGTTCAGTTACTTCGCACTGACAGAAGACGTAATAGTCCCTTATCAATACTGTAAATGATATTGGAAATCCGTACTATATACTGTCGTTCCTTCTATGTATGCTTGTACACAGGATGGGTATTAAGTGAAAATTTATTGCACTGTGGCATGTGGTATACATTAACTGACACTGTTTTATTACTATGTGTTTTATCTCCTAAAGGCGAGTTTCTATGAGAAGCTTAGGTTATAATATAAGCTGCAAGATTTATCTAAGTTGAGCGTGGAATTGGTAACAATACGTCTCATTTATGCATTATCAAAACGTCTACTGCGTGTAGAGAGGTTATTAGGTATTACTTTCAGTACAGGGTGAAAAGAACGAATCTCGAATATTTGACTGATTCAGACAGATTCATATGAACGTTTAGGTTTTTAGGGTTCCGTACCAAAATGGTAAAAAAGGAACCCTTATGGTGCGACTCTGTCTGTCTGTCTGTCTGTCTGTCTGTCTGTCTGTCTGTCTGTCTGTCTGTCTGTCTGTCCGTCTGTCACAGCCAGATATCTCAGGAACTACTGCTGCTATCGGTTTGAAATTTGGAATAGTGTTAAAAGTCGCTAACCCGAGCTTATTGGACATAAAAAAAATCTTGTACCTTTTTTACTTTTTTTTTAAAGGGCTCCGTAATGGGATTTTCAAAATTGAAAGTAGGGCTTATATATCGAGTGGGGTATCAAATGAAAGAGCTTAATTTGTAGATTAAAATGCCATTTTTATTTTTTTTTTTAAATAAATAGTTTTTGATTTATGGCGAAAAAAGTTTAAGAAAATACCATTCCCCCCCTATTATCTCCGAAGTTACTGATCAGAAAAATGTGTCATAATTACCAATTATTAATGTCGTCCTAAATATTACAGGAAAAATATAACGGTTTTCCTCACTTGCACCGTTTTTGAGAAATTTGCAAAAATCATAACACATACTTATTTGCTCCTACTAAACTAATCGCCATACAGTTTTTCTTGAACTATTCATGTATCTACTTATTAGGATTATTATTATTATTAGGAAGACCGTTATATTTTCTCTTCCTAACTTGAATACTTTTTAAAAATTTACAAAAATCTTAACATATTAGTTCTACCCTCCCTACGAGAGCCATCTAGCGGAGAGTAGCAAAACTAAGCGATGATTTATTTCAGATTATATAAAAAATGTCTATTAAATACAATGATCACTCATCAGGCATCGGGAAAAAAACATAAAGTAACAATAATTATTAAAAACTCTATAATAGGAGTATAAAAATGAAATACCACTAGCGCCATCTAGGGACACAAATCTAAAATAAGGTAGCTTGTGGCTAAAAATGATACATGAGAACTAACTTAGTTGACAAACAATTATTTCAATCAGCCAATAACAAAAAGTAACGTTTAAGGGTGGATTTCAGAGCGTTTCAACCGCCGTCATCACCAATCCCGATATTATGATGACATCTTTTTAAAAATTACATAATTTTTGATCAAAACGTGAAAATAGTAGGTACTATTTTCTGATTTTATCAAAAGAATGGGATACATTCTTAAAGTGAATCGTCGAAATTTCGGGATTGGTGATGACGGCATTTGAAACGCTGTGAAATCCACCCTTAAATTTAAATTACAAGTAAAATTTACGCGCTATTTAGTATCAATAGATGTCGCTGTAGCATACGCTGCATCGCGCTGTTAAGATTTTTCCAGGTTGAATAGAGCTAAAGCGGGTTTAAGGCAGGGTTGCTGTTAGTCGTAAGGTTGGTCTACTTATTAGTTTATACGGAACCGTCGGTGCGCGAGTCCGACTCGCACTTGACCGGTTTTTTTTAAAACAGTATTGTTTTTAGATTAGGTAATTTTCAGGTTGTTGTCCTTCACATGGAACGAGGCCACATAACCTCGCTGTTCGGAGCTTCTGTGGTTCGGTGGTGTTGTGCTTCATTTAGATTTTCTTTTGATACACAAATTCAGCTGCAAAATCTGTTATTTTATCACTCGCCGTAGTCACACATTCGAGCGCCTTTTTCAATTGATAAAACAAACAAACACTCCATAATTTATACCGTGTTATGCTATAAAAAATAACGACATTACCCTTGCAATAAGCTGACGCGCGAGAGAAATCTGTCCGCAAATAAGTAATGGGTTTCAAACCTAAACCTAGCAGTTTAGTGTAAAATAGTAATTTGTAAGAGCTTGTACACTAGCTATTTAACCGACTTCTATGGCAATACAAGCTTTAATAAGGCGTTCGGACGTCGTTATAGGAAAAAAGTGGTCCTATAAGAAGTTAATGCATTGCAATTTAGAGTTATGGGACCACATAGGATGCCCTAGTTCCTAGGGCGGATGCTGGGATATTGATTATCAGTTGGGTGTCAATTCTATTGAAAGCCTGAGGGCGTGTTAATTATTGAATATTTTTTCTAACGTGTAATTTGCAATTTATTACTGTGTAAGGTAAACGTCTCAGTGTTGGTACGCTAATGCCTAATAGTCGACACCCAGCTGTCACCCCTATTGCTAATGTCTTAACGTTCTAAATGGCGACTCCAGGGACAGTGTTGAGCACTCGGACGTCTACCTTATATGCTGCTCGTTAATGGTGGTTTCTGACCTAGCTAATTAGGTATACAACTTTCCTACGCGTAGAACTTTTGTTTTATTAACTGTAGCCAATGATTGACCACAGTTTTAAATAATGTTAAGCGACCAGTTATTTACTCAGAAACTTAGTGTTACCTAAAAAAAACCAGTTGTTATTATCAAAAGGTTCAAAGTTCAATAAAGGCGCAGTTAATAAATATAATTTGCATTATATTTTACATCTCACATCCTTAAGTTTATCATCATCATTAACATCTATGATCATTACATTGTCTCTTTGGTGCTATTTTAACTAGAGTTTTGTGTTGTACCCAATATCATTGGAAGCTCATACATGATTTGCCTGAAGCTTAAGACCCGCTATCGGTTAGAAAGCTGGCAACAATCTCTGTTGGGTGTTTTTACTGCTTATTTATGGTAAAAGGTGAATAACGTTGAGTTCTCAGTTCACGACTGGGACTAGGTTAGTGTTTTAAACATTAGGCCACTTGTGTCTTGAAAGCTGGATAAAACACAAACATATCGCTAGTCTGTATAGTTTAATTATTAAAATTTAGCTGGACTATATTTCTTATATGCCTTAATTTGAGGAAGATCAGGACCATGCAAGCACGAAAGAAAGAAAGAAAGAAAATACATTTATTTATGACAGCAAAAGTTACAAATTAGAGAAAAAAAAACAAGAAAAAATAAAAAATCTCGCTGCCACAAAAAGGTCCCGCCTCAGCATAATGCCAACTCTAGAGCCGGCGCTGGTCTTCCGGTGGAACCAGACAGGGGCGACGTCAAGGCGAGTTGATTCGACCGTTCCATAGTGTGAGATATTTTGACGACTGGCTGCGACTCCGTTTGTCGCGCGACAGATGACCTGTAATTGAATAGAGTGGTAAAATCCAAAATACCAATAATACCTACAAGCTACATTTAAGTTATAAATAACCCAATAAAAGATAAATCCCGGAGATCAGCATTTTTACTGCTGAATACGAGACGGTTGTTTTAGTTTCATTAAACGTTTCTATCAAGAATCATCTTGATGATACCAAGTATGAAAGTTTGCATCAGTTCATAAATTCTAAGAATGTGATGAAATCAGAAGTAAATCACATTATTTATATATTTTTTTCTGTTTACACAATGGCTAAATCATAAATCATTTATTTGCTTGAATAGGGTCAGGTTACAGGTGTTACATGTTATAATAGTGTCTCCATATTCAGCTGTCCACAAACAGCATGCAAATATATCACATTTCTAAGTTTAGTTTCCAATATAGTTAAGAAAAAATCTTATCATCTTGTACGTATTGTACTTATCTATATTTTAGTTCTGTGCGCTATGTTTACTCGAAGTAAGTAGTGTCCGACTGAAAATAGTTTTCACGGCCGAAACCGAAACCGAATTCCGGCTTTGATCTCAGTTTCGGCAGAAACCAGAATCGAAACTACCATATAAGGTCATGTTTTCGTGGGAAGATAACGAAAATAACAATCATAACGGGCAGTCTTAATTTTTAAATATAGTATTTTATGCAACAGTTGTATAAGTTGGTTCAAAAAATGCGAATTGCGTGAGTTACGATACGAGCCGCGAATGCGGCGAGTATCGCAAATAGAGACGCAATGAGCGTTTTTTGACTTAATTATACAACGTTGCATACAATACTTTTTCTACGACGAGGTTTTAAATTATAAAATATAAAATTAATCATAACCTGCAAACAAGGCAAATATGACGTTTGACTGACAGTATGTGTCTATGGTAAACTTTTTTTTTTAATTTAAAATATACTTAAATTAAAAATACTTTTTTTATGTTGGCATCAATGAATTTAGTTCGGAAAGTTTTGTTTTTCTTAAAAACCGTAGGAATTTGATTGTTTGTTAAGTTGGTAGTTGTGCATTTTTACCGTAAAGTTAAAATTGAGCGCTTAATCCTTGATCTAAGTTTAACCTAGATTTAGAAGTCTGTGGCTGCTAGCAATAACGTAAAGTGACTATAACGACACTAGTGCTGTTATGGGGAATAGAGTATAGACTTCTCTGAACTCATATTATGTATGTTCTTATATTAGTGTTCGTGACCAAGTAAAAGACAGATAACAGTACAGGAGTAGAAAAACATATTAATTATTGAGTCTCTGATATTGTAAGTAATCATTAATATAATATATTAAAACTTCTTATTTCAAATAGTTTATCTGTGCTTTTTGAAAGAAAAGGCTGTCCTATCGCAGTTCGAAACCAATCAAATTCAGTTTCGGTTTCGACCGTAGTTTCGGCCGGATGGCAGCCGAAACCGAAAATATGCCGAAACCCGTTTTTCAGCCGACATTTCGGTCGGACTCTAGAAGTAAGTCTAGACCGCTATCTCTTTATATGCGCATTCGTAATTGCTTATCAACAGTAACTAACTTGTGTTTGTGCTAATGGCTGTATTAAGTTGTTAGCGACACCACGGCATTGGATTTACAGTCAATATATACATGTCAAACAGTTTCGTGACTAAGGTACTGGTAGGTAACGTATTAGGTACAGCCTACCAAAATTAATGCAGAAAGTGGAATGGACTTTGACAAACACGGGGGGGACGTTGAGGTGTTCTTTTTTTAGAATTTCAACCTTCAAATGGTTACATTTAGTTACTTTACAGCAAATAACACGCAGTAGGTACCTATTTGTAAAAAAGCTTGCTCTCATAGTAAGATGTTTATCTATTTTTGGTATACAGGTATTTTGGTTATGATACTTTCTGCTTTAAAGTATAAATCAGAACAAACTTACAATGCCTTAAAAAATTGTGAAAATTGACATTTATTATCGAAAGACTTATCAAAATATTATGAGATCATATCAAATTTGTGCAACTTGCTAATTAGTAATTATTTTTCATCCTATCATAGTTTCATTCTTTTATGATAAAAAGTGAATTTCAAAACAATAACCCCGCCAAAACAGAATCTGTGCCGGAATCTGTCCAAAGAGGACGCAATAAATTTTGCTAGATATAAGGATAGGACCTATATATGTTTACATAAACATGTTCATATAGAACGCGTTGACATCTACAGTTTAGTGCTTACGCACACAATGTGCCTCGATATTTAGTGCCCCATTCACCGGTTTTTAATTATTTCCCTTCTGCACTAGGCCTTATAACTTAGATAAATGGCCAAGATAGAATTATGAAGCATTCTTAGCTTCAGATTAAGTTATTAGGGCAGCTTAAGCTTGTTTCGTGATAGTGATTTTATAATGCTCTTACTTGCTAGTAAATTTCTACATAGGCTCACTATACATGGTAAAGTAGCAGTCTTCATACTTATATGTACTTAGTACATTAATATGTTCGTTTCATATATAAGTTCGTAAATGTCTTCTAAAAATCGAATTAAACTGTAATAACTGATTGAACTTTTGTGTTCTTGAAATTCAACATAAGAACTATTATTTTCAGAAAACTCTACTTAAAATGGTTCATGAAGATCGAATCATTCCAAATTTTAAGTTGATAGCATCAGTAGCTCCTGAGATATCTTGCTGTGACAGACGAACGGACAGACGGACAGAGTCGGCATAAGGGTTCCTTTTTTACCATTTTGGTACGGTATCTCCGCACAGAATTCTGCAGTTAGCTCAAGCAGCGCGTGTCCCCCGTAACCCCACATACTGCACAGATAGTGATCGCGCACAGTTACGTGTGCGCAGGCCTTATACCTACCCTAATAGTTACAAAGGCAATGTAGGCGTATATATAGATAGATATAGATGGAATCCTTGGAAGGTAGAAGGCACATGCTTGACTTAATTTTTCTAAAAAAAATCGTCACCGGCTGTCTAAATTGTCCCGATTTGTTGCGAAAGATAAACTTCCATGTACCATCCAAAACTCCAAGGTCATGTAATTTAAAACTTTTCAGCGCTATTGACTGTCGGACTAATCTAAAACGACATTGTCCTCTTTCTCGTATGTTTGCTATATACAAGGAACATCAAGACTACATCGATCTTAACTCTTCGAGCCTACACTACATTAAAGCCTCACTTGTGAATAAGTTGGGGCGCAAGAGTGTATGATTATGTAAAATTTATATCATAGTAAATATTAAAATAATTTTAATTAAAGTACATATATAGATCAAACTATTAGGATAAGAGCAGATAACACATTGTTTGTTTAATATTAACTGTTATTATAGTGCATGCGGTGTCCTTCTATAAGTAATAAGATACTTAGACCTAATCTGTTCATGTAACAATATAAAATGTAACGGTATGCTTATTGTTGAAGGTCCAAATAAATAAATAAATAAATAAATAAATATATTGTACGACTCCGATACTCGATTATGTATGACCTTACTTTCATGTTAAAAATTGAAATTGTTGATTTCAATTTCCTTATTGGTGATGGTGCACAATCCGATCAAAGTGAGTATCGTGTTGGAATTTATGCACGATGTTAGTTGTGTACCTACTTGTGTGCAAATCATTTTCGCTTCAATAAACCTTTATGTATAAGATTTTGGTGAAAAGCTTACTCCGAAAGGCACGAGATAAAAGTAATGAGATGATATGGGTTTGTTTTTATCTGGTTATAGTTGTAACTTTATATTGAAAGACTTATGTCTGACTGTGTATAACAGAAACTCTAACACTATCTAAGTATTTCAAATTATGAGAAAACCCTATGCCATCATTCCCGCACTACCCGGGAAGCCTACTGAAAACATATTTGAGTAATTTAAAAAAAATGTACATAGTTAAGGGCCTAATAAAAACAAAATCACGATCTCTGTGTTATGAAAGTTAAGCATACAAAATATATGGGTATCTTTCGTAACACAGAGGAATAAATTAAGTTTTGTTTTCATCCCTTAATTGTGTACAATTTTTTTGAAAATGTTTCTTTTAACAATTACCGTTACCGAAACTAAATCGTTCTTTTACATAGTTCTATCCTCCCCATTTGACATTATGGTCTAAGACACACACAACAATTAACCCAATTCCCGGTCCAGGAAGCTACGCGCAGAACCGCTTAACTGTAAATCGGGAACGCTCCTATCGCAGCATCGGCCGCGGCACAATAGCGGCGAGTATGTTATCCATTCGCATTTGCGTGCTTATACACGTCGCCCGACGGCTACGTAACTGTATAACATTTTTGACGTTGGCCTGTTATTTATAACCTTTGTAGGGAGATATACTTGTCGTCCGTATTAGAGCGGTAGGCAGACATCTTCTTGGGATATATGGGTATCTGTGACCATACCCGCTTACCCACTTAGGATTACCATGGTAATCTTTATATTTAAGACCAAAACTTTACGACTTGTATACCGCCTGATTTTAATCATGATGTCATATTTAGTTGACTTTCCCGAATTTAGACTTTATCCCTAAAATAATAAAACTGTTGAAAAAGTCACTCCATATTGCATCAAATTTTTTGACCTGAGGCATCCAGTAACTTGATCTACGAGTATAAGTCTGGCCTAATCTCACACTCTAGGTGGCAAAGGCTGCACTTTTAAGCTTGTTCCAAATTATTGACTTGACACATAGATTTTGGGTTTAACATTTGACCAACTAGAGGTCTAGTGTTTGTACAGTTGAGGACAAGTTATTGGGATATTATAGAAAAAAAACTATAATTATTTTGTTTTTTCACAGGGATCACGCTATGATAATTTTTAGTGACCGATGTTTTAAGTAATTTAATAGATACTTCGATTTTGATGATAAAATGTTTTCGGTTGTTGTTCATTTGTGATTTATTTATGATATGCCCTGTATTTAAGCGGTTTGGAGATTTACAATAACACATCCATGCACCAGTTTGAGCAAAGGGTAGGCAGAAATGTTTATTATATTATCGTCATCAACTCAATAAAGTATCATAACTCTTCTAAGCCATAATGTCCTTGCATTCCCGCCATCCGCGATCACAATAACTGTCGCATCCCGGGATAAGCCCGCAACCCATAACTACCAGTAAACGATGACGGCGGAAACTTCCAGAATTATGGACACCTGAAGCACTAAATACGGTTTATTTGAAGTTATGGCTGTCCGTTCGTCTTTATTATGATGTTGATATATCTTAACTATCTTTCAGAAAATAGATTAGATACTTACATCTGTTATTGCGATATTTAAATCGAAGTTGATAGTGTAATATAAACACCATAAAGAAGTAAATTTGTACTAAAACGTCAATTAAAATCTGTTATTTTTGCTTAAATATTACACTTTGTGGAAATAAGCTAACCAGTGAAACTAGGACACTTTTGTTATTAAAACCAATAAGCAATTATTTAAATATTACTGAATAATGTAAATGTGTTTTTTTTCCAAAACAAAAATTCTTATATTTTCTTACTTTTTGGACCAAACTAGCATTGTTTTAGTGGAAAAACAATTATTCTAATCGCACGGAGCTAGCGTGGTAAACATAAAACAATTGCTACAAAAGTAGCAATTATAATTTTCCGTTATGCAATATATCAAATCACATCTGCATAATGCACGGATAAATGTATTCGTACTATATACCTTTTCCATTGTCCGCAAGTGCAGTAACACAATACGAGGCAGTAACGGAGCCCGAGCCCTCGCACTCGGCTGGAGCCGTAAGGTTTCCGAGGAATTTCGGGGCGAGCCGTTTTGTGAGGGCGAATCTGCCTTTGTTTTTTTAAAGTGAAAGTGTATACTTTGAAAGTAAAACCGATTTTAGGGTTTCGAAATTTTAGATATTTTCTGGGCCTCAGAATATCATCTGAATGATTTTGTCTGCAAGGCTTATAAATATAAGTTTTTTTACTTGTTCATCACTCATTGGTCAAATCTTGACGATTTCAGCCACTAATTACGGTTAAATGGAATCGAAATATAGTTCTTACATGTATATCTGGTAACACTATAAAATAAAAACCTTATGTTATTTTTGCAAAACCATATATTACTTTTGCTGTCCCCATTGCAATGCAACGGAGTAATCGCTGTATCGCTATACATATGAGTTGTGCGAGGACGCCGCCAGCTCTTCGGCCCTTGTGACTTTCAGTATATAGCTTTTTGGCTATTTCTTTAAATAACTGTTCTCTTTTGTGACCCCACGGGCCAAGGGTCTCGACGCCGGACTGCTTGTTGTATAATACATAATTATCATTATTGTATGTATAATACACTGTCATGATGTTTACTTTTTCCTTTATTCGATCCATATGAGCAGTCAATAACTGCTTTTATATTAGTATCTGCACACATTCGGTAGTCAGACAAATGTGCGAGGTAATGCCAGCGCCGTACCTCACGCTAAGTGGCTACGAGCGAACAAATGGGCGGCCATCGCTCACGCCGCGATAACAGAAGCGAATACATTGCAACAACCAAACAAACAAATAGATAAATTTATATTGCTAGTTGTGCTTCGATTACGTTCATCACTTTGTATTTTATTTGAATAGTAGTTCTTAAAACATACGCTAAGACCAAATTTGTTCTATTTATTTATTTATTCAGTAAAACATACAAGCTTACAGTGTTACGTACACCAAAACGCTTACATGCACATAGACCAAATCGTGTACGCGAAAAAACAGATGTTCTTCTATCTTACTCGTATTTAGTAAGCTATTTTCTAACCCATTTCATCTTTTTTTTCTAAAACCGTTACTTATTTATTTCGTTGCAAATTGGCCAGATGGTGTGGCGGTACGGTCGGCCATTCAACGTCGTACAACCAAAAAAAATCGATGTAAAGCCAGGAAGAATGACAATAAGACAACACGGAAATTTGTGGTTATTCACAAAAACGTCAAATCAATTTGTTGGAAAACTTCGTTGTTAGATTTGTTATGTAGTACTGAAAACCCAGGTATTTTAGGATTAAGTGAAATTTGGTGTCGTGAAAATGAACTGGAGTGAGGTTATGTGGGTATGCACTGGTGAACGGCTACCTACTGCCGCGCAAACGTAGTGGTGCAATAAGAAAGAACTTTTCAAAGTTCAACCCTCTAAAGTGTAGAAACGGGGGATGATAGTTTACAGCAAAGTCACGCAGGTGCAGTCGCGGTGTGGCACTTAGTCAGAAATAGAGCACATCCTAAACAAAAAAGGTTGCCTTGAGTTGCTTTATTTATGAGACATAGCTGTTCGATAAAAAGGTGCATCTCGAGAGTAGGAAGTTTTTCACTAAAAACTATAATAAGGACGGATGGACTGTACCGACTGTGCCTGATTCGACATCGGCATAGCGATTGTAGGCCACCACACGTTATAGTTAATTGAGAGATCTTGAACGACGAGGCACACACCATTTCAGCCTGAAGACGTCCTTTATTAGAACCTGACTTGACGTATGAGCCTTACTGGCTTAACAATCTGCAAACAGCCTCGGCTACTCAGTCCGAAGACCACTGTTGAAGATACAAAGGCTTGCATAAGGCATGCAGGTGCACGTTTTTTGCTTCCTTTGAGTTCTAGCGAACTTCATTAGGTTGTCAGTCCGTCTTGTAGAGGGCCGACCGACGATGCATACCAGTTTAAGGGTCTCCATATAGGTACCAGAAATTATACGTCCCATCGGCCATCAACTCTTCGAGCTGTCAATTGCCACCTCTACTTGATAACTTTGAGAGCTATATCATTAATCTTGGTACACAGGAAAAATCCCAATCAATGATACGTACATAAATAAGACTTATGGACAGTGGAGATATCACGGAAATCCCATTTAAAACCGCCGTATAAAATGTCTAACAGCATTAGGTACCTAAGTTTTTAATATTTTCGTTCATGATGTTCGCACAAAATAAGCCAGTTTTAGACGGCAAAAGCGTAAATAAATTCCATTTACCATGATTCCAAGATTTTAAATGTTTTAACTGTCATGCTGATTTCTCGCAACCATCTACACGACGCTCAGACGACTAGGTGTGAAGTAGGTAAACTGTCAACCGACACCAAACATCGATACGTCGAACCCGCGACCCCGACCTGGCAACCCGACACTGCGGTCGCTGAGGTAAACGAGTCAGCGCCTCGAGCTTTAGCCCATTCTGGTTTATATGGGTTATTTTTAATTAGGGATCGGGTATTTTTAATGGTAATAGAAGTTAAGTGTAAGAAGCGACTTTATACCTTAATTTCAAAGAAAGGTGATCGCGTGACATGAGTATGTGTGTGGCAGTACGCGTCAAAAGAAGCTCAGCTTTTTGGCGGTATATGACTCGTTATTTAGGATTTTGCCGCGGTGCTATGCTCACCGAGTACAAGCGCTGGTACTTGCGTAGTCCTACTAAACGCCCGGAGTTAGTCTACTGGGTTTAACTGTGGTGTGCAAAAAGTGTTCTACGATAATCCTTCAATGTTCAGTTCTTTATGTCCCAAAAAATGGAAATAGTTCAACTTTGGTATGGTTACTAAAACAACACTCAAGCAAACATTAAAAAAAGACCGTATGAAGGACGACATTAACACAGCTTCTGAGACTAAAACAGTCTAGTTTTCTTGTGTATCGTTTGCTATTTTTCATGCAAAGGAAATTTACCTAATCCGCAATTTGCGGATGCAAGGAAGATCGAAAGGATCAACATAGTTATATGTGACGTTCCGCAGGAAAAGGTACCTTATGGAGGGTCGGCACTTACGTCGTGTAGCATCAAATTAATATAGGAGTGCCGTTAATAACAGCGTAAGCGCCTACCCGCCATAAGGTACCTTTACCTGCGGAACGTCACATATTTCTTAACACTTACATATTATGACATTTTAGTTCTTACATTATAGGTGTCTAATGCAAAAACTTCAGGAGTAAATGATACGATTTACAAAAATTATGTCTTAGAGAAATAAAGGCTGTACCTAGAGTGGCATATGTGCAGTAAAAGACATCAACGCGCTCCGAGCAATTCCGACTCTACTTGAAAATTTTTTGGGTCGAATCTCGTTGATTATCATTTTGATTGAAAATGATAATCGGATTAACTTAATTGTTTCTACATTTGCCGGTACATTACCTAATTACTTTATCTTTCCTAATAAGAACAGCAAACCTTTAACAGAAAATAAATTGTTTCTTTCAGATTGAGAGCAAATAGGCTCTGTGGAGCATGCTCCATCATAGACTTCATTGTCGCTTACCAATACGCAAAACAAGTCAAGTTCTTGCTATTATGAGTAACGTTCGATACGTTTCGCAAAACAAGTAATTTCTCATCGAAATGTTACCATTTCGACAACTTTTGCGTTCCATTACCATCCTATCGGCGTCGTGCAACGTGCTGCAGAAAGCATCATCAATTGCCCGCTACCTCCATCCGTTACGGCGATGCTGCGTCTGCAGATAACCCTGCTAATGGTAACAGTTTAGCTTACCGGAATACTGCGTTGACATAAGGCGGTCACACACTGGGCCGGAGTTCGACACGCGCCAATATGCCCCGTGGTTAACATTGTATTGCTGAAAGTTTCACAGAATGTTAGCTTTCAGCAACACGGTGTCCCTTCCTAAGATAGACGTCCGATTGCTTGGCTGTCCCAGTAGTTGTCATCTTCAATGTTAAGTATTAGCAATAGAGGTGACAGCAGACTGGCAACTATTGGGCATCAGCGTGTTTGTTTACGTTTAAAAGATATCACGACGTATATTTTTCAGTTTCAAGATGGTTTTCCTTGAAGTCGCATGATGGACGACGCACGATTTTTCTCATCTAAAATTAAAAGAGTTATAAGAGATGACTGAATGATAACATAATTATATATAAGGCAGTCTTAGCAGGAGTGACTCACTCCGCGATTTCGCCGCGTGGCCTTGAGGCCCCCTGTAGGGGACCTTAGCCAGGGACCAGAAAGAGCACACGTTAGTACGCGTTATGCGATAGAGAGAGACGGTCGGATGCGGTGCGTTCCGTCCGGACCCACACGACAGTTTAGTTAGAGCGAGCAAGAGAGACTTGTACGTCGTACTATTTCTTATTCTGTGGTCTTAGTCAATGGTGATGATAGGTCGCACTGTATCTTCAGGGCATTTCTCCAGAAATATGTCTGCGACTCATTCATCTGTCTCCATACATTTAGTATGAAAAAGGGCCAGATGAATGAGGTGACCGCAGACATATTTCTGGAGAAATGCCCTTCAACTATTTTCTCACACCTATTGTCTTGTGGGTACACTACGAGTACGTGTCTTTATACAAACGTGTTTGATTCGAATCCTCCTGCAGCTATTGGAAGCAAGGTCGGTTAGAATCAATCAAAACGCACAATATTTCCGGCCAAATCGTATAGTAATTATCCGTTCAACAGAGCTAATGCTGTTAAAGAATACAATACTATTGAGAGGTAAACCACAAATTAGGATAACAAGAATATAGTGTCAATAAAGTATAACTGCCTTGAAAGATCATTAGATTATAGATTCTATTTACTAGACAGTAAAGTGTAAATGCAGTTATAGGTAACTGCGATCTTAATTTGTTTTGCATTTCACATTCGCCCGACGGTCTGCAAGTGCGTATTCCGTAGAGAAAAGACTTAGAGATACTATGAGCTTTCAACGGATTATCGGTTCTATGACCGTAACGATAAGGCGGCAAATGCTTTCAAACAAAAAAATAATAACGCGTTTTGCTTTTACAGTTTCAACGGGGAGCCAGGTAGACCGCCCGGGTTCCCCGTTGAATCTGTAAAAGCAAAACGCATTATTATTTTTTTGTTTGAAAGCATTTGCCGCCTTATCATTACGGTCATAGAACCGATAATCCGTTGAAAGCTCATAGTATCTCTAAGTCTTTTCTCTACGGAATACGCACTTGCAGACCGTCGGGCGAATGTGAAATGCAAAACAAATTAAGATCGCAGTTATCTATAACTGCTTTTACACTTTACTGTCTAGTAAATAGAATCTATAATCTAATGATCTTTCAAGGCAGTTACACTTTTTTGAAACTATATTCTCGTTATCCTAATTTGTGGTTTACCTCTCAATACTATTGTATTCTTTAACAGCATTAGCTCTGTTGAACGGATAATTACTATAACTAAGTCAAGTGTCTTCCTCGGAGCGTTCCTTGCCTCCACTCGCACAACCTTTTTTCGCTTTTTAAACCACCCCCATTCAAAAATCAACCCTGAGTTTACTACTAGAGGGTTGAAAATACAAGGGCAGCTTTCTTCAGGCGCGAGCGCTCACTCTTATTTAAATAAGGTAGTCGGTGTGCGAGTGAGGTGAATAGATTTAGTACTGAGTGTAAAAGGGATGGGCAAAGCGATGTTGCCGCGTTTTAAACTAGTGTTGGGATATACATCGATTGGAATTTTATTTTTGGCTTTATCATTATTAAAAGGAAAACATACATTTATTCAGTAACTATTACTGAATAGATTTATCTTTTCCTAAGAGCACTCTACTCATTTAGATCCTAGATTTAAGTAGAATTTTATTAAATTATTATTATTTAAAGCCCATTATGTCCCGCTGCTGGGCAAAGGCCACCCTATTTAAATGATTTGATAATGAATGGCATTTAAATGATTGAAAAAAAAACCTTGAAACTTTGGATATTTCGACCACCGTGTAAGCAAATATTATGTAGTTAACGGAGGATATGGACGCTTCCCTTCCTTTTCCTTATCAATGTAATGAATAATTAAAAAAAAAAACATAATAAGAGTATCAATAATTAATCAACTCTACAGATTGAATACTAACGATTGTTCTAGAACATTCAGATCGCTTTTTATTCAATGGGTTTCCTTTCTTGCAACATTTTTTATAGATAACGTACATATTGTTAATTCTAAAATAGGTACATCGAACCAGTGCAGTGCAGTTCTTAAGCGAACATGAAATTAACGCGTGATGTATTTTTTTCCTAATCTTAACTGTAACTAATAATAGTCCTAAAATATCTTGATGAAAAATAAAACCATCGACGGGTTTATATAGTCGACTGTGCCCCGTCCCTAGTAGCCAGATGGCGTCGACAGGCCGCGAGCCGACAAGTCGAATTCGTTCGGAATTCCTCGCGCCTCCGCCTTCGTGACGCATGCGCCCGCGCGCTCATGGATTTCGGGGATCTATAGCGATCTATAGCGCTTGTTTTATGAAATTGAAAGTTCTTTCACTAAGGTCTGTTTGGTGGCATGTGGGAAGGGGGCGTGAACAACGTAATATTTTGTTGTAGTCTTGGATGTAGTAAAGTTTCAAAATAATAACCACAACAATCGTTTTAAATTGTTAATACGCATACATTCATATCTTTTACAATTAGCAGCAGAGTACCAAGCTATAAAGAAATAATACCAAGACTTTTCCTTAATTTTATGACGAATTCAAAGAAAACTTATACCGCAGCAGATTGAAGTCAAATAATCATTAATTTAAATAAATACTATTGTTTTACTTTGTTTCATTTTTATATTTGGTATGAATCCTGGAAACTTATAGATTGTAATAACTGGAGCTGTGCGACAGTCAAAAACAGCATATGATGATTATATTTATTACGTGACAAGATAAATGCGAACATAATAGGCCTGACGGGATGCTCGATAACCGATGGGTTAAACTCGTAATTCTATAGTAAAATATTCAAAACGGATGTATATTTAATATAAAAGTTATAATATAATTTCTCAATACGCTTCTTAATTTCTGTTTAAATTCCAGATCTTCTAGGACTGATGGAAAACTAGCCATAAACGGTATTTAAAAAAAACGGAGTTCTTTACATATTCAGAAAAATACATAGTTATTAATAACAGATACGTATAAACATAGCATTTTAATGAACGTGTGTGTGTAGAACTGCCTTTATCTCACTAAAACACAAACTTCACGACATTTCTCAACAGAAAAAAACCTTATATTGCATATTTGAACTAAAGCAAGCCTTTAAATTTCATGTGTTAATTGTTTCCCTACTGCATACGGCATAAACTTTACCAGCTTCATCACCTACAGCGAAAAATACGCCTTAAGCTGTATTATTATAGTTTAAAATCGTACAGTTTTCCGGATAAGATGCACTCTTTTCCATTGCATCGCGTTCAAGGAAAAGTGAACTTTCCAACTGGAGGCAAAAGGTTTGAAATTGTATGAAGTTCAATTCAAACAGAGTGGGGGCGAGCTTGCTGTACTCATTTGAGTGTTTAGGAGATGAGAGATAATGGTTTAGTTTTGGACTTGGGGATTGGGGTTAAAACAATACACGCATACATAAACCTCTAATACCAAAACAGATGGAAAGAGAGCATTGTATAATAGGTATCATTAAAACATAGAAAGAATAATAAATAGATGATATACTCTATTAAATTTACGTCAAACACTTGTAAATGCATGAAAAAGATTCAGATGGTAAACAACGATCCTGAAGAGCAATACATAATATTAAATCATGACATATAAGTAGGTACAGGATATAAATAAAAGAAATGGTTTTTATGTCTGTATACTCTACTACATTCAACCATCGCCACCCAGTCTTGATACGTATCTACATTTTACAGTAAAGTAAACAAGATATTATACGAAAGTTAATGCACATAGATTCTAATTATTATGGGTTTTTTAACTAATAAATCATAAAGTTTTCTCTTTTATTATTACAAATTACAAGCTTTTATTTAGTTTCACCTGTCCCGGTGTCTGTGTGTCTGTGAAATCAAATCTTGTGAGCCAGACTCACTTCCCGGATTCCAATTGAGTTGAAATTTTGCAAAAATATTTAAATCAGATGACAATGCAATAATATTATAATGATATGAAGCTGGCCTGAAGATGGAGCTGGATGATAGCCATAGGATCATCTTATAAAAGAGCCCTTGAAGGCCTACTTACAGAAATAAATTATTTATTTTATTTTATAATGTACAGCACACAAGCTAAATTTACCGTGTTTGGGCTCGTTTGATTAGTTTTGACTTGCAGTATGCGATTATACAATAAAGTACGGTCGGCATTAAAAGCTTGTATCAAAAAACCTTTTTAGACAGAAACTTATTTACATCTAATTACCCAGTAGTTTCATAATTCGAGAACAATAATAAGGCGACACTTAAAAAATTTAACTTTTAAACTTAAGCTAAACCTATACTAATTCTAAATGTACATAGAACCATTTTATTTCACCAGGTCTTTTCTTGGTTTTAGGTTAGGTTAGGGTAGGTTAGAGGAAGGGGGAAAGAGTCTCCCCAGAGACGAGTCCGGAGTTCGGACGGCCGCTGGCGAGGCTACGGTGGAGTGGTTACACCGTTCCCATGGTCTTATAGCACGGGTTCGCCCTATAGCACGGAGGCGGCACATAGAGGGGTTTTTAGTGGGTAAACCTGGGCCTCATCAGCCAACAAGGGAGTCCCACATAACCATCAGGGTCCGTCCCCGCACCCTGGTGGTATGCGTAACGCATTTCCCCCTCTTAAAAAAAAAGGTTAGGTTAAATAAATTATTTTACTTTTGCTACTTGTCTTTCAGTCTTTTTGACATTGATTTCATAATTATAACAGAAAAAATGGATTAGATTATAAATTAACGTTAAAAAAATAGAGTTATGTACCAAAATAACAGTAACATACAATTAAAACCCCAAAAAAGCCTGAAAAATAAAACGACACATTTTACCACATACCCGACCATTCCCAAACAGTAGTCGTGTTTGCGTACCCATTAGCAAGTGGAGGCACTAAATGTTTGGCCTTTCCTTTTTTTAGTCCCCAGGTTGGAAAGCATTGTCTTACTTAATTTATTTTCCAAGCTTTGGACTCATTAAAAGTGTGTGCTTTGATTTTAGTGAGCTTTAGGCGGTTCAATTAAAAGCAGAACTTTTTAATGGCTTTGGCTTTAAGTCACTGGGCGTTTTAATAAGTATTTATATGTACCATCATGGTAGTAGCCTGTAGGATATATATTCATCATCATTTCAACCTTAATACGTCCACTGCTGAATATAGGTCTCCTCAAAGTCTTCCACAACGAACGGTCGCACGCCTCCTGCCTCCATCGACTTCCGGCGACCCAAACCAGGTCGGCAAACCATCTTGTGTGGGGGGGGGGGGGGGGTAACCTACGCTGCGTCTTCCGGTTCCCGCTCAACCTCAACGCCCCATCGATATATATTGCGTTTTGGTAAACAAAATTCGCAAGGCATTTTTGATAAGTATAGGGAGCTATACGTTGGAATCTGGTAGGATTGAGGTAATTTATTTCCATCTTTAGTCGGTCACGCAACTTCCTTTAGATAATCTGTCATCTTAAGAAACCAAATGGGAGTAATGGTAACTATGATAAGTAATTTTTTTTTTTAATTTCTGTAATAAAACCATTTAGAATATTTATTTCGCGTAGTTATGTCATTTGATTTTAAAACATTATATTGGATTATTGTGGGATGAATGATCTGTGAAATAAAACAACTAATTACGAGAAAACATTTTTGAAAACACAATTATTCAAGAAATAAAAAAATCGTCCCACGTCTGCCGATGTCGGAACGGACACGTAGCTCGGAATTACGATTCACCACAAATGTGGCAGACGTCGTGTCGTGGCACTAAAACGTTTTTATTAAAAAAGGGTTTTTTGTAGAGTAATTCACAGGCGGAAGCAGGAGCGGAGGCGAGAGCGGATATAGTTTAAATAATGTTGGTTCTTATTCTACAGCTAAACAAATGATATACAAATTCATAAATTTGCTGTCGACTTGTGTAGTAGCGCTTCATTGATAAATTACATAGTTGGCAGAAGGTTTTCATATCAAAATTTGAAGGTAGGAATAATCACGGCACCTGTTCAGCTTACTACTTCATACCTAGGTATATGGCAGAATAATCATCATCATTATCAGCCTATATACGTCTCACTGCTGGCCACAGGCCTGCTCTCAGTGAGTTGATGAATTGTAGAAAATATGACCATGTAATCGCTTAATCTCTTACCAAGGCGGAGCCCACGTAAAGTGGCCAGATGATTAATATACGAACAGATATAATTAAACGTAAGCATATTGTGAATATTGAATGTGCAATATTTTACAATTCGCTGACTCCTGTGCCTTGTCCGCGTGCTGTTGAAACAGTTCTCAGTAAGTCCTATCAGTTGGTTTATCGTCCACGTTCATCTGGCGTCGTGTACGTTTAAGTTTAAAGATTCTGTGGTTCCTAATACATACAGAGACTACCAGATCTGACGGGACAATAATTTCCGATATCGCAGTACCGACTTATTTTTTGAAAAAGCTTTTGACTTCGTTACTAGTGCAATTAAATTTCTAGGTAAATTAAAAGATAAAAATAATTAACGATTGAAATGCTAATATCATTATAACCCATCATAGTTTATTTGTCGACTAGTGGCATCAGTATATTTTTTCAAGATTTCGTAGGTACAGTGTTGTATCAGCGTAAAAAAATAATACCACCAAACATCTTGATTATTCTAAAATTCTATGCAACAGCTCTGTGATCTGTGATTGAGATAAATCATCTAATCGGTAAGAAGATTGGGTCTAATCTCAAATTTATACAATTTTAACGAGTCCTCTCTTGTTAAGTTTTGCAGCATCTATTAGGATATATTCGACTAAAACGGTACTCTGCCTTTTTTGGAGTATTTGGCTAAACCAAAACTAAAAGTGAGTAAAACATGTACCTTGTTTAATTAAGCAATCAAGCCAGATAAGCATTTAGAAAGTTTAGTTAAACATAGTGCGTTTCGTAAAAATTCCGTTCTGTGAAACATTGCCATAAACGTTCCCATCAAACCTACGCAAAATAACGAGACAAAAGATAACAGTGTTACTGGCAAATCGCTGTATAAGCTCTTATACCTACAGTTTGTGTGTTACTTGGACTACTAACCAAACTTTTCATCGGAATTGGCTATAAAAATAAACCAAAATAATAACCACAATTAAAAATTTTAAAACAACCGGCTTTCAATAAGCTAATTTCGATAATAAATGCCGAGACTATGTAAAATAACCAACTCGCCGTATGTGTGCCTATAATATTTTAAAAGTTCTCTCAATAACTGTAAGATCCCATCATCAGCTCGTGATTTGGTTGCAATGGGAAAATAATGTTCAGCCATGTTCGAGTAATCGAGTAACAAACGTATAAATTGAATGCCGTTTTTCCTTTGCGGAGGTCAGTTAACATAAACACACATGAGACTCTATAAAAATACCCAAATCACCATATGTGTGACTATAATATTTGAAGAGTTCCCTCGATTTCTCCATGATCCCGTCATCAGATCCTGATTTGGTTGCAATGAGACCACCTCTGACTTATACCCTTTCAAACAAAAAAAGAATTTTCTAAATCGGTCTAGCCGTCTTCAAGTAATCGAAGAACAAACCTACATAAAATTTTCTCTTTGTTTTGAAGTCGGTTAACTCTAGAAACTCATTTCTAATAAGAAATGCTCGAGAAACTATGAAAAATACCAAAATCGCTATATGTGTGCCTATAATATTTGAAGAGTTCTCTCGATTTCTCCAAGATTCCATCATCAGATCCTGATTTGGTTGCAATGGGACTGTAATGTATGTATTACCTACCTACCGTGGGTGCATTAGTGTGCGCCCTCTATACTGAGTTTAGTCTCCCAATATATGCCATCGTAACCGGACGGTTGTTTTATTTGTACACCACAATGGCGATCGAGGATTAAAAAAAACGTGGACAATTCAGTGTTATTTAGTTAGTTTGAGTGCTAAAACAGGGACAAGATGTCAGTCGGAAGGATCGGGGAGTTTGAGGTGTCGTCAGGCAATTGGAGTGCATACGTGGAGCGGCTAGACATGTACTTTAAAGCGAACGACATTAAAAGTGAAGTGCAGTTGCCGACGTTAATAGCGGTCATGGGGGAAGGAGCATATGAACTTCTCAGCAATTTAACGAGCCCCAAGAAGCCAGGAGACATGACGTACGCCGAAGTCACCAAAATTATGCGCAATCACATTGAACCCAAACCGTCTTTTATGGCCGAGCGATATCGATTGCGTCAGCGGCGACAGGGGGACAATGAAGCGGTCGCTCAGTATCTCGCCGATCTCAAAAAGCTGGCTAAGTACTGTGAGTTTGGGACAGCATTAGAAGAAAATCTTCGAGACCAATTTGTTTGCGGATTACGGAACGATACCATTAGGCAGCGTCTTTTTGCTGAAAGCATACACGTATTAACCTATTCAAGAGCCGTGCAGTTAGCTCTTTCGTTAGAAGCCGCAGAAAAGGACGCAGCTATGGTAGAACGCCCGAGTGCGAGCGAGAGGGGCGATGCGGGAGCGCGACCCCTAATGTTGAATTCGTTGACGTCTCGTCCACCGCGTGGCAGTAATGGCGGAAACAAAGAGAATTGTGCAGTGTGCGGACGATTAGGCCACCGTGATATTCAATGTCCGTACAAAGACTTTCAGTGTAACAAGTGTGGTAACGTAGGTCATTTAAAACGCATGTGTCCGGAAAGAATGGCAAGTGGCAACGGCGGCACCCGTGGGTCGGGCGGTCGTCCTCGGGCGTCGGGCAGCGGCACCCGGGCGCCGGCGCGTGGGCGTGCGTGGCGCCCCCGCCGGACGATGCACCACGTTGAAGCGGAGGAAGGGGAGACTCATGAGGATGAGGGGAACACGTCGGCGTCGGACGTGGAAGAAGACCTGTATCATCTGTGTTTGAACGGTTATAAACCGGTGAGCATGTCATTATGCGTAGATAACCAGTTTATTACTATGGAAGTGGATACGGGATCCGCGGTCGCGTGTATAAGTAGGGATACCTACAATAAATATTTTAAGCAAAGGCCAATAGAACCCTTCGAGTTGGTACTAAAGTTTTATGATGGAAGCCGCGTGCGACCGTTGGGGGTTATAAGACCTGAGGTTAAATATGAAAACGTGTCCAAACACTTAGAACTGTTTGTGATTGAGGGGGGCACTACCTCACTGTTAGGCAGACAGTGGTTAACCGAGTTAGGTATTCAGATTCCCGTATTTCATAATGAACCGGTAAATAGTGATGTGTGTACTTTACTCGACAGGTATAAGGAGTTATTCAACGGGGGACTCGGGCGGTTTAATGGTGGCAAGGCGACTCTCCGGGTACGCGAGGGGGCCGCGCCGGTGTTCTGTCGGGCGCGCCCGCTGCCCTACGCGCTGAGGGACCAGGTCGAGGCGGAGCTGGACCAGATGTTACGCAATGGGGTCATCGAACCCGTCGACACGTCGGAGTGGGCTACACCGCTCGTACCGGTACGTAAAGCTGATGGATCTTTGAGGATTTGTGCAGATTATAAAGTCACCTTGAACCCCGCCCTACTGATAGATAGATATCCGCTCCCTAAGATTGATGACCTGTTAGTGCGACTGAACGGGGCACGCGTATTTTCAAAAATTGATTTGACGCAAGCGTATAATCAAGTGGAATTGGATGATTCAAAGCGGTATACAGTCATTAATACTCATAAAGGGTTGTACAGATACAATAGACTGGTGTACGGGTTAGCGTCTAGTCCGGGTATTTTTCAGAGAATAATGTCCAACTTACTGAAAGACCTTCCCCAGGTAGAAGTGTTTCTTGACGATATCATCATAGGCTCAGTAGATATTCAATCACATTTGAAAACCTTGGAGAGGGTCTTAGAACGCCTCCATAGTCATGGCATGAAATTAAAGAAAAGCAAGTGTTCTTTCTTGTTAGAGGAGGTGCAATATTTGGGATTTGTTATTTCAAAAGACGGCATTAAAGTTGACCCCACGAAAATATCCGGGATACTTAAAATACCCCGTCCGCTTAATGTTACGGAGTTGAGGTCTTTCTTAGGAGTAGTTAACTTCTATGCTCGATTCGTACCGAACTTGAGTTCCGTTTTATCACCTTTATACGATTTACTGCGGAAAGGTACCACGTGGGAATGGAATAATCATTGCGAAAGGGCATTTAAGAGTATAAAGAAACTGTTGGTCAGCGCTGCGGTGTTAAGTCATTACGATCCAAACAAACCACTTTTTTTGACGACGGATGCGAGTAGCCGCGGGATCAGCGGGGTGCTGACTCAGCCAGGGGAAGGCGCGGGCGCGGGCGGCGCGCTCGAGAGGCCTGTCGCTTACATTTCGCGGTCTTTAAACGAGGCGGAATCTCATTATTCCCAAGTCGATAAGGAGGCATTAGCAATAGTGTTTAGTTTTCAAAAGTTACATCAATATCTCTACGGCAGACAGTTTACATTACGGACCGATCATAAATCCCTTCTTAGTATTTTTGGTCCCAAACAAGGGATTCCCGCAATGGTAGCTAGCCGGCTGCAACGGTGGGCGATTAAACTATCCGCATATACATACGATATTGAATATATACGAACGGGTGATAACGGCGCGGACGGATTGTCGCGACTACCGGTGCCCGTAAAGAATGCGAACTCGCTAGACGGCCCGCCTCCGGAGCAAACTTATTTACATTTCGCTCAGGACGAGTTGTTGTTAAATTATCACGACGTCAAAAAGGAAACTCAGCGGGACCCGATGCTCAGTAGAATTTTAGGATATATACGAACAGGTTGGCCGAATGACGTGGAGATTAGGAATTTACAGCCATATTTTAATAGAAAATTAGAATTATACGAAGAATTAGGCTGCGTTATGTGGGGACACCGGGTCGTAATACCGGAAGGGTGTCGAGACAGGGTATTGACCGTGTTACATGAGAGCCACATGGGAATAGTAAAAACAAAAGCGTTCGCGCGTAGTTACGTGTGGTGGCCAGGCATCGACGAGGCGGTGGAGCGTGTGTGCCGCGAGTGCGGCGTGTGCGCCGCCGAGGCGCAGGCGCCCGCGCGCCACGCGCCGTGTCCGTGGCCCTGGCCGGCGCGCAGGTGGTCACGTGTCCACCTAGATTTTTTAGGGCCGCTTTACGGAAAAACTTATTTAGTCATGATCGATGCCCGCACGAAGTGGCTGGAAGTATTCCCGGTCGCTGGTACCTCGGCTGATAGTACAATTGAAAAACTATGCGAAACTAACGCGCGCTGGGGTTTTCCAAGGCAGGCAGTCACCGATAACGGCCCGCCGTTCTCAAGTCGGGAATTTGCGTCATTTTTGGAGAGGAATCGTATTGAACATGTTCGCTCGGCCCCGTATCATCCCGCGTCCAATGGGGCCGCCGAAAATGCGGTGAAAACGGTCAAAAGGGTTATTAAAAAGGCGGTGCGGCAGAAACTTAGCGTTCCGTTAGCACTTAGTAACTTTTTATTACATTATCGTAATACGCCACACTGTACGACGGGCGAGAGTCCCGCTTCGCTGATGCTAGGTCGACAAGTACGTACCCAGTTAGATGCGCTGAGACCAGATTGTGAAGAAAGGGTTAGAAAGACTCAGAGGAAACAGGCAGATAGCGGTACAAATGCTTATCGCACCTTGCAACCGGGTGACCAGGTATGGATACGGCAATACCGGGGCGACACGAAATGGCTTCCGGGCCAGATTATACAAAGGGCGGGAACCACAGATTATACGGTATGCGATAATTTTAATAGGGAGTCACATAGACATATCGATCAGTTGAGGCGGCGATCAAGTGCTTTAATTTGTCCAAATGACCCGTCAGCTTTACAGGTACCACAAGTTGAGCCGGATAGACAGACTAACGAAGGGTCCGGGGCGAGATGGGACGAGGAGGTCACCGCAGCGGCCGCATCCCCGCGCGGCCCGTCAGCGGCTGCAAACGGCCCGAGTTCGCCACCGCCAGCACCTGCGCTGAGTACGAGTCGCACGCCGCCCGCGGCGTGCGCGCGAGACAGGACACCAAAAGGGTCACCAGGGTCGCATTCGGATAACGACTTGTTTTTGTCTCCAACCTCGCCACCTGAACCGCCCGAGCCGCCCAGGTACATCAGAGAATGTAGGCTTAAAAACCCGCCAAAATATAAGCATTGAACTCTGTGTAATACATATACCTATACCTACTTAGCTTAAATACATATACTTAGCTTTCATATCTAACGATATACTTAGGTAGTTTCTATTTTTTTTTGTTTAGAAATACATATTAGTAATTAAGTCCATAGATTCCATAGTTACCCATTCATGCTATTAATTATATTTAACGATCGTAATGGTTAAATGATCCTTTTAATGACAATGAGTAAATAACGCAATTTGCAATAACAAACCTTGAACGTAATAGAATAAGGTTCAAAATCCAAGAACCAAGAAAAGGTAATAGGGTCATTTAAGCACGGTAGTGATAAGTTGTTTTGCTATGACTTATTTTGTTTTTTTTTTTAATTTAGTTTGATATTTAATGCACTTTAGCATTTTAGTCTGATAGTGTTATTGTCTCGTACAATAAGTAGGTAATATCGCTATTTTTAATGTAAGTACATAATAACCATTTCCAGGTTCGGTTATCTTTTAGGAGTAGGTAGGAGTGGGTATATAAGTGGTAGGTGACGCAGAGGTATCTTACGGTGTTTGTCACGAGTGCTACCTATATATCTACTAGGTGATCGTACCTACCTTTCGGTAGTATAACGTAGTAGATAGGTACTTGGGAATCGGAGCTGATGGTCTGGTAATCTCGTTTGTTGTGATTTAGATTTAATCTAAATATATCCAATATAAATATATCTGAAATAATTGTTGCAAGGTCCTTTGAGTCAGTTTTGTTGTAAATCCGTTTCGTTGTAAGTAGTTAACAGATAACGTTAGTTTAAGAAGAGAGTGATGTAATGTATGTATTACCTACCTACCGTGGGTGCATTAGTGTGCGCCCTCTATACTGAGTTTAGTCTCCCAATATATGCCATCGTAACCGGACGGTTGTTTTATTTGTACACCACACCTCCTCCACCTCTGAAATATACCCTTTCAAACAAAAAAAGAATTTTCAAAATCGGTTTAGCCGTCTTCGAGTAATCGGTGAACAAACACACAAAAAAAATAAAATAAAAAAAAAAACATACAGACGAATTGAGAACCGTCGTTCTTTTGAAAGCCGGTTAAAAAATATTTTAATCTGATTGTATCAATGATAACAAACAGCTAATAAAATAATTCTTCTTCTTTCAGGTAAGGCCATGATAACATCACGAAAGAGGTAAAATTATGACGTTTTTTTCCCGGTGATTCAATGTTTGGTGAACCTAGTCACGTGTTTTGAAAACCATGGGATTATGATTTGCATTTTTATTGAAATTTGCTTTGTTTTGAATGGTATTGTAAATACCCTGGGATACTTATTTCTTACGGTGGTTTGGTTTTAGTAACATGTCGCTGAAACTTTCCTTCGATAATTTCAGTTGGTGGTGTTAAAGAAACCAGAGAGTATTGAAAACCATTTCGTCTCAGTAGTGTATCTTGTCGCAGTTGTAACCACAGTAAGTTTCTTTGTATTTAAATAACGTAAGTAGTCATAATATATTCTCGGTCTGGTGTCCCTTAATAACATTAAAAAACTTAAATGACATAAGAAATGCATCGATTGGAATGAAGGATCATAAGCCTTCATTACCTACATTCTAGATTATAAGGCCAGTTTATATGATCTTAAAAGCTTCGAACTCCGTAGTAGATTAAAAAACGAACATTATTGCGTTAATTTGCAAAGAGAACGCATTAATGCTTATTCCGTAATAAAGAATGTTAATGAAAGATCCAGTTCAACGTTAACTTTTCACATTATATTACTTACCTACCTTAAAGTTAATAAAAATAAAGTAGGTGTAGGAAACATGTTTATAGTGCACTTTAAATGAATTTTGCCTACCTTGTGAAAGGAATTTGTGTTTATAAAAAGGTATTTGAAACTATTATGCTACTGACTATTCGATATTTGAAATTGCTAAGGAAAATATAGTTCAGGTTTTAATCATAATAGGTTAGTATTTAAATTGGAATTTCTTATCTATGGTTATATTGTTTAAAAAACATATTAAATTATATTTCTAAACACAATTTTCTGCAAGTAACTTAGTAAAGTAACTATAAATTCACTCATCGCAACGTCAGACCAGACGTAGCTATGATTCTGGATGCAAATTAGTTTGAAACAGATTGTTATAATCTTGTGTTTATCAGTGCATTTTTTTATCGACCGGCCAGACGTTGATGTCATACGTGTAACTTATATGCGATAAAGATCGTCAGCGCAGTGCCGACTCAATAATCTTGTATACTTTGTTGGCAGACGATGCTTAAAGTTCACTTTGATGTCATCGGTTGGTGCAGTGTAGTAATTGATATATTCAATTAAGGGACAGACTGCCAATTTAATAAATAATAAGGCACCGTGTGTGTCTGAGGGGATTTCGTCAAAATTTTAATCTTCTATTTAATTTTGTCTTTTCTCGCTCAATTTCCATATTTCTCCCCAACAGTCCGATAATCCGTTTAATAAGTAAGTACCTGTATTTTACTATAAATAAGTCTTCCCGTTTGACCGTGAGCAGGTCTAAAGTGCTTGGAAAGAATAATAAGCGACAAGAAAGAGTACTTTTCGTCCCATTGAACTTGTATTTGGAGACGAAGACCGCAGGGAACGAATTTTCAAAAAAAAAAATATTTGGATTAACTAAAGTGCAAAAATTTACGCTTGTGGGTCAAACAGCTTAAGCTGTGCGTCGTCTGTCAGTTACTGTTAGGATTTTTTATTAAGTATTCCGTAGCAGCAAGTCAAGCTTTTTTTATCGAATAGTAACGATACTAATAAGCTCTGAGTTGACTGAGGTACAATGCAGTGGCGTGGCGTTGAAGAAACCCTTGGGCAAGCCGGAGTAGCTTTGGCTTCAATTTTCTTTAAGAGCACTAGAATTAAGTGCTGAACTACCTAATATTAGGCAAGCCGATGGGAATCGAGTTCTATGGACGCCACGCCACTGGTAGGTACACTTGAAGCATAGCAAAAGTTTCGAAAACGTAACGAATAGACAGCCACATTCCAATTTAAATGAGTAAATGTATCTAACTATATCTCTCCGTCACACATATGCTTTAAACGACGTAACTGTGTGTTTAACCAAGTATCAGGAACTAACGTACCTTATGTTCTATTATTTCCTTACACTTGAGTATACAACGTTTTTATTAGCTATTTAAATGTCATAACACCACCACTGTGTCTAGATCCCTCTATACATCTATTAGTAATGTTTTGGGGCACTTTGTAAAATGGTTACGAACTTTTTTTTATAATCAACCGAAACGTTTTCTTCTCGGTGGCGTATCAAGAATAATAATTTAGTGTTTGTTTGTTTGCTTTTAGCTGTTGAAGTGTTAATGTCTGTCTTAGCACGTTTGGTATATTATGAATTATTGAGTAGACGTACGTACTAAACAGTGACGTGACAAATCCCTTTGTACCTTTGTCGCGCCGGTGGTATGTTAATTTATCTAATTTAAAAAGTTATAATGGTTCGTCTTCAATATCCTGGAGTTAATTGGGATAATAAAATAGGTAGGTATTGTAGACATTTAAGAAATAATTTGGGTTAGACACGAATTTAAACAGTTAAGTGGAGGATCGTGAATGCTTGAATTGGGCTTAATAACGTAACATTTGCTGCATTCAGTTCAAATCCACTTAGACATTAGAGGATAAACTGACACATATAATAATTTGACATATACATACATAACTAACGTGATACTTTTAGACAGTTAAGGTTACTAAACTAGTTTTTTTTACGGTGGTATTTAATATAGAATAGACATGACACATACTTTGCTCTACATCAAACAGTTGCGTAATGCATTGTTTTAATATACGCCGCCCCTTCTATTACTGCATACCAACACGGCATTGGTGGCGTATCAAATACAAATCAAATTTATTTATTCAGCAATGTTCTGTCACTTAGCCGTCAATTTTGTAACTACCAACTGACTGTCATACTTTCACATTTCAATCAGGAAAACCTGAACTACCTATGTAACATTAAGTTTTTAGTAACATTTCCAAAGTAAATTAGTCAAATTATGTTTAAATGCTTTACGTTCTGTAATAAATTGAATTAACTGTAAGTACATATTAGCAAACAATACAATACTCTTTATTAAACACCAAAAATTACAAAGAGAATTAGCAAACTAAATAATGAAGTTAGGTATTCGTAAAATCACTTAAATCGGAATGGCAGACGAAACTGGTCTAGAGAGTAATACATACAATATCCTGTGGATATCCACAGGTACATGCTATGGAAATATTTTTGTGTTTAAAAAGTAAAACTGCCCTATTAATTTTATGTTACTACACAAAAAAATATAAAATTCAGCTATCTAATCATATCCTATCATATTTTTGGTTACTAAGACAATCTAGACTATTATCACTCTTTTAGAACTGACATAAAGTTACATTTAAAAAATCTACACGGTCAAATTATCGGTGGTAAGAGTTGAGCAAAATTAGTTCTTCGTTCTTTACGATTAGAACTTTGACATAGATTTGATATAGTGGACAGGCTGCGCGATCGTCTTTTTATTCAATGATTTATAAATGACAGCAGACTCTCTGACCTGATTGTCGATTATTTATGGGGAATTGAAGTCAGCTGGGGCTAGGCTATATCCGCTACTTTCTATAGTTTTTAGCGTACTACAGCCAAGCGAAGATGACGAGCTCTGTCTATAGTACGCTACGTACTTAGGCTAGAAACAGTGCTCGACCGACGGTCAGCGCTGACCGTCGGTCGACGTAGCTATATCTATGCAAGTCTATGAACGCGCGCATACCTACGCTGACGGTACGCGCGTGATTTGGTGCGCGCGTACGGTCGGTTGAGCCGTAGGTTCGCGTACGTCGGTCGACCGACGAGCTTTAAAGGCCGGTTCACACGTATTAAGCTGTCAAGTAGTCAACTAAATTTTAACTTAATTTTAAGCGACTTAAAGCGTGTAAACAATGAATTTAGTTATATGTTACAAGTTAAAATTTAGCGTGCAAGTAAACAAGTTGATTAAAAATTTGTCTATTTTCGGTTAAGTGGGTAGACGTGAATTACAACTTGACACGTTTGGACAGGCAAAATTAAGTTAATTTTTACTTAGTGTATAAGTTGGGCTGAGCAGTCGCATTCGGAGTTCGTATTTGTTCGTTTTTTAAAGTTTATCCGTTCGTTTGAAGAACTTTTTCAAAATAAAAATGGCAAAGTGGTCGGAAGACACTACAGTAAAGTTTATAGAAGAATACATAAAACGTGAATGTCTATGGAATATAAGAAGCCCTAATTACAGGAATAAACAAGCAAAACAACAAGGTATTAGCGATATAGTGTTGGCCATGGCAATACCTAATTTTGGGATCAAGGAAGCCGAATCAAAAATCAAAAGTATTCGATCAACGTATTCTCAAGAATTAAAAAAAATTAAAGATTCTACAAGATCCGGCTCTGGCACCGATGACATTTACAAACCGAGTATAAAATGGTTCGATATATTACACCAAGCTTTAAATTCGGTGAATATTAGTGAATCAAGAAAAACACAAAGTAATTTGGTAAGTTTCATTTATTTACTAAGCAATAAGTAGAAAACTACAGTTTTTATTAATCAGTGATACCTAGTAAATATTTTCTTACTAAGTAACTTTTTATAGCTATAAACTTAGCTTATCATTCGAATTTGCCAATCAACTGATCCTTCTCCTACAAAATAATCCGCGTATTCGTCACGAATCGTACGGGCATCACGGGATGAATGATTGTGAGAGTTCGTAGGTAGATTTTGTAACCCGTCTGATGGTACATATCTCCAATCTCCTGGAACAATACGGCCACTATGTGTGTCTTCTATGTCTACTGTTGGAACATTTACATTACTTTTTGTTTTACAAAGCCAATTGTGTAGAGCGCAACAGGCTTTGACCACTTTGTCAACTTTGTCAGGACTGATGGGAATAGGTCTTTCAAATACTCTGAATCGAGCAACTAAAATTCCGAATGCATTTTCGACTATACGCCGTGCTCGTGAAAGACGATAGTTGAAAATTTTGTGTTTTAAAGTTAAATTGCTTCCTGGATACGGTTTCATAAGGTAGGGTTTCAAAGGAAATGCGTTATCACCAACAATGACGTATCCATCAGGAAGCAAATTATTCTCCAGAGCCTCACTAAGACTGCAATTTCTAAAGACTCCTCCATCAGAGATTCGGCCATTACATCCAATGTCTATATAGCTGAAACAGTAGTTGTCGTCTACAAGAGCCATGAGTACTATGCTGTTTGTTTGTTTGTAGTTGTAATAATAGCTCCCAGAAACTGGTGGTGCTTTAATCACAACGTGTTTGCCATCAAGAGCACCACCACATCTAGGGAAATTCCATTTTTTTCGAAATCCAGTTTCTATTTTAATCCAATCTTCGTGTGTAGCCGGTACCTGCAAAATAAAATGAAAGCTAATTCATATAGGTATATTTTTGTACTTGTCTACTTTTTGTTATAGGAGAATAATGAAGAAAATAACATCGAACGTTCAACTGGTCAAACAACTGATGATGAAATCACAGAAATCAGACAACCTACACCAGTTATTAGCGAACAACATCTTTCTACACCAAACGCTAATAATGCCGCCAGTCGCAAAAGAAGACTTCGGGACTTACATTCACTTGTGGATAAAGTAGGCAGCATCAGCAATAATTTGCCTACTGTAAGTGATAATGAGTTTGATCAATTCGGCAAAAGTATTGCAGGACAGTTAAAGGCTATGCCATTACTGTTGGCGCTGCAAGCTCAAAAGTTTATTCAAAATTACATGTCTGATTTGCGTATACAACAATTATTGAACACAGGAAGGACCCGCCAGGAAACTTATCATGATAGTCATGTATCAATGAACAGTGGAATTACTACCTCGTCATTGTATTCTAATAGCAGTCTTAGTCCATCACCTTCGACTAATACTTATTATGCTGAGTCCCCGGAAGGTTCACCATGGATTAGACAAAATCCTCAAAATGCTTTTGATGCTGGTCGGGCAACCAATCCTCAATCAGTAACGGAAAATACTGTTACGATGTATTCCCTAGATGATAACGTGACACAAGATAGACCTGATATTTTATCACAGGCAATTGCTTCTATTATACAGGACACGGAGAAGTAATATTACGTATATATTAATATGTTTGTTAATTAAGATTGTTCAAACTTTAATTTTGAAACATTAGCAGCATTTATTTATTTTTGCGTTATAACGTGATCTCAGTGATAATTGATTAATAACGTAAGGTAATTAGTGTTAATAAATAATAAATAAATACTCATTGTCTTTTTTTCTTACCTGTATGAAATCCATCAAGGCATGGTATATAGCTTCACATACGTGGGGCACCATTGCACATATACTTGATTTAGAAACTCTAAAAAAGTGAGACAGACTGCGGTAACTATTTCCAGTAGTGAGAAAATATAGCACAATATGTAGTTTTAATTTTGGTTCTAATGCACATCGCATTACAGTATCTCTTTTCTGTATATCGTGTTCCACTTTAGCTAACAAGTAATTAAATGATTCTTCTGACATTCGTAATGCTTTGAAATACTCCTGTCTATCTTCTCCTGCTAGCTCATTAAACAAAGTTGTACTTGCGCCATATTCATTTCTTCTGCTTATCCAGTTTCTCATCCACAGTCTCGCCGGTGCATTAGTTTCCCTGACTATTTCATCCTTGACCTCGTCTAAAACTTCACTTAGTACGAATTTAATTACTGAATTACTGACTTGCGTGTCCATTTCGGGACAACTAAAGAGCTTAACTAATTTAAACGTGTAAACGCTTGCTAAAAATTAAGTCGCTTAAAATTAAGTTAAAATTTAGTTGACTACTTGACAGCTTAATACGTGTGAACCGGCCTTAAGATTGTAGGGAGCACGTTCAGTGCTTCGCTGACGGAACGACCGACCGAACGCGCGTACTTACACTTTCGCCGTTAGCGTACGTTCGCCGTCAGCGTAGCACTGAATGCATTTTCGCAACCGACGGTCAGCGCTGACCGTCGGTCGATCACTGTTTCCAGCCTTAAGTACTACGTACTGCGTACTAGACATGTGCGCCGATCAAAAAATTGTCGGCGGCGGCGTTTGGCAAAAAATCGGCGGCGGCGGCGTATTTTCGGCGTGAAATCGGCGTGATTGAAACATGATTTCACACAGCACAAAACCGTAATTCAAGGACGCAGTTATTTAAAATATCGCCGTACATCACCTTAAACTCACTAAAACTTATAAACATATATTAATATTATACAATAAACTAAAACTTATAAACATATATTTTTACAAAGAAATCGAAATAAAATAGTTAAAATTTGCGTTTTTTGCCTTTTTGGCACTAGCGATCATAACGTTACGATGCCAAAGCCATCCACTGAGGGAAGGTGACCCATCTTGGTTCTACATGGTACATCTTCTGTCTATTCGAGAGGTTTTAGGCCTTATCAGACATTATTTATTCGAGCAATATGGTATGGCATTACCATTTGGTTATTCGGAGCTACATCAATTAAATAGTGCTTCTACGGATTTCCTCATTTCTATGGAGATACTTAGGTTCACACAGGTCATCACTGCCTGTATGAGAGAAGTTCACTGGCCAAACGCCTATAGTTACAGGATCTAAAGCGTCGCGAGGATGAACTTAAGTTTTTCCAACGTTACCAAAGCGTGTTAGACTACGCAATAGACCAAAATTAGATTAAGTACCACAAAAAGGCTTGTTTTTTCGATCTCTGGGACTTTACTGTCATCTTTCGGAAGCTTTCATGTAATTCCATATTCTCCATAAGAGCGCGTGACCAAGGTACCTCAAGGCCGAATCTCTAATACGGTTCTGTACTGGAAAAACATATAGGTAGCAGCAGAGATAAGCAAACCACAGCTCTCAGTAGCTCTAGCAAAAGTATAGTAAACCTGGTTAATAAACCAGCGAACACAATGATTAAAAAGGGCAGAGCTCAAACTGGCTGGACTTAGTGTCCAACCAAGTCAAGCCAAGTCAAGTTTGTGGCCAAGCCTTGGCTTCAAATAATTTGCCATTCACTTTGATAGTCACTTTGGTTCCTCTGTTGCCCAATATCTTCCTGGACTCAAATATTGCGAAAGGCTTCGAAATGGGCCGAACTAAGGCTACTGCTGTTATAACTCAAGTATTTGATCCAGAATGTTTGGCAAAACTGATAGATTTATTAAAAACTATTTGTGCTATTTTGGCTACGGAACCCTAAAAAAGAAAAAAACTACTTTTCTATGATATTAGATGAAACCACAGATACATCTTTATCAAAAAACAATGTGCATTCATTGTCATATACTGTGTTGAAGATTTCAATATCAAAACTTTGTTTCTTGATATGGTGGAGCCAGAGTCAATAATCAGGGGTAAAATGCTCATGAAACCTACACAGCCATCAGTATTCTCTAATTTAAAAGATTATGAGTTTACAGAGAAAGTACAGGAACCAAAGTATGAGATAAATCCTACTCCAAGAATCTGTAAGACGTCTTTTCTTAGAAACTGATTACCACAACTTCGGAGGATGTCTTGAAGCTTTTGAACTAGAACTACCTTCGATTAGCTGATGACATCGTCGTGATGGTATAGTCCCTTCAGGGTGCGAAAAATATGCTCAACGACCGCTGTGTTTATAAGACGAAAGTTATGTCGAACTCCCTGATACCCAACTTCAAGGTTAACTGCCCCAAGAGCGCTTGGGGCAGTTAACCTTGAAGTTGTCTAGGATGAGAACTACGAATACACATATGTAGCTGAAACATACACTCTAGTTCTTCTCTCTCACCATGTCTCAAGAATAGTTTTTGACTAGTGACGAGATATCCAGTACACGTATAGTCTTTCACCTTCATAAACAGGGTCGAGTCGCTCAACGTTCCATAGAGAGAGCTTGGAGTTTACGTTACCAAATTAGTAAATCCATTTCGTTCCGTTTCCAAAGAACCTACTTAGGTGACACAACTCTAGCAAGATGAGTTGGTAATGGGCTGGGCATATAGCTCGAGCAACAATTACCGATGGGATGGAAAGGTTCCCAAATGGAGACCACGAATCTGAAGGAAGATGGAGCGTGGGTTGGCCTCCACAAAATGATCTGAAGACATGTTTAAGTTCGTCGGCATTCGATTAAGAGAAAACGTGTGCGTTGCGACTGTTCGTTCGGAATTGTTTAGGGCAGACCTATGTTTATCAATGAATGTGTCCGGATTGAGATGAAAATGATGATCTAGACCATTTTAACTAGCCTCTGCCGTCTTTTGAAATCCTACGAGAGGATAATAAGAAAAAACGTTATCCAAAAATGGGATGAACCTTGATTTCAACAGAGTATATGCTATGAACTGCTCTGAACAAAGTGTTAAATAAGGTTAGATTTGATATTTGGTACGAAAATCTGCTTTTGCAATAAATTTTTATCCACGCCGATTTCACGCCGATCAGAAATCGGCGGCGGCGGCGTGGCCAAAAAAGCCGGCGGCGGCGGCGCGCCGGCGCGGCGCACACCTCTACTGCGTACGTAGTAACTGACCGAGCGAGCAAACAATAGGTCGACTAAAGACGAAGACTAAAGTCAGCAAATCGGCATTTGTATGTTTATTGGTTCGCCGATAACTCAAGTTACGTCTGTTGATTCTACGGGTTCAAAATGAATGCATGATGTTCATGACATATTGTTTGTTGGTGTGTTTCTTGCTATCATGTTATTCAACATCCGTATTTTTCATACTTTTCATTAGGTATTAAATGAAATGACACTATAAAACTTTAAAGTAGATTCGAAATAAAATCATATATCTTGTTTCGGAAGAATTTTGAAAAATCTGTAGATACTCGTACCTACTTTTCTGTTATTTACAAATTTCATTACTTGTATGGCCTTTGTCCTAAGTTCGACTGATTTATGAGATAAGATAGCCTCAACCTCATGTAGATAAGGTAAATAAAGAAAAACCCAATTTAATCGTATTCCACGATAAAAAATAAAATACTGTTTCGTTCACACAATCCGACCGTTTTTGTTCGTACCGACCGTTGTTATATTAAGACAACATGTTTTCAAACACATTATGTTTGACAGAATCCCGCAGAATAATGTATAAATTGGCTATAATACTCGCATTAGTATATTATTAAGGTGTCACCGCACGGGCGGGGCGGCCACTTATCGGGATGCCTGCCAGGGCTGCCCGGAATGCCGTAATCTAGACATCGCTGGATAAATATTATACACCTACGATAAAAGAATTAACGGTCGGAGTTTTCTAGCTTTAAGCCTGTTTAAACATGTAGGTATTTGTTTAGTAACCGCGTGCCCGATAGGATACTGATATAAATTTCATCGCCTATGTAACCAACTAGGCGATGAGTTTTCAAACATCCTATCTTATTGTTCATCTAGAGGCTATCCGTATAGGTAAACAGATGTTGTTTATACAATTACCATTCTTCTGCTTTTCTCTATTGGTTTAGTTAGCCTCTGAGTTACCTAATAGTTTCTAATGAGAATTTTATTGAATAAATGCTAGGCTAGGATGTCATAAAATTTGCTTGTATTACACCAATGCTAATCATAAATCTATTTACGATAATAACTTTTATGCCACACCTGGCCATAAAGTGGCTTTTTCCGCACGCTGCGAAAAAACCGCTTTCTGGCCAAGTGTAGACATAAAACGATGTACACAACACGGGAGGTAATAAAGAAAGGCCTCGATCGTACATTTACGTCCCTCGCTTGCAGCTCGGGCCGCAAACATCTGCGATCTCGGCCTTTCTTTGTATTACCACTCTAGTTGTGTAATGTACTATAATGTAATATCTATGAATGCGAAAAATTGGCTTAATTCCGTATATAGGTAAATTCAAATCTGCAACTTTGCAGAAAATTATTTCGTTTTATAGGCAAATTCGGAATACAACTGCTGTCTTGCTCGACTAGTTTGCATTCTTGTTAATCAAAAAGTTACCCACTGTAAACATGATTTTCTTGGAATTTATAGAATTCTAGTTATTTCAAGGTGGTTAAATTTTATATTAATACTCTTTGCAATCATTGCAAGAGGCCTTTCAGCAACGTGATTTCATTGGGCAGCCATAAAAGTATTGAGCGATAACACTGACACGTTTAAAATCGTTGTCAACTGGGTTGAAACAAATATCACCTTTCTTGTATATTATGTTTAAAGTCCAAATTCCTATCAAATACACCGTGATCGTGCAAGTTCGCAAATTATTTTCCATATGACGAAGCCATTGCGGTATGGCAATGGTTTATAATAATACCTATTTATGGTTTCTCATAATGGCATTTCATTTATAATTACTTTTAATATTAGGTTAAAGGATTGCGCAGTCCAGTTTTCAAGGTAGGTATTAAATTATAGTTAACTATACTCTTTCCGCGGCCTCGCTCACGTGGTCAACACATTTTGCTTTTAGGTACGTTTTCCAGCATAAAACGTAGCGTTCATCACGTTGAAGAACTGAAACTATTTTTTTATCGTTATTAAACTACCACGTTAATTATAAACTAATATTCACCGAATATATCCGTAATTAAAAATATAAACGCTGCAATATATTTGACTTGTTTTTAATTAAAAATAAAAATAATTTTAATCGGTCTCTAGAGGCGTTTTTTTCTGCAACCCGACACCACAGGGCCCGCCGCTTAAAAGGGAAATCCAGTAATGCCTTCACGGTAGTCGCCTCGTATTTATGTCAAGGGGAGGGGTATCGACACTTTTTATCGACACTTTTTGCCGACACTGGTGCGACACTAGTTTTAATTGGCGTTAGACTTGTTGGACAAGAGGGTGGGATCCTTTTTAACGACTTTATTGTTCGTTCGTGCATTTTCTTCACAGTTGGCAAGTTGATAGGAGTAATAGATACACTATTATCCAGTGCTCGCATGAAGCGCCTAGTTTAATAATTAATCGTTTAAAAAAATGATGTAAAAATCGGGTCTTTTCAACTTGTTATTTCACGGTATGTATAGGTATTTGAGGCTAAGTTACAACGGTCAAATTTCTAAGAATATGTGTGTAATAAATTGGATGCACAGAAATCGAAATATTAAGTTAATGTTGCAGCCAAAACGTTGTCGATAAACAGCAAAGGCTTTCATATTTTTTGTATACATTAGTATTCCGTACATTGTAACCTCGGCAGTGTTTTTTCCGTCATCGCCACAGTAAATGGCATTCTGAGGCTTCGTAGTCGGGAAACAATTTGGGCGAGTTTGCGGCGCGGACGCAATTGTGCTTTATTATTTCGAATGCACTGCGGTGTATGGTACGTTACAGTCTGCGGTCGGGGCTCTGGCTCGAAGTGTAAGCGGTAGCGGGTATCAAGAATGGTGCAAGTAATTTTGCTCGACATTGCAAAGTGAAGTATCACGCTGACGTGCTTTTTGGTGTGTGGATTGTACAGGCAGCGACGAAAACAAAATTCCCTCCCGGGCATTCTGGCATAATAGTCGAGCGTTAGCGTTTTACTCTTGTACAATTTATACCCAAAATTAAAAAAAACTGCCGAATGCTTGTGGACGCGACTATTCAAGAATATAAATACCGAGAAATCTCTGCAGTAAATGTTCTAATAACGACTCGTGTGCGATATTGAAGCACTTCTAAAATAGTACAGTCATATATAGTCAATGATACAAAGATAAAGATTATTGAAAAACATTGGGAGCGCTTTGAGCTAGCTGCTATATTTTGACTTTAGAAATATATATTTCAAACAAATCAAATCATATTCAGACTTCAGACCGAAAATTTTACGTATGTTAGTATAATCTACAGACATAATAAAATCGTAGAAATTTCTTGTTTGTTCGCACATCATGCAAAAGGCATCGGATCGATTTCCATGAAACTTGGTAGTACATAGTAGGTAGATTAGGATAAGGATAGATGAGGGAGAGCCCTCATCTATCCTTACGGACCGCGAGGTAGACTATAACCTCGGTTAACCTAACCTTTTTTTTGTCATGGGGAAATGCCTAACGCATAGCCGATTTCCATGAAACTTGGTAGTACATAGTAGGAAGATTATAATCTGATGCCAGTCCCTCCCTCATCTGTCCTTACGGACTGAGAGGTAGACTATAACCTCGGTTAACCTAACCTTTTTTTTGTCATGGGGAAATGCCTAACGCATAGCCGATTTCCATGAAACTTGGTAGTACATAGTAGGAAGATTATAATCTGATGCCAGTCCCTCCCTCATCTGTCCTTACGGACTGAGAGGTAGACTATAACCTCGGTTAACCTAACCTTTTTTTTGTCATGGGGAAATGCCTAACGCATACCCGTCCTCTCGGGAGCGAGGGCGGGCTTGCACCGACTAAAACCCCATGGGCTTTCGCCATGTGGCGGGGCTGCGGGAACGTTTTCGCACTTATCCGCGGCCCCGCCGGGGGATGGCCGCAAAAGAGCGGCTCCTCCTCGGGAGGGCCTATTAGTCTCTACCTTCGCTTAGGCACGCCAGGTTTTAAGGCGCACCTATCTCCTCGGCCTTCATCCAGTAATGTGGCGATCCCCCCCGGGGCCGCCATGTTGAGGCCATGGGCGCCGAGAGGAAAAGTTCATCCCAGCGCCCGGCGGCGGATCAGATCTGTGGTTTCGCCGCCCACCACACCTCGGCCGCCGATACCGATACTCCTCTTCCCCTGCGGCCCCACCAAAGCCGCAACGGCGGTGCGGCCCCGCCCAGGTCGCAGGGGGTAGGGAGAGTGGCGCACCTCAATACCATCACGCCTCTCCCCCTGCGATCTCGCCTCGGTTCCGGAGGGACAGCGTGGATTAGCTCAGCATCCCCATACTGCTAGATCCTTCTCTCCCAACGTACCTCTCGCTACGCATCACAAACGGGCTTCGCCAGCAGCCCGCTTGGAGCGTCCGCCTCGGGTCAGCCGGGTACGAAACCACCAGCTTCACCGTGACTGGGAGCAAGTCACGGTTACTACCCCCCCACCACGACAAGGCGGGTACTTTTTGGGGGGCGGCGGTTAACCTAACCTAACGTATGTGAGGTTAAGTACATTTTATCCGACTTATTTTACCTCCTATCCTCCTAATCCACTAGTAATAGAATATAATCAATAAAAACCGTTTAACAATCTTAAACAAATCGATCCAATCCCAAAGCTGCGCAAGGCTTTTATTCGACTATGGGTAAAAGTCCACGATAGATGTACATACTTATAGATTAATAGTATTATTGTATATTGCACTTGCACCCGACGCTCGCAATTGCTCTGCCGGGCCAAACAATGACAAAACAATATAAGCTTGTGTGTTAGGCCCGGCTGTAAAGGTATCAGTACCACGTTTGTGGTATTATTTAATAGAAAGCCGATGTCGATGGCCCAGTCATGTTTGAAGCGATCTTATTCAAACCTTCATTCCATTCGCTTTGGTTTAACTTAACTTTGCTAACTCCATTCCTATTTTTATGTGAACAAATAGAAATGTAAATTCTTCCATTTTCTAAAATACGAGCGTTGTAATATAAGTTAAATATTTATTTTTTGCCGTTGTACCTAGTTGGGTAAAAATTGGATATTTTAACCGGGGTCATAATCGACCTGTGCATCAAATTTTATGGAAATCGATTCGGTAGTTATTATGTGAAGCGCGAACAAACAAACGAACAAATAGAAATTTTATAAACCATATATATTTGCGTTTTATATGTATAATGCACATAGTCTTGCTATGATTTTATTGTATAAATTGTTTAGATCGTTTTTATGCCAACGGAACCCAGCTAACCACTAAGCCTCCGCTGTCCGTCTGTTTATCCTGTGATAGGATCTATAGTTTGAACCGTAATAGGTAGAGACTTGCAATTTTCACAGAATGTGTATTTCTATTAGGTACCGCTATAGCAACAAATAATAAAAATAAAATAAAATTTTAAATAAAAGGGGGTCGCCATACAATAAACGTGTTTTTTAGCGTTTTTTTCTCAACGGTGGTACGGAACCCTTCGTGTGCGAATCCAACTCGCACTTGGCCGCTTTTTTGATAAATGATGGATACTGTGGTTTGGATTGCACTTGATCTCGAATTCGCACCATAACAACTACGATAATAGCTCTACATTAATATGTAACTTGAAAATAGGTATCATATAAGCAGTAAGAACGAAGCGCCTGTAAATCGGGCATGTTTTGGCCAAAACCAGGATTTGAAGTATCAATATAACACCATGTAATGAATGATTGCAAGTGTTCATTCAATAAGATTACCTTGTTTTCTGTTAATTGTTGGCTAATTCCAGCGAACTGACGTTTAATAGTGTTCAGCCTCAAGCATATAATTAAGTTGCCCATGTGCAGTAAACCACAATTAAGTTCTAACTTGAACTGCCTTTGGTTCACGAGGGTTCTAAGAACCCCTGATACGAGTTGAAATCGTAAAGTATAATTAGGAAATCTAAAATGTGTAAACAGGTAATTTGATTTATGCTTTAGGTTTTGACTAGACATGTTTGGATTGGATGCCCTTGTTTTATACCACCTAGTTAAATAAATACCACCTAGTTAAGCATAAAAATAATCAGCGTAACAGGCTGACTGTACTGCACTAATGTAGAATTGAATGACTTTAATCTGGGGGCACGGTAGTGGCCCCGCCAAGTCGAGCTTAATTAATTTTCCTGAACCTACTCATTAATGTTTAATATTACGAATAAACCTGCCTGCTGAATTCCATAATTCAGACCTACTTAAATGCCCATTTTAACTACACTCACGGCAGTGAATTCAGGTCGTTTTCTATGAACAATTATATAGAAAGTGACCCGAATTCATGTTTAATAAGGTCTTTGAATAATATTATCAGCCCGGCTTGACAAATGGATTTTTCCTAGAAAACTACAGGCGAGTAATTTTTATATACTGGGGGATAATCTTTCACAAATACAATAGTCCACTTTGGTTATTTTATCTTATTTGTAGCCTATGCTACAATTGTCAGTTGTTATCAGATGTCTAATTTACCTCTTGCTTTAACCCTGGTGCTGAAAGGGAGGTAAAATGTTAATACTATAATCGTAATGATTTCGACGTATGTAGATAGACCCTCCATTTAAATTCCTTTGCATATTTATCGACGAGAGACTTCGCAATTAATCTTTGTCTGTTATTAGCAACAATCCTTATAAATACAAGGAGCTCCTAATAAAGCTACTTGGATTTAAGGCATTCCGTTCTGGACTACGTTTTCTTATCTGACTGTACTAATCACGACCACTTCGCTGTGCAACGGTTAAGTCGAAGTTAAATTTAAATTAGACTGTAATGAGTAAATATAGTGCTACGAGGGGAATTGTTTTTTATAAATGATTTTAATGCCTTATTCAGCTTAAGTTTATTGAAATACATTATTTATATTTGTTCATAAGGTTGATTTTGCATTGTTGTGTTGGGTAGCTCCACAAGTGGTGTAGTGTAAGTGTAGTCGAGTTCTAACGTAAAGTTGATTGGGCATTTTGTTCGGACATATGACCCACGGCGTACACAAACGAAATGGGCCTAGGTATGTAGGTAAATGTATCTGCTACTCAGTGGTATGAGTCGCATTCTTGTAAACCATGGGAGAATTGAGAAAAAAATAATTTGGTACCTACCCACAATTGACAACATTTTTTTTAATATACATATATATGGCTTTTACTCTTCGCACGTTTTTGGCGAGGTGGATTCTGCCAGTGTCTATGTGTAGACTTTTTACAGAGAATTGTGCATGAACCACACCTTTGCACAATGCTGAAAGTAAAAACATTAATTAATAGTATCACTACATCGTACACATACTGTTGAATAACTTTTTTCTGCCGGTTGATACATAAAAAAATACATATTTAGAAAAGTGAGATTAAATTTTCTATTTTAAAACTAGTTTGGTCTCTGTACGCGAAAGTTCGGAAAGCGGGTCAAAAACGCCCAATGGCCTTTTGTACACCGATTGGTGCATCTCAGTGGTGCTCACCTTAGTTTCGTCACCCTGGATGTCTATGTCTTTGGATCGGTCTCATACGTACAGATGACAGGAGCATATTATAATTGTATCGGATAAGATTGTTCTCACATTATCCATTTCGGACAAAACAAATCTTGGGGCTAATCACTTTTTTTATTGGGTTGATCGGCTGATGTCCGTTCTGCCGTGGCATGACAAACCACTGTAAATGTTATGAATATCCTAAACTACAGGTACAGTGTTTGGTCATGGCACGGTAGCATAAGCATGCGAATGTCAGCACTCAAAATGGACACTGCTCTCATGTAGATGTTAATTTTTTCCTAAACCTTGACCCAAGTTAGGGTGCATTATGATGAAGAAGTAGAAATATCTCAATGAAGCACCATTTTTTGATAGCCCATGCACAAAGTGTGACTTACAAAGTCCGCAGGCTCTAGTAAAATTTAACTGGCCCTGTTGCCGTAAATGTGTGATCTTCATTACAAATAGACATTAGGGAGTCTCAGAGTGTGTAGAGTGCTTTAATCTCCACGCTACCCGCCCGTGTGGCAAGGGCTTTACCGCTAGGCAGACCGACGATCCTCGGGCACGCACCAATTAGCGCACTCGTCGCGCAGAAACACCATCATAAATCTGATTGGACCGTTAGTATCGGGCCGCGAAGTGAGCGGAGATGCGTCTTCGTGACCAGCTTTTACTAAGGTGTTCATTGTTAAAACCCTTAAGTTGTCAGGAATGTCGACTCCACATGCAATCGTGGTATTGATCTTGATTTGTGTGGTACTTTTTTATGAAATGAAGGAATGAAGGGACAAATTGGGGTGTCCCTCTAATTGCATAACGACTATTGTCATAATATCGATTGTCATAACTCATTACGCATAAAGTTGTTGCTCATAAACAGTGATCGGATCAGGGTGTGCCATGACTTCAAACGTAATACAGAAACATGGATATTCCTCGGGATTTTGGGAATGGATATTATTGCATTTTTCATGTTATTGTAATAATTCTTCATCTTATAGTAATAATTAATCCATGTTTCTGTATTACGTTTGAACCAAATGGCACACCCTGATCCGATCACTGCTCATAAATGTATCTTGGCATTAATTGTTCTATGGCATAATTGTTCCCTGTCATAATTGCACTATGTCATAATTGTTTTAGACATAATGTCGATTGTCATACAATTTTTAGTCATTATATTGACGGTCATCATTATTTTTAGTCATAACAATTGTAGTGCAAAAAGTAGGTTAGGTTCGAACTACGTCCCCCTGCTAAAACGAACTGCTATCAAAAAGTGGGTTAGGTAGGGTTTGAACTGCGTCCTCCAATAAAACGGAACTGCTGTCAAAAAGTAGATTAGGTTAGAACTGCGTCCCCCAGCAATACCGAACTATTATCAAAAAATAGTTTAGGTTAGGCAATTTACTGCTAGCAAAAATATAGGATTAAAATATAGGTAGTACCTATGCTTTGAAAACGTCATGCGCAAAACTGTTATGGCGGTTCATACTTATGCTTAAAGTTTTTATGCGCATCAAATTTATGATGTATGCTCTAAATCGTTATGGTCAAAAATAGGGATGTAACATTACATAATTTTGCCGATACGATACCGAATATTGTAGTAAATAATCGGCGATACCGACACCGATATCGATGGCTAAATAATGAAGTATGCACCTCAGACATTTGTATGTCCTTATTATACCTAACAGAGACTCAACCTTGAAAGTGTAAAGTAAAAATAAATAAATTGTCAACTCAAAATTGAAGTGTAAAGTAAAAATAAATAAAGTGTCAACTCAAAATTCAAAGAAAATATGTACTGTGGAACAAATACATAATTAACAAAGTAAAAATCATTGCACAAGGTAATACACGGATACATAAATGAAGTCAGTAATTAAAATTACTTTTTGCTGATTTTTTCAGACAGCAATTTTTTTTCGCGCTTTTCAAATGTCGGTTGTATATAATCGGCGCGCCGATTATACCAGCTGATATATCGGTATCGGAATCGTTATATTCCTAGTCAAAAACATTATGGGCACAAAAGTATGACTATTAACTGTTATGTGTGATGATGATTATGACGAAACTAGTTATGCCTGTAAAAAATATGACTTATAATTTTATGCAACCCGATATGGACCCGACAAATTTGTATTTATTTGTTCGATTATATTACGACCACAGGTTATTCGATTTTTGTTGCAATTCGGTGGAAAAGTAAAGGCTAATTTAATTTTTCTTTACGACCGAATGTGAGGAGAATCGGTAAAAGCCTAGAGCAGTTATGGAAAATGTCCCAAAATCTGTGTTCGGGGCAAATGACTACTTACATAAAATAGGATAGCATAATATCTTTGTTGTAATTTCGTTTCTATTGCAGCATGAAGTTTTAAATAAAAAACAAAACTACTTTGGTAAACCAGCTTGACGACAGTGATCTGATAATGAAATTACCGTAACTTACCAGATTAGGTACTTAGACTAGAATAGTACATTGTGTATCAAGGGCGGTAAGTAAGGAATTACAAACGAGTGTTTGTTACAAGGCCGAGGCGAAGCCGAGGGCTTTAATAACACTCGTTTGTAATTCCTTTACCGCCCGTGGCACACACAATGTTTTTCATCACACTTGTGAGGAAATCTGATTAAAATAACCTTACTTAACCTAAATAAAATTGTAAAACTGACAGTGACATTAGTGACATTATCCATAGACAATGCGAATTCACGTCACGTTCGGAAACCATAGCGGTAAAGACTCAAAATGGTTGATTTTATTTTTGCAAAATACTGAAATGCACTATTTAAACATTTAATTAATGTTACAGAAATATGTGTTTACATGTATTTGCAATAACAGTTCTCTTTAAATAAATATTTCAGTAATAAAAGTTAAAAAAAAGTACGTTGGCGTTTCCTTTGAACATGACAAATAAGAGTAAAACAGAACCAGCGTTTCAAATTTAAAAAGAAAACCATTACGCCCTAGGGCGTAATAGGTCATTTACGGCCCGCAAAACCTACGTGTAATGACACCATTTTCGAGCAAGTGTGATGAAAAAAAATATAACGCACTTTTAAAAACAAATCCGCGCTTCTTATGACCCAACACCCCCTGCCGCTCGGAGAATCTCCTGAGGAGATCGCTGGAAGTTTTTCCAAACGCAAACTTTAACATTAACAATTCCTCTATTAATAAATTATTGCTGACCACTAATATATAAGCAATTTTTGAGCACACGTTTCTTTTTTATGTTCCTATAAGTCGAGGATTGGATGTTTGTGGTGTTTTCATGGGGTCTATATTAAAACGCATACAGTAAAACTTCCTATTTTGACAATGCATACCGTTGTTACGCATAATTGTATATTCGTATAATATTAAAATGTATATTTTAAAACGCATATTTTAATTCGCATACTATTAAAACGTATAACAATTATTTGGTATAACATTAGTGTTCATAAATACTAAAAAGTATAATTTTAATAGGTCAAATCAAACATTTTAATTTTAGATGCTCAATCGAAAAATTGATATCGCAGAGTTTGTACAAGTATGTTTAAAGTGACATATCCATACTTGTATTGAAAACTAACTGTCGCTTCCAGTTTAATTACGTAAAAGTACTTTCCCTCGAATTTATTTATTAAAATACCTACACTATTATAGTACATGTTGATAAGCCAATTTTATTTATATAAGAATACGCCCAGCACGCCTCGTTAGTGGCTCAACTACAGTGAAGATAAAGAAATCTCTAAAAGTAAAAACAAAAAATATTTATGCCACACCTGGCCATAAAGTGACTTTTACCGCACGCTACGCGTACGGAAAAAGCCGCTTTCTGAACAAGTGTAGACATAAAATGATGTACACAGCACGGGAGATAATAAAGAAAGTCCACAACAACAACAACAAGGTAAACATCCCTTTAAGGTAAGGCATCAAAAAAACTGGATGGCTTTTAAAACCTACGTAGGCATTATTATAATTTTCATCACACTTGCTCGAAAATGGTGTCATTACACGTAGGTTTTGCGGGCCGTAAATGACCTATTACGCCCTAGGGCGTAATGGTTTTCTTTTTAAATTTGAAACGCTGGTTCTGTTTTACTCTTATTTGTCATGATCAAAGGAAACGCCAACTTACTTTTTTAACTTTTATTACTGAAATATTTATTTAAAGAGAACTGTTATTGCAAATACATGTAAACACATATTTCTGTAACATTAATTAAATGTTTAAATAGTGTATTTCAGTAATTTGCAAATATAAAATCAACCATTTTAAGTCTTTACCGCTATGGTTTCCGAACGTGACTTGTCGTCTTGATATATGTCACTAATGTCACTGTCAGTTTTACAATTTTATTTAGGTTAAGTAAGGTTATTTTAATCAGATTTCCTCACAAGTGTGATGAAAAACATTGTGTGTGCCACGGGCGGTAAAGGAATTACAAACTCGTGTTGTTAAAGCCCTCGGCTTCGCCTCGGCCTTGTAACAAACACTCGTTTGTAATTCCTTACTTACCGCCCTTGATACACAATGTACTATTATAATACACACCTAAGGTGGTAAGTTAAATAAAAAATGTCTCAGATCGCAGCTATTTGTGCATAAATATGCGAAAAATAATTAAAATAAAAAGGTAGGCCAAGCGGTCGTATCGCTAAAAAGCGATATCTTCCAGATATATCTTCCAGACAACATTTGAGTAGCGGAATTGACACAAAAATAAACCAGAAAAGTAGGTGGTGCGAAGGGTAACAAAAGGGAGAGCTAATTACCAAAAATAAATAATCGCAGGGGCAAATATAAACCTACATATACATGCATAAAAACAAATGAATAAATAGGGGAAATATATTAACCACAAAACTTTAAAAAAACATTGTAAAAATGGGAACATACTTTTATTGTATTAGAAACAATAGTACTAGTAGATAAATTCTAAAAAGTAGGGATTCTGTAAACAACAACGACCAATTAAGTTACTTTTTTCCAAGTAATGCCCCACGTATACCGAACGCATAAATGTATGCGTTCGTTATACATAATAGCATTATGCGGATTTCAGGTATGCCAATTCAATCGGTATGTATATTAACTAGTATGCGTTTTTATGATTATGCCATCTAATCGGTATGCTTAATCATCGTATGCCTAAACTGTTATGCATTTTAATATTAGGCTTAATAAGTTATGCCTAATAAGGGACACCCGTTTTCATGACATGATAAAGTCAATATTTTGACCTTGGTAATATTTCTAAACTTTTAAAGCCATTCCAATTTCATTATATGATCACATAAATAAGAAGCTTGTTTTTGGTTTTTTTGTCGTAAATACAGTTAAATCTTCATTGGAATTCATTTTTAAAAAGTTTCGACGCAGTTGGGATTGGGAGATATTATAACTTGTTTACGCAATCGATAGCTATAAATATACATATTAATCGTATGAATAGTTTTAGGTTTAGAATACAATTTCTTTTGGCATGTAAGATTCACCGTGAGATTGTAAACGACAGTTAGTTTATAATCTAGGAAACAATTAATACGTAGATTGTCCTCCTCAAACTGAACAACATTTGTTCAGCGACATTTAAAAATGACTTGTTTTAATTTTTAGTACATTTTAAACTTTATTTGAAGCCGGAATGTATTGCGATGTTTTTTATGTTTGTACCGTGACAAGCGACGTCAATTAGACTGATGTTAACGTACATTGAAAATACTATTTAATTTGTATGAAAAAAATAAAACCTAAGGCGGATCTCACACTGCAGCGAAAATCGCGGCGACACGCGACACAGCGATTTTCAACTTTGTATGTAGAATCATCGATTTGTATAGAAAAATCGCGGGGTGGCGCACACTGGCGCGTAAATCGCGGCGATTTTTTTCCATGTAGCTGCGCATAGTACGAAAAAATCGCGGCGACGGGCGATTTCAGTGTGTTCTTCGCCTAAAGATCAAATAATTTTTAAAAGTTGTTGAACAAAAGTTTTATTGTTTGATGGGTAGAATCTACGTTTTAATTATTTGCTCCTGTTACAGGCAACACCTATATCATTTCGATAGATTACCAGCCGGTCCAGGCATTATAAGTTAGAGTCACGCTTAATAGCGTGTATATTTCTGGTGTCGCTACTGCCTTTAAATAACCTTTGTGCTTTAAACAAAGACAAACTGTCACGTAGGCTGCGTGACGAGTTGTTATTATATGTCATTCCCATACTATTCCCATACACTTGTCTACGGCCCAGCAATTCTTAGGCAGCGTTTATCGCTATGTAAATAAAGACTTTACCGACACGATAATTATCGAGCTTGCCGTGTGTCAATTTGAGTTCCCTTAAAACTTACATTGTTGCAAATAATGTGCATTAAGCGACAAACGTTTAGCGTTTTAGATTAGAAATAAATACGTCCAAAGTCAAAATTTTCAATATGAAGTAAAATACTGCAAAATGTTGGATTGGCCATGAAAATGAACATAGGTAGCGCACCCAGCCAAAACGGAGCCTGACCCGGACCAGCCGGATACACCAGGGGGCACCTATATTTGTAGGGAGTGATACGCTCTGGGATGGGAAGGGAAGGCTGACTAGTCAACCTTTAGCCAATATTAGTAAATAGGTGAGTCGAGATACATAATCGATCATGAGGGTTGATAAATTGCAGCGCGTGTTCTATCGTGTAGCATTTTTGAGGAGGAAGGAAGTGGTATCCTGAAACATACGGGAGTAAGAACTGGGCTTGACCTTCGCGATTATGGGGATGGAATTGTGTTACTTCTATAAAAACCTATCGCTTGTCACTTGACCCGATCTTAAAAAGGGATTTAAGTAAAAAAACTTACACAGCGCCTCAAGGCATCGATCAGAATTAACTGGAATAGAGTTTTTGTAAGAGAACTGATTATTAACGTCGGGCAAATATTGTAAAAACAGTGCAAGTGCGTGATGTTGTCGTTAACATTGCCAGGATAATTGACGAGGAAGTCTCGGTGTTCATTGTAAGAGTGGTTTGAAATCTTTTCGTCGCTAAATTGTAAACTAACCTGTTATTCTTGTTTAATAGTCATGAATTGTACGACCTTGACAGGCATCCAAATGATTTTGAGTTATGTTATGAGGAACATGAGCAGCGAAGGTACGGTAGGTACTCTTTAAAGTGACAGTGGCGGTAGTGCTTCGGCTAGTTTCCGAAATTGGCTTAAAAGACAGTGTCGTGTCGTGTTTAGAATGATATCTATATGACTAAATCAAACAAGTATCTATACGATATAAGAAAATTAATAGTAATTAACTTAAAACGAAATTTAAAAAAAAACCGTCTTCCGAAACTATTAAATAATAACAAAAGCACGAGTTACTTCAAAAATACCCAAACGCTATAAGTGGTCCTGAAATATTTGAAAAGTTCCCTCGATTTCTCTAAGATCTCCTCATCAGATCCCGATCTGGTGCCAATGGGGCCTGTGTATGACGCATAACCTCTGAAACAGGAAATAATTCTCCAAATCGGTTCAGCCAGCTAAAATACAACGAACTGAGACCCTTCCCTTTTTTCTGAAGTCGGTTAAGAAAGTGCAATGGAATGTCAAAGTAAGTTTTATTACACCCGCATGCCTTTGGTTTCTTAAAGTAAATATCTCATGTCATGGTTCATTTAAACCGCGCAGTTAACTTTTAACACGGAAAACACATTGTCAGAGAAAAAATAAATTAACCAAAGATCGTAAATTAAAGTCACAAAAGAACGAATTATATCAATTCTGACAGATACGATCCATAAAAATTGATGGACATAAAACTACAGTTACAATACTATGCTTCCGTTGTACTGTCCCTTTTTACTCTGTGGATACGAAGGGGACAGAGCTATTGCAATAACTTTTAATGCGTGTCTCAAATAGGAAATATAAAAATATGATGATCTGGTTGTTCAACTCGAGACACGAAATCCTTTAAGCCGTTGAGTTTAAGGTTATAGTTTTATTTTACTCAGTTCAAAAATTCCTGAGTTGACCACCAATGTTGCCATATTTTATTTGTAATATTGTGATATTAAACTTCTGTAAGGCGGCCTGATACAGTTTCTAGTCTATTAATATTTTCGCTGCCCAAACGTACTACGTAGGATATTTGGGACGGAAATTTAAAAACTGCAATGAACACTGAGTCATAGAGGCACACATGGCTTTAGTAAATACTCTGAGTATTGATCAAGTTATTAAACTTAACTGTAGGTACCTACAGTCAAGTTTAATAACTACTTATGTCAATCCAGAGTTATATTTACAAACTATTTACTTCGCAAAACTATAACCATTTAACAAAAGTATGATGGCCTAGGATGCCATTACAAATCAATTACAATTTGATGACGAGTCATCAAAACATCAGTGATGACAGTCGAACGACAGCGTTTGCCGACATCTGGTAACAGGCCCCTGCATCGCAATTAGATATTATTTTCATTTTATGATCATTGCTTGGACATTCCGTTAGTAGCATAGTAATTAAAAATATTGCAATTTTATTTTATGTAGCCCGTAGAACGGATAACCGTTGGGGAAGTAAAGTCCTAGAGTGGCGTCCACGCATAGGTGAGCGTAGCACGGCTCCAGACTCGATGGACAGACGACCTCGTCCGAGTAGCGGGGAGTCGGTGGATGCGGTCTGCACAGGACCGCACTCGTGGCTGTCAGATAGATAGATTTTATGAGTTAAGATAACATCTATACTAGTAGTAGGCACTAAGATAGCAGGGATAGTGGGTTTACAGACAGCGCCCAATTCTAAACCGAAAATATACTAGTACTCGTATAAATGAAGCTGGTTGATTGTATAATGCACTGCGTTCGCTAGTGTCATCAATTGAACACTTGCGGTCGGATTGTGCGGTGTGTGTAACGTGAAGAACATACACAGAGAAAAATAATGTTGGCCCTACGACAAAAACTGGTCTAGATCATCTAGATGACGGAGATCGAACCCATTTTAAGCTCCAAAGTCTTGCTACACCACCACTGACGCTAACTCGGTTCAATCGCTCACAAAATATGTTCGCGTCGTTTAAACTGGACTCTTGTTCGACACGCGCAATCTATGGATTATGTGCGTCCTACTCTTACTCATTCGCTTACGAGTAAGTTGGTGTTTAGTAGCAGTGCCATACAGGGTATTCAAAGCAAACTAAAAGGAGGGTAAAAATGCTCTTTTTAACTTTTTTTTGTATAATGATGGAATTTTAAAGGTGTATTGAAAAATAAGCAAACTTGTTAAATTTTTCAAGGTGTTTCGTCATTAAAAGTACATATTTTAGACAATGTAGGGCTGGGACTACTAACCACCCTAACCTTAGCCATAAGTTCTCATGTAAGTGACATTGTAATGTTTTAATAAGAATAAAGATCTTTAAACCGAATTTTGAAATTATAACTGATTCAAATGCTGTAAATATCTTTAAAATAAGCTAAAAAGTTAATTCCCTAACTCAAGTACTTAGGTTCTAGAAGAGTATTTTTCCTCAGTGCGGCGTAGCCGCGGGACACCCTGTATACATTTGCGTATGTCGCCGTGTTCCAGAAGTTACAAGTTAACAGCGCTGCAGGTAATTTTTGAGCGGACGCATTTCTGTGGCACACAATGGACTGTTACGCGCTAGTTACAGGTACCGTTAGCAATAAACTTCCCTAACTATGCAACTATTCCTATTTCCTATTCTCTTGGAAATTGTTTGAGATTTTCAGCGAGAGACTTTAGCATAAACGGAGGCATCCTACAATTGCAGTTTGTTCGCAAGCTAGCCCTTTGCACGGTGAGATTTCCATACACATTGCCATCCATGTTTAAACCACTTAGAGGTTAAGTAGGTTTTTCAAACTGTATAATTATAATTTTTCATAGGCTCATGGGTTTTTCAGCCTACCTTCCGTTCAGTTCTGTATTTTTCCGGATTCTGGGTGCTGTATTGAAACTACTTAAATCTCTCTTTTTTCAAGCGTCAGTCTAAGTAGGAAAAGAAGCGTATGGCTTATAAAGATAACCCCAAAACTAAGTTTTGGTTTATAGTTTCATCTATTATTTAGCAATATTGTTTCTTATTTTTCTCGTATAAAGTTATAATGATGCTTTATCCTTATTAATAATTTGATTTACTTGGAAAATGGGCCACGAGAGTACTGATTAAGTTACATGCCAGTGTGTCCGTCCACGTTCGAAGAACTGACCGACTATAGCGAAAAACTTGTTTTTTACTATCTACTTTTTTCGCATTGCAATACACACAATATGTGGTTTCAACGTTTGTATGCGCGCTGTAAACGCAAACGCGGGTTTATTCATATTTCTCGTTTATTTGGTATTGCCAATTAGCGTGATCGTAAAGACTCGCTATTACGGGAGGTCCTTGATACAGGTAGATGGCGGTAGGTTTTATAGATCTATCTCTCTTTTTATACTTGTATAAAATTAACCTTGCAGGCAAGGATGGCATTCCAGCGAAAAATTCGCTTAAGGTAATAGTCTAAGATGCCTTCTATCATCGATTTCCTCATATTTTTTTCTATGAACTCAATTTGACATGTAATAAGAGGTAAAAGTAGACACAATCCGCTAGGTTTGCCATCTATCAAGGCTAAATTTAGTTGAGAATTATTTACTTCAAGTGCTCATTTGACAGTTAAAGAAATCGTTATTTTAGAAAAATATAACGCTTTATCGACATAAGGATATGGCCGCCAAAAATTGTTCAGTAACAGTCGTGAACTGGTAACGCACGGTAACATTCGTGAATGAAAGTAACACACGTGAAATTCGTAAAGCCTAGAGCACATAAGGGATTTTTTTTTATTATTTTCATTGGTGGGTATGGCCGCCAAAAATTCTACAATAACGGTCGTGAACTGGTAACGCACGGTAACATACGAGAATGAATGTAGCACACGTGAAATTCGTAAAGCCTAGAGCCCATAAGGGATTTTTTTTATTATTTTCATTGGTATGATTTGGGATACTCAAAATAAAAAACAAGTTTGAACAAAACCTATCTTTAAAATAATAAAAAAAAACCAAATATGTCATTTAACATAAAGTTTAATACTTCTAACATGAGGTACTCAACTTTTTTGTAATTTAGAAGTACGTAAATTAATTAAGAATTATTAACGTAATCAAATCTTTGCATACATTCTTTGAAATTGTAGGCAGGTAATCAATCAAACAACAACTATACCTATTTGTCACAGAAACATCAAATATTTTTAGTCAATACCAATTAGTAGTAAATCACTACGTTTCAATAGTGCACACTCAGCTTAACAACAGATCACGAATGTTACGTAGGTACCTAACATTCGTGAATCGAAAATACTGTGGACATAAACTTAAAAATTATATATTCGGTGAGTTTTGAAGTTAGAAAGCACCTAATCATTTAATTTATTAAATGAATAGTCTACCTACGTCTACAATTTATAATTATGTAATAAAGTTGTGTTCCTACCTTGAATATTCACTGTACAAAACGTGAAATAATGTCGAGACAAAACACCGGCCACTTCTTCCTTTGTCATTTGTCGTACAAAAAATCGCGGATTTTTTTCCGTAGGTTGAACAACCTGTAGTGTGGTGTAGCCATGACTCAATAAAGGTTTTTGCGGCCCTGGATTCTTGTTATTTCCATTGTAATATAGTAACATACGTGAGGTAACATTCAGGAACGAAAAGTGAGACACATGTTTGAAATTATTTTTGATACACTTTATTGCGGTATTTTATTAAAATAATTCAACAGAAAAGTAGCAAATTTAGTGAACAACGTTAGCTAATCCGAACTTATAACGGGTACGAATCAAAAATATATTTTTTCTAGCTTCGATCTGCCAGATGTCGTAATAATAAATAAATAAATAATAACCCTTCCAAAAAAAATTACGTTTTTAACAGGAAACGTTAACTAACTGAAATTACATTGTATATCGTCGCTGGAAAGCAATAATGCTGTAACCCTCAAAAAGTAAACTTTTCACTAGAGCCAAAAAACGTTTGCATTTTTTTAGAAAAATTCATAACTCTCAAACAAAAAGAGATTATTAAACCCCCTTTGGTAGACTCGTTGTAAAAAAATCGAAGTTTATAATTTTGGTGGTAAAATTAGTATAAACTTGTTTTTAATATGACTTTTGTCGTTTACAGCATTTCGATATTTCTAATCATGGCACGCAATAATGCTGTAACCTACAATTTTTTTGTATGGGAACATTATTTTTACCAAATCTCACGGTCGTTTTAAAATGCTGTAAGTCTAAAAAGTGGTTCGTAATACAATTTTTGGGAGATGAAAACTTATATTGACAAGATTTTTGTACTGCAATATTGCTGTAACTGAATGAATGAAAGGAAACAGGTATGAATGAAGCAGTGTAAGTGCGAATGGTAGTTTATGTCGATCCATTTTAAAATGTCAGTGGTAAATAATTGTTGATCTGTAGTAATGATATTTTCTGAACTACTTAATTAATATGCCACACATACATATATTTATGCTTAAAATGTTATGTTTTGGCTATTAAAAAGTTATCATTAAGTATTGTTATATTTATGTTGTTGGACTGTATGTATGTAGATGCAGCAGCACTATGTAATCGCCTAAACTAATTTTGATCATTTGGTTTGGACGATGAGTGAGAACGGAAGTATGGTATTTATCAGGCTATAAGTACACAGTATTAAAAAAAACTAAATTTTTTTACAAAATAAAGAAATCGAAAGACGTATCAGAAACGCCTGGAGGAGCTTGTGGTTGATGAAAACACTAATAGTGGGAAACCCCTTATATCCCTGAAATGTAAGCTCATGGAGATTTGGTGCATTCTACCCATTCTGACTTATGGCGCCCAGTTAAGGTCTAGGAGGACTTCAGAGGTAGAGGAAAGTATTAGAAGAGAGGCTCATGCACAGCAGTGAGACACTAAATCTAGTTAAAAAAATCGTTGTTTTAAGGTTGACGTGTCATTTTATAAAAAAAAAAATTATTATTTATCTAATCGATAAATATATTCAATTCAATTCAAAAAATAGTATAGATTGTTTTACAGAACAGTTATGATAGACGTATACAGGGTGACTTCTTTTTCGTGATACAGGATAATTAAACCTGAATCTATCCATGATTTTGAACAACTTTTACTATGGGGTCAACTTTGTAAATGCAAAAAAAAATTAACTGTTTCATAGAAAAGGTCATCAATAGATACACCAAAATGTATGAGAGAGTTGTATTTTTTTTGCAATTTACAAAGTTAACCCCATAGTAAAAGTTGTTCAAAATCATGGATAGATTGAGGTTTAATTATCCTGTATCACGAAAAAGAAGTCACCCGGTAGTTTACATGCATTAAAGTTTGAACGGAAAAATAATTAACGTGTTTTTCTTTAAAAGTAGGTTATGTTTATATTACCTCTATAATCTAAAGGGAGCTTTGCAAACTTTTATATTTAATTTGAATCATGATTAAATCTTTTAAAAAACGAAAACTAGCAAACTACAAATAAAAACGACCCTCAATACTATATACATTCAAACTTACTATATATTTTAAAATGTATTTACTGTCATTATTCATTTATTACTGTATCTTTAAAATGCTATACACCATAGTTTATTCACAACATCTCCCGACAAAAAGCTGTAAATGACAAAAATTGGTCAAAAGTTGAAATTTACGGAAAGCAAAAATGCTGTACGTGATGACGGAGAAATAATTGTGGAAACCATTTTGCTGTAAACCACAACGCAGTTGAAAACACGGGATTTTATGCGGGTTACAGCGATTCTTCATTCCGTGATTACAAATTTAGGTGAAAAAATATATGCTGTATACATTTTATTTATCATCACAGACAAATAATAACTATACCAGCCGACGCAGAAAAAAAAACTGAATAAGAATATGCAAAAAAAGCATTTTCGATGGTGGTGCGGGTTACAGCATTATTGCTTTCCAGCGACGATATATAAATACGAAATTCTGCTAATCAGACATACCTTTACATGTTATTATAAAATAACATGACGTAAAAGTTATACATATTTAAGTGAGAGGGACATTGTATTTTTTCCAAATGTACAATTTTTGGCGGCCATAGGTACCCATAAATAAAACGACAAGGTGTTGTTGCTAACTCCCTTCCTGACCGGGACAGCGAAATCACGTTTTAATAAAAATATCTCAAAATTGCGACAACTCTAAATCTGCCGACTTTTGCACGTGCAAATCTATGCTGTCGTGGTTATTATAAATTACCTTCTTTTCTACATATGTTGGATTAGGAAATACTCTGAAAGAAAATGGATAAATTAAATTTTGTAGAGGCAACCCTAGTGGATTGCAGCTATTTTTAGTTCCTAAATACACGCACATTTTGCGTCACAAGAAAAAGGATGAGGGAAGGTCGCTCTTAGGCGGTCTCTTCTACTATCACTGTTAGCGGTACAATAGGCGCAGTTTTAGTTCAGTTTTTTTATGAAAGTCGAAACGCTCAGATAGTATGGAGTTTCATAGAAAAGGCAAACAAATTACGTCATTGGTTTTTATAGTCGAATTGTATCCTTATTTTCTTTTTTATTTCTTTTGTCATTTTAAAATTCAGTTGTGGCAAGAAAATAAATGAATATGGATTTGTTTGGGATACGTTTCGGAGACTGAATTTGATATTTAACATTGGATAATTTATTTTTACTACAGGAAATTACGTAATTATACCTACCCATTTCAGTTTTAATACTCGTGAATTTGTATGTAAAACAGTTACGGTGAATGATAATGTTTGTAATGATTTAGACTGGACTGTCGGTGTTTTATAGAAGGAATTAATACTTACGCAGCATTGAAAGCATTTCGCAGGAACTTGATATGTTCGAGAATCATTTTATTGATCCGATGGGGGTCATTACGTTTTATGGATCTCTAAGATTTTTAGAGTAGCTCATGAAATGTCTTCTTTAGAAAGGCACTTTGGCTCAGATTCTTTTAAACATAAGACGATCATCATTGGTCCTTTGAATGGATAAATGCAGCATCCATATAGGTATGGCACCTGCGTACGTGGCTTGTAAGACCGATCCTCTTTGTCTCCGTCACTGCCTTAAGCTTCTATGTATTTTACAAGACGACGGCTGTTTCCTTTATAACTCAAATGAGTTACAGCTACGGATTTATTTGAAACCACCTCCCTGCACAAAATGGCTTCACAACGATCCAAGAGTAAACAAAAATAGCTTTTGAATGTATAACGATAAGGAAAAACGGTAGGTTTGCTATGCGCGAAAGGATTTGTGTGTGTGCGCATAATGTAGAATCCGCTTGAACTGTTAACGCCGTCCGACGAGTGTTGATGGGTTACCGGTTCGGGTCTGCGTGTGACAAATATTTATAAAAATAATAATAACAACTTGTCGCTATTTATTTAACAGGGGCCCATCAGTGGAGGGCAAGTCACGGTATGCCAGTGCCACGAAAACCATGAGACACTTTTCCTGACAGGCGCCGTCATGTCTCAATCCATAACCCAGTATTTAGTCCATATCTACACCGCCATAGCCCAGTAGAGTTAGATTCCATCAATCAACAATAGTCCTTGCATTTGGCGGGGGCTGTCTCTGCGTGCGTCCCATGACACGGGCAGGGACAGCATCCGCAGGGTGTACTTTGCCTCTCATTAAATTGTCGAAAGGGCCTCTACGCGTTGGCTTCGGCTCCGCGCACGCCCCCCAAAGGTCCCGGACACCATTGTCTCGTGTACGGGAAAGACATACAGATAATAATAAAATCATTTATTAATAATCATAGTATCATTACATAACCAAGAGGGTCTAAAATTAGTAGGTACTTAAATTATTACATCATGAGCCTGAACTAGGAAAAACCTGTGTCTCTCAGTCAGTGTGTCTCGTCATTTGTGCCCAATGGGAGGTTGGTTTTTATGCCCGAAATCGCTCTACTTAGGTTTAAGACTGGAATAGTCAGTCGGTAACTGATTGTTTTATTAAGCTATGAAATAAGTAAGCAGTGAATAGTAGTAAATTGTTCAATGTGCCTGAAAAACGAGTCACAGTGCATCATATTTACTTAAGCGAACCAATATAGATGTTCCACAAATATTGAATGTATTATAAGAATATCCAAGGTGTGAGATTTCCTCCCAGCGTCAGTTTTCGCCAGTCGGGACACTTCAGATCAGAGTGCAGACTTAGGAACATAGGCATCTTTGGCGCTCGCTCAGTCATAGCTTTCACTGCTTATTATGCAGGCTTGATTTCCGTCAACAGAACTTAAAAAAAGGAAAAAATATACGGTTTCAGAGAAAACAGCTAATGAAAATATTTAAATTTTATAAAATGAAACATTCTATGAAACGTTTTCGACCAAACAGCGGGCACCCATTCGTGAATGAAGTCATTTTAACACTTTTATTGTGTTTATCCACGATGCTCTTCGCGTTATCTGGAGCCCTCTAACCGTTTTATTTAATAAAATAATAGCAACAAATTCCCAGACGCAGAAAGTAACTTGTCGCGTCCGCAATAAACATAAGTGCTAGAGAATGCGTCGTTAATGCGATACGTACACGTTCTAGGGTTGTCGGTTTGTACATTCGGTACTGTTTATATGCCAATGTGATTGGGACACACAGGTGAAAAAGATTGGCAAAATAGTTGACTTCACTGAATTTTCAATGCCATCGAGATTATATAGCATTCGACATTCCAAACAATCTCACGATCGGTTAATAAATCCGATAAGGATCGATTTTAATGACATAAAGAATGGGTCCACAAAAAAACAACTAAATGTAAACTCGTTTGTGTATTGATGTAGTTATTGTTACTTTTCCGATGTCCTCAAAATTAGGCCGAACACCATATGAAATGCAAACGAATGACACTTTTTCTCCTCTCTTGAGAAGTTTTATAGAAGTAAATTTTTTAGCATCTTTGTTTGATCTCTTTTAGTACTGAATTCGCTCTTTAATAGCAAAATCAATGCCAAATGTTGATGCAAACAAACTTGATTTTTCTTACTACGTATTATAGTATCGTTCTGTAAATCGCTATCACTATTAACCAATTCTAGAATGATGGGTACTGAAACGCTTTGTTAATCTCATAATATTTTCTACTAAGAAGTTAACATTCTTTCCAACCGTGAGTGTCCCGCGCTCAGATCTCTATAGATCCAGAAAGTGCGATCCCATCGCCCGATCCTTACAATAGTTGTCGTCTAAACACAAACCCTTGTTATTGGGACGCCTACAGTCACATTTTACGCCGCGCAGGACTCTTAAACTGGGAATAGAGCAAATTGAAAGGGAAATGAAATTCAATTGGACCTGAGAATTGGATATATTCAGAACGATGTTTTCTGGCGCGCTAATGTTATGCTTAATATTCAGTGAAAATATTTTTGCGCTGTAAATTTTATCGTCGTTGAGGTGAGCTGATCTGATGAATAAACATATGAGTAGAATTTGTCCATTTTAAAGCACTTATTGCGTAGTTTTAAAGACCTAAGCATACATAGGGACAGACACCGGGAAGCGGGAAGCGACTTTGTTTTAAGTATACTATGATGCGGATGTGAGATTTTCAGGCCTCACTGAAATAATATAAATCTCTGAATTTAAAGTCTGTTGTCCATGTCCGAGATATAGTGGCCGCTTTGGAAACGATTTTTTTTAATAAATTGATAACTGCCTTGATTGCTTTGCGGCATTAAGTCCGCCATTTGTACTTTCTTGTGTTGTGCAATAAAGTTTAAATAAATAAATGACTAGAGGTTAGGTTTCAGCGGTAAATTAGGCATATGTGATTTGGCTGAGATAGCTCGTTTTATGTACAATTCTGCTATGATATTACTGCAATACAATACAAGTTTATTAAAATATGTACTTAATGCAAATTTTAAATGTATGTTTTGGATTATGGCTAGGGTATCATTTTATAAACACAAGGCACCCCCTGTTAATTCCCCGGCGCAGTGTTCGCACGACGCGGCGCGCGCGCACTATTTCACACTTTATCAGCGAGCCGATGGCCGCGTACGCATAATTCAGACCTACCCCAGCGGCGCTTTTACAAACAGTATGATTGCATGTTTTTCATTTTCTATTACCTACATTATTTTTAATATGTAGGCGCATGTATGGACACGGTAAAGGTTTAAAAAAAATGGTATCTTATGGACTAAAGATTTACTAAATTTGTGATTTTAGAATGATAATAATTTAGGGCTTTGAGCAAAATACTTGTTACATATAAGCATATTAAAGATTCTGTCATTGTAATAATAAATACAGCATTTTATGCTATTCCGAGGTCTGAAACAGTTTTTTTCATCTATATACATTTTCAGTTAAAATAAATAAAAATAAAAAATCACAGTGTTTATATGCTCGGTAAACCTCGATTGTTAACGCAACTAACATTTTTTACGTAATAAGTGGCACACGAGCAGAAGAACCACCTGATGGAAAGCAGTCATCGCCGGCCATGAAGTAGTTGCCTATACGTTGCCGACATTTGCGTGCCCCGTTTACTCGCTTCTTAACTGAACTTAGTTTTATTATTCCGTATGTTGCATATTCTGTGTACTGCGTCGCGACCCAGGTTGCCATGTTGCTGTATTAAATGCTGTGATTTAGTTCTCTAACATCGTGTGTCTCTTAAACAAAGCAAGGCTCGCTGTGTGTTTTGTTGAGGTATTTTTCATTTAACTGGACCGTCGCATAGTGTATTTAAATTCTAAGAAAGCCAGTTTCAATCGTTCTGATCAGTACGACCATAGAGATTTCTTACCTCTATGAAAGTTGCTGTTGCCCCATATACTGCTTCCCGAAGGTTGACCTTTAGAAGGCAAGTCAGACCGAAGTTGGATTTGAATTTACCTAGTCGTGAGGAAACCTGCAAACATCAGCTATGAAATTCAGAGGTGAATGTGAAATCCCCAACCCGCACAGAGTCAGCGTGGGTACTACGAGTACTACTCATTCATTCTTATCTATGAGAGTAGGCCTGTACACAGCAATGGACGTATATAGGCTGATGACGATATATGTCAAGTATAGCTTGGCTCCGCGGGCGACGGGGGACGAAGTACACGCACTTGCAGCCAGAAAGCATTGAAAGACTGCTTTGGCCTTTAGAGATATCGGCAGACATCCGTACGTAATTCGCATCGTGTGTAGCGGTGCCCAATACGTCATCGTCCCCCGCCCCCCGCGCGAACCATGGGAGTGTCACCAATTTGCCAAGCTATAGTAATCAATAGGACTTGAAAATTCCTGCTTGATTCAACTTTCTAATTCGACCGTTGGAAAAATGTATTGTCTACTTCTATTGCAATTATTTATACCTTAAATATTGTGCAAATCGCATAATGTCTTTCCTTTGGTATATATAAATGTATATTGTATTAATTTATGTTTATGTTTTGTATATTGTAAATAGTCCATTATCAGTATCAAAATAAGGAATATTAAACAATACGTCTCATGATAAGGTTACTCATTATATCTAAAAAACGGATTGCAAAAAAATATGATTGCAGCTCCACTTGAAACAACAGAATCCCGAACTTAAACGTAAAATGTTACCACGTTCAAGTTTCCTTCACCGTGTTTCATCGATGTCCAAAATAATGTCAAACTATTTGTCGCGTCAAAACGAAACATCCAAAACTTTAAACAAGAACCTCCAACATGTACCCATTATAAATTTTAATGGGCACCCATTGAAAAACGCAGAACTAAAGTGAAAGCATGTACTTGTACACATATAAGGGTGGGGTCACACCAGCCAAAGGTCCCACACAATGACCTTACAAGTGTCAATTCATACAAATGCGTTCCAGTGTATCTTGGCCCGTGTTAGAAACTGGTTGCATGTGTTTCTAATGTTATTACGAGGCATGTTTAGGAGATGGGGCTCATGTTAAGATGGTTGTTTGTAGTTTGTTGATATAGGCTTCTTTGCGTTGGTTTTGAAATTGGTTATTGAATATAGGAATAGATGCTGGCGATTTTTATGTTTACGTTCAAGATTTAAAGATCCTGCAACAATTTTAAAAGCAGACTGCGTTTTTAACAGACTATTTTTTGACTGATTTTGCAAAGATAAATGGAAATAAAAGAAGATAAAACTACCATTCTGTAGAATAATTATTCTTTCGAAAAGATACATTTTCTTCCCCATGACTGAACGTTTTATATGACGCTGCATTTGTATTCCATGTTCATTGGTACGGAACCCAACATTCGGATCTTTAGCGCCGCGGCATTGTTATTGTATACACTGAAGTCGGAACCCTTTCCACTTTGTACCCCGTACCCTAACACAGCATTGTTCTCAGCATTTTTATAAATATGGGTAGCGGCATTCCGGATTCGGTTTGGTGTTAACATATTTTCTAATATGTCAAGAAAGTATTGTTGCGTGTGTTTGGTGTATTGTCCCTCATACGCCGTGTAACGTGTCAGCTTTTTGTTATGCAGATAACATAAAATATGAGTTATGATAAACCGCCTTCAAAAATGGTCGAATCATTGAAACTTGTAATTTTGGCTTCAGTTCCGTTCATTTAAAATTCGGTTTCGTGATCTTATTGCATTGTTTTAGCTTAATGAGAGTGCATCATTTAATTCAAATACAAGTTTTTTATCACAAACAATGATTTGTGTATTACCAAACAGTAATCTTTTTTGTTTTATTTATATCGCTTTTTTTCTTGTTTCAATTTATTATAACAAAACGGGACTTAATCGCGTAAAAACATGATATTACCTCGACGTTTCGGACGTGCCGTGACGTCCATGGTCGCGAAGGGACTGGCGAGGCGGGTGTCAACATCTTCTAGCCGCGCGGGTTTTCCGAACTACCCGCACTTGGTCTTGATTAATACTTTGCATATTAGGGTTGTCACTCGGCCGACACACAACACTAACAACATCAGGCGATTTGCCGGAAGACACTTGATGATATTGACACATGCTGATGACTGGATTCCACGACGAAGAAAGCTTAAACCCATCTTCCCGATTGAAATTGCGGTGTTTTTTGATTTCAACCGCTTCACGGACAATTCTACTATAGTAATTGCGTTCTGTAGACAGGATCTTGGTATTATGAAACTCCATCCAGTGGTTTGATCCAGACTCCAACACATGCTTCGCTATAGCCGATTTGTCTACTTGGAGTTTTCTAACAGCCGCGATGTGTTCTTTGACCCTTTCCGCTATGGTGCGCTTGGTCTGCCCAATATAAGAACTCCCGCAACTGCAACCAACCCTGTAAACACCCGGCGATTGTAAAGGAATAACATCCTTAGGTGATCTTACATGCCTCGTGACAATCGATTTCAATCGGGAAGATGGGTTTAAGCTTTCTTCGTCGTGGAATCCAGTCATCAGCATGTGTCAATATCATCAAGTGTCTTCCGGCAAATCGCCTGATGTTGTTAGTGTTGTGTGTCGGCCGAGTGACAACCCTAATATGCAAAGTATTAATCAAGACCAAGTGCGGGTAGTTCGGAAAACCCGCGCGGCTAGAAGATGTTGACACCCGCCTCGCCAGTCCCTTCGCGACCATGGACGTCACGGCACGTCCGAAACGTCGAGGTAATATCATGTTTTTACGCGATTAAGTCCCGATTTGTTATAATAATGAGTGAAAATCGTGAAAGTATTTTGTTTCAATTTATTCAAATGGCTCATGTCACCATGGAGACCATTGGATGTCGTATTTTAAACGATTTAGTAGAAATACCTACTATTGAGATTTTGTAAATGTCACACACCCGATTTGATGTTTCAACATGATTAAAACTTTTTTTAATTATCAGTTGATTATATAGTGGCTTTCCTAAAGGGCTTATTTTTCTATGGCTTCCATAGAGAAATAAGCCGTTTTGAAAAGACACTCCTCAGTTGAGCTTTATTACATCAATTATATGTCATGATTTATTTATCAATATGACGTGATATATCACTGAGGCTGACTTTCGTTTCTGTCATTCAGTTTAGTTTTATCAAGATATCGTTAGCTGATTTGATTGAATTTAAGAATAATTCCCTTGAGCTACAAGAATTTTGTTAAAATTGAACAAATTTTCATTTTCCACGCAAAAATAATCTCCCACCTCGAGTGACATAAAATTATAGAAAAAACGAGAGTTCCGTACGAGTCCGGCATTCTTACAACGCTCTATTATCTTATCGACTATTTTCGATGCAAAATGTATCATATTACGTTGTTATAAGACAGAAATTAGCTTGCCTTGAAGGTTTTACGCTTGCAATCGGTTTTTTCTATCGGTGTTCAGAGAATGTGATCATTTTATGTCGACGGGACGGTTATCATATACTCACGACTATATTTTTTAGCAAAACTGACAGCGTTATAATAATAAAATAAATCAAAGACAATATACTATAAAAAATCACAAAGACAATATACTATAAAGAAGTCCATTTGTTAGTTTAGATTACTTTTACTCTTAAAGGTATTTTTATTTCTGAGATAGCCTATTAAATCTCTACATTCATAATTAATCTAACAGAACATGAAGAAAAATAATGTAGACAAGAAGGAAGGTACGTACTTCCGGGAATTACTCACTGTTTTTCTTTTTTAATTCCGTTTCTGTCCGACAATATCTCGAACATTTTTAATCTAGTCTAGATTTATTAAATTAATCCAACTTACGACACGAATACATGACGACATAAACCACAGTTGACACTAAATGTCTTCGTTGCTGCCGCAAAAACATACGATGAGCTTCAGCATTCCCGGTGCTGTTTAGATCCCCCGTGTAGTTTATATCATACATTCCTTTATTAAAGGATTTTCAATCGTATTTCATGTAACAAAGAGTCTAGTTTCGACGAAGAAGTATATCGGAGTTACGACCGTCAGTAGTTCGACTATAGGGTAGAAAGAATGTCTCATTACGTGTTCGCGAATTAAGGTCTAGCATGAACACTAACAAGGGTTTTCAAGAGGCTAATGAGTTACTTTTGCCTAGGTCGCAATAAATACGCCAGTGTTATGTCTTCATGCTACCTTCAGTACAACTCTATCTGTTTATTTTTTCTACTACAAAATATGGTTGTCAGTTCTTATCCTACATGCCTTTTCGAGATCTGATGGCACAATTTTGTTCTCCTGAGATATTTTTTACAGGGAAAAGAAGTCACAATGTTATGCACGGAATAATATTTTTCATCACACTTGCTCGAAAATGGTGTCATTACACTTAGGTTTTGCGGGCCGTAAATGACCTATTACGCCCTAGGGCGTAATGGTTTTCTTTTTAAATTTGAAACGCTGGTTCTGTTTTACTCTTATTTGTCATGTTCAAAGGAAACGCCAACGTACTTTTTTAACTTTTATTACTGAAATATTTATTTAAAGAGAACTGTTATTGCAAATACATGTAAACACATATTTCTGTAACATTAATTAAATGTTTAAATAGTGCATTTCAGTATTTTGCAAAAATAAAATCAACCATTTTAAGTCTTTACCGCTATGGTTTCCGAACGTGACGTGAAGTCGCATTGTCTATGGATAATGTCACTAATGTCACTGTCAGTTTTACAATTTTATTTAGGTTAAGTAAGGTTATTTTAATCAGATTTCCTCACAAGTGTGATGAAAAACATTGTGTGTGCCACGGGCGGTAAAGGAATTACAAACTCGTGTTGTTAAAGCCCTTGGCTTCGCCTCGGGCTTGTAACAAACACTCGTTTGTAATTCCTTACTTACCGCCCTTGATACACAATGTACTATTTAATACTTGTTGGTATAAATAAAAAAAAGTTAAATGCACACAATTAGGTTTATAGAGGCTATGAAATTCTGATAAAGTTGTACAAATCTCTTTAAGAATAAACTTTTATATCAAATTTGAGTATTTTATTGTACAAAATGTTGTTATAAAAACTTTTGTCGTAACAATAATAGTCGCAAAACCCGGTTTCAACACGTAGGCGGCTAAGATTGTCGCGATTCGGTGGAATCGGATAAAAACACGATAAAGATTTTACATAATTTTTTACCGATCGTACCTTAACGATGGGCCGAATTGTTATTAGTTTATAAGTGATAATATAACAAAATTTATTTCGAATTTGTGTTCCTTTACCTAAAATATTCATAATTGATGTGATGATGTAAAACGCTTATTACTCGTAAATATGCAAAATTATGACCAAATTAAATAAGTGAAGTAGAGATTATGATGGGCAATCGGCTGGGTTAGAAGTTTTAGGGTACATACACTAATTGTCATCGCCAATTGGTTTAAAAAGGACAAATATGATTGCTTTGGTTGGAGTTTAATTACTATCTGAATTATGCTTAAGTACGTTTAGATTTAATTACCTAAGTTCGGCTCTACCTACTCTTGGATTGCAACCCTGCGTAAAAGTAGATACGTTTTTTCTAACATTGGGATGAGATGTTTGACTTAGGTCGTAAATTAAGTTTTAAGGTTTTACTAAAGAAATTCAGAAGACATATCATATCATGCTCGCTACTATTTATTGCCTTGTCACATGTTATGTTTCATTCTGTGTCTCTAATCTTGCAATTTTCAAACGTTTCCTTTCCTTCACACCTTCCATCTCTAAAATGGGTTAGACAGTAATATTTTAATTGTTTTTTTTTGTTTCCTTTCAGGTTTGTACATGAACACGATCTCGTAACTGCAAATCAGGTATTTTAAATTAGTACAATCCTATTAGTTCCAAATTCGTTGATATTTTGTCATTTTACACATAACAAATTGTTGTTATTAAAGCGAAAATCAGAAGCGAGACTCACGTTCAATAAATTTCAAATGATTTTCTAAACAAGATTACCGAGTTTTTATCCGAAGCAAACCCGCAGGCAGAAACTAGAGCTGGTTTCATCTCAGATTAAACCGGCGTGTATCAAACTAATAGAGGGCCGATAATGCGCAGTTACGGGACCCGCTCAGCCCGAGACCGCGTTGAAATTCTTACACGGGACTTGAATTAAAACTTGAATGTAGCGCCAGCAGCAAACATATTTTTAGGTGAAATAATTTTTTTTCTCATAACTTTCTTGTCATAATTTTACGACTTAATCTAATAACATGTGCATCTAGATATCGTTTCATTAAATAAAAAAGAACTATTTTAGTGTTGCCGTAAGAGAAAAACTTTACGAATGACTATTAGTTACTCGTAAAGTTTTTTTTGTCCGTTACCTATAATTTGGATTCAAGAGTACCTATAGTGGAAAATATTATATTTTTTATAATTTTTTTGTAGACGGTACAATAACGAATGAAGTAAAACTGTCACAATGGATTCAACTTAACACCGCTGTATAACAGATCAGACAACTATAATGATCGATGAAATAAAAATAAGGTTTTTAAACAATAATAACCGGGGATATTTTTACTTGTCGTTTATTAATATTTAATGTGACGATGGCATGATTCCTGCTATTCAAGTTTTATACACATCAAGTATAGTTTTATTAGTAAGTACTTCTAGAAAAATATCAAAGGAGAAATTTCATAATAAATGTTATCGATCTTTATTCGTCTATTCTAACATTACGGACAAATGGTACCTGGAATTATGGTCATTCCTTACACATATTTTAAAGTTTCTATGCTAACTCATTCGTCTTATATTTCTAGGTGACGCTGATATGAAAGGTATGAACTTAGTAGGTATAGGGCTTAATATTATTCGAATATTAACTTACACAAAGTGCATTCGTCGGCATCAAAAAGCAAAACTTTCGCCAGACTTAAAAAAAAGAAGCCGAAACCCAAACATTTGGGCCTTTTCATAGATTCAAAAGGGCATCAAATCTAAAGCCTTCGCGGGGTTATTCAGCCCCCACGCTTCCTCCCGGGTTTTTATCGAATTCACACCCGTAGAACAAAAGCGAACAAAACAAAGTGTTGCCGCTGGCGACACCTGACGAAGTGAGAATGAAACTTGATACCGACCATAAACACCTACAATCCAAAACCAACTTTAATTCAACCGGTTAAATTTAAATTTGGCGGAACAAGGCACGATCAAGACATAATTTTCTTTGACATAGAAAACTTGGTTTTGTTATAAAGTAGTTAAGGTTGTGTTTTGAATGGGAGCGTGTTTTATTAAGATTCAGTGTGTACGTGATACGGTCTACATTTCGCTTGGTACCTAAGTAGTTTCGTATTGGAATAATTTTATAGTTATTATGGTATTGTATCGATATGTTTTTGATATTGCGATCGCGATAGGTTGCCGTTTTAAATGGCTAAATATTGAATGGGCCGTGCTATACACAATAGGTAATTTCTAAATATCCTAAACAAATATATTATGTATCTAACACGATGCACAAAGTGTATGCCATATATATGCAATATCATACGAGTTAATAGTGCCCAAATGTCACATGTAAGTATCAAATGCCGAGGCTATGCGAAACGATTTATTAAAACATTTAGAATGTAGTTCAAAATCTGTCAACTACAACTTATGAAATCCTAATTTTCAAAATAACGACAGTAAATTACTTTTCATAAAAGTCGGACAGTAGGTACATCAAAAATCTTTAAAACATGTGAAATGATCTCCATTACGCCAAGACCATAAATTAAAACCAACAAAAAAACAAAAACGCAGAATCTCTTGTATTCCGCTCTGGCGTGTTATTCTGAAAAAGACCCTGCCCTTATTAAATAAGGTTTAATTTATTAGCTAATGTTGATGTATTAGGCGAGCTTGCGAATGTTATTCCTCAACCGGCACCATTACTTAAAAGCTGTTAATTTTGAGTAAGAATGGCAATAGAATGGAGCTAATAAAATGCTCAAGTTTATATTAAACGAACTCGTTAAACCAGCATTGAATTTAGATAAGTATTTAATCTTTATGCTACTGTTGAAGAGTCAAAGGCAAGGCAATGAACTGTTTCATTGTTTAATGTCAAGTTCAAAACGCGATTTAACTTGACTGTAACTCAAGTGTTAATTTCGGCATAAGATTTTTCCGGGAAAAAAGTTATGCCGCTAAATATCTTACCGATTAGTCTACTTTGGCCGGATACCGATGGATGATCATTTAAATGGTATTGACGATAATAGTCCTTCTCACAAAGTTCTTGTTGAACGATGTTAAATTAACTTTTGACGTCAAGTAACAAAATAATTAGTTTAATATGTACCTTAGGTACTTCCTAAGCCTGTATACTAGTCAATTACCAAATAGTGTTGCGTTTTATTTCTCCGTCATAGAAAGCGAAAGATTGCCGAGAAGTGAATAATGATACATGAGACAAGCAAAGGAAGAAACGTCCTATGATCTATCTGGTTCTCCTTTTGACGTCTGCACACTGTCGAGTAGTAGAAATGCATAAGTCGGCACCCACGGGGAGCCGTTGACCCCAAACCGGCTCTAGGTATAATAAAATTGCTTTTGCATGATCTTAATTACTATTTTCGAGGAACTAAAATCGTTTAGTCAAAGCTGTAGCTTTTATCGAATTCAGACAAAATGTGAATCATCTGATTGCGGTTTCCAATACCTAGTGGCAAGATATGGTGGCTATTTAACATTATTTTAAAATAATTAATCATTAATTGTCTACTTAAATCCTCAGGGTGTTGCTGCCTTAAATTTTATTTACTGTTTATTTTTGCTTAGTCATTATGGTTATAAAACTATTGGAAGGAAATTACAGTAAATTATCAAAAATAAGCACCATGACTGTTTCATACTACAATTTCATTTATTTTATGATGCATTTATATGGATGTGTGTGTACTATTGAGGGCCGGTTATTATGGAGTCTAAAACCTCAAGCTCACCGACATAATGACAATCGTAAAAGTTTCAATGTTTTTGCGTACAAGATCTTGCACTTATTTTTTGTCGGTCGCCATTTTAAATTAATGATAAATTGATTACAAGGACTTTATGGGCCATTTCCTGTAAACCGCAAATAATTTATTTTCATTGTGTTCACGGATAGCCAAATGACCCTATATTATACTATAACTTTATATCCGTATCAACCACAAGGTAACATAGTGAATAATAAGTTAAAGTGATCAAACCACCATTACATAAATAAGTAAACCAATATGATGTTTCATCTAAAATCATTCACATAATTCCTCACCGCATTAACTGCCTTTGTTCCATCCACTAGACTCAATTTACATACCAAGTTATTTCGTCATAAATATTCACTTTGCAATAAATAGGCTTATCTACCTAAGAATACTTTTGTTTTATAATATCAGTGTTCTTGTTAAGTTCAAAATAGCTTTAGGAATTTGGGCTATTGTAGTAATTCATAAAATGTAGCAACATATTTTTTACAGAACTAGTTTTTTATTGCTCCGAGCTAATATAGTGGAACTTTATATATTCTGTTTTGCTTGTAAATCAATAAAGAGCTGTTTAATGATTTATGTAAATTTAGTAGGCCAATCACTGAATGATATTTTTCGTAGAATTATAACAAACTTTATTTAACTTGCTTACTATACTTTTGTTACTTGTGAAATCAATTAAAAGGTAATAAAATTACGTTACGTAGACAGAACTTCAAGCTTCTCAATTTCTTATTACGAATTAATTAATTAGATGTAGTGACAATATAATTAGCTGATACTTATAACACCTACAATATGGCCATTTCACAATACTCTTACCTCCACGAGTGAGTATTAAATACAAAAGGTACATGTATTCAGTACTTATCCCTTGAAGCATCTCTTCTAGTTAACCTTTCATCACCAGGAGTACATAAACCCACACAATTAGCCCACATCGGCTCCCCGATAACTCACGAACGGTAGCGTTTGAACCGACGATAGCCCCGGGTGGCGATACCATCGAGTCGCCACTTTGATTGTGCACTTAATTTGGCACTATGAACTTCTTCGTAAGGTTTCAGTTTGCATGACTTTGATACGTTTGTTTTGTTGCAATTGTATGACGATGAACGCTAATTACGAAATTTCATTTCAACATTACGATTTTTAACAATTTTTTTATTTGGTCAGAGCTAATGTTCTGTACGCAGCTTTGAAATTATTTGATGCAAGTTTAAAATACAATAATTCCTTTAAACTAATCCTCGAACCCGAAACTAATCCCCCAACCCAAGAAACCCGTTTACCGAAATTCTGAATTTTAAATCATTAATTTATTCGAGCAGACTTTTCGAAACCGGCAATAAATAGGCGCGGGACAGACGAAAGCCGGCGTACACGACATAAATACTACACTTAAAAAACATAAAACATCACATAAGTAAAAACATTGCACCCAAAATGCAACCTTAACCGTGAAAGTTTAGGGTCTTCGGCGATATATAAGTTTAACGGCGGTTATTTTAAAGTCGCACGACATCGTCTCGAAAGACAATGCCATATCGTTTTTGGAGACAAGCGGAGGTGACAGCCGGCCTCTGGTTTTCGGGATTTAATTCGCGAAATTGTGAGTCGAATTTTCACGACAATGGCCGCATCGCATTGTAATGGGCCCCTGACACTGACTGATGTGGGCCTATACTCGTAGACAACGTTTTTTACCGCCTTTGTACTATACTACGTATGCAACGTATTTCTGAACCAAGTGAATTTGTTTATGTTGCTTATAAGTATTAGAAAACTGGTGTTTTTCTTATACCCATTCTGTACTATAGAAAACTTCATGCATAGACTCTAACTTGAAGTTAAATTAAACGCAATATGATTGAAATATGCCCATTAGAACAATAAATTTACTTTGATTTCGCCTTAATGATAGAGAATACAGGCTATTGTTGCTATTGTCAACGTCCACTAATTATTGTATTATAATGAATGCAACATAAAGGCACTAGCGATAAAGTAATATTTAGTACAAATCTAGGCATTTATATTTCACAATACACGGATTCGATTGCCTTCTCTATGCTTAATGAAATAGGTCTTAAAATTCTTCGCAATCGCATGAAATTTGTCATGCGAACGTTGATATTTTTATGAGCTTGTCATTGTATATTATGTTTTAACGGGTTATTGAAATATTACAACGACACGTTGTTTAATTTATGATTTGTCTTTATTATTTAAACCTTGAAATGATTTATTTTAAACCTGGTTTATTGTGTAGATGATTTCCTATACATTGGCGAATTTGTTTTTTAGAATGGGCCTTATATGTATAGAAGTATAGTATGTATTTTACATTCTTCGCTTCTTAATCCCACTATGGATACATAGGTTTACATTAAATTACTGAGGCAAGCAATTTCACATTACCATACTAATACACTATGATATGCAGCTTTATAGGAAGAACGTCTTTCGTAAAAGAGTAAAAAGTTTATCTCGATACAGTTTTTACTTCAACGTAATAATTATGAATAAATGTATTGTAAAATACACGAAGGTAGAGAATAAATAAAAAGTACAACTGAAATACTTATTGGGTCAACACGTGAATGTAAAATAAAGAAGTTGTTTAAATAAGGCTTCATTTCCCGAGGCCGAGATTACGAGCGCGCGCGCTGGCGAATTCACGAAGTACAGTCGCGGGCAACAGTGATACTCTTCTTTAAAACTTTAACTTAGTAGGTACGTATATACACGTCGAAATTGCCTAAGTTGTCTATTTTTTTCTTTAAATATATATTTTACATTACTATTTTGCATAGTATTGGGCAATTTTGATAAATGTCGAGTTAACACAATTTTTTTTATGTCGGTGTCCACAAGAAACAGTCGCACGTTTTTTTCCTCTGTCGGATTCCAGCGACTTTAACCAGATCGTCAGCCATTTAGAGTGTGTTAGTACTCTCCTATCATAATACTGAATTGTGTACTTATCTGAATATGGAGACTCATTCGGGGTATTCGATTTAAAAATGACCTTTCAATAAGTTTCTTTAAAACAAAATGAGTTTTGTGCTTTTATTTTATATAAGACGAATATTATTCATTTTTTCAGTCAGTAAAACGTTCCAGTCAGTTAATAATAGTCCTTATTTTAGTACACGTAATTATCAATCGCTGTCGCCTTATGTCCCTTTAAAATAAATAAAATTATTAAGCATTACCTGCAACAGTGTACCCACTGGTAGCCCTTCTTGGTAAGTTATCTGATGGGCGAATATTTGGCTCCAATATTCCTGCATTCAACATTTTACGCACTCAATGCAGCCAACAGAGGTACTTACCCAAATTGAGCATTGACGTCCAATTCATGTGAATATCTTGTTAATTATGATATTAAGGGATCTTATTTCAATGGAAAATTTATTGACGTAAGGTGGATAAATAAATAAGCAAATTTAGTAGCTGCTGTTGGATATTTTGTTTTCATAATGTATGATTTATTACTTACCTGAGGTTGGGTTACGATATTTTTTCGTCATCTACCGAGTCTATAATATAATTTAAGGTTTGTAAATTAAACAACGTGCTTATTCTGGAAGTCTGGAACGGAAAATGAACTATATTTTTCTATTTGCACAGATACACATACAATTGGTAGTTTATTGACTGACAGGTATAGATGGCGTTAGTAGTAGTACATAATGGAGATGTATCTTATTTTGAGTAAAAACTAACAGTCTATTGTTTAATATGTAGGTATATAAGATTGTGTTGAGGTTTAATTTCACATGTTGAGAAAAATTCTCACCGTAAAATGTTTATTTGATAAACAGAAAATACAAAAAAGCAAACAACAAACAAAGTAAAACTTTACTAAACTAAACTTAAGTAAAAATTGAACTAAACCTTAGAAGATAAACCTAAATTAGACAAAATATTATCTAAAAAAATTCCGCTCCCTTAGCATGGTGCCGAATATGCTGGCAGCTTTCCCCGCTGTATGACGCTGCTTATTCGCTGGGCGAGGAAGCTGCCAGTATTTTGGTCAACAGTACAGGCATAAAAATGTATTCGGATCTCGGCTTCGAATACATTTTTATGCCATTCGGCATCGAGAGCCTGTATTTGATGCTTCTTAATTTTTTGGCTGCTTTGGCCGCTGCACCTCGTTAGGTACTGGTTCCATTGAGGTTGGAGGGACGCTAGTTACTGGGAGCCAGTAAGTAGCGTCCCAAACCAGCAGCCTGACCAACCTTCACGGATCAAGGCCGTCTCATCAGGGCTCTTGCCATCGTCTCTGGCAGTACCAGTCGGCTCAAGGTCGTTGGTCGACTTTTTTCGCGATTAATATTCAATAATGATTGCTTTGAGGGTAGCCTCATTGAACTTTTTATTTAATCTGATAATGCAGTGACGACCTTTACAAATATTAAAAAAAGTACCTTTACTCTTACAATTTTCAGTGTATGAATTTCTTTTGGTATTTCATTTGGGAGCTAACGAAGCCTTTTCTCGCCGAATGTACATAGGGTTAATAGTTTATCTCTGGTAGTACTTGCATTTGATTTTGTTGGAAGTTTCTATTAGCTAGTTAGAGAGAATGGATTTATTATAATTTGCTACTGTTCGTTATTAGTTTAAATCGATTTGTACTGTAGTTAGGTCAAAATCATTCGTTTTATCTAGTAAATTTATTGTTATTTTATATACGTGAATATAACAAATTCTTTCTTTTACTGATTAAATTATTCAGGAAGTAGACATTGCCGGGTCAATCTACGCAATAGATTCTTCAATTCGGATTATGTTGTTCTAGGGTGATAGAGGTTTAGGTAGTGCGGATTATTCAGGTCCATAAATACCAAAGAGTAACTGTTTGCCACTTAAAATTGCCTTTATTTTTGCTTACTCTTTTAAATTTAACTAGTTAGCTCCCCGGATTGACGTGTTCGGGTTTTAAGCTCCAAAATCCGGGGATTTCCGCTTTTTGTCCTAGATGTCAAATTCTGGAGATGGCAGCCCTACAGTTAGCCAAATTAAAATAAAAAAAAAAAATGTTTGTACTGCTTAATTATGGAAACAACACCAGTTACTTCCCTAATGATAATGTTACTTAAATCTTGTAAAATAGTAGGAAAATATATCAGTAGGTACTAGAGGTGTGCGCTGACCGGCGCGGCGTACGCCGCCGGCCATTTTTACCACGCCGCCGCCGCCGATCATTCCACCGGCGTGAAATCGGCGTGAACTAATACTATGATGGCCATGACCCAATTTATCTATCTTCTCCGTTATTGGAGGAAAAACTACCTTTAGAACACAATAAAAGCATAAAAGGGGTGTTACTTATACAGTGAGATACCATAATAGCTCATAATATCGTAAGTCATCTACATTGAAAGGTATAAGCTATTGGTAATACTTCCAGTGAAGCTACAGAACAGATTTCAGCTTTTTATAGCACAGGAATAGTTTGGAGCCCTCCATTATAAGGTCTGGAAGAAGTACCGCATTTTAGGTATCTAGGAAGGAAGTCACTTTCGACGTGACTTTGACATCCAAGATAGTTTCCCACAAAACCAAATCAGTTGCAGCCTGTGGAAAACTTAGACGGCGTATTTGGCAGAGTTAACTTGAGATTATGAGTTGATCTTAACCTAAACCTAACTCTTCTATATACTACAGAAACATGGTGCTACTACAAAACAGAAGACTTCTTCGATCTCCGTTATCTATTCTGCTCATTAAGTGTCAAGATCAAGAACCAAACAAGAAAGTTTTACTTTGCGTCAAAATACCTGGCATTCAGGCTCTCATAATGAAACATCAACTGCGGACTGCGGTGTATGGTCACATCAGCGTGTTTGGGTTTGGGCGCGAACATCAGCAATACCAGGTCTTGTGAAGTGGAATTAGGAGGCGCATAGGAATGGCCAAAAGTGCAATGTCCCTGCTGCAAGATATATGAAAGAATTGCAACATCTCACGCTAAACTAAAACTAATTTAGTCCCTAGTCTTCTCCATATTCAGCTACGGAGTTGAGACTTGGACTCTGACAAAGGCTGGCCGTGATCGCATTGATGCTTTCGAGATGTGGTGCTGGAGGAAAATGCTTCAATTTTCTTGTAATTCTTGGACAGCTTTTCGCACAAATGCATCTATATTACGCAAATTGAACATCAAGATCAGGCCATCAACCATCTATCTACGCAGACTACTAGAGTTTTTCGGTCACATAGCCAGGAAAAAAGGCCATAATCTTGAACAACTTATTGTTATTGGCAAGATTCATGGCAAACAACCTATAGGCCGCAGATGCACTACACGATGCCAAGAACAGACACAGACGCTGAGACACCGTCAGAACATGGCAAACAACCTATAGGCCGCAGATGCACTACACGATGCCAAGAACAGACACAGACGCTGAGACACCGTCAGAAAGAAGCGGAAGTCACGGGAATTTCAGGACCCTCAGCAATGAGGAACACGAAGCGAGAAGGAAGACGAGGAATATAATGGGACTATTATCTTGACCTTACAAAAAATTGCAATTCCACCAAACACATAGAATATAAAATAGCTAGCCAAAATACTGCTACTTTCATTTTTACAGTGAAAAAGTTACCAGATCTCATAAAGACAAGCTTAAGGCGCTAACTTATTAAACCCTATATCTCGGTCAATAAGTATGTATGACTTGACCATTTTATGGAACTACTGCTTTTAAAACAAAGACCCGTGGTAATTTTTCTTACTATTTGAAACGACCGAATGATGCTCATATAGCCCGACCGTTTCACTATATGTGTAGAAATGTACTGTAATATGCATAATTACTTATTGTGTTTACCACGCCGATCACGCCGATTACGCCGCCGCCGCCGGTCAATTTTTGACCGGCGGCCGCCGCCGACGATTTAGCCATCGGCGCACACCTCTAGTAGGTACTCACAAACAAAATTCAAAATTAAATTTCCATGTAAAATTTTCTTGTACAAAAATTCGAGCTACTAAATAAATGACACAACATCAAAAACCTAACCACACCTCATTAGACTAATTAGCTGAAAAGAAATGATCGTGAAAACGTCGATCAGCTCCCGTCGATGCGCGCGCGCTATCAAGATGGCGCCGCTAATGAAAAGCACCTTGTAGGCTTTATTAACCCTAATGTATGCAGTGATGGGCTAGCGGATAACTGAATGTCAATGTTTGTTTGGGTTTAGATTTAGTTTTTTGTATGTATGGGTATGGGGAGAGGTGTGCTCCGGTTAATGAAAATGCGGATGTTGTAGAAATACATGTTGAATGGGTAAAATGAGTTGATAACTTAGGATATATTAAATGTTAATACTAATTTTTGTTATAGTGTCTTGTTAGTAGGTACCCAGTAGATGATTTCATTTACAAAGTTACGTTTAGACATTCTATTTCAATTTTAATCCTTACTATTACGTTACTGTCTACATATACTATATAACGAAAAGTACATTGATTCACGAAAACGTTAACTTAATTGAAAAAAAAATTAAAGGCTAGATGTAGAAGTTTGTGAATCTTGGCATTGTTCTCATAGAGCAGAATATACATACTCGTACAGCCTGTAAATGCAACATGAGCAAACAATTAAACCAGACATAGGGTTTAGTAGTGAAATCATTAATAAATAGGATTTTTTAAAGTTACACTTAATTATGACCCATTATTTTTAATAATTTATCGAGCAGCAATATAAAGTAAGTAAAGTAAAGTAAATTTTATTTTACATAAAACGTGGTGCATAAAGGAAAACAGGTGTTAGTTACAATATAGTCTCACATCTTCTGTTGCTAATGCAACACGTAAAAGGTGTTTTATCGCCACAATTACATTTATAATAATATTTCTAGCAGTTCAATGAATATAATATACCTACAATGATAATAATAACTGACTTATAATTAATAATGTACCCAATTTCATATCAATGTCAATTTAATCTAATTTTATTTAATGTCGAATGCTAGCAGTAAATTTCACACATAATTTAATTATACAACGTTGCATACAATACTTTTTCTACGACTAGGTTTTAAATTATTGAAATACAAAATTAATCATAACCTGGAAACAAGGCAAATATGACGTTTGACTGACAGTATGTGTCTATGGTAAACTTTTTTTTTTAATTTAAAATATCCTTAAATTAAAAATTATTTTTTATGTTGGCATCAATGAATTTAGTTCAGAAAGTTTTATTTTTCTTAAAAACCGTAGGAATTTAATTGTTTGTTAAGTTGGTAGTTGTGCATTTTTACCGTAAAGTTAAAATTGAGCGCTTAATCTTTGACCTAAGTTTAACCTAGATTTAGAAGTCTGTGGCTGCTAGCAATAACGTAAAGTGACTATAACGACACTAGTGCTGTTATGGGGAATAGAGTATAGACTTCTCTGAACTCATATTATGTATGTTCTTATATTAGTGTTCGTGACCAAGTAAAAGACAGATAACAGTACAGGAGTAGAAAAACATTATTTAAAGTTTAAGACTTACTTTACTGCATCTACTGAGTAGAAGCCTTTCTGTATAAGCCAACTCTTGAGTTCTCGTTTGAACTTGTTCATAGACATTGTCTTACACAATTCAGGGAGCTTATTGTATATGGTTATGGCCATACCGTATGTAGGTACTTCTGCTGTATAATTTCGTCCGTTTAGCTACCTGTTGATCCGGATATCATGTAGGAAAATTACAAGCATCTTTGTATGTTTTGAAGAAATCTGGGTGACTCTTTACAAATAGGGAAATTTTAAACACATACATAGAGGGCACTGTTAACAAATGTAATTTCTTAAACAAGGGACGACATGAAGTCATAACATCTACATTGCATATTGCTCTGATAGATTGCTTTTGTGCTATAAGAACTTGATTTACGTGATGGGAATTTCCCCAAAGGAGTATACCATATCTGAGCAGGGAAGAAACATAACCGTGGTAAGCTTGAATAGCAGCATCTTCAGAACAAGTAAATGAGTTGACTTTGTTACACAATGTCTCTGTGTGCTCCTTCCAGGAACATTTGTCATCCAAAGTAATGCCAAGAAATTTCGTTTGGGTTGATTCTTTAATAACTTCATCTGCTAAAGTTACAACCAAGGATTGTTTATTAGCATTTTTGTTTGTAAACTGAATAAAAGTTGTTTTGTTTAAGTTATTCATACTCAACTGTCACTACATTATTAATCGTATCATTTATGCTTTCATTATACATATTCATGTCTTCACAGGGCATTACAATCGACAGGTCATCAGCAAAAAGTGTGCCACAGTATACCACAGGCATGCATGATATGACATTACAAGATACGAGTTTTTTTAAATTAACTGTTAACAAGCGTGTGTGTCAACTTGAATGTGTTGCGTTACATTCATGGCCGAATTATTTTGTATGGTTAAAATATTCATTGCAATTCTAAGCAAAAATTGTCTGTGTTGTGTTTTTAGGTCCTATGCCAATCACCGTTTAAAGATTTGCCCGTATTGGATTTACACGCTGTATAGAGATTTTCGATGTCAAACACACCTACCTACATCTATTAGGTCTAGCGATAATAAGGCTGTGGCGCTAACTTTACAGAGTGCATTGAGTTTTCACGTTTGTATCTGCCAGACTGTTTTGCTTTTTCAATATTTTTATTTACCTTCTAATTTTATTTTTACTTTGGTGTTTTATAGATTTATATATTAGTATCAGATTATGACAGTCAACTCATAAAATATTTCTTCTATGAAGATCTCCGTGGTTTAAACAAATCCTTATCTCCATTCAATTTGATTCTAGCGTTTTATGTGTAAGCCGACTGTAAAGGTCTCTATAGAGCTTCCTACAAGTCCTCGGAATCGCAAATCGATTTAGCCCCCCGAGTTACACGGGATCATCGTTTAGGATCCTGTTTCCAGAAGTCATTGCCGCTCGTATAACGCGGATTTATGTTCCCTCACCATCATAAACGTATTGAGCACCTGAAGCATTCGCTTAGAATACGTATACAGGAATTGGTAGAATGAGAATGTGATAATGCGAATGAGAATGTGATAATGTGATAGTGATTGTTGATATATCTACTTGTTCTAGAAAATTACTGAATCCGTACCTGAGAAGTATAACACTGTAAGTCCTATTGTTTTCCATACTTAGGTACTTATAGTGTTATGCTTCTCAGTTACGGAAATTAACTTTTATACTGTGTAGTAATCTCCATCAAACCAAAAGTTATATACCTACTAAGCGGGCATCTCTATTCGTTCATGTTTTTTCGTATGGCGTACGTATACACCATATCCGTGATTAGTGTCTAGGCACAGTCAACTGGTCAACGGTGACTCTCCTGCGGTACTGGCAATCAGGGGAGACCGGCTTTCTCTGCTGCCGACTCTCCGTACTTACGTACTACTTTTTTATTAACCTGCGGCTTAGCCTGTGTTATTCCGGTTTTTGTCCCTGGGGAACTCTTTACTGGGATATAAAGTATCAGTAGCGTGGCGTCCAAAGAACTCGATTCCTACCGGCTTGCCTAATATCAGGCATTTGAGTACCTTATTCTACAGCTCTTCAAGAAAATGTACGCCAAATCTGCACCGGCTTGCCCAAGGATATCTTTTACGCCACGCCCCTGTAAAATATCCTATGTTGTTTGAAACACATAGAGACAAGATACACAGTAACAAAAACCACTAGGTCTAGTGATCTGAGGGTGCTGAGCAATTTTTGTGCGATGCAGCTCCCATTTAAACATGTACTCGTAAATTTATCTTAACTTTTCCTTGTTGATGATAAAAATATACTGGTGGTACGTTGTTCGTCAGTTGTTAAAAGTAGGTAAAGTCTAGATAAAAGGTGTCTTCTCTATAATCAAGTCGATCAGTGATAAAAGATAAACTAATAGACTAGCATTTCGCATTAAATTTATGGGTAAGGATAAGTATAGTAAGGTGTTTCATTTTTCCAAACTTTTGATTTTCATTTCACTTTGCTCGATTTTCGAGTCCTCCTCATGTAAAAGCCTCATATTTCAAAATTCATCAAAATCAGTGTAAAGTATAGGCACATATATGTATATTAAACGTTTCTTAGGGACATCACAGATTTATTCCCTCACTGAGCATGTCTTGCGAGGGGTGTACATAATGTACACCCCTCGCAATGAAAATGAAAAGTTTGGAAAAATGAAACACCCTAAGTACATATTTCTACCGACCAATTTCCTGCACTACAAAAAACAGAGCCTCCCATTTATCTAAGTGTTACCGCTCTTGTGAATAACAGAATACTTTTTCAACCGACCACATTGAGAAATTACCTTTAACTCCAGTGCAGTAAAAACTGTTAGCACTGTCATAGAGTAACAGAGAGAGGATATTTTTCGATATTTTCCAACACAAACGGCCTTTTTATTTAGATTTAATTAATTATCATTAATTTGTAATAGTATTACAAACTGCTTAAATTGTTTTTCTTTTTTCACACACACCATCAAAAGCATGAAAGCACCATGTAAGCTGTCTGCAGGCAATCTAACGCTTCATACGATTATTGAAAAATATGTTTATAGTAGGCTAGGGAATCTACAGTCGGTCTAAGAGCGAGGTATGCACCGTACCATATGAGAGTGAATAGCTGCCTCTTTGAGGCCGACTGTACTATCTGTCTTAATACTCTATGATAAATTGTGCGGCAAGGAAATGACGGCATTAGTCAATCCTTTTTAATGTCGCTTATTACGACTATTACGGCGAAAGTATGTGGTGGAGTAAGACTTAGTTTAATTATTTAATATAAGAAATTTTGTTCGTAACGGTTAGGTAGGTGAGGAAACATGTGATGAAGCCTAGCTTTCCATACAAATTTGTGTCTAAATTATTTGCAATTTGTTTCATGCTTTAACACTTTCACGACCGGCCAAAAAATTTAAAACCACCCCAGAAACCGACTCAGCCCGCTGTTTCGTGAGACCAATAATGTGGTACGAAAAAAACGGCCGGCATCTAAGCAAATTAAGAGCGCCCACTAGGCGGGTTGTAGGTCGTGAAAGTTTTTATAAATAACCAGTTAACTTGTGATTAAACAAACATGCCCTCCACGAAAATACTTTAACGATTCGGATGAAACAAAAGTAAACAAAGAGAAGTACAGCGAGATTTTGATAGAGCGTTAGAGTGCGACTACGCTAAGTCTGCAGAAATTTCATTAAAATATATATATATATTATATAGGCAACATGGGGAAACCACAACAAGAGGATTATTTAATCTTGCTACGTGGCAATAATTCTTCCGTATACCTATGAGTCCACATACCTACTGAAATAAATATCCGGGTCAGTCTAGCACAAATCGATCTACTTCCAACCAAAATAAACTATTTGTTCCAGGGTCTTGGATAGTTTCTTATATTTAAGTAGGTATTATTATATACGAGCATTGCTTAGTTTGGCGGGGACTAGATCGATTTGTGTAAGACTGTCCTGAATATTTATTTCAGTAGGTATGTATACACGTTATTTACTTATTAAACAGAAAGATATTTGCCAAGTTACAAAACTAATAAATTTTCTTGCTTGTGATGTTGCCATGTGCACTTTTTTAAATAAAACCTTTAATCGATCTCTGCAAACTTAGCGTAGTCGCACTATAGTTGTGTGAGAGTGTGTCGATTTCAAACGTTTCCATGGTTTTTTTTTTACTTCGCTACAATGATAAGTATACTCTTTCGTGACGAACTGAATTGCGGCTTTACCACAGGAGTAGTTCTACAACCCACCATCTTTATTACATACTTAATCGTAAAGACATAAATGCACTTCTGCGAAAAAAAATACCTTTAACAGGTTTAATGCACTGTCTGCTTTTATTTAAAAGTACTTTATGTTAATTAACATTTTATGACAGTTTTCTGCACTTTAATTAATGGGACTGCTAAATACCATATAGTGGAGTTCTCGATGGTAATTTTTATGATTGAAAATTACGAGACTGATGCTTGAGAGAAGCTGCAAATTGCAGTTAACATGTACTCAACTGAACAAATAAATGAAGTGGTAAAATGAGACATGTTTCTGTGCAGCGACTGACCAATGACAATGACACACAGCCTTAATTAGTGCATGGGCTCAGATATACTTAGTACTTACTCTTGCTTGAGTATGCTAGTTATGAATGACTATTTTAGCTATAAATAGCACTAAGTGACCTTAATCCCATAAAAATAGCATGATGGAACATATTGGAACCACCTATATTTTATCCTGGATGATCCATGATTATATTATATATTTTATTAAATATCCTGTTACAGGATACCGTAAGTAGTATAACTAGAACTGGAAAGTGGAAAAAAAATCTTTGAAAAACAATTCTTAGAAATTGATAGTCATATTCATATTTCTGTACTGTACCTACATATACAATATTTAAGTAGCAAAAATGAAAATACGGACTGAACCGCGCGATCTCGCCATCTATATATTATAAAAACTATTTAGGTTTCCTATAGTGGCACATGTATCTCACCCTACATAGGTACAACAATTGTTTTAGTTTAAATAAATTAATAGTAGCTTGGTTGAAATTTTTTGCACTTACCTATAATCGTGATTTCGATTACATCGTAGGTAACCTAGGTGATTTCTCCAACATAAGTTTACATCACAATGTGTCAAGCATACTTTGTTATGGTCATAAGAAAGTTGCATTCCATTTCGAAAAATATTAAGTCAAGAACACAAAGAGGTATAAACTATGAGCTCAACGACAAACTAATTAGGCACAACTTCGCTTACCTCGTAAAATACAAATCCTAATTCGCTAAGATGAAAAGTCGTACATACATTTGACGTCTTAGCACTTACGCCATATAGTGTTAGAGTTGACCTTACAGAAAAACAATTACCGAGCAAAATGCTAAAGCGAGCAGTCGGTCTCACGGCCAAAGGTAATAAATAATAAACACAATTTCTTACAATAGAAAAACATAAAACTGAAAAATGTCAACAAAACCTTTTAAGGGAACGTTTACCTTAGCGGTTGTGTCGGCTGTAACCAACTGTAGATTTTATTTAATAGGGCATAAAGTTCAGTTTCTCTTTTTGAGCGGAAGGTAAAAGCGCAAACCATAAACCCTACTGGGTGCGAGGTGTAGTGTTCCCATTATAAATATTTTCTTGAAAGTAATTTGTTTCATATATTTTAGATAGGTTTGAAATTCTTACTTGTGTTTTCTGTGAAAAGGTGGAACGGCAGTTTCATTATATTGTTACATGCTATTTTTTTTTAATCTACAGTAAAGTCTGAAAAACAATCGATTAAGAGAATTAGCTGGACTGAGAAGAGGTGTGAGGAGGTGCTAGATATGGTGAACGAGAAGAGGTGTATTTTAAAAACTATTGAAAATCGAAGAGGAAAAATTATTGGACACTTTTTACGACACGACGAATACCTACAGACTATAATAAAAGGAAAAGTTGAAGGGAGGAGAAAGATAGGAAGACCGAGAAGAGCTTACATGGATCAAATTAAGGAAAAGGTGAAAGCTGTCAAGGAGAGGGCTCAAGAAAGAGATACATGCCAATTGCTCTGAAATTCATGATGATGATGATGTTCCTTAAAATATCCATTACAAAACTCACGACATATTTTGGTAGCGAATTGAAAATAATAACTATGAGGACGTTTTTTTATGTCATTCGAAACCTATGAGAAATTAAATACGAATGAATTCAAATCTAACAATATTAGTAGTAGGTACTATGTTAATGTGAGATTAAAAGCCCGTAGCAACTGATACTAAGAAATATGCCCAATATTGCCAATATTTTCTTAATATAAAGTATTTTATTATTATTAATTACGTATCTAATTGTATTGTGTACCGTTATATAAGGGCAGGACCTAAATGGGCTCGGTGTACTTGTCGCATTAGCGTGGTATCGCTCGCACATTGCCCTGTAATAGCTTGCATTCCCAGGAAATTCCAATTACACCCATATCGGGAGGAGGGCTATTGTACCTTGGTGGATGATTTTAAAAATCTCCAGTGGACACAGGGCACTACGGGTTTAGTTTTGGCGATATGCTAATCTGAGCCACGGTTTTTGAGCTGTGACCTCTTGAAAATACTACTGAGTAGTAACTGCAAATGCTGCATAATATGTCGTTTCAACAGCTAGAAATTTCATGCCAATAGTATTTTGAATGGGTTTTCTATCCATAAAGGTAGTTGTGATCTTTGACACTCGAATGTGAACTTGACTTGGCCTAATATTTTTAAAATATCAATAGTAGCATCGATAGGCACGGAAGAGTTATATAACCCGTATCGTTATTTAGAATAACTACTTACTACCTATACACGGCAACTGAAGCATTCCCCGGACTTTATTTCATAAGGACCTATTATGTAGTCGGGACTATAAACTCTTGCGCCGTTCTGAATAAACGCGGGAGCAAATACTGGAGTCCGTTCTAAAATGGCTTATGTGTGTGTCGAAGACTTGGCGTTTTAGCGTATTACATGTGCGCGGGTGCCAGGGCGTGACTGCCACCATACGGGGTGCCATATTAGGCCCTAGCGGCGCTAGTTGGAGCCTGTGCCTTAGCTGGTGACAATTAAAGGTATCACGATCTGCAGCAGATTAAGTGTTGGGGGTTTTATTGGTCGGGAAATTATAATACTTTGCTGCCTTTTGTGTCTCGTTAGGACCTTACTCGAGCTTTAGAGGCTGCTTAGGAATACAGCACGGCGATGACGGTTAATTTTTTGACACACTTTCTTGGGATGTGCAGACTGAGTAAATTTGTTATACCTACTGTCAAACATCTTCTCTTTATACTAAGAACTATCTAAGGTGTCCGAATGTTTATTCATTCTCTTTACGAACATTCGGGCACCTTAGATAATTCTTACTAGGGATGTAACGATACCGATATATCGGTATCGCCGATTTTATACAACCGATATTTGAAGAATTTGCTGTATGAAAAAAATCTGCAAAAAATAATTTAAATTTCTGACTTAATTTATGTACTGGTCTAATCTATTACCTTGTGCAATGATAATTACTATGTTAATTAAATCTTTGGTTCTTAATAAAAAAAAATTGAATGTTGAGTTGACAATTTATTATTTTTACTTTACACTTTCAAGGTTGATTCTCTGGTAAATATAGCCAGTAGTCATTGCCATTAGTTATAATAAGGACGTAAAAATATCTGAAGTTCATACTTCATTATTAAGCTAAGATATCGGTATCGGTATCGCCGATATTAACTACTATATATCGGTATCGTATCGGCAAATATGTGTATCGTTACATCCCTAATTCTTACTATACAAAACAATTTTATGTAGGTATGTTGATATACTTCAGAGCTGGCGTTATTCTTAGTGCCTTAGCCTATATTCGCAGAAAAAATACAATATGCTTTAAGTCACCGGTAAAGGATATCGTGCTAGTCCTCGCTTGCAAAAAGGATTAAACGTAAAAGGACGTGAGCTGGCATTTTACCCATAGAAAAACTTCAAATGTGATTTAGCTCTCGAATATTCCCGCCTCCAAAATTATACTCGTATGTATGTACATAAATGATTTTCATGAAAATAATAAGAAATAGTTGTACCGTTTACCACTAGAGCTTTATGTATGTTTTTTGCTTTTTTGTAGGTAATACTACCTAGTCGTCTTCAAATCTATGGTGTTTTTAGTAACAAGAATCTTAGATGTAAGGTTAATTCTAGCCAATTTAGAGAACTACTAGAGTTCCGTTGCTTTAAGAAACAAGCAGAATTATTAGAATACCAAGCTATAGTTTATTGCTCAAATTTTGGAAGACGATATTAATCGAAAGCGAAACTTTGTAAGAACGCCATCTCGCGTCTCTTTTGAACGAAGCTTTGGGCATTTCTCCAGAAATATGTCTGTGGCTCATTCATCTGTCTCCATACATTTTGTATGAAAAAGGGCCAGAAGAATGAGGTGACCACAGACATATTTGTGGAGAAACGCCCTTGGACACTATTTGTGTTTTAGGATTTTTTATAATTATATGTAACTTGTTGAATGTCAAATAAATTTCTTATGGTTACTTCCAGTATAAAATGCATACTTTGTGTTCTCTTCATTTTTAATCATTAAATAATTACAAAATTTTGAAACAAATTTAATTTCACATTTATCCATAAACTTAAATTGAGATTAGCTGAATGTGTTTTAAATCCACTTTTTCCTTGTGTGATTCAAGATCGTCTCAATAAACCCAGGCATTTTGGGGCTAAAATTGTTTCATCATTACGCCTTGATGATTCGGCCGTTTCTTGTACCAAAATGTGCTGAGAATCCAATGTGAACTTTAGAATAAGGAAGTAGGGTTGATTTTAAATTATATAAGTCACAATTCTGCTATTGGTTGTAAAGCGAGATATGACTTTTTTCTCTGTTCTCGGTTTTTATGAGCGGCTAGTGGTTGATGGTTGGTGTAGTAATTTGGGTGAGAGACGGGGGGAGGGGGGTAATTACAGGGTTGCCTGTGTCATTGTCGGTATCTCGCTGGCAATTCTAATTTTGAACAAAATTGAATAAAAAATGATGTCGATGTTTGATGGAGTCTCAAAGCTGTCTGTGGTTTTAGTGTATCATGATTGTTTAGTTTGTAAAAAAAGGGAGCTGGGGTTATCATTGAATAAACAACTCTCATAATCTCAAGAAGATCTCAAGAAGATGCAACCTAAACACCTTTTCTACGACTGGCTTGAAGTTGTATCCTATCGAGGAAGGAGCTATTGAAGGACGGCTTCAGCCCAGCAGGCAGTTAAAAAATGCCGACACTAGGTCTATTAAATAATAAATAGGCTATAAATCTTTGATTTCTTATACTTTAATTCCCGTATCGAAGAAAGTAGTAATTAATAAATCCTTATTTTCACTTGGCTTTAAGTTTCATTTGACCAAATTAACTAATGTGTCGTCTATGATATTTATAACCAGTTTCAAATTTATTTGTTTACTTTATGCTATAGTCATATGGTAGTTTTAGTTACCGGCCAATATTGAAGTTATTTATAGACTAATCTTAAAACTTCAACACAACATTCAAGATTTACGAAAAAAAAAACGAAATATGTACTTAATATTACCAACTTTGTGTTTATGTTAAAAAACTTCAATCTATCACTATCCCGCTCTCACCTATCATATTTATCAATCTTAGACTAGGGGATTAATCATCATTACTCACTCTTGATGCTATAAAAAAGAATTAGTATTGGGCGTTCTTTGGAAACGCTGGTGTACTGGTAATGCATTGTCGTTAAAGAAATATTTTAAGCTGGCTACCCTTTTTGCTCAGCTGCAACGGAGAAAATGTGGTTATGTGTTTATATTATCGTACGCATGGATTAACTAAGAAAAGAGTTAAGTCATAATATGGTACTAAAGTTTGCTGATGTTTGCTTACGGTACTAAATTCTAATGTAGCTCTTAGAATCTGACCCTTTTCTAATCAGTCTATTTCTTTGGGACAAATAAGTTACCCTTATATTTATCTAAAATAGCTGAATTCAACAGTTTCCAAAAAAAAAATATTGAAATTATTGGAATGTTTGCATCCCGTCATAATCAGTGGTAACTGTAACTATAATTGTTCTTTTAACGGATTAACCCTAGTTATTTTCCTTGGAATAAAGTCGCAAATACACTTACGAAGCTACCTTCAAACATTCCCGAACTTTAGAAACAAAAACGCCAAGATTCTTTTCCACGAAACCTACACTTACGTTCATTATTCCACCAAATTTCAAATGATACACAAAATACACCACTAGGCACTCTAATAGGCCTCGAACCCCGGGCCTTGTAATTTGGCCTGGCATTATTACGCTCGTCCCGGTCGAGTAATGACCACAAAAAACGGACAATAATGATGGATAAAAAAAATAAGCCGCCATCTTCGTCTAGCGCTGGCTCTATTTTAGAATATTTGGTTGTCAGATTTTGAATTCGAAAATTTGGTATGAACCTATGAACGTGAACGTGGTCTAGTATCACTGGCACTGGCACTAATGTGCGCTCTCTCGCAATACCAGCTGTACATTGTACCACCATAGACGTCAGTCAAATTTAACAGATTTTTGTCCATAGAAATCGCCGAAGTACCTACGTGTTTATTACAAACAGCATACTTTTCATGTAATATCTGACAGCGAATTTGTTTATGTTTACTATCTAAGTAGTATATCGACTTCAACATTTGTGGTGTCTAATGTGATATTGTTTTTGTGATGCTGTATATTTTTTCTTAAACACTAAATTTCTGCAATCTACCCGAGGTTGCACAAATAAAGTGTAGGTAGATGAGGCGATAAGCGTTTTTCTAAATTTAGCCTACCTGTTCCGAATATAGATTGTGATTGATCTGCTGCAATATTTGGGTCATAAATCGAGCGTTTAAACCGGCTCACTTCTGATGACACATTTTTGTCGAAATCCCTGCTGATTTTAATGGGATATCAGACTATTTATTAGAAGTCTGGGTTTACTACCAAATAGATTAAAACGTTACAAAATTTTGCAGGGATCTCGACAAAAATGTGTCCACAGAAGTGAGGCGGTTTAAACGCCCGTTTCTTGACCCATTTATTAAAATAATATTCGTGTCTTTGACAATTTGCTTACCAATGAAATCCTTTGTTCTCCACTTTGTTATTTCTTCGTAAATTAAAATAAACAAAACAAAATCTTAATAACAAAGAACCTTTTCCTAATCACCGCACCCACGGTCGATCGAAGCTTTTTTACACAAAAAAGGACGAGATCGTTATGAGGACACGTAGTAGGTACCAACATAATAATTTACTAATTCCTATCTAATTGTATGGGTAGCAACAACAACAGACGTCTGGGGCGACCAACATTAAAAGTCAAAGTCAAAGTACTTTATTCTTCAATTTAGGCATATTAAAATGCACCTATGCATGTCAAGATTTACCACCGGTTCCAGTGTAAAAACCTCTGCCGCGAGAAGAACCGGCTAAGAAACTCGGCGAGGCATAATTTTTTGAAAACAACAAAAAATAGGTATCCGAATTAAATGAAGTGAATATTATTTTGTTATTCATATGTTATTTTAACAAAATAATATTCCCTTCATTTAATTCAGATATATTTTTTAACCGTTTTTTAATATCCTAGTATATCAATCTGATAAGTTTTATTAATCAAAAGGGTTTTCAATATTTTTCATAATGCCATCGTTACAATTTTATTTTTTTAGTAGTAGACGTACGTGAAAAATATAACACTTCTCCAGCTAATAAACAATTACCTACCTTCATAAAAGATATATAAAATTACATTGAGATGCATAAAAATCACCTCCATACACACTAACTACTTTCGACATTATATCCAATTTCTAGTAATTTACAGGTACTACTAAATGTGGTGACATCTGTCGAGTAATTTTGTAATTATTTACTGTAATACGCGGTTCGCGTGTCGATGCATGTCCCTGGGCCGGTGATCTGGTCGTTTGTCGTTGATGCTATTAAGTGCGTGGCATAGATGGGAGATGCATTACACAAAGTGCAATAAAGTATGTTGCAACAAAGTACGCACGATACTTGTATAAAGAAGCCACCGACTGAAGTCCGCTTGTTTGAATTCAACTGCCAAGAAAGGCCCAAGATCGATGCCTATCTCTTATTTATGTAAAAGTCGGGACTGAAAAGTTAATAGGGTGAAATGTAAGAGAAAAGGATTTAATGGTCGAATTAAATAATTGTGTTCATTAAATCCTTTGTTAACGGTCAACCACAAATAACATCAACCTGCTTGACATTAAAGATATCTACTAAACGAAGCAACATGTATAATTTGGTGGTAGAGTCTTCCAAAAAAACCCCAAGTTTTGAAATAGGTAGTAAAAAGTCTTTCTTAATTTTATCTTTTCGTCATTGAACTAAGTTTGGCATCTAATAATGATTTAAGTAATACTACCTAATGATAAAAACGACTCAATTATAGAGTTACCTAATCTTTATATTACATTACTGCATCATCATCATCAACCTGTCATCATCAGAGTTCATTGCCTCTCCAAGGATGTGCCACTAAGAACAATCGTCAGCCACTCTATTCCAGCTACCGCCAGCCACCCTATGAATGTCATCATCATCATCATTACTATGTGTTTAACCAGTATTTATGAATAAAAAACATACACAGGACCAGTGGTGATATGCATATAATTTCGTAAACCCAGGATCCGCACAAGCATTATAGCTTTTCTTGAAAAGTTGGTGTCCTTCTATTCGCGTTTGAATTGAATCAGTGTCTATGGGCGCCCTACAGCTAAAGTCGCAAGAAACATTGCCAATTGCATAAAACTTGCACCCAATGCTCACGGGCATTTGACCCCATATCAATATACATTTAAAAAACAAATTACAAACAAATGTACGGCGATTACAAATTATTTTTTCAATTACTCCCGACGCAAACATCATGGCCGGCGGGCGAGTTAAAATAAATATTCGCTTTTGTAATTGGTGCGATTAATTTCTTATTATTCGATGCGATTTTTAATTAGATATCGGGACTGTTGATATTAAATAAATGATTTTGTAGTTTTTGAACTTCGGGGAACATTAACTAAGTTAAAGTTCTTAAAAATATATTGGGTCTAACTTGTCTCTTTTTATATAGAATGCGTCATAGTTAATTTAAAGTGTAGTAACAGTGCAGTTCTCAATAAAACTTAAAATGATATGAATAGCCGACCCCTCCACTGAGTTTATTTGACATTACCATGCAAAACTCGATCAAACCTTTTTCTGCGCATACCGACAAGGGACCACGATCTCATCAACATACAAATGGTCAAGTGTCACAGTCATTGCCCTTTAACCATTTTTTTACAATTATACAGTAGTCTTTAGCAAAGCCGACTCATAATCAGGAGTCGATTTGTTTAATATTCATACAACGTTGCGAAGTATTTTTAAACCAAGCGAGCGTAAACTGCGACAGCTTAGCGGAGTCCCTTTCAAAGCGGTTGACGATGTGTAGGGAGAAATACGTTTTGTTTTGTCCAATCATAGTAGCAAAAGAATATGCAGTTGCACGGAGTGGCATGAATCTTGGTTGTTAATGAACACCCGAGGAACAGTCGCCTGCATTAATGTCTGAGACGAGAAAAGCACTGAAACATACCTGACGCAACTCATTGCTAAGAGCCGTTAGAACTTGCAAGATATTTAGAATGCTTTGTCCTGTCAGATGTTATAGCAAGTGACTGCATATGTAATAGATCCTTTAGTTTCCTCTTACGCATTAAAGAATATGGAAAATAGTGTGCGTTTCGAAAACATATTCAGAGGTCATTTAAATCAGCTATTCTTGCCACACATTAATAATTATAGAACTTTGGTGTTAGCGTGTCGATCTTTGACTTTGTATCCACTTTCCAGCGGATTTGGCCAAAACCAATCCTATGATTCATAAAAAAGTAGATTACCTTATTACATTTTCTTGTTTCAGGTATGTGTGGAACTCTGTGCTACCTGCTAAGCAAGCGAAGGAAAGGTAACTTTTTAACTAAATAGGTATGCTGCTTGGATGCATCGTTTATTGTTTAATATCAAGCATTTTCCACGAGTATTTTCAATAATCTAAAGTATAGCCAACAGAGATTTTGTACTAAGCGGTCGGCAAAATACAGTGGGGTCTAAAGAATGATTCATTTAACATTCACATACTCTGCCTAAGTGTAAAATGCCTTGCTGATTTATTATACAAAACCAGACATTATTATGTCATTAAATAAGAAAACGCGAACTTAAATTTCGTTTAGCTAACCATTAATCAGTACTCGTAGCTGAATCCAGTTTTAAGGACTTGTTTTTGCTGCCATTTCTTCGTGGGTGTATGAACGAATCTATTTAAGAAACGTATTTGCTTGTCAAGATTTTTTGTAGTGAATTCCTTTTAATTATTTGAATCAAAATAAGCCTTTACATAGTTATCAGAATGTTTTGTGTGAAATAATGAATAGAAATGTTCAATTTAGCATTTTTTCGATAGTTATGAAATAAGTTAGTCTTTTCTCATGAAATAAAGCCAGCATAAGCAGTACAGTATTTTTTTTACAACTTAGGTCACGATTTCAATAAAACACTTGGTTTTTAAGTCGTAGGATTTTATTATATAATAGTATAGTATAAAAATGTTTCAATGGTATATGTGCCATTGAAACATTCACGGAATGCAGTGTTTTGACTAAAAATGTAAAAACACCCGGTGGTTTCTTCATTAAGAACTAATAATGTCACATTTCACAAACTTAAGACAAATGTGGGTAATTAAACATTTAATTAGGCTTCTTTCCAAAACCGGTATGTTTTATGGCATCGACTCGTGTATTTATTGCCACTGAAATATTAATAAGTTATTGCCCATTCGTTAGGTGTTTCTTTCGAATTCAATCGCAGTACCGCGTAGTAGTGCGAATTATTTACCTACTTCTCATGAAATCTTGTTGGCCAACCCATGGGAAAATAAGTGAAACTATTAAAACGCGTTAAGATAGCACAGTTTTATAGTTTTTAATAGGAATAAAAATCTTAAGTACCTATAGTTTGTTATTTTTTAGCATAAGTTTCTTCTTAAGTTATTTTTTAATTAACAATTTTCTTGCAGCTGTCATGGTTTAGGGGTTCTCCTATTCTATCCAAAAATATGAGAAATACGATAATGCACTGGCAATAAATAATATGAGATAAGACGGGGCATTCAGAAATAATAGACGGTTACTATGCATAGGTATGTATGCGTGGGGTACGCATAAATATATTTTATTGCCCGTGACTGTACTACGAAAGGTCACAGCGCCTGTCGCTCTACGCGTCATTATTCAATATTTAAGTTATCAAATTGGTTGTTTTTTAAACAATTAAACTTAATTTTTGTACAAAACTTCAACAAACATGAAATTACGTATTTAGTTCCGGCACTTTCGTAAATATTTTTGTATTAACTAATTGTTTCATGGGAACAGAGCCAAATTGACTGCCATCAAAGTTGTAGTGGTATCGACCGGATTGGTTTCTTTTACAACGAAATACAACCACTTTTATTTAAGGCGAAGCCAGAGTAGTCAGCTCGCCTAGTGACTGCAATACGGCCACCATTCAAATTTTTTTTTGTTGGATTATTGTTGATTTCTGTCATGTACTAAGTACGTGACAAGAATTTTTTTTTTTTGAGATGTGGCCGTATTGCAGTCTCTAGGCGAGCCGCCGGTCACACTAAATTTTATTTAGAAAACTTCAGTTAACATAAACTGGATATTTTTGAATGATATCCGTACGCAAGTTTAGTTCAAAATAATTTGCTAACCGATTTTTATCTATTGTAATAATATTGTATTCACTGTAGCCGGATAATACGACATTTCATAATATATACAGAATACATTTTTTTTACCACTTCTAAGGTTTACTTTTATGATACCTAGTACAAAATATACTTAAATATAGTCAAAATGTTGGTAAGTTTAAAAGGGGTAAACAAAAGTCTTATAAATACTTTGTTTATAAAGTAAGCGTCTTTGTTTCAACTTCTGTAATGTTACTCGTATTCTTGTTGTAATAAATCACTCTCCTCGTACCTAGTTAAAATAAATGCAGCCATGATACCTATGTTTAAAATGGAAATAAACATCTCAACAGATAACTGTAAGACCTTCCCCTTAACCGCGCCGCGCAGTTCAATCCTACGGCCGACTATTACCGATTCGTTCACCACATACATGTATTTATCGAAACCAATGTAACTGTGTGCCGAATTTTTCCTAGTCTATTATTTAATTGCTTCAAATTGCCTTTAATAGATACCAGTCTTCGATAAACCTTAACTTGATCAGCACAAGACACAGATTGGCCTGTCAGAATTATAATTGGGAACAGTCATAATTGTGGTCACAGTTAAATGTTTTGACGTAAAAGTACGAGTTGTGATGTAATCGTTTTATTAGAAAAATCTACATATATTGGAAATTAGTTTTTTGGTAAAAAGTCGAATAAATTGATTTTCAAATCGTTTGGAACAATGAATGGAATTATAAATACTTAATTCTCGTAAGCGACTAAAGCGGTTCTAATATTTTCACCTGTCTGCGATATGAATTGAGGACTGGACTGATGTCTGAGCCAATTATTGCGTGTATCTTTTCCAATATAGCACAACAAAAACGTACTCTTGTCAGAAAATTAACGGCATTAGCGGAACTGATATTACTTACTTCAGATATCCATTATTAAACATTTATTTCTGTGTGAGTTATTGCTAATGATACATTTCTGTAAATGAGCAGCAAAGTATATCGAATTAAATTTACATTAACATTTATTGAAACTGACTGAAATTTTTCATCACTTTCTTAAGAAAAGTAATCACTTCTTTAAGGGTCACTGTCACTGCTATTTAAAGAGTTATATTCAGGATATAGATTCTAGTCCAAACGTCATTCTGACTAGTGTTAAAAGGGAAGGTTGCCAGTCGAAGATATTTTTAATTTCCTGCCTTTTCCACTGCCAAATACGTTGCCGAATACTATTGCTTAATAGTTTGTGAAATTATAATGTATATAACTACCAGTGGCGTGGCGTCCAATATATTCTTAGTAAAGCCGGAGCAGATTTGGGTTACTATTTCTTCAGGAGTAGTAGATACTCGGGTCATATGCTTTAAAATAGGCAAGCCGGTGGGAATTGGGTTCTATGGACGCCACGCCACTGATAACTACTATCAACCCGTTTTAATTTCCTGTGGGTATTTGTTATGGCCTTTTAATAGTTTAGACGGAGACAGGACGGTTATTAGAACCGTCTTATTTACCCCCTAATAATAGTGGGGGCCGAATTAAGCCCTACCAACTAATTTGCTGGCCCTGGCTCTTCTTTAATGGCCGTCGTAAAAGATCGTAAACCCAAGTTTTATAATGAAACTAGCTCTGCGGCCTTCTTTTCCACGGAATCAGACTATGATAATTTGTAAAAAAATTACGTAAATTACATTGGTTGTAAAAAAACAGACTACATGACTGAAAAAATATATGTGATGATAATTATAATGAAATATCAACCTTTGAAATTTGTCATCAAAAATTCATTATTTCGACACTTCGTTTCCCAACAAGATATCGTACTGCAGCCACGCAACGAAACGGTAAAAATATTCAATCTCGCATCAAAAAAAGTGATCGGCTTCCATTGGCGTTTAAAAAAGGAATTTACATTGAAAACGGTTTGTGATTGTCTCTCGGTACTGCCGTGTTTGTCATAAAACGGCATATGTGTATTCTGCCTACAACCGCAGTTACGCCTTTCTTGGCTGTGTCTGGAGTAGAATGGTCCGAGATAACACATTTGCGCCGCACACCGTGATACTGTATATCATCTGCCGGCGGCAGTGCTAGGAATATCATAGAATAGGATCGACTTCGGACACCAACACGTGACCTAAGTAGTAAAAACTTTGTCGACACTTATCATGTTCTCAATCAGGAATTTCTCATACTGGCCCTCAATAATGGAATCAGCGAGCTGCCACTATATTTATACTCCCATCTAACGTGCAGGGTGGTTTTTAAAATTTGACGTACTTGGTCTACAGTGGAATTTTAAAGTTTTGACGTTATAGGGGCCGAAAGCATGTAGGTTGGACGATTTTTCATTCTTCTTTAACTACATGTACTCATTACATAGATTCATCTAGCTAGAGGTTACTTGAGAACTGTTTAAAAAAAAACAATATCATAATGAAAAAGAAAAATTACAAGAAAACGAAGAAGTAATTCTACAGAATTTTAGTTCGACCACGCTAGCTAGCAGGTAGTAAAACTATTAAAAAAAAACAGTCGGTTCTATGAAAGTTAACAAGGCAAAAAAAAACTTGCTGTGATTATGGTAACGCCTAAATATTGAGCTACTGTAATGACACTAGATAACTGTTTGTAAAATACATTTTTTTATATGTGGCATTTTGATCTTAGTTGACGGAGATAATGACAAAAAAACGTAAGTCATTATAGCTCTAGATAACGCGTGGCAATTTAATAAATGGCAAGTCATCAAGTCATACTGGCTAGAGAAATCAACGTAATTATCATTTGAAATTTGCCAACCATTATAAAGTACAAAAAAGTGTGACATTAAGTACAAGTGCAAATACGAGTTTGAGAAAATATTATCGGCAGTAGGTATTTTAAAATGGAAAAAAAATATAAAATACAGGAAACATTTTTACAGAGCAATGTTTTTAATATTTCCAGAAAAAACATTTAGTGTACTGAACCTTCTCACTCTTCATATTTCTACACAAAAAGGTCAACGCACCATCGGAATGCCACACCCCCCGCGCGCTCACCATAGAAACATAATTAGTGTTCTCATCTCATTCTCACCAGGGCTACATCGGCTTACACGGCAGCCATTGAACACTTACAAGTTTCACACAGCCCGGCAACCTCACAAACCACGCAATGGATAGTTAAAATGAATGAATCTTGAAAGACTCGCCGGCTAGATTGACCAGTGTTCAATCATAGTGAAGTCATCCATTAGATGTTGACAACGCTTTTAATTAATTCCTGTTAATTTGATAGGCAGGTTTTTGTAGCAAGCTACATTATGATTGAAGTTTGAAACGATACTCAACTTTTTGCAATATTAACCACCATTTTTCCCGAGCTTATGTTGGCCCTGAACTACCATTATTTAATCGACTAACTGGATGGTTAATTTCTGCGAGGTTTATAGTTATCTTAGACGGTTATTGATGGTTGAGAACGAGTGGTTTGGCTCAGTGATACGTGGCCTACTTGTTAAACAGGATATTCTAGGTTTGATTGCTGGGTGAGTGTCATTACAGTGCCTCGCGCATGCCATTTCAACTTTACTGTTTACTTAAACTACATGCTACAAGTAGTTCAGGTATCTGTATAATATGAACTTGTAATAGATGTTTGCGGCCCGAACTGCAATCGAGGGCTTTCTTTATTACCTCCCGTGTTGTGTACATCATTTTATGGCCAGGTGTGGCATAAAGTTACTTTTACGTGTTGTGATATTATTCAGAATATTTTGCTATTTAAGCGGTTTTGAAAAAAGAAATACATACCAATGAAATCACTTATTGTTAATTTTGGGTATCAGCTTTTTTGGAAAATCACTTTATTATTTCCTGTTCTTAAATAGCGTAGCTAACTGCAACATGCAATGCGCTTTCTTTAAAAAAAATTAAGCGCTTGGGAAAAACTCCATGCAAAATTGGTCACAAAACGCACAACAAATCGGACAATACCAATCGTAATACATTACCAATGGCAAATCACAAATCCGTGAATTATGGAGCAGGACCACTTGGCACATGGCAGGGCCCTGAATAATCGGCGCTTTGATAAATTATTTTTGGCAACCTTTTAAATTTGCTGCTTAAGTTCAGCCATGTTTAAATTACGACGTCTAACCACCCAATGTGGTATTGAAATTATTAAATTGTGTTTAAAATTTGTCCGTTTGATCTTGTAACTTGTTTACGTCCAGTAGGGCTTATTTACTGTTATATTTTTTAATTTAAGAGGTCTTTAGAATGTGGTAGAAGGAGGATTTAAAATGTTTGTGAACAGTATGTGGTTTTCTCAATATTGCATCGTTATGGCATTTGTGTACTGGACTGGTTTAATCGAGTGTATGTTTGGTACTCTGAAACTTGTTTGAGTTTATTTCTATTAACTTAAATTATAAAACGTATTTAAAATAAAATTTATAGAATATTTTTGATTTTATAGTATCTCCCCTTTTCGCCACGTTAGTTTAAGTCCAGCCATTTCTGACACCTCAACTTTTGGTGGCAGCGTTTTTCATAAACTACATGCTGCGTCGGCGGCACGCGCGCGCTCCGCCCCGGGCTAGGCCAGTACGCGCTTGCGCCGCGCTCACGACACTGTTTGTAAAAGGGGTACCTAGATCTGTACGAATTTTAAATACATTTTTAGTACTCAATCTAATTAACCAGAGACAGTGCCCAAAGAAATTGCAGGTTTATAATGGAACTAACAATATTTTGCACATCATTTATTTAATCGTATGACATAATTGAGTCGCTCTACAAGTTAATTACAAATGAATATCTAAGTTCTTCTTTCCATTGGGCTGCGTGCAAATTATTGTTCTGCCCACATAAATAGCATTGCTCCATATGATTTTTTTAGTTACATTGATAACAGGTTAATTACTATTTTGAAAAATATTGCCAATTTTCGTCTAAATGTAACAGGACCTATGACTTGCGTGTTCATATTTTTCGAATTAGATCAACGGCTTTATGATTTAAAGGGCGTAATGGTTGAAAATGAAATAGGAACATTCCATGAAAACATCGACTTTTTGTCTCTTACGAAGCGCTATGGCAGCTACCCTAATAAATCGTATAAGCTGCTAACACTACCAATCTTAAAGCCGAGTTATGACTTATGATATTACAATGCTGATAATTAGCTTCCTGAATTTATTTCTCGGAAGTATTAAAACGGTGTAATGCTCCAATACTTTAATTTATTGATCACATGAATATATGCAGGTAATTAAATTTAGCATCACAACATGAGAAAGTAAAAATTGCAGAACGCCTTGGGCTTTCTCTGGCAGTTAATTGCGATTTGAAACGCGCAAGCTTTAAGCGCAAGGGCAGAAAGTTGTACGTGACTCTACTACTAATAGGTCGTCGTTATGTTTGTGCAATATTCACACAAATTATTGTAAAACAATAGCGATGAATAGTGACTAGGTGTTACTACTAAGAAACAATGCCTCAAATAGGTACCAATCACTGGCGTGGCGTGAAACATACCTGTGTAAGTCGGGGTTTTAACTAACTTTTTTATATGGTGTAGGACAAGGCAAAAGGCGATCAAATATTTGAAAAAGGCATACCGAATTGGAATCGGGTTATATGGCCGCCTAGATACTGATATCTTCGCGATACCAGTGGATGGAAGGCCCTAATGTGCGGTAACCAGAGCTACCACTTATACGCGCAATAAATATGGCAGCATTGGTTTCTTTTTCTAGTATCTACCTACCCTTATATGCCTAACTAGCTTTTTCCCGCGACTTCGTCCGCGTGAAGTTCGAATGCTATGTGGGTGGTTAAAGGTGCATATATTTTACCGCAGGCTAAGCTAGGGGTAGTGCCGCTTTCTACTTTACCAAAACCACGTAAAACTGGCCGTGCGCAAAGCAGTACCCCCTAAGAAGAAACCTCTTTTAGTCCCCCTGGGAATGAGTTTCGAAAAACGTTGAATTCACGTTTCTTTTATTGATGAAACGTGATAAGTCTCAGATCTCCCATTTCAAAAATCATAGGTACCTAACCTCTACAAACTTTTAATCCGCATTAAACCCCTTAGAGGACGACTTTTTAAGTATGTTTGGATATGTTTTCTTGGTTTTATAGTAAACAGGATTTTTATATAACATTATATCTCTAACTGCAAAAATTATTCTCTATGCAAACTTTAATACCTTTAAAATACGAATTTTCAAAAAAACATTTTTATTATTTTTACGTTGTGTATAAGTAATGTTTATAATCAGAATATTTCAAGTTTCTAGGTTTAGTAGTTAATGACTCTGTCCAAATTCAAATTTTCAACCCCTATATAACTCCATTTAATTGGGTGTGAATTTCGAAAACCGGCAAAGTTAAGTTAAGTTTTCTTGACATATAATGAAAAGTGTACATATCAAGTCGCAGATCTCCTACTTTGAAAAATCATGTCCCAAGTATACAATTTCAACCGCGACTTTAGTCCCTTAGGGATGAATTTCGAAAAACTGTGGAATCACTTTTCTTTCAATTTAATAAACTGTCTATACGTAAAGTTTCAAACCTTCCCATGCAAATATTCAACCCGTTTAAACCCCTAAAGGGGAATAAGAACCTCTGCACATGTAAAGTTTCTAGATCTATAAGTTTTTGTTTTGTCTTTCAAACTTTCGACCTCTATTTTATTCCTATATGAGATGAATTTCGGAAAACGGTAATATAGCTTTTCTTGGCTCATTATAAAAACTCTATAGTCTGTCTTAGATCTCCTAATATAAAAATCATATATTCCCGATACAAACTCTCAAACCTTATTTAAGCTTTTCGGGGATGAACTTCAAAAGACGGTGAAAACACTCTTCTTTTAAAATAATGAAGAATTTAAACATGAAGTTTCAAACTTCTTAGTTTAAACTTCGTTGTCTCTCCATACAAACTTTCAACCCCCATTTTAACCCCTCAGAGGATGAATTTCGAAAAACGGTGAAAACACTTTTCTTTAATTCTAATGAACAGTCTAAACTTGAAGTTTCAAACCTCTTACTTAAAAAAGATCGTAGAGTCCCGATACCAACTTTCAACCCCCATTTTAACCCCTCAGAGGATGAATTTCGAAAAACGGTGAAAACACTTTTCTTTCATTCTAATGAAGAGTCTAAACATGATGTTACAAACCTCTTACTTTAAAAATCGCAGACTCTGCATACAAACTTTCAACCCCCATTTCCACCCCTCAGAGGATGAATTTTTTTTTATTTTTTTTATTTTTTAGTACAATGCGTGTCAGAGTAGGGGGAGAGCTTTCGGAAGAATTCCCGGTGATGACCGGTCTAAAGCAAGGTGATGCCTTATCACCAGTGCTTTTCAACTTAGCCCTTGAACATGTCGTCAGGAATGTTTTAGCACTAGACGTAGGTGTTGAGTTGGGCGGCAGGCACAAGGTGATAGGGTACGCGGATGACCTTGCTTTATTAGGGGAAAGCCGGGATGAGGTGGCCGAAGCGGCCAGAGTCTTGGAGCAGGAGGCGCCAAAGATAGGTCTCAGGATCAATCAGGCAAAAACAGAATACCTCCACATGAAACGTTACAAAGACACACGGGCTCGGCGTGGTAGTCTTCATGTTGGGGGTGCCGTCTACAAGGGGGTTGACAAATTTCGGTATCTTGGATGCACCATAACCGACACTAACACCAGAGTGGAGGAGATAAACATCCGCGTCCAGAACACCCTGCGATGCAGTGCAGCCCTCCACAAGGTGTTGGTGTCCAGGCTTCTCAGCAGGAATACAAAGCTAAGGATCTATAAAACTGTCTTAAGACCCATCCTTATGTATGGCTGTGAGGCCTGGACACTAACGCAAAAAGAGGAATGTCAGCTCCTTGTAGCGGAAAGGAAGGTTTTGCGTAAGATCCTGGGGCCTGTCAAGAGAGACAACGGCACTTGGAGGATCCGTAAGAACGTAGAGATCCAGGAGCTGGTGGCCGAACCCAACATCATCGGCGTAACAAAATCACACAGACTTCGCTGGTTTGGTCACCTACTCCGAATGGGAGAGGATCGTGCGGCCAAGAGAGCGTACGTGGGACGACCGACTGGTCGCCGCCCCGTCGGGCGACCCAGGTACCGCTGGGAGGACAGTGTGCAGGCGGATCTGCGACATCTTCAAGTCAATAACTGGCAAGAAGTTGCGCACGATCGGGACAGATGGCGTGCTCTTGTTTCGGAGGCCAAGACCCTCTTTGGGTCCCTGAGCCAAATTAGTTAGTTAGTTAGAGGATGAATTTCAAAAAACAGTGAAATTACTTTTCTATATTTTTTATGAAAAGTCTATACATGGAGTTTCAAACCTCTTACTTAAAAAAAATTGAAGTCCCCATACAAATTTTGAATCCCTATTTGAACCCTTTTTACGGGATGAATTTCGAAAAATCCGTTCTTATCTCTCATCAACGTCATATGACCATTCTACTGTGAAAATTTCAATTTCTTCGCTTCAGTAGTTTCAGCTGTGCGTTGATGAGTCAGTCAGGACTTTGCCTTTTATATATATACCTTACTCTACTAGTCTATTCTCCTAAATAGAATTGTTCGTATTCGGTATCTTTGTAGGTATGATCAATCATTACGTATCAAATAGAAATATTGAGATTTCGCTCATGGTACCTTTTTAAACGTATACTCGTATGTTCTAATTTTTCTTCGCTGCTATTGTACTGGTTGGGCTACAGGATCTTCATACATTAATGCTACACAGCGGTGTTTTTAATATTACAACAGTTTTAATAAGAGAAAGCGCCATCGCTTTACGACTCTAGCAACTACTTAAGACGTATTTTCCCATCTAAGTACAGTCAGCCACATAGGAAGCTGAATTCATTAATCCCAGGGTGTCAATTTGACTGACAGACCAATAAGCGGCGGTCTAACTGGCTGATTGTGGGATTAACCACGACCGTTACGTGGCGAGTGATACAATGGTCGTATAATTGCTGTTATGCCACTTCATTGATGTGATGCTAAGTGATGTTTATTGGATAATTTAAAGAGTCCGATCGAAATTTCGGTTTCGGCCTAGCTTCGGCAAAAAACGGGCTAGTCTTTATTTCAATAAGCACAGATAATCTATTTGAATTCTGCTTATTTCAACATGACATTAAAATGTCGTATCGTGATAAAATAACAACGTTACATTAGCCAAAAATATCTGATTATTAGCTTGGATAAAGTCGCAGAGAGGGCGCAAGTTATTACTAACCATCTGGTATTAGATCCTTTTTGAGTAATGCAGGCAGTTTTAGATTAAAATAATGAAATATGACGTTGACGGATGAATTCTCAGTCATCTTTGGAAAATGTAAGCAATTGTGCCGGTCTCTGTGGATTTATCGTGTAACTCTTAGTTTATTATAACCGCGACATTAAGATTGTGTAAAGAAAGACATGAAGAGCAATACACCAGCACTCAAATTGTTGCGGATAATGGATTATACCATAACACAAAATGGTTGTAGGCCTTCCTCGTCAAATATGTTATTTAAAAATGAAGACTGACTTGACTGATTATGATTGTCATTTTTTTTCTTTCCACGAAAACATTACCTTATATGGAAGTTTCGGTTTCGGTTCTGGTTTAAGCCGAAACTGAGATCAAGGCCGAAATTCGGTTTCGGTTTCGGCCGTGAAAACTAGTTTCGGTCGGACACTAACTAACTAGGTCGGTAAATAAATTAATAATTTATTTAAAAAAGGCGTTTTAATTAAATTATTAATTCATTTAAAAAAGGCGTCTTGAACAAGACATTATTGATGTCGCGAGAATTATATATTGGTAGAGCTTGTCTTGGCTGATATAACATTTGCCAAGTGTTATTTACGCATTTTTTTATATTAACTTTACTAAGTGACTACCGGCTGGAACTCGAAAGACATTATGCCTTTTTGGATAGCTGGCTGGCCTGTTCACTGTAGTAACCACGCAAACGATGAAAGAATTTTTTATCAAAACATCATACTTAATACATTCTGATAACATCAGTTTCCTTTTATAATTGAAAGCTCGCCGGAAGGTTGAGGCGGTTTGTTCGGCCACCCGTTTAGATAAAGTTGTAGTGCTACTCTAGAAATACCATATTTTTATGCCTTTTAAATGCCCACATAATACCCAAGCGACGATATTACAAACCGTTTATGGAACATTTGATTCCATTAAACTGTTCAATATTTCGTACCGTAAATATTCGTCACAATCCATTCAAAGATGTACCTTATGAACATCTATCGTTACAGTTATTAGTAACATCATTTTTATACAAATAGTTGTGAGGTGAGACGTAAGTGCCCGAGGTTTTAAGGTCGGATTTTAAGTGGTCGGTCGCATTTTATGACTGACCGCCGTGGAGTCGTGATAAGGAAATTAAAACTGGCCACTTGTAAAGTAGCGGTTGATAAGTAGCCGGGATATTAAATAGGAAATTGAGGTAAATCACTGAAGGAATTGCGCAATTTCTTTTAGTAATTGTAATTAAAACTTCTGATGATTATAGATATAATAGTTGATAATTGCGCGCTAATGAAGGAAACTTAATTGAATACAGCATTTATTAATGAATTGCAGATATTCGAAATGTATAAAACTTGACAAAATGCTAGAGAGAAATCTTTAGAATTTTATTGCCTAAAATTTTCAATATATTTAGGCGTGATGATAATTATCATTACCTACGTATAAAACTTACCTTAATTATAATCGATTCTTCGGATAAAATGAATTGATTTGACTAAAAATTCACTTTAAAATCTATAAAAATCACGATCGACAATAGATTTCTAAAAACCAGTGATTTCTTTGATGATAAACCCGTGAAGCTCATGCGGTCAGATCATAAAAATTGTTCGAGAGTTTTACGGGTTTTTTATTACGTTCGATACATTTATAGCTTCTGATATCATGTTTATAATACGCAAAGGTCGAAATGATAATGAAAACGACATATTTTAAAAACAAGCCTTATCTCTGCTTTCACCCTTGTTTTAGATATCTGGCGGCTACAATGTTATCGTACATAATTGTTCTGATGTAAGAAAATCTTAAACTCCTCCCGCTCTAAAATAATAGTTTTATTTTTTATAATAACTTTTACACGTCCATTTCAATTTACTTACAAGAAGATTTCTGTACATTTAGTAACTCAGTAAGTGTTCAAAAGCTTGTAATGTAATAGTAAATCGTAAAATAAAGATAAAATTTTGTGTTGTCACTCTCTGCATAACCAACTGATAATAATGCTTTAGTCTTAGCCCTAACATGACCTCCATTGGATGAATCATCAAGTTAAATGATTATATTCATAATTAACCTAAGATAAAATAACTATAAAATATTCTAAGATCTTATCTCTAGACGACAAACGCCCAAATGCAAAATGGCGGCTTTCAACTGTCAAATGTGAATGACGGCAAAAAAAGAATTGACACTTATTAAAAATGCTTTTTGCATTACAAATCATTGTCAGTTTAAATAAGATAGATTTATACGCGGTACAAGCTATGATTAAAAATTTTGAATATTTTTTGGTCTAATTGACAGACTTCAATTAATATATTACTTTTTGTCATGAAATTCATAGTTCTGAAAGTTTTTTTTAAGCCTTGCCGTTGTTATGAAGTATTTATATATAACACGAAGGTCTTTTGTATGACTTTACATGAGAACTTCAAAGTGAACCTAATATTTGTCAATGCTTTACTATGAAAATATTTGATACTTAAATGTTGTTCATGAATGTAACATATTTATAACAATCCCTACTGATCTAATATAGTGATTTCAAGATGCTGCATATTTTTTGCCACACGATCTTGAGACTAATTGTATTTTTATTAGTTAATGTCTTGCCAACATCGTGTACCTGAGAAATATATATTATAGATAATAAGACATGTGTTATAAATCATACGGGCACGTTTGCACCTGTCATAGGTTATGCGAAAAGTCATATGTTAGCTTTTATCTCGTTTTGGGGTTCAGCAAAGTATATTTTTTATACTATGTGGTAAATTTTGGGTAAACATTCCAATGGCAAAAAACAGTCACCAAATGACAAAATTATTACTGACCAATTAAAATAGAAAGCAATTAGTCTTGTTATTTTAATACTCCAACATATTTAAGTGGATAAATGAACAGAAAAAAAATGATTTTGCTGAGAGAATATTTGGCCAATTGTTTAAATTATAGCTATTGAAAAACAGGTCGCGGGTTTTGTTTTGTATTGGTGAAAGAAATGAACTCCCTCAAGAAAAGGAGTGTATCAAACAATTAATTCAAATTAGTATACGGAACCGTTTGCATAAAATTACCATACAAAACTGCCTAACAAATTTTTTGCTCATTCATTTTTTATGATTACCTTTTTGCCGACGTTACTATTGATTTGTATGCGAATAAGTAAGTATGCTAATTTTTCGAGGCTCCGTTGTGAATGAAGAATAGGGTCCTTTATTCCCTTTGAAATGTTTGTTGTGTCGAACATGGGTTCAACGCACAGATGATAATAAAATGTCATCACGACCTTTGTTATTAGCCGTGTGTATGTAAATTTAACTTTATTGTTTGATGAAAAAATACAGACATGCAGTTATTTTCTGTTGTATTTTTGTGTGAAGACGAATTAATTTTAGATCATAAGACGTTTAGTTTTCTGTCTTCGTTTGACACGTGTGAACATAAATAATTATGCTGATTGACGGACTAACTTTCAAGTTTTCGTTGCTTCCCACATATTCCAGTGCCCAATTATTAATGATATCATTAATATCACTCGCGAGAACTAATCAAAAATGGCAAACATTTAATCGCTTCGTATAAACTCTGTCCAGGGCCGTATTAAGGGACTGGCCGGGAGTAATTATTTAAAAGAATTAAAATCAGATAAAGGCGAATTGCCAGTTTATCACTTTTCGAGGCTGCGCTGGAGACTGTTCATTTGGTCGGGGTTTGCCGCACGAGGGACAAGCGAGCGGCGAAAAAATGACAAATTTGTCTTTACAAGGCAAGACAACATACATAGCTGTTCACGATAAAATGTGGCCATGCATGATCTGGAATATTTTTGTTTTGCCTGCTCATTTTGAGCCTGCACTTTTTTTAATAATCCATAGATATAATGCTACAATATAAAATAACAAAAAATAAATAAAATTCCAAAGTCCTCATAGTTCGTAGTTTAGTACTTTTTCGACAAAAGTCACTCACGCTCATATATATTAGTATGATTTTATTTTAGCTATATCTGTATAGTGTTATAAAAATTTAAAAAAAAGCTGCCTCAAAATTAGTAGTAGTGAATAGAAAAATATTAAAATATATACGAGATCTTGTAGGCCAGATCTTATCGTGTACAGTTTTTATGTACCGATATGTTGAGATTTTCCATTCGCCTATATCAGAATGTCTACACAATCCTCAAGGGCTTATTCCGAGAAATTTGGTAAGTATAATTAAGTATAATTTTTCTTTGCTATTTTGCAAAAAGAATGAAACTGAGAAATGTGCTCCATACTCTTCAAAAACGTCATCTTCATAAAATAATAAAGTTCTAATGCGTGTAAGCTTTTTTTAGGAGGAAAGCAACAAAAATCATATTTTGCATTACAACCCATATCTAATTTAAACGAGCACATTTTGAAGTTAAAGTTAAAATGTAAAGTTGCCAAATTACTCAGAATGTTGCTCTTACTCAACAATCCCGATATTTATTATCATATACCATGATATCAGACCATAAGGCGCGGTATCGTTCCTGAGAAAGTGACTTGCTGTTTTATTGTTGTAACCACAAATGAAATGAGAAATGAGGGTTTTAAGCTACAAATAACGGTCCTTAAAATAAAAATAAAAAGACTTGTGCATCACTCTTCTTAAAGTAGTAGTACAACACATCTGACATTATAACATTGCCTGCGTCTTTAAAAGCGTGTCAGATATTTTTAGGCGCTTTGTCATACCAGATATTTTTTACCTGTGCCATTAGGCATTTTTTAGTTGACATAAACAATATTTTGCCAATCTCTCATACCTTGTGCCCCACTTGGAACTTTTTCAAGGGCCAACCAATAAGCTGGCGAACACTCGCATTATAGCAATCTTTAATCGCAGTACGATGGTTTTAATTACCGGCTAACCGAGGTTTAAGACTCGGCACTGTTACCGATAAGACCAACTTTGGAAAAGTTACATGAATTTACAAAGTGAAAAATATAGATAGGTAGTTGATCATATTCAACAGTTTATACACAAACACCTGCAGTTTTAAACAAATATCAATGTTGCATTATATTCATAAAATTAAAATCTTACGTGAATAGACAATTCTAGCTTTTTAAATATAGGTAAAGTTTTCTTTCGACTTGGATACCCTTTGAATTAGCATGACTCCCAATCATCTTTCATTTTATCACAAGTAATATTACCTAACGCTACTCAATTGGAACATAAAGAGACACCCCACACTAGTGTCTTAGCGCTGACATGACGACGATGGTCGAAAGGCGATAGTGCGGGGTGTCTCTAAAACTTCATTATCAGCTGGATAACGAATATAACAATTTATACATTCATATGAGTAGGTATTTCTGAATAGTTTTTATTATGACACAGTTTTCTCACGGACTATATTTGCATCACTATCGCTAAGTGTGCTTTTACGATAGCACATTGTCATCGATCAAAGGCATTTGCATATATTCGACACAACGAAGCATACAAAAAGAGCGACAAAAAGCTTTTCATGTAATAGATTAAGATTTTTAGGAAGCATTATCGCTTTGTAAATATTAGTTATCGATATTTTAAAGGAGTTGTTGGTGTATTGTTATGAGATTTTTATGCTGTTAACTTATTATCTATTTGGTTGTCTATAAAGCTAAGGCTCTACAATGTGCATGTTTTATTAACTTAAACAATAATTAAGTTTCTGTCAAAAATGTGTGTTTTTGTATGCGAAATAAATGCAAATTCATTCATTCATTCAAAAAATGTTTTTTGAGGCAAGTTTTTATTGCCGACTGTACTGTTATGTATAATCGCAAACTGCACGTCACTACTAATCATATGACCCCAAATACGGTGAATTTATCTTCTGTAATTTAGAAGATCCTATGGCTACCATCTGACTCCATCATCAGATCAGCTCCATGTCATAATAATATTGCATTTTCATCTGATTTAAATATTCTTGCAAACTTGCAGCTCAATCGGCTGAAGATATCTGCTTCAAAATTGAGTTGCAAGATTCCCGAACAAACATAGTTACATACATACATACATTGCAAGTTAAATCAAAGCTTGTAATGAATTGAATTGAATATAATAAAGTAATGAACTGTAAATTGATTCCATATTTATAAATTAATAAATTAACGCCAACGAAAACGGTTGTATATTTTTTTGGTGACATAGAAACTTGTGTTCGTAACTCGCTAATTTTCTGGCTGTGTATCGTAGTTCTCATGCGTGTGTGGTGGATCTATCCCTCTACATTGTCAGATATTGTGCAAATAAAGCTATGTATATATCGATACCTTTAGACTCAAAGAGCGTAAACGCCATAGAACCTACGGCGCTTACGCCCTTTGAGTCTAAAGGTATCGATATGTACACTTAGAACATGGAATGGCGAGCGCACCATACAATGTAACCTCCATTTTATGGCTAATCTGATAATTAATTAACAGCAATCCGGCTGTAAAACCTCTTATACTCTTATGCTTGCCTATTGATTTACAACTAATACTACGCATTATACTGAAGTAAATTGTTTATTTATTTTTAATTACAAGTTAATGCCCTTGTAAAAATTATGAGTTATTTTAAATATTGCAGGTTTATGGTTAAGTTTATGCTTGTCTACCGGGTAAGAGTGCAAAACCGTGCCAGGTAAGGCAATGATGGAAATTGAACTTTACAAACGTTAATATACAGTTGATCAACCTGTACTATTCGATAGGTCGTGTAAATATCACTTTATCACAGCTACTTGTAATTTGAAACAATGTTGCGTTTACGACGCAACCGCACTTACGTAAAATTTTAACTTAATGATAAATCTCTCACGATTGTGATATTGAGAAAGTAACCTAGCGATTAAAGGCCAGGTACACTTCAAAACAGCGAAAAAATTTCCATAAAAATAACTTAGAAACGGCTTTAACATTCTGTGCTTATCGAAGTTAAAATAATAGGCCTTATAAAAAAGTAGGTACCGTAAAATGGGGTGAGTAGGGATTGCGAGGGCAGTTGGGTTATGGATAGGAGTAGGGATGACAGAGGGGTGAGGTGGTTTGTAAAGGCTACTGCTACCTGAATAAAATATTGTTATTACAAATGGAGCTATAATATTCATAATCCAAAAGTGTCGATCCAACAATTTGCCCAACTCACCTTAGTATGAAATCCCATCTCACCCCAACTACGAGGGACTACGGGGTGAGGAGGGATTCTGTGTTTATCGTTAAAGTTATGAAATGGAACTACCCAAAATCATAAAAAAAAACTGAAATACATACGACCGGAACATTTATTATATATACAATTCAGTTTGCATATGTAAAAATAAAATGCTATCGAGGTTTGAATGTAAATTTTGTCCCTACTCAACCCGTTTTACGGTATATTTTGAAACTCGTTGTATTAATTTTCATGTCGATAAATGATCTCTTTCCCCCGATAGCAAATCACATTTCACAAAACACTGTCTGCTTAAGTGGCGGTTTGATGTGTGCATCTTTTAAATTTGAAATGCATATTTGAGTTTTGTTTTCTATATACATTGCCTCATCAACCCTCACAATAGTATTTGAAATAAAATGTAAATATGTTCTCTAACTTCATGGAACGAGTAACTAAACTATTTATGCATAAAATATGTGCGGAGGAGTAATTGTAAAGTTATCTGTGGATCACGCACGGTGCCGGCGCGTCCAGTAGGCGGCCCGCCCTCTCTGATTATACGAATTACAGTTACAGCGCCTGGACAAAAAGACGTGCTGTGCGTGGTGCTATGTAGTCACGGTTCTATTGAAAGCCCTTGATGCTAATACTTTCGAGATAAAATGTTATATTTCTTCATATTTTAAATTGATCATATCTGTTAAATTGTTCAGTGGCGACGAATTTATTTATATCAATTCCATCAGGCATGATTATTTTACACTTATTTTTCTTACGAAAACATCGAGCCAGTTTTGTTCCCGCAAAGTAAATAAAGACAATACACCACTGCCAATTTGGTTCTAGATTTATTTATTTGGACTTTATTGCAGAATCTAACAGTTAACAGTCTGATTTGTGGTCAATGTGGTGTAGTAACGTCCATGATCGTCTAAACGTCGAGGTAAATAATAGTACATTGTGTATCAAGGGCGGTAAGTAAGGAATTACAAACGAGTGTTTGTTACAAGGCCGAGGCGAAGCCGAGGGCTTTAATAACACGAGTTTGTAATTCCTTTACCGCCCGTGGCACACACAATGTTTTTCATCACACTTGTGAGGAAATCTGATTAAAATGACCTTACTTAACCTAAATAAAATTGTAAAACTGACAGTGACATTAGTGTCATATAACAAGACGACAAGTCACGTTCGGAAACCATAGCGGTAAAGACTTTAAATGGTTGATTTTATATTTGCAAAATACTGAAACATTTTATTTAAACATTTAATTAATGTTACAGAAATATGTCTTTACATGTATTTGCAATAACAGATCTCTTTAAATAAATATTTCAGTCATAAAAGTTAAAAAAGTAAGTTGGCGTTTTCTTTGAACATGACAAATAAGAGTAAAACAGAACCAGCGTTTCAAATTTAAAAGGAAAACCATTACGCCCTAGGGCGTAATAGGTCATTTACGGCCCGCAAAACCTACGTGTAATGACACAATTTTCGAGCAAGTGTGATGAAAATTATATTTAGACGTCATTAGTTCCCTTTAGGTATAGTTATAATCGAATATTATATTATTACAAAACATCCTAGCCCAAATTGGACTATATTAAACATTTGCCATCAAGAAGTTTCAGTCCCTACATCCTGACTCCGAACATTGCAAGTTAATAAAAAGCTTGTGAAAAAACGACTATCTCTAGAGCAACCCTATAGCTAGGTATTAGAAGCTGACCCCACAATGGGCGTTCATTAATAACCAGGTTCTGGTGTAGCGGTAACGGACGGACGTCTACCCGCAGAAATTAATTAGATACGCAATGCGCGGTGTACAGTCGGCCGCAGTAAATATTTACATTTAGATGCATGTACTAAGATTGTGCCAACAGTTAGGCGGTTTTGTACGAAGGATTTTCACACTTTATCAACTTAAATTGGAATCCTAAAAATTATATTTAAAATTAACGTAAATACCAAGTCAAAAACTTCAATTTCACTATGTAGCTAAGCGAGAAGAAGACATTTTGGACACGTGAGCAGTGGGACACTTACAAAGGCTGAGCAAATTACAAGGAAAATTTTAACTAAGAATTTCGAATTGTAGTTATTTTTTAGTCTTGTTCTTAAAACGTCTTAGCTGTCGTCGCTGATTGGTTGTATCGGGAACTCGAAACAATGGCTACCCCAACCCTAACTTTTGCAGGTAAAATATTATTGAAGGTCACGCCTGTTGTGTCTTTAAATAGTCCCTGTTTTAAAGTTTTATCATACAACCACAAGTACATATATTCAAAATGGCTAAACTTAACTCTAAGAATTAAACGTCTAAAAGAATTTTGTTAGTGATAGTACTACATTTTACCTAGGGTATCCGTTCGGAATAAAAATTTAATATTTATTTCTGATCCCCTGCACAGGGGATCAGAAAGGAATAGAAAATAATTCAAAATAAAACGGATCCCCCAGTGGATCAGATATAGGGGATCAGAGTGGAATAACCCTAAGCAATATACCTATTGATTGATATTACGAGTACGTAGGTACAGGCTGTGTACAGGCGGTGTATAGTTCAGCCCATTTTTACCCGACTGCGGCGAAGCCCAAAGGAGGGTTATGTGTTTGTAAGTATGTATGTATGTCCGTTCCTGTGTCCGCTCGTAACTAAGCAACGGCACATCCGATTTTGATAAATGATACATCATTAGATTCGTCTTGATGGTGCGAGTGTCACTGGGTATGAAGTTCGTTAAAATGACGGATTTTATGCAGTTTCAAAGTGCACCGCGGTCGGGTTTTTTTTAGTAAAAATGTGGTTATTTCTTCATATACTCGTACTGAAAGATTTGGCAATTTTACTAAATAACATATTCAAATTTCTTTCTTTTAAGTACCCGTGGCGCATAAGGATTGCTTGGTAACATCATCCTTATTGTATTCGGTAAATTCCGCAAAGCATTTTTCTGTGCAAAAGGCAATCTTTATAGCGCATCTTAATAGAATGGAACCAAAACGTCCACTTTATTTTGCCTTTCCCACTGTAGCAACTGTGAGCGGAAGATCTCATGTTATTATTCCGTACTAAGATAATCTAAGAACTAGATGCACAGTGAACCTTTGAAAACAGCATGGTAAGATTTTTTGTCATATTTGGATAAAATAGTACATTGTGAATCAAGGGCGGAAGGAATTACAAACTAGTGTTACTACTACTAAACAAGCACTCCTTTACTTGTAATTCCTTTACCGCCCGTGGCACACACAATGTTTTTCATCACACTTGTAAGGAAATCTGATTAAAATAACCTTACTTAACCTAAATAAAATTGTAAAAAAGACAGTGACATTAGTGACATATATCCATAGACAATGCGAATGTCAAATCACGTTCGGAAACCATAGCGATAAAGACCTAAAATGGTTGATTTTATATTTGCAAAATACTGAAATACAATATTTAAACATTTAATTAATGTTACAGAAATATGTGTTTACGTGTATTTGCAGTAACAGTTCTCTTTAAATAAATATTTCAGTGATAAAAGTTAAAAAATGTAAGTTGGCGTTTCCTTTGAAAATGACAAATAAGAGTAAAATAGAACCAACGTATTCAAATAAAAAAAACCCATTACGCCTTAGGGCGTAATAGGTCATTTACGGCCCGCAAAACCTACGTGTAACGACACCATTTTCGAGCAAGTGTGATGAAAAATACCTATATTTCATCACACTTGCTCAGGGTGTTATAACACGCGGGCTTATAGATCAGCTCGAGCCGATTTACCTCCCGTGGGTTATAAAAGTGTATAACTCCCACGGGAGGAAAAACTGTATGAAAATCTATAACTTTCATACAGTTTTTCATAAAGTTATGAGTTTAGTTTTAAAATATAGAACCTATCCGTACGTCATTTCAAAATCAGCCAAGGCTTATTTCCAATCTTCAATACTTGGCTACAAAACCAATTTTAGTGTAGGTATATAAAACTTATATGGTATATTTTACTATTATTTCAGTAATTTTTGCAATTATTTTAATGCATTTAAATTAATTTAGTTTAAAATTTTATTTTGAAATTCGTTATCATCTTGCGGTATTGCCTGTCAAGTTTGGAAACTAAACGCAGTTCTTAGCATTATCTGTGGAAGACTATATTAAAAAAGTGAACAATTAATAATTTGATTTTTGTCTTATTTTTTTTCCCTCGCAAATGTGATGAAAAACATTACGTGTATTATGGGCAGTAAGGGGATTACAAACTCGAGTCATTAAAAGCCCTAATACGTAGACTCTCGTTAGTAAATCCCCTTCTTACTAGCCTCGGTGCACAATGTACTATTTCTTTTCTACGACACGTACGCGAAAGATGACATTATTTTCCAGACCGTAATAATTAACAAACCAAATGCACAGTAAGTTAAAAACAGTACGACATGATTGATTTGCACCACACAGTTGTACTTGTGGATAATACGTGTGTGTACCGCGAGGACGTGGATCTTTAATTATCACTGCATAGGTACCTACTTAATTTAGTTTCGAAGTTGTATTGGAAAATTTTGCACAAGACATATGCTATTACAGTGATACTGAATGCTGACATTTACTAATAAAAATATACTTATCCGTCCAATTATGACTACCTACATACGGACTACTTACATGATATATACTGTACTTTGTACCTTGTCTATGCTCTAAGATAATCTACGAAACGAGTTGCCGACAGAAAAGCAAAAATTCCCAGCAACGAGACGTGTTATTAATGATGCGATCTTTAATTGCAGCTCATTGAGTCATCTGCGTGCCGCGTATCGTTCCTACATGGACATATTTCCGCTCGGACATACAACTTAAAATGGGCACTGTATGAGCACTAATTATATTTGGTTTATATTTTTTGCATTATTTTGCTAAAAGACGGCCATATGGGCTTTCGCCAAAGAATATTGTCATTGGGGTATATGTTGCGATCACCAGGCTTGGGGTTACCAATTGCAATAAGGTAGTGCAGTACTCACCCACAGGATGAATAACATTTCAAGGAGACATACAGCGATATTATGTATGTTGTGTGTGGATGACTGTGGGATTGTCATGCTCTCAAGACGCAGAGAATATAGAATTTTGATGATTTTTATCCGACTTTGGCCAATTTAAGAAGGGCGTGAAATAGCCATTTAATAGTTGCCACAACTGTTTAATTAGACAAAATTCTCATACACTTTCTGATTATCAGAAAGGGATCTTAGTAATCATATACTTACTCGTCCACTTGTTCACGGATTTTAGTTTCTTGTCGCCAAGAAGACTGGGTGCTCCATGCAATATAAATAGTTAAACAAATTCTCCGCCGGTTGTATCCTTACATACTATACTTATCCCTATAAATTATTTCATAGAATTTCTGATCAATTATGTGAGGCCGGTTCGAGGAGGATATAAATAATTAAGCGTATAGAAGTAAAATTACGCGGCGTAAGGTACTCGTAAGTATGGCTGAAATTCTTACACGGGGCGTCGCTTAGCGGGATCTCCGACACGAAAACTTCATCAGGGCGTGCGTGCGCACACCACGCTCGTCTTGGCACTAAATTCGATTTAACTTCGTCTGCGAAGGGGACAACATTGAAATCTTCCTTTTGCTTTACAGTAGTCTGGTAATACAACTAGTGTATAGGTACATAGGATTGTTTGAAATTGTAACTTGCCTTCGTAAATTAGTGAAACCCGTTAGGGAAAAAATAATCATCCATTGATTATACCTATAATATTCCGTCTCCAGGACATATTATCATCATCAACTCCGATTGATTGATAAATCTCTTCCAAAGAAGAAGTTCTGCGCCGCCAGTAGGTATATGGATGAGTCCATAGTACGAGTCTATCATAAAACGCATTTTTTGTCATTAGATAAGTTCCCGCCGCCTCTCTCTGCGCTGATAACTATGAAACGTATAACTTGTCTCGTGGTAAAGTAAATAAAGACGAACAAGTAGTCCAACTTTGGCCGTTTAGGAGCGCGCAGTACGTATTCATACAGACGCGCGATAGCACGTGTGTGTGAGTGCGATCCATACTGGAACATACTTACGCATTCTTAGAACTTTGCTTGTAGTGCATTCGTACACGGCGCTCACATATTCCAGCGCGCGATGTACCTTTTGTGGGAAGAAAAATTACTGCTTTATACTGTGCTCGTGGCTGAAGTATATCGGGTACAATAAAGAACAAACCCTGCACCAACTCGCAGCGTTGAGCAGGGTGTACACTGGTCGACAAACATCCGGATTATGAACCGCGACCAATTTATAAATGAAACTAAATTACCTTCCTTTAAGACTGAAATAAAATTTAGTATGTGTTTCTTTTGTTGAAATACTAAGTATCATAGAATGTCTGTAACAAATGTTTTTTTTTGTTTTCAGGTAAGATCGAGGATATCGGCAATAAAACCCAATATTACTGGTATGTTTCCATTGACTGTTAAGCATGTTCTAATAGTCTGAAAATCTAAATTTTCAGGTAAATACTTGCCACATCTTTGCATTTGCTAAATTTTGTTAAACTTAAGCCATGGTTCATTGACCAATAATCCTAAAAATATTGATAATCGAAATTGAAATGATTCATTGTTTTTATGCGATTAAGCCCCGTTTTACCTATTAAGCCTAAAAAGTTCAGTTTCAGAAAAAGTTAACTTTTCTATCTTGCATCATCTGCATTTTGAAACCTCTGCGAACAATGTTTCGAAACATCTACAGTATCATTTATGATAAAGGAATACATTTCACAAGTTCCATGATGAATTCAATATTTATATCATTTCACCTATTATATACTAAAAGAACAGTCGACGTGTTATTAAAGAATAAATGACGTCAAATCGCATAGTTTAGTCAAACGAGCACGAAAGGAGGTTAAACGCTAGGAAATATTACGGATAATGCATGTGATCACACCTTATGTCGTACCGTAATGGGGTTATGTGAACCCGGCTTTATGACGCTTGCATCGATGAGGTTGTTAGGTTAGGTTCGAAACACACTCTCCTATTATAAGTCACATGCTTTGGAATGCATAATAAGGTCTTTTACAAAACATGCATTAATTTATTTAAATACTTACTCAACTTTTCAGTTAATACATATTACATTGTCATCGCCAGACTAACACATGAAACAATCAAAACAAAACATTAACAATATTTTATATCTAGTTACTGAACTTGTATCTATTAATTTGAGACTGATTATAGTCTCAGGCGAGAGTGATGCTTTTAATCGTCACTGAAATATCGCATCGAGCGTTTAGTTTTATTCCTAAAAAAGTCATATTATTTTAGCAAACCGCATATGCCTTCAAAATATAGCCATGAGAGAGAACTATATATCTCCTCTAACAAGAACTTCCTCGTACTGAAATCTCATTAGGTATAAGATGCACTAGTGCTACCGACGAAAGCTCCCATCCTTTATGGCAGATTAGCATTAACTTACAGTACCAATGGCTCCTTCGGAAGCCAGGGTAAAATGCAACTGAGGTACTGGGCATTCGAACCCTACAACTGAACTGCCTATATATTTTGAATAATATCAAGGTTACGGAGCAATGCGTTTGGCTTATATTCAGACGTAAGTCTGACACTTCTGAATTATTTATTTTAGTAAAAATCAATACTCTTTGTCATTCATTGATGATAGTGTGACTACATAATTATCATCATTTACGATCGTCAATATATATGTAATTTGTGCCACACCTGGCCATAAAGTGGCTTTTACTGCACGCTACGCGTACGGAAAAAGTCACTTTCTGACCAAGTGTAGACATAAAATGATGTACACAACATGGGAGGTAATTAAGAAAGCCCTCGATTGCATATTTAGGCTTGCAGCTCTGTCTGCGATCTCGGCCTTTCTTTGTTTTACTACCCTAGTTGTGTAATGTACTATAGACGCAATTATCATGGGTGCATTAGCAACGTCTCATACACATGTTTTACATTTTTATACTTATGTTTACAATCTTAACTGAATATAGTACAAGCAATAAGCAACCCTCATAAGGAAATGCAGTTCTTTATTGCTTTGTTCTTGCAATGTATGTCCGATTGTATCTACTAATGAAGATGCAGTGTAAATTACCATTAGACATTTTTTCTAGATATGTGCATCGACGACAAGTGGCGGCCGTTAGTTGTAACGGATAATTGCGATTAAAATCGCAGCGATCAGTCGCGTAGGTGTGCACATACCTTTAAGCTGAACTACCTAGGTGAATAATAACTGCGCAGGATTATCTCGGGAGCACTCGACAGTAATGGCGTCCGTTTCCAGGTGCTCTATCGGATGTTCTTGACATTGTCCTCTGTCAAATTGACAGATATACTTAAACGACATTGCTACAGAAACTTGTATATTTTAACTGGTTCCTTACTAGTTCATGTCCTGTTAAGTGACTACCTCGTATTATTGTTTGTAATCCTTGAAATTCGGTTTTATAGGGACGTGTTAATTTTTGACAAGCTGCGGTTACAGACGGTAACCCATCGAAGTTTCGAAAAACAGTTGTCCGATTTTCACTTGTCCGAAAACGGTTAACCGAATTATTATAATCCATATACTTTCTTTACCATACTTTTGAAATGTGGCTAATTTGTTTTCCCACATTATCGTTTTCCTGAAACTCAATAACTAGACTGCCAACTTTATTATCTGACAACCGATTTGTTAACCACCTTTTCATAATTCCGATGCTACGTAAAATATAAATCTCATTTTCTCTAATATCATTTTACCGTCACGATTAAAAAAACAACAGATATGCTAACAACCCAACAACAGTGCACTTTCAAATTGGGATGCAGAAATAAACTTATGCTAAAAAGTGGGTTAGGTTAGAACTTTGATCCCTCACAAATGTCATAATAACTAACTGTTGCTAAAAAAGTGGGTTAGGTCAGATTTAGAAACCTCACAAATAAATAATTGATAGAAGAGGGGCTTAGATTAGGTTAAAACATTTAAGCAACTAGAGTGCTGCACGAGTTCTTAGCTACGGAAAGCCCAAAAAAGGGGGGACGGGAGGGCGAAGCCTCCCACAAGGGGGGCTCGGGGGGCGAAGCCCCCGCATAAAAAAACTAACAACACAAAAACTTTTTTACTTGGATAGGTTCATTAGTAACTTTGTGTCCCTTAGAGCGAAAATAGAAGCCCCAAAGCGGGGCTTCGTCGACTTTATGGCGGGTCCTATTTTGCCATTGAATAATTAAGTATTGAATAGGTAGGTAAATAAAACTATAAGTTTATTACATATTTTTGATGATTTGCTTCGACATGCTACAATTTCGATCTTTTGATATAGCGGGATAACAATATTTCGGAATAAATTCTTTTCGGCACAAAAAGGTAGTTGACAAATGATACTTCGGAATTTTAATAAGTGTCGATTCGAATCATAAGCGAAATAAAATTGTAACGAAATGAGAATTGGGAAAGTAATAATATGGGAAATGTAATTTCGGGCAAACAAAATTTAGGCAGGGAAACGTTTTCGGGATTTTAATATTCGGAATTACATTTTTCGAGTTTATGATAGGTAACCGTTACAGACATACACCAGAGCAAAAATGCACACAAAGGGACGCCCTCATCTTTGAAATATTTATCTTCGAGGTCTTTGCTTTTGGATTATGTTCTCTTTCTATCAAGGCTGTGAATGTCCGAGGTATCTGTTTTCTTTAGCGCCAGTGTTGTCTTTAAAACTTCTATTTTATACGTGTATATCCGACTCTTTATTTGTGTTTCACAATGTCTCACGTCGGACATGTCTGTCGCCCCAAACAACGCCACTAAAACTTATTAATTTAACTCATGTCCCTCAAACATGTCCCCAGCGCTGCACTCCATCAGGACCACAGACTAGCAAAATGCAAATCCTTATCGAGCCCCCCGCGTGCTGTTTATGACGTACACGCGACAAGATACATCTGTGATGTTTATGTTATTGCCCATTCTGTGGGCCGTGCTGTATGGAATCTGCGGAAAATATGACATGTGTTAGCTGTGATGCTTAAAAATATGAAGGCATTCATTCCATTTCCTTCCCACTCCCGTGCGATCAATCATGGTGAATAACCAGCAAGTCATGATGACCATGATGTGTAAGTTTTTATATGAAACGCTGATACCGATATTTTACAATATCTGCATATTAAAAAAAACAGTCAAGTGCGAGTCGGACTCGCGCACCGAGGGTTCCGTACAAACTCTTCAATAGATACGTGAATAATTCAAGAAAAACTGTATGGTGGGACAAACTTAACTTTGCTCTTGTAAAACTGTTGTCCCCATACATCGACATATGCCGCGGTTAGTTTAGTAGGAGCAAATAAGGTGGTCTTACGATTTTTGCGAATTTCTAAAAAACGCTGCAAGTTAGGAAAACCGTTTTATTTTTCCTGTAATATTTAGGATAATATTAATAATCGGTAATTATTACAGATTTTTCTGTTTAGTATCTTCGGAGATAATAGGGGGGGAATGGTATTTTTATTAACCTTTTTTGTCTTCAATCAAAAACTAAATGTCTAAGAAAAAAAATAAAAACGGTTTTGGAATTTACATATTAAGCCCTTTCATTTGATACCCCACTAGATATATTAGCTCAACTTTTGATTTACGACATCCCATTTCGGTCCCATTTAAAAAAAAAGTAAAAATGGTATAAGATTTTTTTGCTGCTCGGATTAGCAGTTTTTAACACTATTCCAAATTTCAAGTCGATAGCATCAGTAGATCCTGAGATATCTTGCTGTGACAGACGGACAGACAGACAGACAGACAGACAGACAGACAGACAGACAGACAGACAGACAGACAGACAGACAGACAGACAGACAGAGTCGCACCATAAGGGTTCCTTTTTTACCATTTTGGTACGGAACCCTAAAAAATCAACAAAGTCTATGGTCAGACTTCAGGGTTTTTCGCAGTGACCCGATAGCGGTTTTCTTTTCATGACACTTCGTTTCTTCTTTTGAAGGAGTTTTTTCAATTAGTGTAACTGTTTCGCGATCACAAATTACAGTATTTCAATATAACACGGCCGTTGTCACAACATTCTAAAACGCTGTTTACAACATAACATCCTATAAAACACACATACATTATTAATGACTGCTACAACCATTAACTCGCCGTCAAATGTACACGTATCACTTCCGTGGCGTTACTTATGGAGCTTGTAAATCATTTGTTGTGCTTGCAAGTTATTGTCAACCGCATTAATAAATTTGTGATCGCGTCGGATTGTTAGCTTGAGTAATGATTGGGAGATATTCGTCGCGGTTTTGATAAAGTAACTATGTGCATACATGTCTTTGTACTTAGTGTGCTAGTAGTTAATGTAGTTGGATGTATAATGCTCTATCACGGAAGAATAGTAACAACATTATTTTTATATTTGATCGTTTGACACTGATTGATAAAAAAAACTAGTGGCTCTGTGAGCTGTAGACCACGCGAGCACGGTATACGGTAGTTTTTCTCCGAACAAAAGGTACATCGGGAGCGCGCATGTGTGCGCGGCGTGTACGGACGCACCACAGGCAAGCATTTGCGACTGCGCGCGACTGTCACAGTATGGCGTTCACTCACAGAGACGCGCGTCGTGCGTCTGTGTAAATACGTGTTGCGCGCTCCTAAACGGCCGAAGTCGTACTACTTGGTTGTCTTTATACTTTGACGCGAGTCTGTAAACGCCCATGGCTCCGCCATTTTGATAAAATCCAAAAACTGAATCGATAAAAATTATATATCTAGATAGATAGATCAGATCATTTATTTAACGACAAAATAACAGTATAAATAGTATATTTATAGTTATTGAACTTACAAATTTTCACGAGAATCCACTGAGAATTGCGACCTGTAGAGCAAGCAGCCGGACATCCCGACAGACATACGAAAGCACTTTTGCCTCCCTCGGTCGATTAAAAACTACGTCCAATAACTATTTTATCTTCCTTACTATATTTTACACAAGAATGAGGCATATTCGATATAATTAAATGGAAATTCTTGCTCCAAGTTCGAATTCCAATCAAAACGTGACACTCATACTAATTGTAAGTATTTTTGATACAGTGAGACTTGAGAATGCACCTTGCTTAGATACCTACATTGTTTTAATGTTAAATAAACCAAGGCCTAAAATGAAATAAAATTACACAACTATACTTTCGTCCAGACCGATATAAATTCTTGCAGTCAATAACAAAATAAAACTTGTGTCGTATTGTGTGTGCTTCGCAGTTTCACTAAACACTTCCGTACCAAATTTTCAAGACGACAATAAATTGAAGTGTTACTCATTAATCTGCCATGTTTGCAACGAAACATTAGTCGTCTTTATTACACAAGTCGGTACGAGCATCCTGAAGATATCCGCGTAACAAGTTAATTGCTCCTAACGCGGCAGTGCCGTACGACCGTGGCGCATATCAAGCGAAGTGCCTAGCTTGCTCGATGGATCGCTGCTGGATGGATGACATAAACTGAGACACATGTAGTTCAGTAGCGTTAGCACAACTGTGCAGCTAAACTCTGGCGCTAACATTACCTATCCCTTTCCTTTTAATGCTAGGAGATAGATTGGTGATGAAGTGTCGCGCGTAAAGTCGCAGCTAGTAGGGCGGATTATTTTCCTAAACTTAAGAAATCCTTTAACGATGGGTGCGGATTTGGTGCTCTATAGGGTGCAAATGACTTAAAAAAACATTAAAAAAATATTAAATAATGGGAAGTGCCTCCACAACGCTATCGAAAAATTAAAAAATTAACGGTTTTCGCACATAAAACTATGATTTAAAAAAAAATTAAACGCTCAAAATAACAGTTTTATTTTTAATATTTTAGAAAAAGATACAATGTTCAAATATAACACATAATAACTCAGAAAAACTTTATAGTAGTTTTGGAAAAAAAGTGAAATATTGCTGCAGGTATTATGAATGAAAATAGGTAGGTAGGTCTAATTTTATGAAAAACTAATAAAAAGTAAATAATAACAATATATAATAATATAACATGACCAATATAGTACTAAATAGTTAGGTTCCAAAACACCTTTTTTAAATGTATTTTTCATTACTTGAATCGCTTTGTGGAGGCACAATACTTGATATTTTTTTCATTATTTTTCTAAGTATGGCCTCCACAAGAGGCATCAAAATCGCACCCATGGTTTTCGAAAACCTTGAAAAAAAAAATGTTTTCATACATTGAGCGATCCGCCCTAGCAGCTAGTGGTGCCAGCCCAGCAGAGGAAGCATAGAGACGTTAGGTATAATTGTATGTTGGGAGGGGACGGCTGTTGTTAGCTGTTCCAGAGTAAGTTAATTCATCGGTTAAATTCATGCATTGCTTAGGTATATCATAAACCTTCAGCACAGTCCCAAGAACTATGTGTTTGCCGTGCGTATTTATCAAACGACTAATTGTATCCATTTCTTTCGATTCAGCGCAGTACGACCGGGATTGGATGTCTCACGTCACATCGCCCAGATCGTTCTACCAGTTCTGTTTAAGCCTTCTAGTGTTGTCAACCCTTGCCGACACTGTGTCCGGAGCCAGCTAACTCTCATTTAAGGCTCGACGCGACACTTATTTATGGCAGCGCCGATACGATACTTGGACGTCACTTTCGCCTTAACCTGTTTTAATCGATTACATAAACGGCGGTAAGGCTTCCACGGAATGGCGAATAAATTATGAGACGGCGGCAGGACCGCAAGGATTGCAATCGTTAGTCATATGTCATAATAATAATGGGTAGAGCATCCTTGTGATGGATTGGAAAACAGATAGATCTCCATTGAGAGATCCATCTTACATTGCTTGATAAATGTACGTTAAAGAATCGGTACTAACTAACACACACCTACGTTTCTTAAGCGTGTATTAGGCAGCGAAGTTTAACATAGTCATATTTATTTCTGTACAATAAAGTGGCATCGATAATTGGTATAGACAACTAAGGCAATTTGATTTGAAATCCCAGATGGCGGTACTTAGCAGATTAACTGTAAGATAGATGAGTAAACAGCTAATTATACCATGCCAAATATAGCCTGTATCGATGTTGAAAGCTTTAAACAATTCAAAAAGAACTTAACTCGCTTTAGGCCCAATGCCATTTTAAGTTGTTTTTGAAATAACCGAAGCTGAATATCGGAAGCTGAGGTAACTTACACTTAATGAGTGTAGTCGGACTAATATGAAACTCGTTTAGCGGAGAAGATAAGTAGGGTTGACAACTCTGTAAAAACTTCTAAATCTACGATGTATTTATTCGTCATCATTTTAACCGCTCTCTTTTCAAAAATAGTACTTCTTAATAAATAAATAAATAAATTGTTTACACAAAATAGTTAAAGCGGAAATCTCCTAATTTTATGTTCCATGACTGCATTTTATTTGGTTACGAACGTAGAGGACTTTTCTATAATAAAAGTTGCATTACCTGCCTGCGAATCAGAAATAACTTTTTTTTGTTAACAACAATATTTAAATAAAATAATAACAATAGAACTAAGGCTGAATTTATCGAATCTTGCATTGAGCTAGACCTGCGAAAATGTATTAGTTACTTACGGATTAACTACATAGTTTGCTCCAGTGAACTTTCACTCACTTCACACTCATTATCGAGTGAATAAAAAATACTGGTAGTACCTCTACTGTCAGAACTTGCACCGACAACCCTGTTCCGTTCAGTTCGAAACGCGTCCATCGGCACTTTGATCGCGTATCACAGCATCCACGGTCCTGGCTTGTTTCCTCAGCCGCCATCTTGCTCTCTCATCACCTACCTGTAAACCTAGCTACGTGAGTCGTGAGGCAAGCTGTATGATGTAAAACATGTTCATCCAGGTACCGCTAAGTATAACTGAGAATGGCAAAGAACTCGAGTTTTAAAGGGTATAATCAAATTGAGTAAAGAGCATTGGGAGTTAGAGTGTAGACTTAAGGTGTTTGCATTGGCTTATAAGAATTACCCCAATAATGAAAGGGGTCTTTAATTTTAATATTGCGTATGTGTTGTGTTAACATCATTGTTGTGGAGACCTACTTCGAATAAAGCGGTCAAATTTTAATTGTTCAATTATTTATTCCCACAGACCCCCACACTCAACATACTTTTTTACATCACTTTGACAAAAAAACAGGCGTCAAAATGACACATGCCTACATGACATTAATTAAGGGTTTCAATGGTGCTTTGTATCAATAAACACTTTTAAATTTACGTTTTAATTCGATCGAGATAAGAGTCAGTTTTGAATGACAGATGCTTTTACGTTGCGTACTCAGTGCGCCATTGACGACATTTCGTATCAATGGAAAATCGATCTTATTTGTCTTCAATAAAGTTGTTTTTTACGCGAGGTATTTGCATGAATACTTAGTTGACAAAGACCACCGATTGAGCGATCCGATCGTTTTGTGCTCGATAACAGATCGAATGGATGCAGCATCGATTGAACCGATTTGGCTCGTTATTTCAGACGTTGATTAGTAAATGTACCATTGTTTTTGCCAGTGGACAAAAAGGAGTGACCCTTTCAGAATGTATCGCAACTACATATTTTTCTCTATTGGCTCCCTTGCGAGAAGAAATCTGCAACTGAATTATACTCACAAAGTTTCTTCTGCTATTTCATATGTCATTTTCAAAACAAGGCGACTAGACATGTTCTTTCCGTGTAGGTACCCTTCAAATATTACATATACAACTCCAAAACATGTTTTAGTTTTATTTATGGTTCCTTACCAACATGGTAACGGTTTGGAACCACTTAGCCTAAGGAGAGACGTTGGCTCTCTGTGTTTGTTCTACCGTTTGTACAACGGGGAGTGTTCTGAGGAACTTTTTGGGCTCGTGCCTCCGTGACACTTTTATCACCGTACCTCCCGCCTCAGGAATAAGGTTCATCTACACTTTTTAGATTCTTGGCATCCCAAGAACAAGCGGGCATTACTCTTTTTTGCCAAGAACCGGCAGGATGCGGAATGAACTCCCACCTGAGGTGTTGCCAGCGCGCTATGACATGGGGTACGTCAAGAAACGAGTAAACTGGGCTCTTAAAGATCGGCAACGTATAGGTAACACCTCTGGTGTTGCAGATATCCACGGGCGACGTTGACTGCTTTCCGTCAGGCAGCTCGTCTGCTCGTTTGCCACTTATAACATAAAAAAATAGGAACCCTTATGTTGCGACTCTGTCTGTTTCTCTGTTAGTTTGTACGGAACCCTCGGTGCGCGAGTCCGACTTCTGCTTTCTTGCCTTGAAGAGTCCTAAGTTATATTTGTCAGGAAATGAGCTGGGAGCGAACAGGTCCTTGCACGTTAACAATGCATTTTAATTCCTGTTCCTGATAATTGGGTATTCATTATAATTTGCCAAATTATAAATCGGTAATGTACTAATTTACGTGCAGTAAACTTCATAGCAATGATTTTAGTGTTAATCGCCTCCTCTCATGGTGAATAGGATAATTTATACAGGAACAAGTAAAACTTGTTGTGGTAGCATGAAGTGACGAATGAACTCATAAAGTGCAATACAAAGTTAATACTCGTACTAGTACTAACAATCAGACAAATTAACAGGCTCCATAATGGAACTCCCAGTGTCATGGATATCAACAATTTTCGAACTCAGCATGACTTAACGGCGTTTGGGCATATTTGAAAGGCTTGTGTTTTGTGAGAATGAAGAAAAAGATTAGAGAAATTCTTGTTGAGGCCAACCAATCTCTGATGTTCACGAACACTAAGGCATGACAAGAAACAATAGACTATCTGCAAAATACCTTTTTCTCTGTAACGCTCATCATTTCGCTACCGATATAGTGATCTGGGGGCACGGTAGTGCCCCCGCCAAGTCGAGCAAAACAAAGGCTAGGCCGTACCATCCTTTTCTTGAAGCCATTCAGACCATTTTCAACCTCCTGTAATTTTGTGCTGGCTAAAGCTAGAACCCTGAATTTTCAGGGATATATGTATAGAGCATAATAAGAATTAGATACATTCTCAATATCATTCAATTTCAACTTGTAGTTTAAGAACTATTGCACGTCAAAGTTCCTTAGTTTTGTCACTGACTGACTCACTGACTGACTGTCTGATGATCATCATAATTCTAAGGTACTTCTAGCAGACCCACAAGCTCCAAATTTTAACCTATCATATCACGCAAAACCTAAAAATATTGCAATTTCAATACAAACTGCATAAGTAAGTTTGTAATCCTATACAAATACATGCGATTACAAAGTTAGGTTTGTAGTTCAAAATAGAATGGATTGGAATGAATGTAATAAATAAAGGAAGACCACTTACAAAAAGAAATGGGATCCCATCAAAAACATTACATGTAAAAAGATGCAAGTCTCGCAACGCAGTTCTCCTAAACAAAAAAGTTTTGAGATGTAATGTTACAAGTCAGTACCGGGTCTTGACTTGCTTATTATTTAAGGATTCTTTATTTGAGAGCTATAAATGTGTTCCTCCACGGTTAAATAATAGGCAAGTCGGTGGAAATCGAATTCTGTTGACACCAGGCCCCGGTACTGACTTGGTTTCACATTACAACTCAAAACTTTTTTGTTGTAGGATCTAATATACTCGTATGACATCCTTACTAATGGATCCAGCTGCTGCGATAATATAATAAAATAATGTTGCCAGTTATTCCACTTACAGTCTAATCATGTATATAACTAAAGAGAAATAAAAAACGGTCAAGTGCGAGTCGGACTCGCGCACCGAGGGTTCCGTACAAATTCATAAGTAGATACGCGAATAGTACAAGAAAAACTGTATGTCGATTAGTTTAGTAGGAGCAAATAAGTATATGTTATGATTTTTGCAAATTTGTAAAAAACAGTGCAAGTTAGGAAAACAATTATATTTTTCCTGTAATGCTTAGAACCTGACGAGTAATGATTCTATTTAATAGCAAGAGGACCATTCAATCAAGAGGACTGTCATTCTCCGTTCCCCGAATTCACAACGCTATCTATGTATAAGCTTGTAAAATAATTATTTACAATTATTCAACTTTGCAAACGTGACACAGTATTTAAATGTTAGAATTTATTTATTATTAGCTGTTTACGAACTAATTGTTACTATACTATGTTTCTTTGTTCAATTATAACATCGTTAAATGTTTAGTGTTTTAGCGCCATCTAGTTTTTGCCTGGAAATCCCCTAGCGTGAAACAGGGCATCGCTTAGTTTTGCTACTCGCCGCTAGGCGAAGGTTTTTAAGTTTTTGTAAATTTCTAAAAAAGTATTAAAGTTAGCAAGACCGTTCTATTTTTCCTGTAATATTCAGGTTGATATTTATAATTAGTAATTATGACACATTTTTCTGATCAGTAACTTCGGAGATAATAGGGGGGAATGGTACATAAAAATGTATAAATCAAAAACTACTTATTTAAGAAAAAAAATAAAAATGGTGTTTAAATCTACAAATTAAGCCCTTTCATTTGATACCCCACTCAATATAATAGCCCTACTTTCAATTTTCAAAATCCCATTACGGAGCCTTTTAAAAAAAAAGTAAAAAAGGTACAAGATATTTTTTATGTCCAATAAGCTCGGGTTAGCTACTTTTAACACTATTCCAAATTTCAAATCGATAGCAGCAGTAGTTCCTGAGATATTTGGCTGTGACAGACGGACAGACAGACAGACAGACAGACAGACAGACAGACAGACAGAGTCGCACCATAAGGGTTCCTTTTTTACCATTTTGGTACGGAACCCTAAAAATGGCAAAAAATACCAACCCTACGTCCAAAATTATCTGGCGACGTTTACAAATTTCTGCGCTGTAGTGTCCGACGGCCATGATGTGTGAAAAAAGCGTCCCGCGCATACGCACCCGCCGGTCGGCTAATTGGTCGCGCGCGCTCCCCATTGGTCGGGGGGCGGCGCTTAATTATTTAATAACTCCACCCCTTTTTTAATTAAAGACAGTTGCACATTGACGTTCGCGAATTGCAAGTGAAATTCGGCATATTGTACCTACTTCTGGGTGTTCATTTTGCGTCACTGCGTCGCAAACAATTGCGGTCCTTATTTAGCTGTTCAATTAAATGATAGTAATTATGGGATGGCATGTGAATCCAGTAAATATATCGTCAGAATGATTACCTTTTGAGTGAATTATTACATTGCATTATATCATTTAGGTACCTTCCACTTGAGACGGCTAAATGTGGGTTTTGTATGAATAAAGTTTTCATTTGTAAACACGAGCTTTTAACAGTACAGCTAGATTTAATTGCAACCAAAAACTTGTCATTGTTATAGTAAAATTTCTAATCAGTTCAGCTTATTTCTCTCCCTCTCTCATAATATATTACATGAAGGTGATGAGATATTAGACGATAAAGTTCAAATTATATTCCTATAAGCTTTATTATTTAGTAAACTGAATAAGACTGTCATATAAGATTATAGGGTTTATTTCTATACGATCTTTCATTCCATATTACTCTCCCTTAAAGCATCAGTTTAAATATTTTTTGCATAAAAGCAAGTGCGTGCATCTAGACTAGGTTTTACTTTGACAAAAATTTAGAAGTACACTTCTTCCAGTATTTCTCGGAACTGAAAAATTCTATTATATTAAATGTTATTTTCTACTCCTGTACTGTTATCTGTCTTTTACTTGGTCTCGAACACTAATATAAGAACATACATAATATGAGTTCAGAGAAGTCTATACTCTATTCCCCATAACAGCACTAGTGTCGTTATAGTCGCTTTACGTTATTGCTAGCAGCCACAGACTTCTAAATCTAGGTTAAACTTAGGTCAAGGATTAAGCGCTCAATTTTAACTTTACGGTAAAAATACACAACTACCAACTTAACAAACAATTAAATTCCTACGGTTTTTAAGAAAAACAAAACTTTCCGAACTAAATTCATTGATGCCAACATAAAAAAAGTATTTTTAATTTAAGTATATTTTAAATTAAAAAAAAAAGTTTACCATAGATAGACACATACTGTCAGTCAAACGTCATATTTGCCTTGTTTCCAGGTTATGATTAATTTTGTATTTTATAATTTAAAACCTAGTCGTAGAAAAAGTATTGTATGCAACGTTGTATAATTAAGTCAAAAAACGCTCATTGCGTCTCTATTTGCGATACTCGCCGCATTCGCGGGTCGTATCGCAACTCACGCAATTCGCATTTTTTGAACCCACTTATACAACTGTTGCATAAATTACTATTTTGCATTTCGTGAGCACTTGTCGTTAACTAGGCTGTTATGACGCTTGAACACTATAATATTATAGTGTGTAGTTTCGTTTTTGTTTACATTTTTCTGGAATTTGAAGATTTGTATTTTTTTATATTTTTATTGTCATATACTGGCAAACAGGCAGACGGCCCACCTGATGGAAAGTGGTCATCGCCGCCTATAAACATATTTGCAACACTAGATGCATTAGGTACCAATGCGTTGCCGGACTCGAAGAAATTTGATGACACCCTTTTTAAAAAATCCCATATTGTAGCGCAGTGGGAAAATCTTAGCAGGAAGTTCATTCCAGATCTCTATTGTACGCGCCAGAAAGGTTCTAGAGAACCGGCGCGTTGTTGAGTGTAAGTAATGACTCAAGGAAAAGGGAATGAACCGTCTGCCGATGACGAGTGGTGCGTGGTTCTAGAACTAGATATCTGATAGTTTCCTAAATTCTCTAATTTCTAACCTAAACTAGAATAGCTCATTCACTGGATTAAAAGCCCGTGAGTACCCGCCCTAACTCGTCATCTAAGCTCTGACGCCTTGACTACGGATCAGACGGGTGTGGTTACACTGCGGGCAAACCTGAAACGGCTATCGACCGGGATGATCTGTCGTAACCATTGAGTCGCGAGAAATGTAATATGTTCACGACTCACGACTCCAATCCCTCTGGGGTAGTCGCTGACATGATAGGAAATATTACTTCTCGTATCTAAATATTCCTATCCATTTTCACCCCGAAACAATTATTCCACGAATTAGTTGAATATCATAGATTTTTACCTAAATCTCAAGAATTATCTTTGGCATTAAATTTGAACCAAGTGAACATTTTAATGATTATTTCAGATATATCAAGTTTGTATATTGACAACAAAATTAACCTAATTAACCTTTAGTTAACTGCCAGGAATACAGAGTGAATTTTAAATCGTGAATCGTAACCACGTTTACCGGTAAAGCTACTTAAGACTAATACAGAGCACTAGTGTTAACTACAATTAAAGACCCGCTTAATTAATTATGAACATAACGGTGGAGGCGCTTATACCATTAATCGTAATAAAACTGAATTATTTTATGAGTAAATACGATTTAAATAGGTACTTATGTTGACAATGTCGACGATGTTGACATTATTGACAATACGTGCCAAAATTCTATCCAGCCAACTTCAATATTAAGAGGTTGGATATGTAATGTTGAAATTTTCATGACAAGTACGAAACATGAATGTAGGGTGACCACGAGATTTTAAAAATTAGGGTAAATCAAATTAAAAGTGGACAAAATAAAAACGTACTTAATTTAGATTTAAAAGCATTGTAAGATATTGTTAACTATGTATAGACTACAAAAAAATTATTACGATTCACGATTTAAAATTCACCCTGTATAATATGTACAACAGTGTGTCATTCCCGGTAGCGCATCATGGTAACGCTACACCGACCGCCTACGCGATGGTCTACTCGTAATAATATAAGTTTTTAGTCGACAATCTCGATACAAATCTTATGTCGCAACTAATAGACAAATATCGCAAACCCAATTTTATCGACTCGAGACCAGGCGAGTTCAAGATTTTTTCACACCTCCTATTCAGAAAAAAAGTATTTTGCTCCCTCATAAGAGGGATCAAAGTGATACTTTCCTGTTCAAGGACAACAGGGTATTTTTAGTTTGAACCCACTTAGAATATGCCATACCATAGACAGCTTTATTAGTATATTACACACAGAGGGCGGTATAATAAGGAATGGCCCAGATCACAGCTATTTGCGGTCCGAGCCGCAGGCGAGGGCCATAAATATAATATGGAAGTGGTAAATTCGTCCGTAAAAAATAATAAACGTTTTATAAAATAATAAGAGACTATAAATTTAACAATTTAACATTTCATTTTATTAAAAATGTGTGATGCACTTTGATTAACTATATTTTTCGTTATTTTGGTAGGTAGCGTTTGTATTTGAATTTTCCTCATAGTCGGTGTGAAAAGCAGTATGTATCACAAGGTAGCAAAATTATTTTCACCACGGGCGTTAACACTTGCATCCCTCACTACGCTCCGGATTCTACTTTAGAATCCCTCGCTACGCTCGGGATTCAATTGTAGAATCCTTCGCTTCTTTCAGGATTCAATGTACGCCCTCGCCGTAAATACAACATTTTGCTCCCTTGTGACACAATCTACTATTTGGCGATAAGGCGGTGTATAGTCAGATATACAAGGGATCCATGTGCGGTACAAAAAATATATCGTAGATGTTCACCTTCTCTGTAGCTGACTGTATGCAATATTTAGTTACTAACTCAATGCATAAAGTGACATCTCTTTGAAGGAGATGTCGCTGAAGAACGTTGAAGATCATTAACGTAGAGACATGCCAATTAAGTACCAAACTGAGTTTAACAATTAATCGTGTTCTCATATATTTTTTGCTTGGAATATTTATTAATATTCCTTAGGTGCTGCAGCAACGGTGCAACAGCAAGTAAGTATATACACAACAACAAATCGCAACAAACAGTGGGCCTTTGATGCTTGAAATAAATGATTATTATTATTATTCTTTCCCGTACACGAGACAATGGTGTCCCGGCCCTTTGGGAGGTGTGCGCGGAGCCGAAGCCAACGCGTAGAGGCCCTTTAGACAATTAATGAAAAGCAAAGTGTACACCCAGCGGATGCTGTCCCTGCCCGTGTCACGGGACGCACGCAGAGACTGCCCCCGCCAGATGCAAGGACTATTGTTGATTGATGGAATCTAACTCTACTGGGTTATGGTGGTGGAAATATGGACTAAATACTGGGCTATGGATTGAGACATGACGGCGCCTGAGGAAAAGTGTCTCATGGCTTTCGCGGCACTGACAGACCGTGACTTGCCCTCCGCTGATGGGCCCCTGCTAAATAGCGACATTATGAGCAATGCCCCAGGGGCAACACCGATGCCGAGGGCTGCAGGGTGTCGAGAGGTGTGCTGCGCTTTCTCCGAGGGTACTCGCGGCGTTATGCCATTTAACACTTCCACGCCTGGAGCATATAGCTCTCGCGGCTCCACTCTGGACGGCCGGTTAAGGTAAGCCAGAGGCGGAGGTCCTTACACTGTTACCCATGAACCCTCCCTAAGGACCTCCAAGGGCACTCGGGTACGTGGGGTCGCTACTCCCCAACAGCTCGCCACAAGCTGCCCTTATGCTTATTATTATTATCAATAAATTATAATATGGAAAACACATTTCAGGTTTATGTTATTGCATCAATAAAACGTAATTGTATTGCTGTAAATGCTAATTATATTAAAAAATAATAATCCCGGTTATTATAAAGCTGTCTTCAGCACCCTGAAGACCTTCTCAACTTCTCATATTCGTCTGACGCTAGCAAGAATATGTGTCTACACTGGTTCGTTAATAATAATAATAATAAGCGTGCGTTCCATGACACGGGCAGGGACAGCATCCGCTGGGTGTACACGTTGCCTTTCATTAAATTGTCGCAAGGGCCTCTACGTGTTGGCTTCGGCTCCGCGCACGCCTCCCAAAGGGCCGAGACACCATTGTCCCGTGTACGGGAAAGACATACAGATAATAATAATTTATTTATTTCAGGCATCAAAGGCCCATAGATGAAATGCGTTTAACAGTAAAAACTATTTGTGTTATTTGAAATCGATCGGGGAGGGTACAGGCCATGGAATATTAAAATCCCATCAAAAACATTACATGTAAAAAGATGCAAGTCTCGCAATGCAGTTCTCCTACAACAAAAAAGTTTTGAGATGTAAAGTTAAACCAAGTCAGTACCGGGGGGGTATCAACAGAACTCGATTTCCACCGACTTGCCTATTATTAGATCTATAAAATGTGTTCCTTCACGGTTAAATACCCCCGCGGTACTGACTTCAAAACTTTTTTGCTGTAGGAGAACTGCGTTGCGAGACTTTTTACATGTAATGTTTTTGATGGGATCTCATTTTTTTTTGTAAGTGGTCATCCTTTAATTATTACATTCCAATCCATTATTTTCAATTTGAATTGCAAAACTAACTTTGTAATCGCACGTATCTGTATAGGATTACAAACTTATGTGTGCAGTTGTGACTGAAATTAAAACATATTTAGGTTTTTAAGGACTTAATAGGCTAACAACTCACTATGTTTAAAATTTGGAGCTTGTAGGTCTGCTAGAAGTACCTTAGAATTATGATGATCATCGGTCAGTCAGTGAGTCAGTGAATGAATCAGTGACAAAACTAAGGAAATTTGACATGCAATAGTTCTTAAACTACACGTTCAAATTGAATGATGTTGAGAATATATATAAGTCTTATTGTGCCCTATATATCCCTGAAATTTCAGGGTTCTTGCTTTAGCCAGTACAATATTACGGGAGGCTGAAAATGGCCTGAATGTCTTCGAGAAAAGGATGGTACGGCCGTGCCTTTGTTTTGCTCGACTTGGCGGGGGCACTGCCGTGTAGAATAATCACACTTCTTTAGCATCACGCCTAGAGCATATAGCTCTCGCGACTCCACTCTGGACGGCCGGTTAAGGCAAGCCAGAGGCGGAGGTCCTTACACTCTTATTATTATTGTATAACCATGTGGTATACTATGTTTGACCGTCTGTTTTTACCACTGTTTTTAAATAAGTTTGCATTGTAATGTTTCTTTTGGTGTGCAATAAAGTATGAATGTATTGTATTATATTGTATGTTTGCATTTATTTTTGGTGCATGTGTACCTACTCATACACTATACAATATACATACTATTCGAACCTATTCCCATTTGAACTTTGACCCAATGGGGTATTTTGGGTAGACATAAGATCCATAACATATCCAGTTATTTGAGATTTACAACAGATAATGTTTTTCGTAGTAATGCAACGAATAGTACTTTACGAATAAGAATAGTGTTTCCATTATTCGGCGAATACGATTTCCTTTACCACTATGCGTAATTGCCTACTTTATATTATAAGGCATTACAAATCAACTATTAAAGTTTTAAGAAACTATTTAATTTATAAGAGTGCCTAGTTTATAAAATCAAAGATAAAAAATGTTATATTACCAATGTGTACATACGTCTAACAGATTTGAAACAAACGTCTTTCTTGTGGACAGTACAATTATAGTCCGAGTACATATCACTAAGTTTTTATCATAAAGTTTTAGTAGTAGTAGAGTAGTATTACGTGCCTATAATGGGCCAGCACGAAAATAAGGCTTTTAAACTTTGCCATGTCCACAGGAAAGACACTTAACTACAAAAAAAATCCGTAGGATTCACATAATTCCCAAGAACAAGCGGGCATCACGCTCTTTTTTGTCAATAACCGGCAGGATGTGGAATGAACCTGGGGTGTTCCCAGCACGCTATGACATGGGGTACTTCAATAAACGAGTAAACAGGGCTCTCAAAGATCGGCAACGTATTATAGGTAACATCTCTGGTGTTGCAGATATCCATGGGCGACGTTGACTGCTTTCCATCAGGCAGCTCGTCTGCTCGTTTGCCACTTATAACATAAAAAAATGAGGAATACGATTAATCGGCAAAATTCTGCTATTCGAGGAATATAAGTATTGATTCGTACACGTTTTGGTTCTTGTCTACATCCATACAATTACTGTCTACATCCATGACACGTATTTTGCTGTTGGAGTACCTACTTATGCCGTCTTTCCGTTGATACCTATTAAGTGTACAACTTTAATACCAAATAAAAATGTCATAAACCGTGAGTTAGTATTCTAAGCAAGTGTTCAATGGAATTCGGCAACTGATAGTGGCCCCAGAATTTAAATGAACATGTTAGGAATTCCCACTCATTCTAAACATGTACCTACACATATTTCTTATAATGTGTTTACCAAGTTTTTGGATCAATCGTATTATAAAATTGATAAGTTTCTTACCAACAGACAGAGTCGCTGAAAACCACTAGTCGAGAATACTAAAAAACAACGAAGAACAAAAGAATCCGAAACGCACCGCGTAATGGGGATCACGTAGGTTTCACGTCCTTCTCTAATCCACGGAACTGATACAAGAGCGAGTGAGATGGATTTTAATAATAACCTAACCACAGCTATCATTACGTTTCCCGGCTTCAGTCACGCTATACTGTATTTGAGGTTTGTGTTGAGAAAAAAGTGTAATCATATGCTGTCCCTTTCGTCATCACCTTTAATGTAATTGCGTCTCTTTCTTCGTTCTCAAATTATAGTCTTTGGCGCTGTAGGTATAGACAGAAACATGCGCAGTAGCAGTTTTGAATACGACATTTACATTCCTCTATTCCTATTTAATACTTATTGTTTTATTAGGCTCTCCTCTTTGCAAGTATTTACCATTCTGCAATATTATCCAGGAGTCAGGTACTGTGTATAGCCACCTACATGCTGAATAATAATCCTATATTAACACTTCCACTGCACGACCTTATATCCTCGCAAACTAAATGAGTAACAACTCCCTGACTGACAGAGACTAACGACGCATATACTTACAAACTTACGATTTATGTATGCATTTAACTAAAATCCCCTAAAACGCTTTCCCCATGTCTTATTCATTCAATAATAAACAAAACATCAGTAGCACAATACTGTTATTTAACTTGTCACTTTGTGTAACTAACATATTGCAAGCATCACTCATTTATGCTTGAGTATTTTTGCCGCCAGCATTTACCAACTTGTTCTTACATTTTCATAAGGAAAAGTCATCTTAAAACCAACCATACTTTGAAGACTTAAGAGTCAAAGGATAGTGAGGCGATAACAAAGGTTAAAATAAGACGTTTTGAGTTTATAGTAGAAACATTCCACAAACTGACTGGAAGATATTTTTCAAGTTAAAGTTATGGCTTAGATATTTCTTTATAGGGTTGGTAGTTTGTATCTGCTTAACTATTGGCTAACTCGATTTAGCTATTTATTTGTTATGGCTCCATTATTTCAGTTTTGTTGAAATACGCAATAATTTATCGTGTTTTGTTATTATGATTGTGGCATTTGAAAATCTTACTTGCCCTTTCGGAATTTTAATTGTTTAGCAAATAGATAGGTATCTTTAACTCGATTAAATTGATGACGTGTTCAGGCATAAATTTAAATGATGCGCCTTCTCCTTTTTTTAATCTTTTGTAAATTAAACGTTTGTCCTCGACTTTGTTTTTTTTTACGATTGGCACGAACCGTTGATGATATTAGAAGTATTATAGCCAGTGTTCCGAAACCGAGTAAAACATTCCATAGTGTTTAGTTCTAACTTAGTCATATGTAAGTGAGCATTTCTAAAAAAATGTTTGTACAAAATTTTGTATGTAAGTACACGTTAACTCCTTAACTTACCTTTTTTGTAACCATTTTTTTAATGATAACAATGATGATTTAGTGATAACATAGATTTTAAGAGTTTAAATGTAACTAACAATATATGGACCGCGGGTCAGTATTAAATCATTTGAGTTTGAATACTATTATTTATTACTTTTCATTATTAAGATTCTATCTGGGTATTTATTAATTATCTAACTATCCAAACGAATTAACAAAATGTCAACTAATAATAAATAATCATCAACAATATTGGTAACAAAATAAGAGTCAATTAAGGTTTCGATGCTCAGGTAATGATGACAGCTTGAAGGGGTGAATAGATAAAAATAAGTATTACAGTAAGTAAAACATTTCTGAATAGTTCTCAGTTTCAATAGCTATCATTTGACAATAAGAACTCTCAAACTTAACTAATTAAGCAATTAGTACTATGTATACAGTATGTTACTTAAATGACTGGCTTTTTATTTCATTAACAGATTCTAGACAATTAAATGCCTTTGTTAGGCTCGACTTGGCGGGGTCACTCACTACCGTGCCCCCAGATAATATCTAAGTGCCCTTTTTTGTTCAATAAAAATTCTACATTTTTGTTAAGACACCTCTAACGAGCAAAACCCCGCGCCCAAGCCTAACTTAACCGATCGTACATCGTGGGCGCTGATGGGAGAAAGCTTGTCACCGCTCAAGTTTCCGGCAAAGGGAATATCGAATTAGGCCAGCATAAGTCGAGAATAATGAGCCGTCTAGTTTTTGTTTCGGGCGCGCTTGGAGTAATGATGCTAGTCTCTGAAAACGTGTGTTGGATTATAGCGCTACTGCTTTTTCCACTCTGATGTTTTGCACCATGATCAATGAGCGTGCTGCAAAAGTAGCTAAAAACACAATATCCGCCTTCGAGGTGAAAGTAATAGGCTGATATTGGTACAGCTAGCTACACTTTTAGTCTTATAGCCGGTTAATAGAATATTACTTTTGTCTTCTGTGGTCAATCGCTTGTCGAGTTTTGATTTAAACAATCTTTGAAGAAGTTAATTAGGCTTGTACCTAACGTTAAGTATTCTGAGCAAATTTAGTAACTTACTGGGCATTGGCTTTAAGTCATCTGATTTTCTTCAACATTAGAATACAATCGACATGAAAACTATTAATAGCTCTTGATTGAAGCTCGAATAAGAAACAATAGCTATGTAAAATTACGATTGAAACTTGGCCCAAAATTGAACTCCAAATTGTCTTCAAACATTTCGTTGAATCGAGTTCACATGTTATAGTACAGCCAGCAGTCGCTGGCAACATTTTGTTGAATCGAGTTAACATTATAATTCTAATACACTCGTCAGACGATGGTAACATTTTGTTGGATCGAGATCACATATTGTAGTACAGCCGTCAGACGTTGGCAACATTTTTGATCGGCCTTTAATTATGCAGGTCGCAATGAGCCGGCCGTGTGGGCTCGTGTCGTGGGGCTATTAATCCATCATGGCGGACCACGATCGTGAGAATTTGCTAAACACGTCCATATTGCTCCTTTTAAGGAGACTAGATGATCTGGGAATATTGTTACTGCATAATTTTATATACTTTCACTTAGTCGTATATGAGTAAAAAATAAATAAATAACAAAAAAAATTAAGTAAAAATTACAAAATAGTCTCATCACAAATAGACTCATGATTTCGCATTTCTTACTGTTACACAAGAGCTAATTAATGTAGGTATATGTTTTTTGCATGTATATTTAAGCATGTATTTTTTGTTTTGCAAATTTAGTGTACTTAAAAATATAGATGTATTCGATTTCTTAATTAGAACGTTCCTGTGCCTATTCTATAAGTACATTGCTACATATTTTTTTAATAAAGTCATGTCGTAAAAAATACCATTATTATCAGAAATATAATAACAAATTTAATATTAGCCAGCAAAAAGTCGTGATTCTGGTGCACGGTGAGATCTGTCTTCACGCCGAGATATATTGCGCGGAAAATGCTACATTGAAAATTTCATATTGTTGCCCTTACAGACTGCATGTTAGTGGGACAGCGTATTTTTAATACCTAAACTAAACTTAATAATACTGTAAAAAGTTTTTACTAACATTAATGTGCATTAACGTTATCTATGTTGTTCATAATTATTGATCTATCAGATCCAAAAATTAGGTATTAAAAAGTCGTAGGAAACGTAATGGAGAAACAGTAGTTGGAGGTATACTAAATAATAATGAAATTCCTAGACAACGAAATGTTCAACTAATTGAATGAACTCAATTTAAAAGGAGATTTGATTAAACAGAAGTAATTTATTTCATACTTTACATTATATTCTATGATTTTGAATTCGTATAAATTGCATTTGCAGGGTATTACAATAACCTCTATTATACAGTTTGTTCTGTACGTAGTTACTGTGAATAAGCCCCTTTAGAGTCACGTTAGAACAACCTCAAGCTAGTATATTATTGGTAAAATGTTACTGCTAGTGTACCGAACGGTTATGAGCCGACGCCGTCGAGTGCTATGGCCCTATTTTGAAATATTAAATGCCCCAAGCATGTTCAGTGGAGGGTAATTATTTACGCACTTTCATGCCTGTCCAGTTTACGGGGGAAACTGTTTGTTAGTTGTGCTAGTATTCGCTTTATAGCTTTAATACTTAGCGAAAGTGGATGGATGAGAGTAACAGCGAATAGTGAAATATTCAAGTAACCATCGGCCTACATAAAATGCATTTGTTACGAGCATCACGGGTTCATTACCAGTAAGATTAACAAAGAACAGCATTTATACAATATATCGATATTCTATAAGTGTCTTAATTGAGAAATTTTACCTTATATTAGCAATTGCGGCAACGGAAAATATTACGCTTGAAAGGAAATCAGAATTGTTTTATGATTTTATTTATGAGATAATCTATAAATGAGATTAAAATCTTCAGAATTAGTCACTCAGCCATAAAGATGTACCTATTTATTTTGTAGATAGTTATAAATCGTAGCGAAACAACGACTTTGCATATTGCATATAAATGTAAAACATATACCATACCACAAAACCCACAATACATGAGCTGGCGCCGACTAAATATTATCTTAGAATATCATACATGACCTCTCTCAGATCTCATACATGGGGACATCCATATGTTATCCACGGTGCCGTCCGTCCACTGTCACGATCCCTGTTCCCAGGGTCCCGTTGTATTTATGAATCTAGTAATGTAAGCACGTAACGAATATTAAAGTCACTTTGAGGACAATGATTTTGGATGGCTCACGACTTTGAGGGGTTTTGATATCTGTGTGCCGATTGACCGCTTTTGAGTTGGGGCTTCATGTTCTGTTACACCCACCTCCCCTCTTAAATGCCTTTAGTCTCGGCTGTGTGACTTAAGGCCATCGTGCACAGCACAGTTTATCCGGCTTACTTGTGTTATATGTGGCTGTTGGGTCATAATATCACCCCTACGTATACAGGATGTCTCATAACTGACACGTCACAGTGACACTGGAGGTAGACCAGGTCAAGAGGTACCAAACCAACTTAAAATGACCCGCCGACCGTATTTTTTTTTTCACTACTGGTGGTTAAAGTCGAAATTAATGTTTCGCTGTGAATTAATTCAAGATCCATGTAGTATTTTTTTCAATTTTGCTTAGTTTTTGGATAAAATACCATTTCTGTAACGTTAATTAACAATTCATGTTACCGTACACATACACAAACTAACCTTGAGTCCTTTCAGAGTGCACACTGGCACTAATAATGTTAAAAACGGTAAAAATTCATGAAAAACTTTAATTCGACAATAACTCAAAAACCGTGCCACTTTTACTGAGGTCATGTTAAGTTGGTTTGGTATCTCTTGACCTGGTCTACCTCCAGTGTCACTGCGACGTGTCAGTTATGGGACACCCTGTATATTGAGAAAGAGCACTGCACAAATATGCTATATTACTTACATTTCACGAAATATGAAATATAGGTATACAACTCCCGGCCTTGCTTGTTCTGTTGAAAAGTACTGTGATCGTGATAACTGTAAAATCAGAATACGACCTGAATTTGTTAGGTGTATTTTTTATAGTTCTCGATACACAACCAAAAATATTATATCTTATAACCGGGTGTAGCCTGTAACAGGATCAAATAATTAAAACGTAGATTCTACTCATCAAAAAATTAAACTTTCGTTCAACAACTTTATAAAATTATGTAATCTTTAGAATTTATCTTTTTCATACAAATTAAATAGTATTTTCAATGTACGTTAACATCAGTCTAATTGACGTCGCTTGTCACACTACAAACATAAAAAAACATAGCAAACAATACATTGCGATTTCAAATAAACTTTGAACTGTACTAGAAATTAAAACGTAAGTTATTTTTAAATATCGCTGAACAGATGTTGTTCACTTTGAGGAGTACAATCTTTACGTTTTCATTATTTGCTCCTAGTACAGGCAACACCTGGTATACATAAAATAAATATTATACACATTTAAAACAAAGTCGAGTTACCGACCGATTTTTATGAACTTTGATTTTTTGGGTTTGTCTCTGTCCTGAATAACTCTTAAAACATCTAAAAAATAAATCTGAGGCAGAACGAAGTTCGCCGGGACAGCTAGTTGTTAATATAATAAAGGTCAAATGTTCATTTAATGTAATGTTGTCTTTGTAACGCTGTTTCAAATTTCTTTAAGGTTGCAACCCTTAAATTTTATCGTAAGATCGTGTTAGCCAAAAATACCTCCTACATCGCATTAAAAAAACCGAAAAGCTTACCGCAAAAAGCTCGCTTACCCGTTCCGTTCCGTGTATAAAGCAAGACATTGCATTTTAACGATATTATAAGTGGTTAATAAAGTTTTGGGATCATCAAATGGAGTACGTTTCCACGATTTGGGTGTGAGCGAGAGCCTATACACTCTGTATGAAATGAGCGGTCTAAAGACTCGTCAAATAAATAGAATACGAGTATTTGTTTTTTTCATGAGTCTCGTTTATGCACTACTTCTGTATCCTCCTGTACACAAAAGAAAATCAATAACTATCTTTATTTACTTGTATGTCTAAATTATGATTCTGTCTATATGTAAATATAAAATAGGTACGGTAGTGACAGACAAGGCCCGTCTTATCAACCAGTAGTGATTGCGCGGTGAAATTTGAAATAAAGATTTCTCAAAATCCAACCCCAAGTCACGGCAAGCGTCTAGTTTATGACAAAATGTTGCAGCTGTATCTTGATTTCGGTACTGGCACCATTTACAAGAATAAGAAACAATGAATGAAAATTGCCCGCGTAATGCGTTTTTATTTGACAGAATGGGCGGTCATCTTTGTCGGTTCTGAATTGTTTTTTACATCCGGTGTAATTTCAGTGGTATTAACTGTGTAAGTTTTTCTCATGACGCCTTTTCGTGTTATAAAAAGTACATCGGTTTTGAAATGATAGTAAAACGTGGTGTGGTTTCGTTTTTCTCGCTGAAATGATTCGAACTTGTAATTTCGGGGAGTATGTTTCGGGTTAATTTAGCTATAATGGCCATGTTTATGAGATCTTTGACTCTGGAACCCTCCAAGGAAGGACGTTATTGTAGCCTTATAATAACTAAAAGAATAAAATACTATTGTTCTTTGTTCAACAAGAAAACATATATTCCAATATAGGTTTAGAGTTTTGTAAGATTTCCGTAACATGTAAAAAAAACTTTTATGAAGAACAAGAATTGCTTTAAAAAAAAAACAAATTTCAATCATGTATTGCATTTTACTACCAACTTAAATAAACATGCTTACTCAGTTTCATTCTTCTAAAGAAACAGGAGACTATGCATTGTTTCCCTCAGTATGTTGAATAATAAAATATAGGTATTCAATTTGTATTGTTCAAGTTTACGACTGGCTAAGGTTTACGAGTACAATTGGCCATATTTATAATGGTGATCATAAGTTTCATAGAAAAAGCGAAACTTACAAACGCTAGAAAGCAGATATTTTTTATAAAGGACTAATAAATATTCAGATTTCATGACTCATATGACGTTTTGGAGTATCAGAAACACTTTTTGGTTCGTACTTTCTTCGTGATCCCTTCTTATTAGAGTTCTCGTTTGGCGACTTTAAATTCGTGCAGCATGTTTTTTTTCATCACATTCTTGAAAATGGAATAAAAAAATTAAATGTCTATGAGGATTAATCACAATGTTTTTCAATTATGCATGATCATGAAGATTTTGTACTATATCAGTCAAATTTCAAGATAAAACAATTTAAAAAAACTGTTCCACTACATGCACCTTGCACCTTATCCTACACTAGCTAGAAGCAATGTAATGCATGAATTAAACAAAAGTAGACTCTTTCTCATTGTAATAAGGTTAACATGGGGATAATTTTCATGGCTCTACTAGACTAACTTGCGGTGCCACGGTAACAAAGCACCTGTGTAAGGCGATTGTGAACTTTTTTCCGACGATATAAGGACGGTAATGTGCGCATAGTTAACGTAGGTGCACATGACGTAACCGGTGGTCACGCGAGTCGCATCACGTACTAAATTATCTCGTACGATGCGGCGTGAGGGTAATTTCATAATGCACTAAGATGCGCGCGCGCCGCTTCACACCTGCTTTTATAACACGGTCGGAATAACCTAACTTTTGCGAGCTATCTGGGGGCATGGCAGTGCCCCCGCCAAGTCGAGCAAAACAAAGGCACGGCCGTACCATCCTTTTCTCGAAGTCATTCAGGCCATTTTCAGCCTCCCGTAATTTTGTACTGGCTAAAGCTAGAACCCTGAAATTTCAGGGATATATAGGGCACAATAAGACTTATATATATTCTCAATATCATTCAATTTGAACGTGTAGTTTAAGAACTATTGCATGTCAAAGTTCCTTAGTTTTGTCACTGACTGACTCAGTCAGTGAGACTCACTGATCATCATAATTCTAAGGTACTTCTAGCAGACCTACAAGCTCCAAATTTTAAACATAGTTAGTTTTTAGCCTATAAAGTCCTTAAAAACCTAAAAATGTTGTAATTTCAGTCACAACTGCACACATAATTTTGTAATCCTATACAAATACATGCGATTACAAAGTTAGTTTTGCAGTTCAAATGGATTGGAATGTAATAATTAAAGGAAGACCACTTACAAAAAGAAATGAGATCCCATATTTAACCGTGGAGGAACACATTTTATAGATCTAATAATAGGCAAGTCGGTGGAAATCGAGTTCTGTTGATACCCCCCCCCCCCCCCCCGGTACTGACTTGGTTTAACTTTACATCTCAAAACTTTTTTGTTGTAGGAGAACTGCGTTGCGAGACTTGCATCTTTTTACATGTAATGTTTTTGATGGGATCTTTTATACCGGTTGACGAGAAACTGGAACTGATGAGTGGGAACTAGAGATTACTCGAAATGAATTAGACACATAAAATCGGTCCGGGGAGGTCAGCCATTTACTTAGGGGACATAAATAATGTGCACTAAAATTATTTTTTGGGAAGTCAACACCCTAATGATTGAAACGAGGGAACAAAATGTATGAAAACTCGGAAAGTAACGCGGACGGAGTCGAAGAGCGGCATCTAATAAAGTAACATTAAAGTATAAAGATAAGTTACTAATACAATACTTACCTTTCCTAAGCAATACCTATTTTTCAGAAACAGTTTTAAATTCTGATATGTTCACCTTTCATTGTTCATGAGGTCATGAGTAAACAGGGCGTTTCAAGACTATGGGACATCAAGAAAAAGTACCTTAAATATCGTAGATAGGATATTTTGCTGAAATAAGACTTTATGTTATTTTTAAAAGTTAGTAATTCTGCATTTAAAGATTTTCTAATAATTACTTGCTTCGTCTGTGAATCGAACCGACTCAAATATGAAAAAAAAAATAGCACCCCGTATTTTTATGATGACAATCGAAAGAGTAGGTAGACAAAAATAAATAATTTCTCTTAAATAACATAGTATCTCAAACAAAAGGAATACCGTAAAATATTTGATTTCAATGTTAAGAAAATTATTTCCCATACAAAATAAGTAATTTAAAAAAAAATTTACTTGAATGCAGAATTACTTACTTTTAAAAATAAAATGAAGTCTCCTTTCAGCAAAATATCCTATCTCCAATATTTTAGGTACTTTGCCTTCATGTCGCATAGTTTTGGGAATATGGTGAATGAATTTTATTGGTCTTTATCAGAAAAAACCTGCTCTTTATAAAATACTCTGACAATTAAGAACAGTATTCTTGTTCAACTTAATGCTTACCTACACATAATTACGTTTCATTTATGTGGCGAATATAAACACTTGAAACTAGCATTACCTAGGTGCTTTTGACAGTTAAGACAGAATCCTTGAACACCTTTTAGCCCATGAATTAAATTAGTATTATATTGCACATTCAAAGTTACTCGCTATGATAAATAACCTCGCACTTCATTAGTATCATAAAACTACGTACAATATTCCTCTTAATTTCATTAAAGTTCCCAATAACGGTGCGCGCGCACGTCCGCCATTTCGCGCAAGCGTTAAACAAAATGGCGGCGCCCATTTCGGTTACAGGAAACGCGTATCTGTCAACGCGGCCGCATCGCAAGTGGGCATTGTATGATAATCGCACCGCACCGACAAAGTTTAGGTGGGGGGCCAAGAAAATGGCGGATTAGAAGAGGATTTGTAAGGGATTACATATTGGAATGTAATTTTACTGATATTGCAAATATATCTAACAAAAAGGCGAGTTAGCGTTACATATGTATTGTAAGAAATCTGCAAACAAAATGCACTGATATAGATGAAAATATGTAGACAAATACGCAATGAAACGAAAACTACAAATTGAACAGGTAACTTTTGAATATGTTCTACTTATGCGGGTCTTTAGCAGAACAATCATAAACATTTTATAGATTGAAATATTGATAATCAAATAATATTGGTTGAATTCACGTTAAAAATAACCTGTGGGTAAAACTTTTAGAGTACCTACCAGCGTAATGTGTTCGAATTTGAACCATATAATATAACATATTACTCGTCATCATCATCGTCAGCCGTGCCACTACAGCCGGATACAGGTCTACTCTCATAGACGAGGGTGAATTTAACCCTCTCATAAATAAGTATAATGGAAAATAATAATAAGCACCAATTCCAGTAAAAGATGACACGCGCTTTCCAAACTCTCACCATATCCGCTTCCGCGTAAACACCGCGTAACATCCCACCAGTCTCGTAGCCCCATCCTAATTCGCGTCTCACCGCGTATTATTCCCTTATTTGCTAGGAAATATGGATATTATTGTTATTACGCTTCGTGACGCGTCGTTATTGGTTGGCCCGTAACAAGGTGCGCGTGAGCGTTGATTCCACTACGGCCGCCATTAATCCTAATGCTGCAACTTGCAACCATGGAGGCAACCATAGAGGCACACGTAGAAGGGGAATAATTGGCGAGCTCTTCCCGGTGGAGGAACATATTGCAAAAGGCCCTAAAAAGCATGTAAATGGATACCCTTTGGCTATGTAATTCCGTAAGGTGGTTGCTTGTAGATGTATGTCCAAAAAAATGTTGGAATATACTATACATACATAAGCTAACGACAGGGTATTTTATGGGGCTAATATGAAACAAATTTGTTGTGGAAATAGTACATTACATACCGAGGACAGTAGAGTAAGAAATGCCTCAGATCTCATGGAATTGTCGGCCGAGGCGAAGCCGAGGACGACAAACATGTGATCTGAGGCTTTCTTATTTACTGGCCAAGGTTTGTATACTATTTTTCTGTTCGACGGAGCCAGAAAGCGGCATCTTGAAATCGGCAAGGTGACGCTTGCCGGCCGGAGGGCAGAAAAGTTATTTCCCGAAATAAATATTTGTTAATATAGATTGTGCAAAATTTAAATGATAAGAACCTATGAATGTGCACCAACTTTAATAAAGAGTTTCGTAGCGGTAACGTCAGTCGATGAGTATCGGTCATTTAAAACCTTGACGGTGGTCTTCAGCTTCATGCCCGAAACATTGTCTAATCTGGGGGCACGGCAGTGCCCCCGCCAAGTCGAGCGCGAAGCAAACACAGCCGTACCATCCTTTACTGGAACCATTTCGCCGCATTTTCAGGCCTCTATTTTAGAACCTCTGGATAAGACCAGAATGCAGAAATTTTCGTCATCCAGTAAGCTATAATCACATACTTAAAATCCAAAATTTCAAGTCTATAGGTCACTTAGTTCCGAAGTTAAGCGAAAGCAAAGTTTCGCATTTATGACACTCACTCACTTATGATCATCAGAATAGAACTAGTACTTCCCATAAACTCAGAGAGCTGAAATTTGGTACATAGTTAGGGTTTAATGGCCAAATAAAGTGAAAACTATAAAAACTAGGATAATCGAAGATCTGGAGTACCTGGAGACCCTGATTAGAAAACACAAGAGCGCAACCAAAAATAAAAAGAAAAAAAACTGTGTCATAAAAAAAAATCTAATAAAATAAATCAATATGCTCACGTTTCTATAAAAAGAAGTGAATTCCCACCAAAAACATTCTGTAAAAAACTAGCCAAGTCTCGATGGAGCTGCTTGTTTATCTCTAAAACTAATGAAATCTAGACAAAGTCGTGCCAAGTCTATGGTTCCTTACTGCGATTTCTTTATTATTATAGTTAATGTTGTGTGACTTGGCCGTTGAACATTCTTTATACGTTAGTGGGTAAAAGTGTGCGTTTACGTAATTCAATTATACGTTAGTGGGCACAATCAACAACAGCCTAAAATGAGACACTAGCGTCCAATTACCAATACCAGTATGGGCTATTATCTCGCTTAACAAATATAGGTAGGTAGTTAAAACAGATATAACATTACGTGTAAACAAAATTGACTTGTACCCACTAACGTATAAAGAATGTTCAACGGCCAAGTCACACAATATTAACTATAATAATAAAGAAATCGCAGTAAGGAACCTTAGACTTGGCACGACTTTGTCTAGATTTCATTACTTTTAGAGATAAACAAGCAGCTCCATCGAGACTTGGCTAGTTTTTACAGAATGTTTATGGTGGGATACATATTATATCTTTAGTGCACAATGCACTGGAGTTTTTTTTTCAATGACTTTCTGAATATGTAGATACATATATGATTTGGACACCTATTTAAAAAAAATGGAACCTAAAAGCGGAACATAAGGATAGTAACATTACAATATAGGTAAACATAAGATTGGAAATGGAATCTGACGAACGGTTGCGAACAGAAGAAGAAGCGTAACTGGCAACTCAATACTTAACTTGTATGTACAATCATATCGTACTTTTATAAAATATGCGATAGGTACCTACATAATGTGTGCGATTATTGAGTAATCTTTAAAAATAAATGGGTTTTTCGCCTTTGAGACGTGACATGCCTAAAGTTTCATGGCTATTGTCTGTGTCTGACAATGATTTGTCAAAAAAACTTGGTATTTCCATGTAATAATAATGACTAGTTTACAAATTATTAGAACCAGTATTAAACATATGGCAACGCAAAACACATGTATGGCTAACTTGAATTTCTATCTTATACATTAGACTGTGCTTTGGTATATACCAAAAGGTAGGTATAAGGTAAAAAACTTAAGTAATGCCCTTCTTGTATGTATGTGTGTAAGTATGTAGTAGTAACCTGTCCGTACAGACAGTTTGATGTTCCATTTTAGTAATAACCACATTTTTATAAAAAAAAACCCGACCGCGGTGCACTTTGAAGCTGCATTAAATCCGCCATTTTGTTTATTTTAACGAACTTCATGCCCAGTGACACTCGCACCATCAAGACGAATCTAATGATGTATCATTTATCAAAATCGGATGTGTCGTTGAGTAGTTACGAGCGGACACAGGAACGGACATACATACATACAGGCCAAACACATAACCCTCCTTTGGGCTTCGCCGCAGTCGGGTAAAAAGGACATGCAACACGGGCTTTTGTTAAGTTTTTTACTTATATTGATGAAGCCGGTTTCCGGTAGCCTTTGTCTGCGTTCTACAACGGGTCACCTATTTTTGGCATAATTTTATTTGTCCGAATGTTCTATTTGCCCGAATACTATTTACGCATAATTGTTATTTTACAGATAATATTGACTTTTCAGAATAACTATAAAAGAAACCTAATTTAACCTAATATGTTCTAAATGGCTGATGTAAAAGATTTTGCAAAATATTTTCCGTTAAAGCTAGAGAAAAATTATGCGAAATAAAATTCGGGCTAAACAATACATTCGGACAAATAAAATTATGCCAAATAAAGGGCACCCTTCTACAACTCGTGCAAAATACAGCGCAGATCTTTAGTTAGTACATACGAGTACTTAATTAATGATAAGAAGCGGAGAATGGGGCTCGGGAAGAATTTACCAACAAATTATCACCGTGGGGTCGATTTTCCATGTTGACAACATTAAACTTAATAATTAAAACGTTTATAAATAAACAGGAGCAAACCGCTTGAAATAGAAGTAATTGTTTGTATGAAAATAAATGGTAAAACACTTAGGGTTTGACATCCGGCGCGCCGCCCCGTGCGTGGTCGTTGATTTGATTTGCAGATGAATTTGCTTGTGCCACAAGCTACAAATTTTGCTTTAGCATTTTCTCTTATAAGAGGGTACCAAGCAGTGGCGTGGCGTCTAAAGAACTCGATTCCTACCGGCTTGCTTAATATCAGGCATTTGACCACCTTATTCTACAACTCTTACGGAAAATGTACGCCAAATCTACACCGGCTTGCCCAAGGATATCTTTTACGCCACGCCACTGGTACCAAGCCAGTATTCAGTCTTGCTTGCTCAGATGTTCGACGGTGTACTGATTCCAAAATACATCGGCAGCATTCTGTTATGTCTAAATTATATCTTAGTCCTCGGCACTAAAATGAAAATCTTATATTCAGGTCAACTACTGCCAACTCGATGTGTTCATGTGTGTTTTTTCTTTGCATTTGACTACTTTAGAACCGTAATTTAACATTATCATGTTATTTCTGAAGAAAAAATTATATTAAGATATCATTAATGTATGGTAGAGATTTTTTATTCTTACTCTAATATTATTGCAATAGAAATTGAAAAGACATACAACAGTACTGATCATCAATGCGACGCAATGCCGATGATATTGATGAAAGTCGGGAGGACTACTTCTCAAGAATTAAGTGAGTTGTTTTTTTATCATACTTAAACGTTTATAGTATCCGAGAGCGCGCCTTACCTCTACCTACTACCGATTGACCGTGGGTAAAAGCTAGTTAGAAATTCTAAACATCATATTTATTAAAACTGCTATAGGCAACAAGAGTACTGCGTTTGAAAAAAAATGTATTCGTGAACATTCAAATTACATTTTCTAGTATAGGTATTTGTTTAATTTGAAAACTCCCAGTCAGCCACGAAATTTACTTGCTTTAGCAAATTTATTTACAACCATAGAGACTCCGTGAAACTTATTTCTGTTAACAAATCTCCTTATTCAATCAATCACATTTGTTGTTTTGGAAAACCGCTCCAGTCTCCTAACAAACGTATCAGTCCTGGCACAGAACAAAGGCGTGCTCGCCACAAGATTAATTAGCGCAGATATGAATTGTAGATGCCTCTCGTTTGTAATTTCAACATCCGACTTCATTTCTGCATCTTAAGGTTCTAAGAGAACCTTTAAATTGACAACGTAGCAGGATGTACGTATAATTTTGGTAATAAATATTCTTTTAACCAGAGGTTTCTTCCAGAATGCGCTTTACTGACCCTTGTTATTTACATTATAGTATAACGCTATCATTAAAAAAAAACGCTGCTCGTGAATTCTTATTGAAATATTTTTTGTTTCAGGTAAACACATTTAACTGGACCTTCTAATAGTATTTTATGACATAAATGTAAGTAATTAATTGTTTAACGGATAAAATACAACACTTATGGGATTGAAATTATGCCTGTTATAAAATAATTCTATAAGATAGGTACCTAATTATTTTATAGTTAACAGGCGAAATGTATACAATAACATTTTTTATAAAAGGCGTTTAACTTTGACTGAAGATAAAACAACTGTTATAAAAGATGAGAAATAAAGCCTGTAAAGAGGGACCAATCGCCGCGGCGCATTTGTCCTCTGATTCATTGTGTTTTAAATTTCGAGTAATAATTGAACGTTATTGCCGCGGTGTGCGCACGCATTTAGTTATGCTAATAACAATGTATGCGACCAGAGCTCGCGCAGATCAGCCGCGGCACACATACACTAGAAACTTTAAGAAATAAATGGACACATGTTATATCATTATTTGATGTATATGTTCCTTTACATACACCGTGGGCCCGTATAACCCGACCAACTTTAACCATAGATTCTAACAACTATTAGAAGTAAAAAAAGTTATGTGACGTATAGTCGATTAACGCTTACTTTCCGAGATATTCATAATTTTTAAAGTAAAAAGTGTGTAACAAGCCCTAATAAATGTGACTAAGATACTTTCACTGATTTTTTAAAATCCTTTAACTAAACAGCAATTAACCTTCGCAGTATTTAGATGGTAAGCGATTACAAAGCCAAAACATTGACCTTTCGTTTCCATTTTAGCTTTTTTTTTCCTTTTTAATAAATTTTCTTCCAGTAAGGACATGTTTATAACGAGGGATTGAATTTATTGATTTGTTTTGTTTCATAAGACTATTAATGTAAAATGACAAAATTCGACCTATGTTGATATAACGTTATTTACTTGTAAAACCATCAGGAATACGTGGTTAAAGTTGGTCGGGTTGTACGGGCCCACGGTGTATATTGCTATTTGTATCTATAAAATAATCTTGTTTTTAATCCACCACGTAGGACTCCTTGAAATTTATGGAACGTTATAAAAATCGATTCATTTGACCATGCCGCTGTCCTTGCCTATTAAAGAAAGCGTTTAATTTGTAAACAAAATACATCAAATTGTGGCTTCCACATTACCATTACGCACCATTGGCGCACCTTACAATCTGGCATTTTATCACCCTTTAGCCCGCCAAAATATTTAGCATTCAGATAGTAGTATCTAATAATAACTTGCAAACTATGATCACAAACTTTGTAATCTACTAAGTAGCAAGGTACCTATCTACCTAAACGCCATAAATTAGTCTGGTTCTGCATATAGTACGGCGGCATACTGCATCTAAGGTCCCTATGACAAGGGTATACGAGATAAATGTGTACACAATAGAAATATGCTTCTCTATTCTTGCTTATCTAATTGTGTGTCGCGAACTAGACTATTCATGCTGAATCTTTGCTCACAAACTCAGTATTCACTATTCAGACCCATATTAAAGAGATCGAGTGATTAAAACACTGAACACCTGAATAGTTGGTACCATAATATTTGGTTACCGTCGAACTCAAGTTTACAAATTATTGTTTGGAATTGTAATTGAACCATAAAAGTCAATGCATAATTTTTGAACTTTAAAGGCCGGAGCGAATTCTTTTTCATTGAGCCAAGGATTCTCGCGCGTGAGAATGTTATCCATCTAATACTAAATATTCAATAAAATAGTAGAAATTTCATGTTTTTTCGCGCATCACGCAAAAACTACCGGACCGATTTCCGTGACATTTGTTACACTGGTAGATTATTTTTTACCTGACTTATTTCACTTCCGCGAACGAAGTTGCGGGCGGATACAATAGCATATGACCATGATTGTTTTTAAACGTAGGTAGTGCCAATAGAAGTCACTAACATGAGTCTTATGCAAGTAAAACGCTCTAATTTTTGAAAAAAAAAACACACGTTCGCTTCTTTTTATTATATGCTGGCGATATACATACATAAAGACTGATGGACAAGAAATCCGCATTTAAGTAAAAGAGTGGTTATCAAGGTACCTATGACAAGTATGACATATGATGACATGAGATATGTATAGGTAAGTAATTATATTAGTGGTAGACATAAAATTAAGTATGTACACAACACGGGAAGTAATAAAGAAAGCTCTCGATCGCATATTTACGTCCCTCGCCTGCAGCTCGGGCTGCAAACATCAGCGATATCGGCCTTTCTTTGTTTTACCACCCTAGTTGTGTAATGTATTAATATAATGCACGTATGTGTCAGTGTTATTAACGTCGATCAGGTAGTCTGTCCACGAGCAAATGGAATTCGTTACTGTATTCGAACCATTACTCACTAACTTGGCACATAGCCGGAGGCAAATTGGGATACAACTTAACATTTAGGTGTCTATAATATTTTTACCTACAGCGTATATATTGAATAGAGTCGAACTTTTAAACCAGACTTCGTTCGGAACTTTCAGACCGAAACTTCATCATCTCAACCTTGATACGTCCACTACTGAACATAGGTCTCCCAAAGACTTCCACAACGAACGTTCGCACGCCTCCTGCCTCCATCGACTTTCGGCGACCCAATCCAGGGCGTCAGATCATTTTGGGGGGGGGGAGGCTGACCTATGCTGCGATTGCTGCCTCTGGATAAACTTAAATAATGTTGTCAAAACATTAAATAAGAATATTTTCTATACTTTTTCAGGCTGCTTTACGCAGATAAGTTTGTATCGTTGACGCCAAATCTGTCTGGCCAAATGTATCGTGTCACGCATTAAATGCACTGCAATCTTCAATGCGATGCAGTATCATCAAATGATGTCCTCAAACCAGGGCCTATACTCGAACGAACAATACGCACTTCGAACGAAGATATCCAGAGTACTACTGGCCTATGTCTGTCCTGAGGCCTCTTCGTGATTGTGTAGGCTGCTTTTACGATAAGGAATATTTTTTATAGTGACGAACACACAACGAAACTCACAACTTAAACACGTAGTACAAGTAGTTGGGTATAAAGCACGCAATGAAACTACAACGCGCAGTAGCCAACTAAGAAGCCACAAACGTCTGACGAAACTCTTAAATGCATAGATAATTATGATAATATATAGTTATTTTTGCTATCAATTTCATTATCCGAGCTGAACTGTACTGTACGGCAAAGGACATAAATAGACAACATATTCTATGCGTGTACAATGCATGTGCGTGGTATTGCATAATGTGTCGGTTTATTGGCAATAATAGTGCTATAGTCGCCGAAGCGATTCAGGCAGTTAGCTTTAAAAGCTTTAGAAATCATTTGCATGGCGGAATTCATAAGGTTTACGGACCACTAAACGACATGAACATGTCGAAATGAAGTGATAGTTCCCTTTATGGAAGACAGAGGAAGATAGTTATACCTACCTGCGCGTCGCGTTTAAGACCACGCAGTATGCTAGCCTGTCTTTATAAACTATGTAAAGAATACGCAAAGTCACAGAAGGATAGAAATACCTTATCTCATTGTATATGTAAAGTTTCAGAGCAATCTAATATGTTGTTTTAATATAAGATCCAAATTACTATCATCAAATCCGGGTAAGTTTGCACTCTGTTTGTATGCGACGTCGTAGGCACCAGGTGCAATCTTAACGTCAACCAGGTTGCTTCGAAAGACAAGGCTACGGCGAGCTTACTGTGTACTCTTAAGCAAATTCAAACGAATCTCCTATAAAATGAATCTACAGCATCGCATTGGAATACAATTACTTACATTGATTGTAAATAAGGGTCGACTTCTAAAAGGGTTATTCCTATCCTAGTTATCTTTAAAATGGGAATATTTACCTAATCGTTTCTTTTTGAAGCAACAGGAAAAGGGAAACCATTTAGCTATCTAATCTTTTTTGAAAAGTAACGCCCTATCCAAGCAAAACTGTCTAATAAAATTAGAATGAAACGGACTGACACACTTCTTCGTTTATAGTACATACATAATACTGATATATTTACAGTATTGTAGTCCAAATTAATAACTATCTCGAATAAACCGCATTATTCAAATGTTGTCTAATGGATGTACTTCTTAAGTTTCGTGAGTGCAGTAAATCCGCGCGGTCGTTTCGAAAAGTTCAATGAAAACTGACGAAACCGCTCATTGAATCGGTCGTGGTTTCTAACAATTACTCAGAAACACGAGCTTCTAGCTGCGAAGCCGTGCTATTTCATTTGAGATCAAGTATTTGCCTGCAAAGTCATTTACGAAGTACCTAATTAAAATATGTATATATTGGGTTTTTGTATATTTTGAATTAATGTGGATGATCAATTCAAAATCACTTTTGTTGTTCAGAAATTTTAATTTGAGATGATTCCAGGTGTCAGTAAATATTTTTAGGTATAGATTTTTTTTTGAACACCTATTTACTGTATGAAGGTTTTCCTACATGTCACCGTCGATAGATGTTCTATTTTTAATTATATGATAAAGGTCTAAATAACTGCATAAACATATTGATCTGTCAACTTAACATTTTTGTTTTTACACTGATACTTAAAAAAACGGATAAAGAAGTGATTGAATATCGTCATCGGCAGGTGCAATTGATTTAAGGAATAACAAAAGCAATGTCCTTTACGTCCAATGAAAGAAATAAAGGAATCGTTTATTCAGTAATGCACTCATCTAACAGGACAGACAGGAAAGGTTCTTACAAACAGATCCAGATACACGTCGAGGAACACACACATGATACGATACACATTAAAGGTACCATCAATTAATTGTTGTACCAATTTGACAATTTGTGATGTAGCACTAAAAAAATTAAAATACCTCGCGTTTTCTGTTTCCAAACTAATCTTCGTATCAAAGTTTTAATTATTTTTACTAACACGTTAACCAAAGTCGATGATGTGATAGAGACGTACAATAAAAACATCTAATTTAGTAATTACTGTTTAGGAACAGTAATTCTAACGCAGCATATACCAGTGAAAAGTAATAAAAAAGCTGATTTAACAGTGGTAGAAATACTCAGAATTATTAAGCATTAACGGTTTTATTAATATGTTAAGCTGGTCACAAAAAATTCAACCACATCATCATCATGTGCATACGATTATATTTATGCTCGATCAACCAATCAGCGCCCGCGAAAGTAAACGAAGACAATCTCATTTTGAATTTGGAACTGCTGACCGCTAGCAGCGAATGTACAATTATGTTTCCAGCAATGTTAAATAAAATTTCAATTTCAATTCAAATTTCAATGTTATATAGTAACGGTAATCGCAACTATGCTTTTTATGGGGTATAAAAGATGTGTAGGCCTTAAAAACATAGTTTGTTTGTTAAAAACAGCTTTGTGGTTATTCTACTAGAACCAAAAATGCTGCTGGGCTTATAAGGCATCGATAAACACATTTAATTTTCGAAATACTAGCTACCGACAGCGAATATATGGTTTCGATTTTCTCTACCGTAAGTTCACATGATGAAGCCAAAGGTCCTCGCCTCTGTCACTTACTGGCTAGCGAGAGGTGCTTTGTTGCTTTGCAACGCAGTGCAACCATGCCATTTGTTAAGAAATTAAATATTGATAATACCTGCATTTCTGCGGTTACTTTAATTACGAGAATTTAGAAACATTCATGTGTTTCGAAAAGTAAAGAAATTTAATTTAGGCAGTCTAATCCAGAAGTGTGTCATACTTTTATTCGAGTTGAGGGAAGTAGCTTCTATTTAATTTTATTTTGTGTGAATCTAAGCCGAAAAAGTTTTATTTCTCTCTCTCTATTACATACACCTTCATCTAAGTACGGAATCTATGCTATATGTGACTGTAGGATTGATACCGTTATTACGCTATGGTAAATGTATTTTCAAATGTCGGTGATATGGGACAGTAATATAAAGTTTACTTACCCATTTTCACAAGTACGAAAATTCTGGTTGAAATATGTTAGCACCCTGGGTTTATTTACCCTCAATTTTGTTACTTTCTCTTTCCATAGTAAAATCTCTCCCCTCTCGAATAGGTACGATTAATTCGATGCCGGTTTGTAGTATTACTAGTATCAGTATTATTTATTGCAGTAAAGCTAATATTACCCTATCACAGTAAAGCACCCGTTTCCCAGCCTCGTTATGACATGCGTACGGAATAGAAAGCGAGTTGGAATTGTGGCGCCATTTTCACACGGAGAAAGCCCAGGTCAAGTGGGAAGTATTGGAGATAGTCCGGCCAATTTGCTACAGGCTGAATCGTGCGCGTGTGAACCGAACCTATGTGTTATGAAACTTGTGCCATATGCATCATCTGTTGTAATCTAACTAGGCTTATAGAGGCACTTTACGACAGGGCAGTGAAGAGAAAACCCAAATCGTACGTAAATGCGGTATTCCTGTTACACAGAACACCACCTTAAGAAATGCCCATAAGGCTGAATATGTTCACGCTAGGCTGCGAAACATATTTTATTGAGAAAAGCGCAAGGCGTGTGTTACGTGTCGTTTACTGTGTTTCAGAATCTGAAGCATTAGCGTGAAGTATCGTCCGTACGGCACCAAATCTCACCATGTAGGTTGTAATGCTTTTAATGCTATACTTTGCTTACCATCGCTCAATTGTACCTAGGTACATAATGTTATGCAAATAAATCATTTCATTCATTCAACTAAAGGTAGCACGAAAAATCGAAGATTGTTGTGGAGTGAGGTGGATCTAGCGGTATACAACAGGCTGCCAGGGTCCATCAGGGTAGACATGTGCGCCGATCAAAAAATTGTCGGCGGCGGCGTTTGGCAAAAAATCGGCGGCGGCGGCGTATTTTCGGCGTGAAATCGGCGTGATTGAAACATGATTTCACACAGCACAAAACCGTAATTCAAGGACGCAGTTATTTAAAATATCGCCGTACATCACCTTAAACTCACTAAAACTTATAAACATATATTAATATTATACAATAAACTAAAACTTATAAACATATATTTTTACAAAGAAATCGAAATAAAATAGTTAAAATTTGCGTTTTTTGCCTTTTTGGCACTAGCGATCATAACGTTACGATGCCAAAGCCATCCACTGAGGGAAGGTGACCCATCTTGGTTCTACATGGTACATCTTCTGTCTATTCGAGAGGTTTTAGGCCTTATCAGACATTATTTATTCGAGCAATATGGTATGGCATTACCATTTGGTTATTCGGAGCTACATCAATTAAATAGTGCTTCTACGGATTTCCTCATTTCTATGGAGATACTTAGGTTCACACAGGTCATCACTGCCTGTATGAGAGAAGTTCACTGGCCAAACGCCTATAGTTACAGGATCTAAAGCGTCGCGAGGATGAACTTAAGTTTTTCCAACGTTACCAAAGCGTGTTAGACTACGCAATAGACCAAAATTAGATTAAGTACCACAAAAAGGCTTGTTTTTTCGATCTCTGGGACTTTACTGTCATCTTTCGGAAGCTTTCATGTAATTCCATATTCTCCATAAGAGCGCGTGACCAAGGTACCTCAAGGCCGAATCTCTAATACGGTTCTGTACTGGAAAAACATATAGGTAGCAGCAGAGATAAGCAAACCACAGCTCTCAGTAGCTCTAGCAAAAGTATAGTAAACCTGGTTAATAAACCAGCGAACACAATGATTAAAAAGGGCAGAGCTCAAACTGGCTGGACTTAGTGTCCAACCAAGTCAAGCCAAGTCAAGTTTGTGGCCAAGCCTTGGCTTCAAATAATTTGCCATTCACTTTGATAGTCACTTTGGTTCCTCTGTTGCCCAATATCTTCCTGGACTCAAATATTGCGAAAGGCTTCGAAATGGGCCGAACTAAGGCTACTGCTGTTATAACTCAAGTATTTGATCCAGAATGTTTGGCAAAACTGATAGATTTATTAAAAACTATTTGTGCTATTTTGGCTACGGAACCCTAAAAAAGAAAAAAACTACTTTTCTATGATATTAGATGAAACCACAGATACATCTTTATCAAAAAACAATGTGCATTCATTGTCATATACTGTGTTGAAGATTTCAATATCAAAACTTTGTTTCTTGATATGGTGGAGCCAGAGTCAATAATCAGGGGTAAAATGCTCATGAAACCTACACAGCCATCAGTATTCTCTAATTTAAAAGATTATGAGTTTACAGAGAAAGTACAGGAACCAAAGTATGAGATAAATCCTACTCCAAGAATCTGTAAGACGTCTTTTCTTAGAAACTGATTACCACAACTTCGGAGGATGTCTTGAAGCTTTTGAACTAGAACTACCTTCGATTAGCTGATGACATCGTCGTGATGGTATAGTCCCTTCAGGGTGCGAAAAATATGCTCAACGACCGCTGTGTTTATAAGACGAAAGTTATGTCGAACTCCCTGATACCCAACTTCAAGGTTAACTGCCCCAAGAGCGCTTGGGGCAGTTAACCTTGAAGTTGTCTAGGATGAGAACTACGAATACACATATGTAGCTGAAACATACACTCTAGTTCTTCTCTCTCACCATGTCTCAAGAATAGTTTTTGACTAGTGACGAGATATCCAGTACACGTATAGTCTTTCACCTTCATAAACAGGGTCGAGTCGCTCAACGTTCCATAGAGAGAGCTTGGAGTTTACGTTACCAAATTAGTAAATCCATTTCGTTCCGTTTCCAAAGAACCTACTTAGGTGACACAACTCTAGCAAGATGAGTTGGTAATGGGCTGGGCATATAGCTCGAGCAACAATTACCGATGGGATGGAAAGGTTCCCAAATGGAGACCACGAATCTGAAGGAAGATGGAGCGTGGGTTGGCCTCCACAAAATGATCTGAAGACATGTTTAAGTTCGTCGGCATTCGATTAAGAGAAAACGTGTGCGTTGCGACTGTTCGTTCGGAATTGTTTAGGGCAGACCTATGTTTATCAATGAATGTGTCCGGATTGAGATGAAAATGATGATCTAGACCATTTTAACTAGCCTCTGCCGTCTTTTGAAATCCTACGAGAGGATAATAAGAAAAAACGTTATCCAAAAATGGGATGAACCTTGATTTCAACAGAGTATATGCTATGAACTGCTCTGAACAAAGTGTTAAATAAGGTTAGATTTGATATTTGGTACGAAAATCTGCTTTTGCAATAAATTTTTATCCACGCCGATTTCACGCCGATCAGAAATCGGCGGCGGCGGCGTGGCCAAAAAAGCCGGCGGCGGCGGCGCGCCGGCGCGGCGCACACCTCTACATCAGGGCCCCTTTTTTCTCTCTTCTCAGCATATATGTGTCCACTACTGGACATGCATGCATGCACTTGCATGGATTTCCAATTTGTTTGTGCCCCTTTCTTATAATAATTAAAAAAAAATTGACTTCTCGAGCATACATTTTAATAATTTTTAAATGTTTATCTATACTTTTGTCTTATTTTTAATATTTTTATATGAAATTCAATGTTTTGTCCCCATACGTCGACATATGATATGTCGCGGTTAGTTTAGTAGGAGCAAATAAGTTTGTCTTACAATTTTTGCGAATTTCTAAAAAACGCTGCTAGTTAGGAAAACCGTTTTATTTTTCCTGTAATATTTAGGATGATATTAATAATCGGTAATTATTACAGATTTTTCTGTTCAGTAACTTCGGAGATAATAGGGGGGGACAAGTATTTTTTTAACGTTTTTTATCATAAATCAAAAACTACACATCTAAAAAAAACAAAGACAGTTTTGGAATCTACACATTAAGCTCTTTGATTTCATATCCCAGTCGATATATAATAGCTCTACTTTTGATTTACGACATCCCATTTCGGTCCCCTTTAAAAAAAAGTTATAAGATTGTTGTCTGTCCAGTAGGCTTGGGTTAGCGGTTTTTAACACTATTCCAAATTTCAAGTCAATAGCATCAGTAGATTCTGAGATATCTTGCTGTGACAGACGGACAGACAGACAGACAGACATAATCGCACCATAAGGGTTCCTTTTTCACCATTTTGGTACGGAACCCTAAAAATGATGATATAACCGATCCTCTACTGCCTACCCTTTAACTAGATCGAGGCGTGAAAGTGATGTTCAGAACGGTTCCGCATATGCCGTAATGGGTTATCTGGGTATAATGAAATTGCTATGCGTTTGAGGCTTACACAACTTCTGAACTAAACGGTACACTTGTAGGTTCTAACAGGTTCTATAGGTTTTATTTAGATTCTCAATAGGTGTTAAATGAGCAGTTATTTCATCAGATAAGCACTAGGTAGTGGTGTAACGTAAAATACTAGAAGGCACTAAAACTTGCTGAATAAGTACATACAGATACCTAAGGAAGTGCAACGTAAAAATGAATGAAAAATTGGGATCTTATTGTAAAACACATTCACATACATTTTTTTATAATAACGAAGGAGCAAATAAAAAATTACAAAATTTCAAAACAAACAGCGCGAGATTAGATACAATTTCCAAATTACAATAACTGTTAAATTCAACCTCTATGCCCGTATGTGATGAGTATTTTATAAAACGATATAATTATATCCTTTTTAGGTAATAATTAAAGCATTCTAACGTCCTTCATGCGATTCTGTGCACGCTGCACCGATACGATCGGAGGCATTTGTGACATTTGTTAGTCCTTTACCTCAAAAGCATCAATTACTTGTAGCGATTCACCTAATCGCATTTCACCTCGAACTAACAAAATTTCAATAGAATCTTGTACTTGACGCATTTTTTCGCATAGCTGTTTACAGTAGTATAATTAATTTGTAGCATTACATTTTTTGTGTAGTATTTTATTCTAGACGCATTTCGCCGCGATCGATGTTTGTTTGGTACTCAAATTAATTTGACGCTATAATTGATGTTCGCAAAAAATATCTGTAACATTTTTTTTTAAACGTGTTGTGTACCTGTTGATTCATACCTTAAGTGCTCTCAAACCTGTATCAAACTCATTGAAATATTATCTTTGTGGCTAATCAATAATAGACAATACTCTGTCATTGCGACATGAATTGCAGTGACATTGTGAAGTTAGATATAAAATCTTGCAATATTTGTGAGATAAAATGGAGAATGGACCTGAATCCGCTTCTGGTAGGCGGGGTAATTTCGAATTCATCGTTAGTTCACATGGGGGGAAAATTTTGACAAGGGCAGGGTACAGACACCGCATCAATAGGACAAATGGCTCCGGGACATCAGTTTATACGTGTTCAACGAAATTTTGTAACGGTACTGTCGTCATCAACCCCACTGAAACGGAAATAGTGCGAGAATCTCTGCATACTTGTACGCCGGACTTCGAAAGTATCGAGGTAGAAAAAGCCATGGCAAAATTAAAAAGAAAAGTAATTACCGATTACAGACCGGTGCCACATTTATTTCAAAAAGCAATGTCAAAATTTCGTACCCCAGAATATGCTGACAAGGTACCATCATTCTTAAGTAAGCGTGATGGACTTTATAGAACTAAAAAAAGAAAATCCGGTAACTGTTTATTTCTAAATGTATCCGATGTGATCATACCGGGGCACTTAGCTGACGATTTTTTATGTGTTCAGACTGATGAATGCCTGATATTCATTAGCCCTTCGTGCAAAAATTATATAAAAAACGTGGAGATGTTTTTTGCGGACGGGACGTTCAAGGTAGTACCACACCCATACACACAGCTGTACACATTGCACGGGGACATCGGTACAGATAACAATATAACAAAAGTTATTCCTTTTGTATATGCCCTGTTAACAAATAAGCAGCAAGCGACATATGAAATATTGTTTAATAAGATAAAAGAGATCGTGCCTGATATTAACCCGAAAGTTATAAAAACTGACTTTGAAAAAGCAGCAATTAATGCACTGCGAATAATATTTCCACACGTCGAGATGACAGGCTGCTATTTTCATTTTGTTAAGGCTGTTTGGAAACGTGCCGGAAAATTAGGCATATCGCTTAGCAGGGAAGGCAGCCATTATGTAAAGAAATGCCTAGCTGTAGCTCACCTTCCTCATTCCAAGATGAACGAAGCCTGGTATAGCGTTTTTGAACAAGCACCGGCGTTACCAAACATGGACTTGTTTAACAATTACATGGGCGACCAATGGTTTTGTACCACAAATATCAGCATGGTATCGTGTTTTCAACAACGGCACAGGACAAATAATGTGCTAGAAGGGTGGCACAGCAAAATTAATAAATTATTTAAACCGAACGCGAATGTACTATACTTGATATCAGTATTGAAAGACGAATCCATAACCGTCGACTTCAACTTGTTGCGAAATGAATTAAATTTGCCAATATTTCGTAAACGATTGAGAAAATTCAACATTATGGATGATAAAATACAACATATAGTAAATTCTTATTTACAGAATGTACTGACTCTTGAACAATGCATAAGTAAACTTGCCATGTTGAAATACTAAATTAAGCATATATCTCAACTCCTTAATATATTTTATGCCACACCTGGCCAAAAAGTGCCTATGAAGTAATTTTATGTCAATACTTGGCCAGAAAGAAATAGCCGCTATCAGGCCAAGTATTGACATAAAATGACGTACGATACACGGGAGGTAATAGAAAAAGTCCTCGATCGCGTAATAACATCCCTCGCTTGCAGCTCGGGCCGTTAAATACTGCGATTTCGGCCTTTTGATTACCACCCTAGTATCGTAAACTACTATTTTTGTTCTAAGTAAGTTGAAATTGGTTTCTAATTTTGTTTTTAGTGATAGAGAAATAAAGCAGAGTTGTGCCTTAGATTACTTATTTTATTTTGCTCCCTTTAACACCATATTTTCATACAACAACATTGACTTCGGGTGATGGCACCAAATATGGATATGTTTAGCAAAGCAGTAATACCCAATAATGGACAGCAAAGATTTAAAATGCCTTATAGCCATGGATTTTACCAGTTATGATCATTAGACATCTCGTCATAGTGTTGTTAGTTTAAAAATATGGTGTCCGTTTCTTCGAATTTGAGTTTTACGTAAAAAAGAATCATAATTGGGCCCTTATCCATGAATGGTGCTAGACTAGAGCTGTGTTGTGCTGTATATGTATATTTACAGTATAGTTTATGTTTTCAGGGGTTCATGTTTGGGGGGACAAGCTAATAAATAAATAGTTCCTGCTGTAAATTATATATAGACCTTGTGGTGGTTCATTTAAGGCTTAGGATAACGCATTCGAAAGTTCTGAGGAAAAATGAAAAAAACGTACGGGTCAACTTGAGTAACTTCTTTTTTTTTTAAGTCTGTTAATAACCTCTTTTACTCCTTCCTCCCACCTACTAACGAATCTACTTTCCAAATTTCAGCCTTCTACGACCCGAGTTTTATAAGTATAGATTATATTTTATAAAATGAGGAATGAAATCGTATTTTAATTATGTATTTAATGCATATCAAAATATTTTACTCTAATGCTGATGAAACTGTTATCTGGACATATTGCAGCACGTTTGTGAAAATAGAAACAATATCTTCCGTATCTTCTTTGTCAAAATGATCTTCGGTAGTAATTGCTTCGGTATAGCAATTACAGCACCCCAGTCTTCTGTATCCATGTGATTGGTGCACAGTCTAGTATTTGGAGGTAAATATAATTTATATTTACTTAGCAACATCGCCTTGTGGAAAATTGAAGGCTTGTGTAGAATTGGAGTGAAGCATCCGTTAAACAGGCATCCATTATTTTCATTTGCAACAGCTCGTCTTAACGTATCTGCGTTTCCCATTTCCATATTAAGATCACCAGGTATTTATATGAGCAATACGATATTATGATAAAATTATGATCGTCTTGACGGCTGTCACACTAATTGACAACCAACGCCATTGAATTTAAATAATGATATAAATACATCTGGCCAGGTACTTATTGAAAGCAAAAAGTACTACTGTATACTATTTACTAATTTACTGGAAAAGTTTACCGAGGTGAACCACCACCAATAAGTTTTTACCTTAGTCCTTCTAGGTGGACCACGGGTAGAAAAAACTTCCCGTGGTCCACCCAGGTGAACAGATTAGGTGGACCACGGGCAAGGAGGGCTGGTTGCGAAACACGGTTGCGGTGGAGGTCGAAGGGAAAACGAAAGTATTCTGACAGTGGAACCACGGATAACTTTACTTACCCGTGGTACAACAAGTTGGACATAGCTGTTGGACCACGATGTTTGGGTATCAGGTGCTCTCTCACGCATTTATTACTTTATTGATTAAAATGTATACATCACTTAGAGAATAAAAGAAACAAGCTTTAATCAGAATACTTATTTATTACCTCAACGACTTCACTCCAAAATCCGTCCATACTCTCTTCGGAAATATGATTAATTAAGTGACGAAACAACACAGTTTTTTTATTACGGATACAAGTACACGTTGATAACATTTTATTAACTACTTTTAATGTTTTGGGAGGCATGTGAGTTTCATCTGTAACAAAAATATAAATTAATGATCAGAATGTTACGTTGTTATACCTCATTACTCATACTCATTTACTTATAAAATATTTTGCAATTTTACATGTCAGATTATCATAATAAAATTTATGTCATTATGCCGCACTCTTGTTTATATCCTTACCGCTTACACAGAGCACAGGAGGCTCGTTAGATTTGCCAGTATTTCTTGCGTCCCACAGTTTCTTCTGGATAAGCCGTTTGCATTCAGATTCCAAATATGCTTCTGATACTGGACGGTCACATTGGTTTCCCTTAAGTATAACAATAAAAGATGTAGTATCCCGAGATTATAACACGTTTGTTGTTATATCATACAAGTAATAAAGTGACCTTACCGTATTCATTTCTGATAATTACTCGGAATTTAACCGCTTAGAAAATTACGCTGGTAAACCACATCAACATCAAACACAACCTTGTCACTCAAATGGCATGTCACGCATGGTCATGTCATCATATTTTATTTTCTCAAGGATTGTGCTATAAGGAGTATTTATTGTGTAAAATGTCCAGAACGATATGCTGTAAAAAAATAAGCGAAAAAGGTACATTGCGACTAAAAATATTCTCTAATACTCAAATAAACGATTAGGATACAAAGCGAAAATTTAATACACGTTCAAGGTGAAATGCGACTAAAACTAATAGCGACTCAAAAAAGTCACGATTGAGAAACAACGCGATAGTTAAATGCACGATCGAGGTGAAATGCGATTCAAACTTATAGCGCCTAAAAAAGTAAACGATTGGGACACAACGCGAGAAATAAATATACGTTCGGGGTGAAATGCGATTAGGTGAATCGCTACAAGGAATTGATGCTTTTGAGGTAAAGGACTAACAAATGATTTGTGAATGGTGGACACAGTAGGTAAAAACGGTTCTTAATTAACTTAATTGGCATTTATAGACTGTTTCTGCAAAAAAGTTTGCTAAGTGATTTTCATATCATAATTATATATAACTGTTGCTTACAACTTAATGTGACATATGTGTTTTACAAAAACTCCCAGTCCACCAGGCATACTGCAGACAAGTAGCGATATAAGGCCTTTGTCAATGAAAATCGTGAAAATTATATTTCAAACCTCTATAGGACCGAGATTCGCCGCGCGAGTCAATAGTGAGTAAGAACCGCAGCGCGAGTTGCGATTTAGTGCCACGCTCTCTGGCTCGCAACTCGCCCTGCAAGTCTAGACTCTTGTCCAGAAACTCATAACTCGCGACTCGCCCGGTCATTTAGTCCGGATGAGGCTCAACCATCGAGTCATAACCTTCGCTCATTGTTTAGTTAGATGATATATCCCCGTGAGCGAACTTGCGATAAGACTCAGAGCGTATCACATCACAAGGCAAAACGAATTATATTTAACGTAGCTTTACCCTAAATCACCTTTACATTTCCAGACAATATGGGTAATATACAGCTAACCTTTAAGTATCTCATTAAAAACCAAATCGAACAGGTGGGTAAGCATTGCAGATTACATAACGGTCGATTGAATGACGGAACATTACTGGAAGCCCTAATTGACCATAAATCTGTACACGCCTTTGAGAATATTTTAGTATAATTTCCGAGCGGCACTATTGATTGATTTTGCTCGAATAATTCTTGCCTCACTTCGAACCTTCGTAAGGATTTGTACCGACCACACAGTCTTAATAGCTCTGATGTTTGTTTAGAAGAGTCGTATCCAGAACACGATTGTTATTGGCTGCTGTTTGGTTCTTCTGGAAGAGGAAGCAGATGGCATGATGTCATTGACAAATAAGAAAACTATTAGGTATTATTTATATAGGGCGGGAGGGACTATACCGACATACTTTAGCCATGAATTCCTGGTGGTGTGACGAGTAAATAATGTTATATCAACATGGGTCGAATTTTGTCATTTTACATTAATAGTCTTATGGAACAAAATAAATCAGTAAATTCAGCCCCTCGTTATAAACATGTCCTTACTGGAGGAAAAGTTATCAAAAAGAAAAGAAAAAGCTAAAACGGAAACGAAAGGTCAATTTTTTGGCCTCGTAGTCGCTTGCCATCAAATACTGCGAAGGTTAATTGCTGTTTAGTTAAAGGATTTAAAAAAAATTAGTAAAACTATCTTAGTCACATTTATTAGGGCTTCTTACACACTCGGGAGTTTTCATTTAAAAAATATTGAATATCTCTGAAAGTAAGCGTTTTTCGACTATACATCACATAACTTTTTTTTACTCCTAATAGTTGTTAGAATCTATAGTTAAAGTTTTTCGGGTTAATCGTACCCACGGTGTAGATACTACGTAACTGGTGATCCCCGTCTATACTTGACATAGTTATCAATAACTTCGGGACGTCAGCAGCTCTTCAAAACTGCTCTTAAATTAAGATGCGTGCATTCAAGGAGTTGAAAATCTGTCGTAATAGTTTTCCATTTTGAATACGCCTACAGTCGGCGCAGACCCGCCTAATTGGCAAGCTAAATGCTAGCAGGTTCATTACGACACAGCGTAATTAGGTGAAAATTAATGTTGGATTTAACGTTATTTATTGAACATTAAAGGTTTAAAGGAAGCGGCTTTGATGAATTTAATTGAAGGAAGTAGATATATCAACATAATGCTAGACTATTATATAGTTATGCTCTGCTGCATTTGGAATCGCATGGCACCACCTGTTGTATACGTAAATGCGACAGATGTTTTTTATCTGTGGTGTTGTCAATGTGGATTAATGTAGTAGTTTTGGTAAACACTTTCGTAGCCAGATATTTCGTAGCGCTACGTGGTAGCCGATTATAGGGAAACCCGTATGTAGGAAAAAATTGCTACGAGTCTAGCACCCGCGGTGTTGAAAGTGTAAAACTGTTAGATTCATAGTTATATCGGGGGTTGGTTTGTCTTTAGTCATATCGGGAGAGATAGGTAAAAGTATAAGGTAGTATAGTAGTAGCTAAGTACGTTAAGCTATAATAGGGAATATGCATGACATTTTTCATTTACTTTAGTGAAAGCTCATTCATATAAGAAACAGTGTAACGAAAATATTTTTCAAAGAACTATAAAAATAACCAAGATATAAGACAACAAAGATTTATCTCTATCTCTTTCCAGCAAAGCAGAATATAGTATGGAGATTGTATGGCGGCCGTGTACTATAACGTCATAGTCCATATCGGATCTCTCTGTCTAATCGTTGCCTGATTAGTGCTTTAAAATGTTTATATCTTCCGTATTTCTCGGTCGATTTTAGTCATCTTTTGTACAATATTTTCATACTTTGTTAAGAAATTATTCCCTAGATTAGTCATGCATAGATCATCATGAAGGCTTTGTTTGCTTAGTTCCTTTTGTTGCTGACTATACTTATTTATGTAAAAAAAACACAGTTAAGGTTGGAGTTTCCGACTCTCACGTTAAGCAACCGTATTTCATACTTTCATTAATATAAATATGCAAATTGTAAAAGCAATCCTGAGCTTAGATTAAACAATAAAGCCATATAATAACACAATGGCTACAGGTAATCTCCACTTTATCGGCATATCTATATTTTTTCCCATATATAAAAAACAGATAAAATCCATTTGTTATCTGGATCTGTCAAATTGTAGGTTTGCTGTTGACGGTTTGATGAGCTAGTGGGGAATTGTAGGTTAGCATGTAGGTCAGCGTGTTCCAGTTTTAATAGCCTGTTTTATTGCATATCGGGTATCAATGACTCAGTAAGATAATGCTTGATTAGAAGTGGTTAAAAATCAACTTAATAACCATGCCTATATTTGATAATTTACTAAACAACGGTTTCTTTGCAAAATATGTCACTGTAAGCAGAAATGTAATTTTTGTATCTGAGATTATTAATGCCTATAATCTTTTTTGCTGTAGCAGACGGGCGTATGGTTTTCCAATTTGCCAACAATTAAATACTAATATAACTTCCTAACATATCTGCCAATTAACTGACGTTAACATAAACTTAGCTGAACTAATCTTAGAAAATAGATACAGGCCATAGCTTAGCTGAATACTAGTAAATATCCAGTTATCTCGCTTGTTGTCGCTTTTCAATTAAGTTTAGATTAAACCAGAATTGCGGTTCCATACAAAATGTGTGACATTTTAAATGGAATCCGCCTTCAGTTTGTATTACATTACATTCTCGGCCGTAAGGCAGGGTTAGGCGAAGTCAATTCAAAATAGGAATTGTTTCGCATGTTTTTATTTTTATGTTCTTAATGATCATGATAACATCAGTAGCAAAGTATATAGACAGACAAGTAGTCACTCTTTGGAAATTTAGGAGCGCGCGATACCTTTTCAAGGTCGAGGCGCATACGGTGCGATTCGTACTGGAGCATTTTACGCATTCGTACAACTTTGCTTGTAGTGCGTTCGTGCACGCACACATACAAACCGCGATGTACCTTTTGAAGGAAGAAAAAATACTGCTATTATACTGTGCCTGATAATAAGCGACGACGAGACCGAAAATATAGCTCGCCGGTTCAGTGTCAGCCTATTTATTCACTCTTGTCTTAAAGAGTCCTAAGTGACTCCATCAATCACAGTTTAATTGATTGAGGCGGATCTCAATTTTCCCAAAGTTGTGTGGACCACGTGTGGACTGTAACTCATGTAACAATAAAACCTAATTTGGGTGAGTAAGCTATGGATGACACCCAGGCTGGCCGGGTCGGACGACATGTCATCAAATTTTTTATGTTTTGGGGATGCTAGTTTAGATATGTTTGCTTCCTTGTTATGAATCAGTTTCGTTTGCTGATTAGCAAGTGTGTGAACGCAAATTTGGTTGTAGAAAGTTTAGGATTATTAAAAAATATTTAACTAGTACATATCCGCAGAAGCAAACAGGTATAAAATCAAATATTCCCAGTTCCGTACAACGTCCTACTGTCCTGATTCAGACTACATCTCATCAGTCCTTACTTCATCTAATTATACATTGCCGGAGGCATCTTTGAGAAAGCCCGTTTATCCAAAGATTTGCAATTTAATGCTCTAACTCTGCATAATACGATCGATATTGCTTTAAATAAGTATGAATTACACTCTAGGTCTTATATAGGAATGCTAAGTGAATGTTCGATATTAAGTGGCAAGGTAAGGCTCATTTAAATTATATGTCGTTCAAAACCAAGCAAGGCAAATGCCTTCGCTAAAAATATTTTAATACCTTTACAGTGATATTTATATCGCACTTGATGTCGAAATGTAACAAGGATTTGCATTAGGCATTCTGGATAGGCTACTTGATGACAGTTCAAATCAGCTTCTTTTTATGAAGTGTCAAAACGCTCCGAAAGTATGCAGTTTAGTATGAAATACTATCTTGTGACGTGCTTGTGACGTCATGCTCAACATGGTGCCTTATTTTTAGTTTTCGTCATTGTAAAATCGTTGATGGCACGAAAATAAGTTTGAATGATTTTATCCGGGCTGTTTTGGAAGCGTAATTTGCTGGTTAGAGTTAATGAATTTATTTTGATTGTTATCAAATACCCTATTAGGGACCAGGCCCTTGAGAGCTCGAGGAAGTAGCAAAGGAGATCGAAATGGCGACTACTCAATCGAAGAGAGTAAGGCTTTTAAATTTATGACGGCGTTGATAGGCAAGACTCCAATGCAATCCGTTGAATGTAACACTGGTAGTAAGTACCTACTAAATTATTATCTTCGATAATTACTCTAGCACTACCCTGTAGTTACTAATGGGTAAGTCTTGTAGTAAGATTTACTTTCTAAAGTAGATACCTTTAGTTACAAGATGAGTTCCTGGATCATTACCGACGCCGTTTCTTTTTACTTTAAAATGCCACTAGGAAAGTTTTATCTCGCAAACAATGACAAATACTGACTACTCAGGTAGACGTTACGAACAGAACTGTTCTGTTCGTAACGTAAAATAACTGGCCAAGAGCATGTCGGACCATGCTCAGTGTAGGGTTCCATAGCCGTAACTATAAGGTAAAAAATACGATGTAAAAAAGTACAACAACAAAAGAGCGTATCTTCATAGCAATTACGTCCTTTTGTTGAGAAGCGCAGTTTATCGGCAATAACTCAAAAACGGTTAATCCGATCTTCTTGAAAATAATTTTCGTTGAAAGTATTAATTAAGCGTTATCTTTGTAATTTTTTTTATATTTTTCGGATACACGGTTTAGAAGATAGAGGGGGGGGGGACACAATTTTCACCACTTTCGGAGCGATTATTTCGAAAGGTATTCACTTAATCAAAAACATTACTTAAGAACCTTAAAATGTTTTCAAAAGAGCTGTCGAACTATGTACCACACGTTGACATTTTGTAAAAAAAGATTTTTTTTTGCTTCTGTTACATGTATGGAGTGCCGCCCCTAGATTTTTTTATTTTTATTATTTAACTACCAAACTTAGTTGCGGCATCTACAAGACATCTATATTCCAAATTTCATCAGTATAGGTCTTGTAGTTTTTGAGTAAAATGCCTGTGACATACGGACGGACGGACGGATGGACGGACGGACGGACGGACGGACTGACGGACGGACATGACGAAACTATAAGGGTTCCTTTTTAGCCATTTTGGCTACGGAACCCTAAAAAAGATGTCAGTGAAGTTTAGTGTTACATTAAACTTCACTGACATCTTTGTACATTTCCGAATGAGGTGTTTATAAATCGTTATCGGACAATTACGATTTACCAATTTCAGATCGTAAAAGCAAATACCCAGTAATAACAGTACCTGCTTATATACATCCCACACGCTGGTTAAGTGGGTATAAGTCTCCTTTTATTAATAACAGTGAATGGACCATAGTCTCTGCGCTTAGTTCGGGGTGGGGATTTTACGTATCTTTGAATTACTTAAATGTGTGGGTGCGCGAAAAGATTACGTGTAAAACACGGAATAACAATTCATTCCTTACAATCGTGGGTTCCAGAGAGGTCATTGATATGAGCCCTAGGGAAACAAGTAACATTAAATTGCAATAATAATATCATAATAACAATTTAGATGCCGCATGCTGTGACTAAACTTTAGCGTTAATATCACAGATCGATGACACGGTAATAAACAGCCACTCGTATAGTTTAATCTATCCATTAACTCACCGTCTTTGATTAAGTGCTTTCATCATTCAATCATTAATTCAACTTTCGCTGCTATCTCCGGTATAAATCCAGTGCAAAGCAAAACTTACGGTGACAACATTTAACCGGTGTTTATCGATAAGGTCCCAATAAATCAGTCTCCTACCTATTTGATTAATGTCGTAGATCATTACACCTTTAATAGTAGACATAGTCTTGCAAAAAGTGGACCAGTTGATCGATCAGAGCTGGGACTTAGATTCGATATATATTACTCTATATAATAACAATTGACAACAACCTTACTTCAGCAGTATAAGAACTATTTTCGAACAAAAATACTATCGCTAATGAAATTAAGTAAATGCGATACTATAAATGCAGTGTGACATACTTGATAAGGACAATTTACATTTCACTGGAGATACGGACGCAATAAAAATATTATGAAGTTTATTTATTACTGCCGTTAAGACCTATGAAGTAAAATGTTGATGAAATTGTAGTTCCATACTAGTAGTGAAACACGCTTATGGAATCATAGATATGACGATATGAAAGAAAGTGTGTCACGGTGCAGGAAATCTATCAATTTTCTGTCAATTCCTGTCAGAACACATGATTTCTAACCGCGGCAGGGTGCATTGTAAATCAAACATGAAGTTTATGAAGTCTGTTTTGCTAGTGCTATGCCTGGTAAAAAATACTAGACTAGCACAACGGTAAATATTAATTTATCCCCTTATACCCTTGGGAGGTAGGTTGCATATCGAATCCAAAATAATACTTACATTTCCATTTCAGATTTGTTTGCAAAAATATTTATTTCCACATAAAAATAACACCAACGTAACAAATGAGCTTATAACACGGTTTCTATACAACATAGTCGCCTCGATTTTCACTCCATAATCGTACAAATTACTGCAAATACAATGCTAAATAATGTAAATTGAAACACGTCTATTTACTCTTTAAGTACCTAGTGTCTATATAAAACGCATTGGTATTTAGATTTTTACATGGCATAGCAAGATCAAGCCTAGATTTAAAAAGGACAGATGAAAATATTTATGGAAAGGTATTGCAAATTGAAATAAAGGTTATTAGATTTGAATCAGTTTACGATGACCAAGTAATGTAGACTAGGGATGTAACGAATATCGGTTTTTGAACATTCGCGAATGCGAATACGAATATTGTTTATACAATTTTATAATAGTGGAATTAAACAAAATTATTAATTATGAAAATTCAATACTTAGTTTTCAATTACGACTAACTTAAATTTAATTGTTTTGCAATAAAGTAAGTAATGAATTATCTAACAGAGTTTTTAATTACTAATTTTTTTCTTTGCCTTTGATTTTAGGATCTAAAATGTACCAAAAATACGAATACGAATATTGAAAATTGTGCGAATATTTGCGAGTACGAATATTCGTTACATCACTAATGCTCGACATTGCCCCAGTAGTCGCCATCTTGAACTTTAAGTCATTAGCAGTAGAAGTAGCAGCAGGGTGTCGACTATTGGGTATTAGCGTGTAACATAAGTAACAATAACAACTTTTTCATCACACTTGCTCGAAAATGTCGCTGAAATATTTATTTAAAGAGAACTGTTATTGCAAATACATGTTAATACCTACATATTTCGGTAGGTCGGTTAAATAGTGTATTCCAGTATTAGGAGGTCAAAGACCGTCAAAGTTAAACGTTCATGGGTTCTCCTCCACCGACAAGAGCCAAGCTCCTTAACACATGATGATGATGGTGTGGAAATACTAAAATGTTTTAATAGCCGTTAATACAAACGTCTCGACAAGAGGAAATCTCATACCGACCATAAATTAGCCACTACTGTCATAGTCCTTTCACCATTAACACTTGCAAACGTCCTCAAGCTATTGACTCCTTACATTTCCAAACTCGTATTTCGCTCGCTCAGTACATTGCAAACACGACCGTACCTTAATAGAGATAAGGTTTATATAATATTACAACACAAAATATGATACGAGGTTAAGAAAATAGCAGGCACTGTGTGGCAATGCTCTAGCGCAACAAGATCAATTTCCTGGATCAGATAGCTTCTCTATAATTATTGCAATTATTTGCGTTTACTTGCACTTGCGTTGTGTTGGGAAAGTCTGATTAACGATTGAAATTATCCGAATATTTTGTTCCAACTAACCAGTACATAAATCAGTAACAATGATTTAGTTAGTTGCTCTTTCAGCACATAATAAGTGAGGTTTCGTAAAGATAACGACAGTAATCATTATGCCTCAATTATTGCATGTATCCGACAATAAGGAAAATCACTACAACATTAAACTACTTTATTTAGGTATTATTTTGTAATAAATAAGATCTCGTCTCATGAAACACCAAGCCATAGAGATTTTAATTTCGTAATATAATCGATTTTGATGTTGAGTAGCCATTTAGGAAAGCGTACTTAAATAGAATCTTTCCTTCTTATGTGAATAGACAGTTACTGACCCAGAGAGCGACATCGTTGAGTTCGTACATCTTCTAGTAACCTCAGGTGATACTGGGGTCAATCTCTGGTCAAGTCAGTGTATTAAAAGTAGAGAGAAAATCACAATATCTTTATTTTAAATGAAATTAAGGAACTCATCGACTTTTAGTGAAACGTAGTAAATTTGTCCATTAATATTAGTTAACCAAGTAATTCGTTTAACAGCACTGGCTCGCAGAAACAGCCGCAAGCTACACTTTCTACAGTAACGACGTGACAACTTGGCCTATCCATTTAGTTGCGTGTTTTTAGAATTGCAGAAATGCTTGTGCCTAGTGAATTTTATGCTAAGTTTTTGTCAAGACTGTCCCATAAATCAGTTTTGCGGAATACTTACTGTCATTTGATTAGAACTGGCATCGAGCGGTTTGGTTCAGCTCATGTTAAATATGAGATTTGTTGAATAATATACTCGTGAAAATGTACCAACGTAAATGATGTTTCGGTTCAGCTTGTGAAATCAGTTGATACGGTTCAGATTTCAGTTGTCAAATTCCTCCTAGAAATAAAAAAATAAAAAAACACAAACTAAGACTAACTGGACAATTGAAAAGTTAAGAGAAATTTCTGTGCCTAATCAAAAAGTGTGAGACCGTTCGTCGTGGAAGTCTTTGGGGGAAACCTATGTTCAGTAGGTGAAATCTGTAGGTAAATTGATAAAAACACTGTCATGTCAAATTTAAATACAACGAAATAACTGTTGAAAGTGTTGCGGAACTTATCTACTACCGATGACTAAAATGTGAGACGTATATATACAGAGTGTCCCAAGACTATGCGACATGACGGGAAAGTACCTGAAATATTGTAGATAGGATATTTTGCTGAAAGGAGAGTTTATGTTGATTTTAAAAATAATTATAACTGCAAGTTCCAGTCTTGGGACACCCCATATTTCCATAACACGATTAAAAAATTGCAATCGACGCAAAAAAAACAACGATTGATGCAAAAAGCGAATCCGTCCCACAATTAGTCCGGTATTCTTCGCCAGGCACCTGACGCGCCTGACCCACATTCCCGCCAGATTTATAGTAGCGCTCTGTGCGCAGGGCTACCGTTCCGAGAAAATAACTTCTAGCATTCCTTTTCAATATGGCTTCCTAATGGGGACGATTAAATATTATAAATCAAAAGGGAAAACTAGGTTTCTAATTATTAACTACCGGATTTTCTATTTATGAATTTCGTAGTCAAAACTATCGTTCCTACTTCCCTCGCTCAACGAATTTGCATTAAGATACCTACTATGAGAAAAAGTATTTGCTGCACCATGCAAGTATGATTATTTTCTCTCAGTCATATGTTCATTAATTCTCTTTCCTGTTTTTTTTTTGCACTAAAGTTGTAGTCAGATTTGAGCTTTCTACTCACCAGACTTTGATCACCAAACAATCTGAAGCCAGGTAACATCATAATTACATTACGAGTATGTTTTTCTCTTTTATCATTTTACACCTCATCGATTTAAATAATTTATAACTTAAAACTAGTAATAATATGTATCACTTTAACGAATATATTAACGAACTTTATTTGTATAATGTGTTTAAGGATGTATATTAACATGTCATCGCTTTAACGAATAAAAGCTATATTTAATATTTAGTCATTAGAATGTCCAAGGTGTATGGAGTATGTACATTTATTCACACTTTATTGCAAATAATATAATACAAAATATAATTAAATAATGATAATGCATATATCTCTATAAAGCTCTCTTTCGGTTAATCTTTGACGTATTTAAATTTCCATATTTTCTTTTTTTATAAAATTAAATATTTTTAAATTTACATGTGATAACCCTGCGGTTTACATTCGTAGATATTGGTCCCAGTTCACGTGAGCCCAATGCGCCGAAGAGATATCACTTCCTATCCAGTGATTTATTTGCAAAATCGCTGTTATTGCCTACACGCAGTTACGGTTATTAATCGTGTCGTCCCCTCTATAACGGCTTCTGGGACTATTAAACATACTATTACGCAATGAAGTCTGAACTTATAGCCTTGTCTGACTTTCTCTCACCTCTTCTTTTATCTAAATATAATTAACAATCGTTTCCAGTGTAAGCGTGTTTATCTCATCTAAACATCACAAACGAAATTTTATGTGCACCTTTAATGTAAATAAGTTATTATACTATGTCCTATTCCAAACTCTTTAGTATGACTAACTTCGGAACTGTACGCTAAAATAAAGCAATTTAACGTTTGCGTAAAAAGCTCGTTAAAGGCAAGCTCGTTTTTAAAAACTCTATATCATTTCCAATTAACACAGACTAACATTTTAACGCTATTATCATTGAATTGGCACTACTTACCTAAATAGATTAGATCCTTATTGATTATCTGCGACACCTTGTGCAATTTTCCCTTTTAGCTGTAAGTGGTGCTGATATTGGACAGACCTCCGATATCTATGGAGCTTTATTAGTATTATCGGCCTTCCTTATATGCGCTGGACCACTAATAAAATTATTGTGAGCTAAAGCAACGCTTAGCGCTAATTCGATTTATTAAGCGGAATCTAGATCGATTAACGTCTAAAGTGTAAATTATACTGGCGTATGAGAGCGTTTGATAATTTGTCGTGTCTAACTAAGCTTATTTGTCGGCATTAATTTAATTATTATAACAAATTAATGATATTAATAGCAAACTACAGTGTATTGTACAAAAGAAATAGATATATGACGTTCCCAGTTTTTTTTATTCGGATAATAACCAGAATATTATTATGTCACGTAGAGTTAGTAGAATCAAGTCCACAGTAGGTACTGAAGTTAGTAAATCAATTATTTTAGAGGTTATTATCGCCACAAACATCAACAATGCATTTTAAACAATTTGATTTTACTGCAAGTTTACTTTAAATCCTCTGTCTGATTGACAAAGCCAGTAAAGGCCAACTACATATATTTATGAGTACCAAATCGAGCAAAAACAGTCTTTATGCGAATGCGTTAAGAACTTTGGTAAGAGTTGTACGTTGATGGTAAGGTAGTCAGTAAATTACCAAACGGAATGCAAGCTATATCGGATTTCCGAACTTCAAAAGCCAATTAAATAGCCGGTTTTATTGATTCAGATACTTTATACTTATTTGCTTTTAAACTCCAAATTTACGTAACGTTTGTTATTGATGTTTTTGACTTTGTTTATTGAAGTGACATAAAGACATCATTGAGAATATAGTGAAAATGTAAAAGAAATATAAATTCAAATTTTGATTAGCCAGTAATACAACATACTCCCCCTTAATCAAAATAAGATTATAAACATAAGCCTATTCCTTTTACACAACTCTGATGCTTTATGCGAGTTAATGGCTTAGTGAGCACGTCAGCCCACATCTCCAAAGTAGGAGTATAAACGACACTAATAACGTTCTTAGCTAATAAATCACGTATAAAATGAAATCTAGTGTCAATATGTTTGGTTCTATTGTGGTGGACTGGATTCAGTACCAACTTCTGGGCAGACTGCGAATCATTATAAATGGGAACAGTAATTGACTCACCAGTAAGTTCAAACATCAACCGCTTGAGAAACACAGCATCCTTTGCCGCACTCGACAAGCACATGTATTCCGCTTCACTAGATGACAGTGCAACGGTAGTTTGCTTCTTACTCTCCCACGAAATTGCTCCACCAGCCATAGAAAAGTAAAATCCAGTATAGGAACGACGATCTACAGGACAGTTAGCCCAATCCGCATCCGCATAGCCAACTAAACATCCACCGCCTTTCCTGTAAGTAATGCCCAAATCGATAGTTCCTTTTAAGTATTGTAACAGTCTTTTTGCTGCAATCCAATGCGTCTTATCATATTTAGTATTAAACTGGCTTAAATATGACGTTGCATAAGCAATATCAGGCCTGGAATTAACGGCGAGAAACATCAAGGATCCAATCAATTTCTGATATGGATATAATGAAGACTCATCAACATTACCTTTCTCACACGGCAACAACTTTTTAGTATCCAAAGGAGTGGGCATAGCCTTACAATCCGACATGTTGAACTTTTGCAACAAATCGCGAATATAGCTTTCTTGCGATAATTTGATCTCGTTAGGTTTACAGTGTATATTTAAACCTAAATAATAACTTAATGGGCCTATGACTTTTAGGCTGAAATAAGTCTTTAAGTCAGATATGACATTATTGAGCGTTTTATTTTCTTTATAGAATATGACAATGTCATCAACATGGAAAGCGAGTATTATTAACTCTTTACCAACCTTCTTGGTATAAATACATGCTTCGGAAGGAGTTTGATTAAAACCAATGCAATTTAAGATTTCCGTCAACTTCTTATACCAAGCTCTCGGAGCTTGTTTTAGACCATAAAGCGAACGCTTCAGCAAGAGTACCTTATCTTCTTGACCAGGTATAGAGAATCCTTCTGGCTGATTCATGTACACCTCTTCCTCCAAATCTCCGTTCAAGAATGCCGTATCCACGTCGAGATGGTGCATTTTCATTTCTGTTTCTGCGGCCAACGCGAACAATAAACGAAGCGAAGAGTTTCGGACGACAGGAGAAAAAGTTTCCGAATAATCAACACCATAGACTTGATTAAATCCTTTCGCGACAAGCCTTGCTTTATGTTTAATAATATCACCATGCGCGTTTTTCTTCAACTTATATACCCATTTGCAAGGAATTACCTTCTTATCTGGTCTGTTAACGAGAACCCACGTATTCTTCTCCAGCAGTGACTCATATTCATCCTGCATAGCTTGAAGCCATTTATCCCTATCTTCTGTATTCATAGCCTGTGAATAGCTTGTAGGTTCATCCATAACTTGAGGGGATGAAGTCTGCATGCATACACAATTGGCAGCAGAATTGGGTTTTCTAGGTCTCAAATTGTACCTTGGTTCTGCGACTTCAGTATCGGAATCAATTTCATCTGATGGAGGTGCAGTACTGGATTGAACCGACTCATCTTGAGTAACAGCATTATACCACGGTTCTGCAACATCAGGCTCAAAATCTTCTGATACACGCGCAATATCGGGTTGAAGTTGAATTTGCTCATCTTCGATGACCACGCCAGTCGATTTAGAAGTATTTGACGAATGTTCTTGTGAACTTAGCAAAAGAGGTGCAAATGCTGGTTGAGTTAAATCAACATCAGACTTACGAACACAACCTTTACTTTTCAAATCTTGAAAATCATGTTCAAAGAAAGTAATATCTCTGCTTTTCACAAGCCGTCTGGGATATTTAACGTCCCTAAAATAATAACTTCTTGGATCATCAGAATATCCAACGAAAATGTGTTCAGATGCTTTCATATCCAATTTCTTCCGACTACACTCGGGGACATGGATAAAAGCTCTACATCCAAATACACGCAGATGAGATAGATTTGGTATCTTACCATACCACTTCTCGTACGCTGTCTTGCCTTCGAGAGCTCGGTGAGGAGATCTGTTCTTGAGATACACAGCCATCTCTGCAGCATCTTGCCAGTAGGCCGAAGAAAGAGAACTGTCAGAAAGCATTGACCTTACTTTCTCCATAATAGAACGATTTGTCCTCTCTGCAATTCCATTCTGCTGTGGACAATAGGGAACTGTTGTTTGATGCTGAATTCCTTGACTTTTTAAGTAGCTCGAGAATTCATTGTTGACATATTCTTTCCCGTTGTCACTCTTCAAGATCTTAACTCTGGCTCCCGTTTCCCGCTCTACTGAGAGCTGGAAATTACAAAACATTTTCTTTACTTCCGCTTTTGAAGGAATAAAAAAGACAAAAATCATACGAGAAAAATCATCTATAAAAAATAAAATATATTTATTGCCTTGAAATGACGTTTCAGGCAGGGGTCCACAAATATCAGAATGAATGAGTTCCAGAACTTCTGTTGATCTTTTTTGTGAAACTTTCTTAAATGGTTTCCTGTTTTGCTTACCTTCAATACAAGGGATGCATGGCTCCTTGTCAACTTCTGTGTAGTCGACGCCTACCGCGTGTCCTTTCTTGAGCTGATCCATACCGATGCGGCATAAATGACCCAGTCGCCTATGCCAAAGCTTGAAGCTAGAAACATCGGAGTGTGTCTCAAAAGCGGATAGTTGACGCGTTGGGTTGACCGTACAATCTAAAGAATACAGTCCGCCACAAATAGAACCATGTAAAATTACATCACCTTTACAAGAAAAAGCATCAGAATCATAAAAGTTACAACCATTTTTATCAAAAACTACGCTAAAACCTTTATCTACCGCCTTCTTGACTGAAATAAGATTAGATTTCAAGTTCGGTACGTGAACCACATCTGTAATCTTCTTTACATCTGTATTCTGACCGCAACTGTTAATAGAAATATCTCCAACACCTTTGCTAGGCAATACTTCTCCATTTGCAATGGTCACAGTTCCAGAAGATGAATCTCTCACATTCTCCATCCAATCATCTCGTGACGTCATATGGGCAGACGCTCCAGAGTCAATAAACCATTTGTCACGCTCTAATCTGTCATTGGCATTCAGTGCACACAGAGAGTTTTTGTGATTAGTGGGTTTCTTCTTCTTGTCCTTTTTGTGGGGACAATCTGGACGCTTATGTCCTGGCTCCATACAGTCATAACACACTATGGGTTTCTTGGATTTGGATGTAGAAGGTCTGGTTTGGTTCATTCGAGTACGAAGAGCAGTATCTGGGTTATCTAAAGCTGGTTTATTCAATTCATTCAATAATTTGGTCTTTATCAGATCTACCGTAATGTCTATATTGGAATTTTCCAAAGCCATTACTAAGGGTGCATATTGAGGACTTAAACCTCCTAGAAGAATCGCAGCTATTGAAGCATCTTCCATTATTTTGCCAATATCGGCTAAATCTTGCACAGTTGTCATCACAGCATTTATGTATGTCTCAATATTGCAGCCAAAATCTTCAAGACAGTATCTATACAGTTTTCTCTCGAGGCTTATACGTCGCCCTAATCCTTTGTCCTCGTAAGCGGACGAAAGAGCATCCCACGCCTCTTTGGCTGTCTTACATGATCTCACATGGGTGATGGCCATACCGTCTACAGTGAGGCATATTTTCGATAACGCCTTTTGATCGTTACGTACCTTCTTATCTGCAGAAATGTCGTTACCATCAGGGTATCCGACGATGGTCTCCCATAACTCTTCATGCATAAGGTACATACGGATTTTGAATTTCCATACGGAATATCCATCTCTATTTAGAAGTGGTTTTATACCAGAAATAGAATTAGTTGACATATTTACATATACAACAGCTGTTCGATGTCACAACAAAAAAATATTCGAAAATATACGTGAACTGTTAAATATTTTCACGGATTTTCACAAATTTTACACGTACACAAAATACAAACTTGCCCATTCACTTTTAAATGCACAACAAGCAAAATAAACGTATATTTCTAAGTAAAATTAGAATATTCGTGCTGATAACGAATGATGTTTTTGACTTTGTTTATTGAAGTGACATAAAGACATCATTGAGAATATAGTGAAAATGTAAAAGAAATATAAATTCAAATTTTGATTAGCCAGTAATACAACAGTTATTGACTTGATTGTCTGTTTATCTTCAAAATTAGATTGCGATGTTTTGTCCAAATGTGTAATTTTATTAAATTATTATTGGAATATTTTGTAGGAATTGGAGCAACTGTTTCCGACAAATGCGTGTCAGGTAAATTAAGTTACTAGACTTTCCCGTCACTTCTCACTTCTCATTATAAGGTAACGGCGCCTATTACCGTGGTATTTAGGTAGTTTTCAAATGATTCCAATAAATGATGGGTATGAGAGCTCCTTAACGCCCGAGATTATTTTTTTTATTTTAGAGTGCCTATTAAATTTTCCGAATCGCTACTTTTTGAACTTATTTTATTTTATTATGTTTGACAAAATAATTATTGAAACCAGAAAGGGAGAATCTTCTATTACCGTGTTCTCATAATTTAGCTTCTAATACCGAGGGTACAAAAAGCAGCATTTTTTACCATCGGTAATAGTAAACTGATACACAATTCGGCACCCAATACCGAGGGTTAAATAATATTTATGAGTTTGGTTCCGTACATTATTATTATACCTATTTGTAAGTAAGTACATCAAGGTTTTTGGAAATCAAAACAAAATGTTATGTTATGATTTATTTTAAGAGAAGATTGAAATGTCACTCGGTAATAGATCCTTCTGTTATATCTATCACCGACCCAAACAAATATTGAATGGGTCGCTAAAAGATTCCCCTACATTCTATTACCGAGTGTCATGTGATCGTACCATCGGTAATAGACTTCATTTGGATTTTTGTAAAATCTAATTTCGACCCATAAAAACTTTTGGGTACAATTGCAATTTCATTACAAATCAAACATCGTTTTAACAAGCTTGCTATAAAACCAAAATGAAAAAGCTGGTATGTAAATATAGTTAATTATTACAATATTTAAACGACATGACAAAATCAGGGTTTCCATAGAAACTGCAGATTCAGTACTGAAGTTTTGTTTAAAAATTAAGGGTTTCTTTAATATATTCCATAACACGGAAATAGTTTTTTAAAAGCTTCAATAGATCAAAATTTAAATAACTGTAAGAGAGCATGTAACCGTCAACATAAAGAAAAGATAAAGCAAAAAGAATCAAATTACCATCTTACCTATTACCGTGGTATACCACGGTATTAGTTTCCCCAACCAAAAATGGCGTCTATCACCGCTGTATTTTATTTTCCAATTTAAACACATTTCCAGGCCAAATAAAATATAAAGTTCACGAACAAGTTGTGCACAAAACTATAAACAACCATTAAACAGTCGTAGCATTCGTTCAATAGTGGTAGCTATTACGTAAACTAATAAATAAGGTTCGGGTACACTCGCATGTGACGTGACGCGTTTGTACTACACAACCACTTCCTACGCCGCCGTCGCGGGAACTGACGTATTACGAGCTTGTTGTTAAAATCACACACACTTGCATAAACAGATCCGTTAGTCAACTAGATAAGGTTCACTTTTGTATAAATATGTTTTATTGTAAAACGAACGGCTTGCTTATAAAACGCATATTTTGAAATGCCGCGGTAATGGGCGCCGATTTTGATACCCCCGGTAATAGGCGCCGTTACCTTACCTATCTTTATTGCTTTAAGCCTGTTACCCAGCAGTATCATTATATCTTCAATAACAAACAGAATTCTAATAACTAAGTTAGTACACCCCGTTTCCGCGTCACAAAGGAAGTGAGTGAGATTACAAATTCATTAAGAAATAATGTCTATTATAACTTGCTATGAACTACTACTGTAATTTTAACATTGGTTTTCAAAAACATATAAAAGGTTGCGGAATTTAATTGGTATTAATTTCTTATTACAGCAACAATTTATTAGCTGTCCATGTTTTGTCAGTGTTGTTCAGTGATGCCAATTTAGCGGACATAATTAAGTGTTAATTTAAACACATTTTCACGCCACTGCTCGAAAAGGTAGCAGTAGATGGTCAGAATTCAGGCCGCAAAACGGCGAGTTCTTGGACAGAGAATGAGGACGACAGCACGCCGTATGCTTCGGCGACATTATAACAAACCAATCAGATCGCGGGCTGTGCCGCAGCACGTCACGGAACTTCGACAATACTTCATACAGCCACGGTCCCGATAGTAAATGGCAAAATAAAAATATAAAACCGGACAAGTGCGAGTCCGACTCGCGCATCGAGGGTTCCGTAGAAATTCGTAAGTAGGTAATTATGTAAATAGTTCAAGATGAACTGTATGGCGGTTAGTTTAGTAGGAGGAAATAAGTATGTGTAACGATTTTTGTAATTTCTAGAAAACGGTGCAAGTTAGGAAAACTGAATTTTTAATATTTAGGATGATGTTAATGATTGGCAATTATTACAGATATTTCTGTTCAGTAACTTTGAAGATAATAGGGGGGGAATGGTATTGTTTTGACCGTTTTTCGTCCTAAATCAAACAGTACATAATTAAGAAATTAAATAAAAATGGTTTTGGAATCTACAAATTAAACCCTTTCATTTGATACCCCACTCGATATAATAGCTCTACTTTTCATTTTCAACATCCCATTTCAGTTCTCTTTAAAAAAATTAATAAAAAAGGGAACTACCATTTTTCTATGTCCAATAGGCTCGGGTTAGCGATTTTTAATACTAGGAGTATTATTTTTCAAATTTCAAATCGATAGCAGCAGTAGGTCCTGAGATATCTGGCTGTGACAGACGGACAGATACAGAGATAGTAGCATCATAAGGGTTCCTTTTTTACCATTTTGGTACGGAACCCTAAAACAAGTGTCACTTTCGTTGGTATCTGCATTTAATTATTGTCTTCGAATATTGTTGAATGTCAAATTCATATTAGTTTTTAATATTGTATTATTTTGTAATGTAATAGGGTTTTACGAGTAAGTATTTGTGTTTATAAAATAATAAATAGGTGTTTGCTATTGGGTATTAAAGAACTCTCCACGGTATGTTTCCACCGATTTCTAAGACTTGGGAAAACACAAAGTTTGAATATTTTTTTTTGGTATGATAAATATTGTTTACCACTATTTTTATATAAGTTTGCAATGTAATTTTCTTTTGGTGTGCAATAAAGTATGTTTGTATTGTATTATTATTTATAGGAAAAATTAGAGCAATTTTGACATCAAAAATTAAAAAAAATAACTGTCTCTTCTAAACATATCACGTTTTATTTGTAAAAAAGATGTAAGTGATCACTGGTCAGTTTATAAATGCAAGATTTTCCTCTCTCGGACTTTAAATGTTGACATCTATACGATAATCGAAATTTTAATAAAGTAGTAAATAAACAGTAAATTATAATTTTTCGCACTTGAACACTAAGCTCATTATCATTAGCGGAATATACTGCGTGTAGAAGGTATTAAGATCAGGTTATAGACTCGGCCATGTTCGCACCACGTAGGTGTTACAACATCATTATTCTGATCTTTACTGAAGCGGAATTGACAAACTTGAAAGGTTTTTTGACTTAAGACACATTTAATATTACGCTTAGTATGCCAATACTAGTATTTTAACATCAAGTATAAAAACAGCGTAAGAGAAATACTGAGTCATTAGGTTGTCATTAAGTATGTTCAAAAAACAAAAATTGTTCACTATCATATTTGTGCTTCATTTGGACAGTTGTGTGAATGGAAGTGCTGAATATATTATTATTCATCTATCGCAAGAACAAGAATATACCCTAACTAAACTATGTTTTAATCCCACTAATATTATAAATGTGAAAGTTTGTTATGATGTTTGGATGTTTGTTACCTTATAACGGGGTAGCAACTGGATGGATCAAGCTGAAATTTGGCATGCAAGTAGACCAAGTCCTGGATTGAAACATAGGATACATTATATCCCGGTAAAGAGTTCCTTTGGGACGATAACGGGAACAACGCGGGCGAAGCCGCGGGAAAATGCTAGTACTTTATAATCAGATAACATACTGTGTAGTATACCAAATACATTGTCCTTGGCATTAACATGTAGGCTATCTATCCTAGAAATTAATATGGCACAGTGGTAAATTGAGACGTCAGAGAATTGAGAGTCATTTTTATTGACCGCTAGTACGAGTATACTACTTTTAATTCTGGAGTCATAGGGGAAAAAAGCGTGAAGTACCTAGCACGTAATACGAAGAGGCTTATAACGCTTTGACTTCTGCCGTGTACCTACGCGACGTCTACCTACGCTAATTGATATCTCTGAATGTAATAAGTGATTTCGTGCATACGAGCGAGCACATTATGAGGTACTATTACTTGCGTCGATACGTAATAAATTGCCTAAGTTGTCCACACATTTAGTACAATTTTGTCATTATTTGAGCGTTTCACCCGCCTCACTTTCGTGGACATGTTATTGTTGAGATTACGTCAGATTTTAATGTAATTTTAAGGTATTTGTTAGTAGTCCCGGATATGTACGAAATAGCTCGATATGAGACTAAAATCAGAGGGAACTTCGACAATAACGTGTCCACGAAAGTGAGGCGGGTGAAAAGCTCAAATAATGACCCATTCTAAAGTCATTATTTTGAGTAAATTTGAAATGTGTACTTTTTTTATAAAATTTTATTCGTAATTAGTTTTAACTTTGGCAATTTTTATATATTACATTTATCTACAGGGTATACTCTCTTCACTTGAAGTTCGATTCTCAAATTGCCCAAGGTCTGAACTTTTGTATGTTCCTTCGTTCACGTTCCTATGTAGGTACTCATGTCCAAAATATAACCGTCTACGAAGCTAGAGGTCTCGGGTTCAAATCCTGGTTCGGTTAAATATTTGTGTGATGACTTGATGAGCACAAGTATTGTTCCTGAGTCTTGGATGTTTTCTATCCATTTAAGTAAAAATTTATCTATATAAGTATGTATATCGCCGTCCAGTACCCATAATATAAGCATGGCTTGGTTTCGGACTAGGTCGATTTGTGCAAGATTGTCTCCACAATATTTATTATAACATTTCTCTTTGTCTGTTCCAGGTAATTTTATCAAACATTGAGGTGTCATATTGATTGAGTTTAGACGTTGCTGAAATAAACTTGGTAAGGTTAATAATAGTCATGATTCCAATAAATCAATTTAAATAGAGTCCTCTAAAATCCAGGCCAAGCTTAACTAAACAAGTCACCGAGTTGTAAAAATCTGTATATATCAACTTTATCGTAGTATGGACCTTCGTTTTCAAATCAGCGCTAAATGAATTTGAGACTTGTTTGTGGATAGTATATTGGTGACCTTGTCTTTGTAGGCACTAAAATGTGTAAATACTTTGAGGTCGTCTGCACTCTAAAAAAAATGGGTTGCTCCTAACAAGATCTTGCTAGTTATAAATGTTATAATCAAGCATCTTGATTCCATACGAGCCTAACAAGATGTTATTAGATGCACCAACTAAGTTGATATTGATTGTTTATCATAGTTCAATTAACGAGTTCTGATTTGATTCTACAGACATAGATGTATAAGGTAACTAATTAAACATGATCGAATCATACAAAGAAGAAAATAATGATAGAAACAAGGAATATAGTTGTTAAATTTATCGTTTATATTTATTGTTTGTTTGTTTTGATTATTGTTTTAGTCACTTATTAACTTGCTGTTTTAATTAATCAGCTTGCGTTGACATGTTTAATATTTTGTTTGTTTTATTTAATTTAACGCCAACTAAGAGAAAATCTCTCTTAGTTGGCTCAGATTTTTAGAGTGTGCACTCGTGAATTTTACGGATCTTCCCGCAGAGCCCCATGAATGTGAAGCGGCCTTCATGATGTTTGTCTTAACGTCAGTGAAATATGGAGACATGGTTATACAGCAGACAGGTGGGCGGATGTAACGATAACTTACTTTACTCACGTTATCCGGCAATGGATCCTACCGATACTGATCTGCCCCGATTTTGCATACGCCATTTGCTGCTTGAGTTTCTTATAGGCAAATGTACACCGAATGTCGAAATATCTCCTGTCGAAATCTGATAAATTTGCCAGAAACCACTTTGTTTCTAAACAAGGGTTTATCCTCTTTAAGAGCATCTGACACATCTATGAAAAACTCATGACTTATTTCAACAATCAGGTTTCGACCCTGCCAGCGGGCTTATTCCAATAGGGTGTGAAAGCTTCGTGACAGGCCGATAATAATTTAGAATTTCATTTTGATAGGTGAACATTTATACCATTGAAGCATATTATCTAGGCACTTAAAACAAATTTTAGTTAAAGTAACCTTTACTTGAAAGCAACATACCACCCAAAAACAACCTTTCTCTTATGCTAGATTATAACGACGTATGTCCCTTCAAAATCCACATGCGCATACGGTCTTTTCGATCAAGTTTAACACTATTAGCATACAAAGTCTACGGTCGTGACGAAAAAAGAGGGGAAATAAAAAGGCACTTTGTTAGAAACCTCTCGTTCGGTGGCAAATGTATGCAAGATCATATCGAGCTACAGGCTTGGGAAGATTTTAGTTCTCTCGTGATGATATTTTATTGATATTTGTTAATACTCAAATGTCTGACGCCGTGGCTTCTGAAGTTGAAACACGTTTTAGTGATAATAAAGTATTCATGTTTTGGTGGTGTACTCGGTTGATAAGCATCGGCTTACTAATGCGGGTCGTTGTGTTATTTGAGGACACACATTTTTGCATAAATCTGCTTGAAGGGTTTATGCAGAAGTGTTAAGTAATGCTTAAGCACCTATTATGACATGCTACATTTTCTTTTTTATCAGGACTTACAAAATAAGTAGTTCATTTTAGTTGTAATTTTACTATAAAAAAAATTACGTCTCGCGTTTCTATCGAATCAAGATCCACGTAGTATTTCTACGATACTACATTCTAGAGTAAGCCTGTAAAATCAAAAAAGGCCAACCTTTTGATCATTGAAGTTTAGCTTTGAAAATTGGTTTCAAGCCAATAGCTGTTGTTAAATGTGCCAAACAATAAACAGTTTCGATGGAATCATAGGTTTAGATTTAAATATCAAATACGAAGTCAGAGGTCATAATGATATTTGCATTATTACCTACACTGAATCTATTGAATTCTTAGAGTCAATGTTATCAGTGTGATTTAGTGCTATGGTTGAAATATGTGCAATGACACTATGAAAATGTCATTTAGCCAATCTTCAGCTTAAATAATACTCGTGGAATCAACATTCATATTTATACTAACTGACTTCAACGCATATAAATGGGTAATGGATACAAAGATTTAGGTTTTTCACAAACTTTTATTTATCAGCAGCAACTGTGACAATAAAAATTGTTCTTCGCGGTCATATTACCATCTCTGATTATTAAAACAACATCGAAAATCATGACTAACTGCATCATCAATAAAGTCTATCAGAAAACTTGCTCCTATGTGTTAAAAGTTGAATCAAAAGAAGAGACGTGGAAAATTCGCATTAAAGAAAAATTTAGGCATACATACAGACATCAATGGAGACTAATAAAATTAATAAATAAAACCTCTACCAGATAGGTAGAGTCTACCTACTCGGTCCGTCATGGTTTTAAAATAAAACAAACATCTTTCAAAATGTCATGTCACTAGTCCGAGTACGTATAAATCAAAACAAATGAACGTGTGGTCGTGCGAAAACCATTCCGTTTTCAAATTTCGTGTACCGTTTTTAATTAAACGCGGAGTTGCTCGCGTCGGAGAGCGTTATCAATGCGGATGGCCGTTGTAACATACAAATAGCAGTGCTATATTTTGCAGTGATAATTATAATATATATTGCTTACATTTTGTTTCTGACCAAAAATGCCATGTGGTCCGACTTTATTAGGTCACTTAAAACGTTCGGTTTTTCTCGTTCAGCTGCCGCTTTAGAAAGCTAAGATGAAAGGCTTGAATTTTCCTGGATTGGCCCCGTACCGGATATGGCTAGCTTAGGATAACCGTTTCGCGGCTGTAAAGATGATATATCCTGCCGCATGAATTTACGACAAACTACGGGTGACACTGCGCGTAATATATACTATACTTTTTCACGCCACTGCTCGGAAAGGTAGCAATAGATGGTCGGAATTCCGGCCGAAAAATTGCGAGTTCTTCGACAGCGAATGAGACGAGCCAACAATGTTATATATAGAAATAACATTGTTAGTCGGTGTACAACAGCAATTTGACCAATGAGAGCACGTCGTATGCCTCAGCGACGTTATAACAGACCAATCAGATCATGAGCTGTGCCGCAGCACGTCACGGGACTTCGACAATATGTCATACAGCCACGGTCCCGCTAGCAATTGGCAAAAAAAGCGTCACTTTCGTTGGTATCTGCATTTAATTATTGTGTTTGAATATTCTTGAATGTCAAATATCATTAGGAAAATGGTGGAATATTTTTTTCTTTATATTGTAATCTTTATTTGTAATGTAACAGGGTCTTAAGTTCCTATTTGTATGGATAAAATAATAAATAGGTGTTTACTATTCGGTATAGAACAATCGTCCACGGTATATTTCCATCGATTTTTAAGACTAGGAAAAATACAAAATTGAAGTTTGAATTATTTTATTTTTGGTATGATATTATTATTATTTCCTCGCAGTAGGCGTGAAAAATACTATGATAAGTCTCAGCCGAAAGTGCAATAGATGGACTCCTAACTCACTCGTCCATCTACAACAATGTACTATTTCGTAATGCAGATTTTCTATCTGTATTATAATATTACCTAAGCCCGTGTGTGTATATTCTGTAGAAATTTTATATATAATAATGTGACTTAGAATTGGTTATTTCGGGATTGTTATAGTTTTTTTTCTTGAATGTAACTAACTCGTAGATAAACCCAGCGTTGTGTGGCTGCCGATGTCCAATAACCTTTTACTTTTAGCCAGTGGAGCAAATTGCAAGCTTCCTCTGAACTGTTCTTGGAAGACCAAAATATACCGTTTAAATATTAACTTTAGATTGGACGAGATACTCGATCGATAACATTTTTATAACACTTTGGGGAAATTGATCTGTAATGGAAACGATATTTTAATTAATTTCGTTTATCAGGTGAAGAAAAAGTCTCATTTTCTCAGACCAATGGGAATGGTGGGCACCAATTTGCGTTACCAAGAGAATATTGCTGTTAGTTGTTTAAATTTGTTCAATTAAGTCAGAAAAACTATAAACTTATTTTAAATATCGCTGACCAATAAATGTTCGAAAGATTACTCTTACGATACAACTAACACTGTCTGTTACTCTGACAAGCGCAAAACATTTTGACCCTCAATACATACACCTATCAATAGGCAGATCTCAGACATCTGACAGATTTTACTTTCTAAATCGTATGATAGATTACTCGTATACAGCACAGTCGCACATGGACCACTATTTGTGCGCCTTGTTCTAAATTTAATTCATTGTTTTTTAAATTAGGCAAAAGGTTCCTTTTTCAAAATCTGGCTAAACGGCCGTCCGTGGCCGTTGACGTGGCGTATTAAAACGTAAGTGGCCAGACAGCCAGTTACCTCTTGACATGCAATTTTCGGACGCTCATTTATCAAGTTGGCTGCAATGCTTGATTGTTTATCGATATCGATAAGTTACATATTGCTTACTTTTTAACTCGCTGTGTTAATGATTTTTTATGACCAGATCAGATCTACAGCGTGCAATGCTTGAGATTCGTATTAGTAATGTAGGCAGTGTAAGAATACCTAGTCTTTAAAAACTCATACTAAAATACCTAAGTAATATCATTTCATTGATCTCATTTTATAACGTCGCAATTTTTATCATAGGTTTATTATTATAATACCATTGCACGTTGAAGGTTAATACCTATTTTGAATCTCAGGTGTACTTATAGCAGTGCAACGAAAACATCGATATCGATATTCGTCAGAATACACTAGTAGGTAGTTGCCCGTCGGATCCCGACTGGGATCAAAACAATTAATCTTTTACTTACAAGAGCTGACCCTTATCAGGGATGGCCAAGTTAATCAATTTGCACATACGGGCTTGTTATAATAAAAATAACAACAGGTCGGCGTTTAACGAAAAGTCGTAAAATGTTTTCTCATTAAATAAAGATTAGGTTGTAGTAGTAGTAGTAGTTGTTCAAAGAGATTTTTAAGTGAATCTAGTTATAATATATAATATTCAGATGTCTGTACATCTCAATAATCTTTATAAGAGTAGATCGGATTTTGGAAAACGTTTTAAATAAAACGATAAATATCAAAATGAGGTTTGGAACTTGGAGGTACTACATTTTTGTGTATCTATAAAAATAGAAATCAGCAGTCCTCAGAATATAATCATGTACATCATTATATTCTGAGGACTGTACACTTGTACAAAAACTGAAACCTGCCACATAATTATGCAACAAATAGGTTACATTATAGTATGCGTCGTGCAAAACTTTTCATACCTGGGTTCTGACCCGTAGTGTACCAGAGCTAGTGTTATACATAACCAAATATTATATTTCAAAACTGTGCCTTAACCCTTACAGTTAAGGTCTCTGTCAAAGACCTGACAAAGTATCAACAGGTAGAGACAGGAATTTGCATAGCTGTCAATTAAGTGTTATTTTATTAATCGAGAACTAGAATGTCCGTTGTTCCACTTTGCTTACACGTCTAACATAAATTGTTCAACATACTGAGTTGAAACACACCACACTGTTAAAATAAACCTTATGTCATGAAGATTACAGTCGAAAACTAATAACTATTACATTGGGATTTGAAACTTTTTAGAACTGAATAGCCCCGTGAGAATTATTGGAATATATTCTGTGTTCTATCAAGTGTTATATTATTGCTTCTAGTTATAACCGTTGATATAAAGCAAGAGTTTAAATACGTTTTTTTTTCAGAGTAGTTACCTACTAAAATATCACCTTGTAGTCCCAATCAAAAATAGGTATACGGTGTGTCTTTCGTAAAAGGCAACTAAACTGGATTATCGCAGTTGCGAGACCTCAGAGAAGACAGCGGTCACCGGCACCGCGAATATTATAGTGAAATAGCACACCACTAAGCAATGCCCCTAAGACCTGATTCACAGCTTTTCTCCACTAAAAAAGAGTAAGTACTCGTACTAAAATATAGTGAGTACTATAGAATGTCTATAAAACTACCTTCTAAGCCCTAAAAACCCACGTAACATGCCCTGAGTTGTCTCGCCAAATTTAGCCACGTTTTTTGGCTTCATCAGGCACCTAAGATGATCCGCCATATTTTTTATCGTCATCTACCTAACAATTTTCTATCCTGTATGATTACGGGTAATTTTGAGACTGTATGGAACTATTTATTATTCATATATTACAGCGCGTGTCATCATGTTTCTGGCATAATCGTTTTAATTTCGTTTACAAAAACATATGGGGACGTAAATTTCGTTATATAAACATTAGCTTTCTCATTTCATAAAATTAATATTGCTTGCTTATATTTCCTTCAGAACTCAAAACACGAACAGGCTGGCTTTATATCAGTGGTAACATAGTATATATAAATTGAAAAGCATCTAGGATAGAAACGTCTTATCATTAATAACATTGCATAAGTAGCCCTATACAACTCTTACTCCGATTTTTTATCAGCGGTACATAATTGAAAGTCTTGGAGTTATTTCCAAGTCACTGCGGCGAAGCCTATTGTTACATTTGTTATTGCTTTCACGAAGACAACACGACATTAGAGTCATTCCGCTGCTCATATCCACAAAAAGTTTGATAAAAATCGGTACACAACCTAACTGTAACATACGAAAGATAAAATTATTTCTCAGAAAGCAGTAGGTATGTGGAATTATAAACCTGTTGTTAGATTTATTATAAAGACTAGACTGATTTCAATACCTACTTGGATGGATGCTGCTTGATTCATATATATAATAAAAGGGTGTCCCTTATTAGGCATAATTTATAACTCCTATTATGAAAACGCATAACAGTCTAGACATACGATGATTGAGCATACCGCTTAAATGGCATAATAATAAAAACGCATACATGTTAATTGGCATACCGACTGTTTTGGCACACCTGAAATTCGCATAATATTATTAGGTATACCGAACGCATAAAATTATGCAACATTATATGCATTATTATAAAATTAACAAAAAAAACTCCAAACATTTGAACACTCAACCGTTAATTTAACGTTATACTTTTCAAATTTTCAATTCTGGCGTACTCGTGATGTATTTCGAAAATCAAAATTATCATGTTCCATTTGTGAATGTAAATGCTTTCACAAGTAAAAGGTCAGTGTGTACAGATATGGATCGGTGGGCTGAAGAAAGGTGTTCCATTGAGGTCATTCTATAGAGAGGGAGTTGCTTCAGATGTACGAGCACCGTTGGATAATAGACAATACAGTTGTGTGCAGAAGTGGCCAACAATAAGTACAAAAATTAAACAACGGTGTTTACAAAAAGGTTTCAACTTCTATCATAGGTTTTTGAAATGTATTTGTTACAGTGGAATTCAAATAATTTACCTAAATCATGAATAATGAAATATTGTCCTCTTGTTGACTTTAAATATATGAAGATCGAATGCATATTGTATAGTATACAGGGTGTCCAATTTCGATCGGTCAGTAGGGGAAAGTCTGAAACTATAAGACATACCACGAAGATCTGTTCTTAGGAACCATGTCATCGATGTCAAGAAAAACTGCATACATAGATTTGAAAAAAAAAAAACTTGTACTTTAACCGGGAATCGAACCCGGTCGTTTTGGAAAATAAAACTTAATTTAATTAAAGATATTAAATACAATGGATTTTATTCATTTTAGATATCGAGTTTCCTAGTAACATTTACTGCTTATGACCTACCCTACACAATCGATATCCAAATAAAATGAATGCAAGTTTTTTTTCAAATCTATGTATGCAGTTTTTCTTGTCCCTAAAATTGATGGCATGGTTCCTACAAGAACAGATCTTCGTACGTCTTATAGTACCAGACTTTCCCATACTGACCGATCGAAATGGGCCATCCTGTATACAGTGGCGTGCTCTCCATAAAGCCAAAAAACACTGCCAACCCTCTATTTTTTCCCCTTCTAAGAGTAGGACGATTGAAATGAACAGGACAGGCGGTATAGAGAGGAAAATTTTTAGTAGGGTATTTAGGTAGTGAGGTAAGCTCACCCTAATAAGTTCTCCTCTCACAAATTAGAGGTTAGGGAGTGTCTTTGTCTTTATGGAATGCGCGCCACTGAGTATGTATATAAGTATTTAAGGGAAAAATATTTTTCTCCAGTGTAACAACTTGTGGGATATGGAGGTCCAATACTCAAATATATTTAATAGAGTTGGCAAATGTTTGTGGTAATTTAAAAAATAATTCATTTCTATTTTTATTATTGTTTAATAATTAAGTTTGCAATGTGTAGTTTTAGTAGTATTTAGGTACTTACGTACTTATCAAAATTACAGTTTATCGAAACATTTTATTTTAAAAGTATGTTAGTGGAATATAGCTCTGCCTACCACGGAACTAGTGATGGGATTGAAGTAACGAAACATCGATACGCCTCTCATTGTTCGATTCATCGCCGTATTCAATAGCCCATATTGTTTATTTAATATACGTGCATACGTTCCAAGATCTGTTCCTATTAGACAAAGCGCTTATTCAATTAAGAAATATGTACATTAGTATTTAAGTGTGTGAATATATCTCATAATAACTGTACCAAAAACACATCTTATAAATAAAACTTCGAAACCATATTTAAATAAAGTACTTTATTCACTGGTATATTTTATTTTGTGGTATATTGATATTGTGAATTAGGTTTCTTATTTTGTTATATACCTATTAGCAAATAATAAATACTAATAGTAATAAAACAACTTAAACAGGTTAAATCGCGTATATTACTACATTTTAAGTCCCGACGTTTCGTAACCCTTTTCAGCGTTCGTGGTCGGGGGTAGACTGAGAAAATCATAAATTTCCTGTGTCAAAATTACTATTGTGCAAACCTACCCACTTTAAAAAATACAAATTCAAAATTAGTGTTGCCAGATGGGCCTAATGTGTAAAGATGTTTACACACATGCCAGAAGGGCTTAAAAACCTAACCTTAGAAAAAAAAACTAGTGGCGCTTCCAAAAGGCATACTTGATAAGAAAGAAGACGCCAAGGAAACTTATCAGCAACGCCTTATGCAAAAAAGAAAATAATTTAAACAAAAGACTCTAATTATGCTATTTATGGTAAAACAAATCAGAAAAAAGTTTAGTGTTGCCAGACAGGCCTAATGTGTAAAGACGGTCACACACATGCGAGAAGGGCTTACTATCCTAACCTCAAAAACTAGCGGCGCTTCCAAAAGGCATACTGGATAAGAAAGAAGACGCCAAGAAAACTTATCAGCCTCGCCTTATGCAAAAAGAACAAAAAGAACGCCTTATGCAAAAAGAACAAACAAAAATACTCTAGGATATGTTTCCTTGGCGTCTTCTTTCTTATCAAGTATGCCTTTTGGAAGCGCCGCTAGTTTTTTTTTCTAAGGTTAGGTTTTTAAGTCCTTCTGGCATGTGTGTAAACATCTTTACACAGGCCCATCTGGCAACACTAATTTTGAATTTGTATTTTTTAAAGTGGGTAGGTTTGCACAACAGTAATTTTGACAGAGGAAATTTATGATTTTCTCAGTCTAACCCCGACCACGAACGCTGAAAAGGGTTACGAAACGTCGGGACTTAAAATGTAGTAATATACGCGGTTTAAGTTGTTTTATTACTATGAGTGATAATCGCGGAAACCGAAGACAATATTAATAAATACTACTTAATCAGTTCCTTACGTAATGTCTTGTGTGACTAATAATGAAATGGCACAGAATACTGCCATGCAGCTTATCGATACATTTCTACATTACTGTTCCGCCATCCGCCACCCCGCCGTGTCGATCACAAGTCTACAAATTGTGTATGACTCGGCATTTCTCCACTATTCAATAACTCCTTTGCCATAGACTGATATAATACTTACCTGACTGTTTAAACGGGTCAATGTAGACCTTAGTAGACTTGTCTTATATAGCTGTGAACCGCAAATCTAAAATGGTTTTCGGATCGGGAACAATAAAATGTAATGTAGAATAACGAAATCAATCTTAATACAATGGCGTAACGGGGATTCTAGATGGAAAGCTATATATAGTAGTTATCAAGTAAATTACGTTATACTTACCTGTGATATGTCAAACCCAATTTTATTATCATAAGAATGAGACAAAGGTGCTCAACCAATATAATTTGGTTCTAATGCAAGATAATAGATTAGTCGGTAATTGAAAGTGTAACTACTAATAGGTAGGTACTAAACTTACTAACAGTATATAAGTACCTGCATTACAAACAGATAAAGAAAAATCATGTTTCTTTCATATATAGTATTATATAAGTGTTGAATACTTTTTTCATGTTTACTCAATGGAACGTTGAATGTCCATATGTCTATAGGTAGGATTATTTTTTATTTTTAACGTAAATCTAGTTGAGTTTATGTCTTAATCTAACTGTGTAATATAAGTAAAATACAACCTTGCAAAAGTCATATCGCTGCATTCAAGTAAACTCGACATTCGTCGTACACTGCCACAAAAAAACAATTTTAGCTTTTTAAACGAAACACGTTTTCCAATTTCAAAACCGCATTCCGTTTTTAAAAACAACGACGCGTAGTGTTGCGCGTAATATCGACAATGCTTGCGAGTGCACTGCCCTAAAACCATAGTTCTTTTGTGGATATTCGAACATTAACGCTTTTATCCGGTTGACTTAAAGTTCAATTTCATCTGATTAGTACGCAAGAACGCGGTCAGGATTATAACGGTTTTAGACGTCAATCTTGCATCAAGCAAATTACTTTTGCTGTGCCATGTTACCTTTGCTTCAATGAAAACCGTAACATAATGGTGGAAAGCTTAAGATCGTTCAACAATTTAATTTCAGCTGTTTTATTGGTTGCTTGTCCTAGGTGTCGGATAGTTTGACATATCGAGCGTCGATGACTGAACTTTTATTTGTTTTGGTTTAACTTGACTCTAATACCGACAGATACTGATAAATACTAGCTTTTCAATGTTTTAAAAATAACGCCAACGTAAATGAGAATTTCGTGAAAACTGTAGAAATAACGGCAAATATTGTCATTTGTTTTTGGTGCAAACTTCGCCAAAATGGCAAATTACGAAAAGGCAGGTAATGACTTTAGTAAATTCAATTAATTATAAAAAAAATGTAATAACAACAAAATTGAGTTTATTTGTAAGTTTTGAGGCCCTTAAAAAGATATATCTCCCTCTTGGGTAATTTGAAACAATATATCTTGAAACAAACAAAGTGATTGAGAAAGTGTTCGATCGCCACATCGTCCAATGGTTGTGATTTGTCGTTATCGTGATTACCGGTTACTCCGTTACTCTCTGTCCAGTGATTTCTGGCAAAACATCGTATTTACCTAACGAGGATCAATTTTACAGAATAAACAGTTTTAGTACAGGTTGCAACTTGTAATATTTATCAACTTTCTAGCTGTATGCCCAGCGGGATTTTCATAAAAACATTTAGCCCCTTCAGGAGGTGAATTTTCGAATACTATTTAGTTTTTAATTGCCTGAACTTAATAGAAACTCCTTGGCATTATTACTTCTAGCCTGAGTTGATTTCTGCATTGTCGTTCGTCGCTGCTAAGATGTATATTTAGGTATCGAGCAAATGTTGAGTTGCAAACTAAACATACGTCATATTTAAACGGTGACGTATGTTGTTCATGTACATCACCAAGGCTTTGTTTTTATTGTCGCTTTAATGTCTATTAATTTATTGACACTTAAAAATGCGTGTTAAAGAGATATCAAATACTAAACACCCTGTAGTACCAAAGCTCGTCACAGGAATCGGCTTGTTACGGCGTAGGCAAGTCCGCTCAAAGTGTGATAATATAGCACAAATGACCGTTCCTCCGTCCGGCGACAAGCGCGAAGCCCGCACATCTAGCTTAAGCCGCCTGCATCTGCACGACTATGGTTCACGTGAAACCATAACGCAATCAATTTAACACCCTACTGTAACGTTAGGGTTAACAGTAACTTTATGTTACTGGATACAACATGTGATGCACGGAATTGGGATTTAGCTTTAGGACACACACTGTCTCTTACGCCCTTAACTTAACTCTCTGTAGGTAGGTACTGTAGTGTGCTATAGTGAATACAACGTCTATATCAACATGTATATAGTTTACTTAAAATCTCCTTGTCAAACATCGTTCCAACCCTTATTACCTATAACCAAATACAAGGTTTTGGCAGTTTACCGCCGTGAGCCCATAGGTGCTAATTTTCTATAAGCTATCCTAAAGCTTAGTTTTAGAGTAGGAATATTCTAAGAGCAACTGTGAATGTACAGAATTACGTAAATCGCCTTTAATCCAAACGGGCGTTTTATTTTTTGTCTTATTCTTCCATAGCGTTCAGTCAGAGCTTTAAGTATGTTGACTTTTTTATGTAGGTATGTTTATATATCATATTATATAGTACATTGCTTACCTAGGTAAAACAAAGAATGTCTTAGATCGCACGTATGTGACGCTCGAGCCGAAGGCAAGGGCGACCCTCCGGCCATGAAGTAGGATTTAACGCACGCGTAGCGGGCGGTTATTGCCACTTTATGGCCAGGTGTGATGTAAAATAATGAAAAAATCGCTTTTCACGAATCAAATATAAAATAATAAGCCAGTACAACTAAATACAAAAGCATATAACATCCAAAGCAAAGTCCTTCTGTGGCCACCCTTAACCGCGTGGGCCTTACCGTTAAGGTCGTATCTACAATCGCACGCTTGTAAGCGGCCTTAGACAATGCGCCGGATGAATAATGTTCCTTGTACTGCAAATGTCAGGGCTTGTTATGACGTTTGTTAGATTGTCCGTTCCTACATAGCTAGCTAATTTTATCGATGGAGTCGGGCCGTTTAGAAAGTTTCCTACAGTATCCATTTTGACGTCTTGGGATTTATTTAACGGCTTTATTGAAAGAGGTTAAGGTGGTGATTACTGATTAGGTTTAAGAATCATTATCGTGGGTTAATCCTTGGCAGATTTGTCATATTTTTTTCCTTAAGAACAGTGAATTGGGGTGTTAAAAATTCTTGAAGTAGGCAAGTCGAGGCAAGTATGAGGTTCATAGGATCTATCGCCACAATTTTTTTAATGTTGCTACGAAGCTTTATTTTTGCGGGTATTAATTAAACTTGCGCATTCGGTTGAAATCTAGCACTTAGATCTAATAAGATAAGGCAAATCCCTGAAAAGCAATCTGGTGCTAATTACAAATATTTTTTAACCCTTTGCGAACAAGATTGCTTAAATAAAGGATTTTTAGTATATTATGATGCGAGTGGGCTATGTTTCGGCTATTACAGCCTCGACTGTAATGACCAATGCCCATTGCCCACGAGTGTCACACGACGTTTTTCAACACACTTGCGAATAAAAACTAATACTTATCATATAGAACTTCTGTTTTTATATGGATTTTGGGTTTTCTAACAACATCTCGTCGGGTGGTGTAGTGCGGAGCGCGCGTCGGTCTCGGCGCGGTATAATATCCGCCGGCCGAACTCCACGGCGTGCTCTCATTAGTCAATTGGCGGTTATTATAGCACCAGTGTAATGTAATGTAAAAACACGCGTGGGTAATGTGTATAACTGCGTTCCGCGCGTAAGAACAATGAAATAAGAGGCACTTTATGAGCAAGTGTGTTGAAAAATTATTTTATTCCCTTCTTAGTTACTGATGAATACTAACTATGTCGTAATGTAATAGTTATATCTCAACGATCGAGCTACTACATACTATTATCGAGGTACTGGGTACGTATATTGATCATAAAACCGATATTAGGTCTAGTATAAATACCTAAGCAGCCACCCAAGATGCCGTTACCTAAACAGCTAGAGATGCACCTGCGAATCGATATTATAAATAATCGATTCTAGTCTAATAATTATCGATATGTCATGCGGTGCAGCCCTTTCCTTGTACACAGCTCTTCCTTGTAAACGATGAATATATATTGTGAATTTTAATTACTAGTTTGTAAATTATAAACGTCAATAGTGAATGTAATTACCAGAGAGATGGTGGTAGGTTGAGGACAATTAGAACTGACCTGATTCTTTCGTACAGCCTATAAATTGATATTACATAATTAACTTGCGAAAGAGTTATATTATATAAACAGCGTTAAAAATCTCATACGTCATGACAACTGGAACTGGAAAAAATATTAAAAAATACAACATTATATAATCAAGTGAAGCGTAAAATATTAGATAAAGCTGAAAAGTGCTCCAACGACAAGAGCTGAGCTTTTAGAAGAAAATTCATTCGTAATATTATTACTATCGATTAAAGCAATATCTTCTCAGCAACCTTATTGGTTAATACCTAAGCAATCTACGGAGCTGATTAATTATGCTTATAAAAATACCGCTGTCAGGAAACTGGACCTACCGTTTATTATGAATGCAAGAGTATTGTGGTTTGACTTTTTCTATAGTTTATAATGGAATAAAGATGGGAAGGATGGTACATAAGGATACTAAAAGGGGCGGAATAGTCATGGCCATACTGTAGTACCTACTTGGAATTAAGTACTGTACCCTGTAAGTGTTGTTGGAAAATGATGTATAGGTACTGAGACTTACTTTTTACGAAGTTGAAGTCACAGGTAGGTCATCATAGGTAGGCTGGCCAACAGTAGCGTGGCGTCCAAAGAACTCGATTCCTACCGGCTTGCCTAATATCAGGCATTTTAGCAACTTTTTCTACAGCTATTAAGAGGAAACAGTAAGGTGGAGAGAATTGAAAATTAGGTATTTGTAAAATGTGTCGCTGTCCCGCACTGCCCGCCTCTCCCGCGCAGAGCCCGATAGAGACAACTGCAGCTTGGACCGAAAATACCTTTTAAAATTTCATGAAAACAACGTTTCGTAGTCCCCTGATTTCTTCCCCAAAACTTAACCTATTTAACTATTTTTTTCATTAAACATTAAAGAAAGCCTTTGGCCGTGTTCCTATGTTTTCCTTTTTTAAATAATCTAGTCAAATTTGTTTTCTGGATGTGTGAACACAGCGGAAAATCTGGCATTTTTTTTTAGGTTTTTGAAGGTTAATATCTCTTTTGAGAATCAATGTATCGTAAAAAGGAAAACATAGGAACATATCAATAGTAGCCATAGATTTTTGGACAAAAAAATATTGCTCTACTGGCATTATCCAGGGAGGAAACAGGGGACTACGTTTGTATGGAAAAACTGCCCTCCTGTTTCCTCTTAAGGAAGATGTACGCCAAATCTGCACCGGCTTGCCCAAGGATTTCTTTCACGCCACGCCACTGCTGGCCAGTGACGTCTGAGAACACAGACAAGTGCCCCAAATTATATCTTCTTCTTTCCAAATACCCTCTGCTGGGTTTAGGGCTCGGATCAACTTTTTCTCTTAGTTTCGCTCTTGGGCACCAGTGACGCATCCTCCCATAGCGCGCATCTCATGCTCTACTGACTATCGCCAAGTTGATCCAAATTATACATATCTGCAGAAAGTTACAAAAATATGTATACATATGTCAACTGTATAACGGCAATGAGGTTATATTTGAGGCTGTGTGACGTGGCATTGACTTGATCATATACCATTGTAAAAAAAAAACACTTACGAAAGTCATGTTTAAACCTTATTGCAATGCAATAAAGTTTGCATATGTCTTCGTTTAAATAAAATTAATACGCATTTGAATCTTATAGATCCCGTGCGCACGATTGGACGCGCTCCGCGGATAATCGTATAATTTAATTTCGCACTGCTGAGCCGTTTTTGCTTTTTTTTTTATTTTTATTATGCAATTATGAAAGATTATTATATCGGATATGTAATAACGTCTATAAGAGGTAGTCATTTAAAAGTGCTTTATCTTTTATTTGTGATTAACACCCCAGGTAGCACATTGATTCGCTCGACAATTGTGTACTACCGTGAACTGGGGTTACTCTGATTCACGAGGTAACATTGATCATCGATTTTTAAACCCAAATACCTTTGATTTTGAACACGTTTATTAAGTATTCTTATCGAGGTAGCCTACCTTAATAAAAAATTGTTCTGAATGCATTCAAAACCCGACCTCTTATACTTGAAAAATCGATGGTCAATGCTACCCCGTGAATCAGAGTAACCCGTAAGAGTAACAAAGTCTACCGTATATGACTGAAACATTAAAATTTCAGGCTTATTCATATTTTTTTTTAAATATCTTTAAATAACATTAATTGAAATGTCGCAAAAACCAAATTCGCATTTCCTTAATTCCATCATTGCAACTATCTAACAAGAACATCTGTCCTCATAAATTGAAACGAGCAACGTAGACCAAACCCTATTACCATTACTCAAAGTCTAAAACCACTCGACAGCCCCACGCCCGTTTTCCACTGACACCGCTCCGAACATTTCAGACAATTGCAATTATTTCCATAGTACATTTCCGTTGCGAAATGGTTCCGCCGTAAATAATATTAACACATCGCGATTGGGCCGGTGTATTGTGTCGGCATTTGTGGAAAGCACGAACGCGGTATTTGGGTAGGGCGGGGCGCAGTGACAGCGGTGAGCGATTTTGTTGGTTATATGATATTAATAATGATATTTTTAATGGAATTTTGTTAAGTGAAAACTGTGGTTGTGGTGCGAAAATATGTTTAAGAAATATTGCAGTGAAGCGAAAGGTAGTAGAAGCAGAGGACATGGAAAGTTTAAAACGTGATAGCAAACGTGCATCTTACACGTATTAAATCCATAGTAAGTGAGCTAAGTACTGCTCCGATCTACTACCTCGCACGGCTCCGGTTTTTTTTTAAAGCCTGACTAACTTGCAACCCTACTGGGCGTAGCGATAAAATGACCGCGTGGTCGGCCGTTCCCTGGGGTCGAACCAGGTGGGGCCGGACCACCCCGCAGCTCCGGTTGACACTTTAGTTGCTCCGTTCTTATTACGTTCTATGGTAACGTACTTGTCGCAGTGTCGGAGTTCTGCCCACGAAAAAATGACAAGTTTGTTTGCTTGAGTAACTTTGTTGCGATACAATGAGGGTTATTCAAAATTGACTTAGTTCTTTTATGTATTTGTCAATCTTTTGCATGTCAGAAAAATGGTGAATTGTGTTGGAAAAGGAATTGGAGCCAGTGATGGTTGTACTGCAACCGACCTCACTGTATTCCCTGGTTTATTATGACTGGACTAGGTAGTGGATACTATCTTGCTCCTACTGATGGAAACCTACGCTCGACTGCGAATTATCGACTTCTTAACGACCCCTACCCGTAACACCGACATACTTATTTAATTTGATTATCATCGCCTTATAAAAAAAATCTAACAAGGTTTTCACATATTTTTATGAAATATATTTTTACTTTTACCTATTATAATTCAGTCAGTACACGACTCGACTTAGCATCGTCTAAAGGTTAACAACTACGCTGTCAATCAGGCCGTACCCTACAACAGTTGTTTTTGTTTGATTGTAGAGGAAAGGGGTCTGCCCTTTAGTTTTAGATATATTAGCAACTCCGGACCTCACACATAGCTACATTCTAAAACAACTTATGGTTATAAGGATCGTAACTGCACTTATAACATTTTACTTAGACAGCGGCAATACATTGTTGGGCAAGCGACGTATGTACACCGAAGACGTAATGTTGCTTATGCCCTTTCGGTACAACTGCAATATAGGCCAAATATGAGTTAAACGATAATTCACGGTAATGTCTTGTTCGCCATCGCCTGCTATTATGCAAAGTCGTAAAACAATATTGACTTTTAGCTTAACGCTTTTACTAATGGAAAATAGAAATACATAGTTTACAAATATAATAATCTAAAGAATGTATTGTGCAACGTTTGTAATCCAGACTTTTCAATTTTGTTCAAATAATCTCACTTTCCTTGGCCACTTGGTTTTGGTAGAACTTGATACTGTCGGATATTTCTTGACACGCTACATACAATTTAATATACAGCGTAGAAATCCAATACGGGCGAATATTCAAACGGTGGTCAGCATAAGACCTAAGAAGTATACCTAATTAAATAACTTTTGCTTAAAACTACAATGAAAATATTTACCATACAAAATAATTCGCAACGCATTCAAGTTGACAAACACGCTAGTTGACAGTTACTTTAAAAAAGCTCGTATCTCGCAATGTCATAACAAGCATGTATGCATGCGGTACATTGTTGCTCGGTTAATTTTCAAAAATTAATTACGAGGTCACTATTGAGTGTAATTTAAAAAAGCATGTTAATTAATAATGACACTACTAAACGCTATATCTGGTTTAATTGTTTGCTCGTATTGGACTTCCACGCTGTATATTTTAACTTTAATTTCATATGCGAAATTGATCTTCCAATGGTAAAAAGATGAGATCCGAGTACGAGTAACAATTCAAACCATTCCATTTTATAGAACTATCGATGCAAAATACTGCGATCATTTAGCATCTGTCATAGAGTGATCTAACTGGATAGTTTAAAACAGTGCTATAACTGTAAACAAGGGCTTTAACTCTACCGCAATAATTTAATCAACGGTACCTAGTCGTAAATATAAGAAACTCTTTGTTCGTAAGGTTGTACTGCAGCGAAAATGGGGGCAGTTTTATATTCTTATACTTATATATTTATTATAAATATGAAGAGAAATCTTGGTATGTGTATGTCGTCAGTTGTCGTCTATGAAGAACGATAGATATCAGCTACCTACCTAAATGCGATTAATATATCGTTACTGTGTTCCAATAATGTACCTACTTAAAAAAATCGGTTTAGTAATCGCTTACTACCAAGTGCTACTAACGTCAATCGCTGGTCTGTTAAATAAAGTATTAAATAACTGGCCAAGAGCATGTCGGACCATGCTCAGTGTAGGGTTCCATAGCCGTAACTGTAAGGTAAAAAATACGATGTAAAAAAGTACAACAACAAAAGAGCGTATCTTCATAGCAATTACGTCCTTTTGTTGAGAAGCGCAGTTTATCGGCAATAACTCAAAAACGGTTAATCCGATCTTGTTGAAAATAATTTTCGTTGAAAGTATTAATTGAGCGTTATCTTTGTAATTTTTTTTATATTTTTCGGACCCACGGTTTAGAAGATAGAGGGGGGGGGACACAATTTTCACAACTTTCGGAGCGATTATTTCCAAAGGTATTCACTTAATCAAAAACATTATTTAAGAACCTTAAAATGTTTTCAAAAGAGCTGTCGAACTATGTACCACATGTTGACATTTTGTAGAAAAAAATTTTTTTAGCTTCTGTTACATGTATGGAGTGCCCCCCCTAGATTTTTTTATTTTTATTATTTAACTATCAAACTTAGTTGCGGCATCTACAAGACATCTACATTCCAAATTTCATCAGTATAGGTCTTGTAGTTTTTGAGTAAAATGCCTGTGACATACGGACGGACGGACGGACGGACGGACGGACGGACATGACGAAACTATAAGGGTTCCTTTTTAGCCTTTTTGGCTACGGAACCCTAATAAAAAAATGAAACAAAGACATCTCAAATATTGTCTTTTTTTATCATATATAAGAAAGTATTTCCGCTATGAATGAGACCGCAATCTAGTCTAGTTTACTCCGGAGTCGTATTGGCGTGAAATTTGTATACCTGCGTACTATATGCTAACAATTCCTTACTCGAAACAAAAGGATACCAAGTAATATAGTCAAGTATTTCCATTCTGGACTTTATAAATTAAACACTTATGGTTGAAATTTGTCAATTTCGTTTTAACCGTGGAAATAGTGCTCTATATTTCTAAACGCACTTTGACCCATTGGCAGCATTTAAAGGGTTTGTTAATCTCTAGTAAAGTTGGACTCTTGATCAAGGTATTTATAAAATTTATGCATAATGGAACGTCAACTATTGTTTTTTCTGTTTCTGACTCATACAAATTTTCCATACGTTAAAGTTTTATGAGTAAACGCATATCAGTTTCATAGTTAATGTGGGTTTGTATATTTAGTATTCTATTTGTTTTTTGTTTCAGGTAATGTCGTGCGATAACAATATCGTAACTGCGCCATCAAAATGTATGTTCAATACTCCATAACTGATACAAACCATTTAAAAAAATAAGGTAATAATAAATAAATAAACCTTGCCGCAGAACCCTTGAAAAAGATGGATAAAATCGCATAAGCATGCAAGTTGACATGCTGAGGACATTTTATAACGAGCGAAGCCCCATGACGTAACTAGTATAACAATCATGTCCATAATTAAGCACAAAAGTCTGTTATCACAGCTTCTCAAACCGGACAGGTGAGATAAAGCCTGAATTATAACATATCGGCGTCTTTGACAACAGCTCTTATCTGCCACATTAGACAGAAAAGTCGTATGTGTTCTTAGATTTTAAGAAACATAATGCCGTTTTAAGTTGGCACTGCCGTATCTCCCGCTGACACGACGCGAGTGTTTATGAAATGTTTCATTTAATGCAACATTTACGTATCATCCGAGCTAACACTACCTGTATAATATTTGTAAATGCGAAGGTATCGGTTTGTTGTATTTGTAACCTTTACACACGGTATAACGTTTAGAAACAGTGTAATCTTCAGACAACCTTAACTCAGTCTACGATATCGCTAAATTTTACATAATAAGTATGAAATCAAATATTTGACAAAGGCGTGGCGGCAAACATATTTTCAGGTACCTAAGCCGGTGCAGCTACCTTTATTTTTAACTGGTAGTGGTCGGAATATACATATATCGCCTCGGCACTTTGAATACTTCAGAGCATCATTGTAATTAACACAGTATGTGATGTACATTAAGCTAAACATCTCAAAAACATTTTTATTTTCACATAAACGTGTTTAGCATACAGGCTTTAAGATAAGAGTTAAAAAACAAACCCGCAAGACCTTACACAAATTCTTTGCCAACCTATTACCATAATGTATTCGTCGGTTTGTCAACTCGGGCTAACTCGTGGTTAAGTTAAAACAAACAAAAGCTCTTCTATTCATGCGCGGGCGCAGGGAGCGAAGCTTTTAAGCTTGAAGCTCTGATCGAGATCGAAAGTTCTAGTCTCTACGTGTGATTGACTTATATGGTGACTACTATACTGACCACAAGTTATTTTTGAAATAATAATATTTGTGAAAAAAGTATTGAACACTGTAAAAGATGCCTCACGGCATTAGATCTGCCTTATATGCGTTACGTTTTTGCTTTCTAAAATAAATGTTAAATCAAATTAATAAGTGTTAATTACGTTATTCAATTTAATGCACTCACTAACGTTAAAAATGGCGTAGACAGCATGCACTTGCCATCACTTCATCATAATAGAATAACATATTTTTTTCCACACTGTCCAATTTTAACATATACATAGGTAGTTAGTTACAGACCATTTGAAATATACTGACGTAACTATTGGCCTGTAAACAAATTCCCATTACCTTCCAAGGGGCCTAAAATTCTCTTAGTTATAGAGCCAAATTTCGTGCCTTCAATACCAAATTGAGGCCTAATTATATTTTGACCGTTAAGGCGCGGTAGGACCTGGCTCGCATTTCACATACAAACTAGGGTCGGGCGGAATGCAGATTATTGCAGATTATCTTCGATTTCTAACATAAAAGTATCCGTTATCAACCCAAACATGAGAGGATGCCCTGCATGACTGTGAAATCATGATTGTCAGGTATTAATTTTGTCAGAAAAGGTAACTGGTGATGAACAAAATGAAAAAAAATTAAAAAAATACTTTATTTTATAGTGTTTTCGCGCTACTTTTCTATCGAGCGAAGTGTTCGCTATCGTGTTCTAAGTGAGAGGAAGCCTTATTATATATGTTTTACAGTGACCTAAGAGTCAAATAAGTGCTCTAAAAATGATTTGGAAACTAGGCTTCCGTGCCCGATTCTGGTCTCACCTCGCCTTAAAGTTTAATTCACTTCGACGTAATTTATAGGCGGTGTGTAATTTTAGGTATTACACGTAAATATTTTTTATCCTTGCAAAATGGTCGTTTGTATGTTATTATACTGGTATACAGACCATTTGAGTTGCGTTGAGTCATCATTGGCAATGGCATGAGGACTTGGGGAAGCGGGTTGTAGGCAGTAGATTAGTGGCAAGTTCGATCCCAGGCACCCCCGGACCCCACCTAGTCCGACCCTCTTAAGGTGGTCCGGCCAGCGACCTGGTTCGACCCCAGGGAACGCCACGGCCCCCACCTGGTCCGATTTTTGCAACAGTCAGCAAAACTTGCAAGTTTATCAGGCTACAAAAAAAAGTGGCAAAATAAGAAGAAGGTTCTTGCTCGGCTACTAGTATGAGACAACATCAACATGAATAAGTAGATGATGCCGTTAGCTTAGTATCTGGCGGTATCTCTCGCTCTCTCTCTCTCTCTCTCTCCTTAGCTAATTATCCTAAGTGGTATCTATACTAAGTATTTGATTTGTGTGAATTGTGTATCATCGCCTAACTCAATCAATTCTTAGATATTATTTAATATTTACTTTGTAAGCTAAATAAATAGGCTTTAAATGTCCACTACTAAGCTATAAACATAGAAATACTTATGCAAGATTATGGTATGTTCATAATGAAGGGTTCCCTGACAAAGTTTGTGGACAGGGCTATTTTGCGTTGTCAATGTCTCCCGTCTTTGGGTTACGACTGTAGTGTGGGCGGTAGAGGACTAAAAAAATTAAATTAGTTTTTTTTGTTACATCATCTATTTTATCTCATTTTATTACATTAAAATTATGTAGATGAAATCTCGATTGAAGAGAAACCAGAAAAAACGATTCGTTTTTATTCACAAAGTTAAAATAAATTGGACTATCGAAAGCGAGTAAAATCGGTCGGAGTATTTGGTCGATGATTATTTCTCACATCTGTAACAAATAACTGAACTGCCAGAAAGCGGCACCAAGCAACAAATGCTCAAGTTTTATACTTTGCCTATTTGAAGTGAAATAAAATAACATATGAGGAAATTATACATGTACATACATTATTCCAAAACAAGCCATTTGGACTTGGAATAGTTCGTCCGTGCTTTATGTTACCTACTTGTCAAGGATGATCTGCCAATTATCGTAACTACATTTCCGCTCTCGCTCAGCTCATATGCTGTAACCCTTAAGCAGTAGGCCAGGTCGTAAATACTCACATTTACAAGTTAAATATAGAATCCCCTCTTTTTCCTTTTTTCACCTTTCCCATTCTCACGTGCGGAATGAATTATTGCACTTGAAGCGCACTTTAAGCCAACAACACATTGGGCCAACATTTATTTTCATCCTGCTCAAATATAAGTGAAATTATAAAGACAGCTAAACCAATGTTTGTACAAATACTTCATAGTTTTTTATATAAGTTGCCGATATGTTTGCGCGTATTTTATTTCAATTAGTACATAAGAGTGATTTACTGACAATTGTAATACTTTATAGTTGGAATGATTTATGTATGCAATGTGGACTTGTTTTACTGTTTTATATTATCAATAAGTTGTGTAGGGAAACTATAAAACTGCACCGATTGTTTGTTCGAGTGGATGTTATAGTCAGTGGTTGGCTTTTCTGTGCCTATAAAACCAGTGACTGGTTGAAATACCACCTCAATTAATATACTTCATAGGTTTTTTTTAGTTTATCTATTTATAAATAATTATACTTAAACTTTATTCACATTTTCCTCTTTTAGGATAAACTAAACCATCGAGTTTCCTCTCTGATTTCGCGTAGACGAGTGCAAAAATAGATACCTACTTGTCCTAACATTTTCTTGGGTTGCCAAAATATTTTACCGTGATGTAACAGAATTATGTATCTACATAGCAGTGGCGTGGCGTTCATAGATCCCTATTCCCACCGGCTTGCCTATTTTAAAGCATATGACCGGAGTATCTACTACTCCTGAAGAAAATAAGAAATCCAAATCTGCTCCGGCTTTACTAAGAATATATTTGCCGCCACGCCACTACTACATAGATACATGACGTGATATTATATTTACTTTAGGCTATGCCAAATTATTTGAAATCGTCAATTCATGTCCAATTCTAAACAAAAAAAAAACTAATTCAATCTTGAACAGATTATTGACCGCCCAACTTATGCGTAACATAACCCAAGCAGTTATCGACTCTTTTTCATAGACTTAAGGACCACAAAATAAACTGTATAACTTGGTTGCCCTATACTGGCATAAACGTAGCCGACATCGAAGTTCCAAATATGAAAAAAGAATAAAATAACGTTCGAAAATCTTGATAAAACCCGCGTGGGGCGGTGACATCGCCGAGTAAACAAATAAAACGAAGCTGACAAATGCGTGTCGGGCCAAGTGTTAATTAGGGTTCCGTATATATTTAGAGCTATTAAAGATTGCATCGTAAGAAATGAAAGAAATACTGTTCAGGTCTCACTGCTTCTTATCGCTTAAAAGCTTCGGAACTTTGGAGAACGAAGAACGTAAAATTAAAATATTGTTGACCAGCTTTCATTTAATAGTTTTGGGATGTCCCGGTCCGATAGGAATTGATGAAATAAAAATTTCACAATAATTTAATTAAAAAAAAATCACCTTATGCTTTAGTTGTTTCGCTATTGCTCTCACATTGATGTCTCGTGGGATGTTTAACATGATTAATTTAGAAAAAGTATTTTTCTACTCCTGTACTGTTATCTGTCTTTTACTTGGTCACGAACACTAATATAAGAACATATATAATATCAGTTCAGAGAAGTCTATACTCTATTCCCCATAACAGCACTAGTGTCGTTATAGCCACTTTACGTTATTGCTAACAACCACAGACTTCTAAATCTAGGTTAAACTGAGGTCAAGGATTAAGCGCTCAATTTTAACTTTACGGTAAAAATGCACAACTACCAACTTAACAAACAATTAAAATCCTACGGCTTTTAAGAAAAACAAAACTTTCTGAACTAAATTCATTGATGCCAACATAAAAACAAAAGTATTTTTAATATATTCACTGCGTGTCAACTTCATTTAAAAAATAAAAAGTTTACCATAGACACATACTGACAGTCATACGTCATATTTGCCTTCTTTGCAGGTTATGCTTTGTTTGTATTTTATAATTTTAAAACCTGTCGTAGAAAAAGTATTGTATGCAACGTTGTATAATTAAGTCAAAAAACGCTCATTGCGTCTCTATTTGCGATACTCGCCGCATTCGCGGCTCGTATCGCAACTCACGCAATTCACATTTTTTGAACCTTCTTATACAACTGTTGCATAAAATACTATTATTGCCTACGGAACCCAAAATGAATTAAAAAAAGGTGAGACCAAGGTGTCGGGCGGCCGTGTCGCGTTATCTCCGCTTATGAACGCTGATCAATCAAAGTTGGAAATTAAAAAGTTGAAACAATGAGGGTTGCTGGCTGGTGAGAAATGATGTCTTTTTAAACGAGTTTTTTATTTTTATTATGTTGGCTGACATGGCCAGTTACTTTGAGGTGAGAATTTAAAATTGGAATGACCTTGCTGGTGCCATTACAAGTCAATTAATGTAGTTACTCGTATATCGTAGGGACCAAATAGTGGAGGTTCTTATAGGCCCCGAGGCAGTGTTCTTGATGTCTGCGCATTAAGAGATTTATCATTAAGTGCCTACTTTCTGGTAGGTACTGGTACTCACTACAGGCCGTTTGCTCTTGTGCACTTTTCAAACTATCTCAGGATTCTGAAAAGAGATGATGAGGAAGTGATTCTGGAGTCTGTAAAGAGGATAAAATAACCAAAATATTGTAATGAGTTTTGTCAGAAGTGTTAGATCTGCATTATTTTTCATCAAACAGTATCAAGGTTTCATAATTCAGAAATCCTTTGGTATTTAATAATACATTTCCAAAGAAATAAATCTTAACATAATCTTAATTAGGTACGTGTATTGTTTGTAAAAAGTTGTACTAAATACAGTACATGTGGTCTTAATTGCACACTACGACTGTTAAGGAAGCTTATTTAATTGCAAATTTAAACGTTACTGCCAACAAAAATGATTCTAAATTTTAAATTAGCACTAATTATTCTAAAAACACTAATAGCGTTAGTGCAATGCCCAAGCGCATGAAAAAAGTTTCCCATGACAGTGTAATACTGGCCACATAGTTTTCATAATAAAGCGTTAAATTTTAATTGAAAATTGCCCTCGTCGGCGCGGCCGCAAAAAATAGCGGCGTGGGCCGAAAATGTCCGGCGGTCCCCGGAGATTACCGAACGCGATCGCTATTATACGTAATTACTCAATCGGCGAAATGAATTTTCTTAAGACACACTTGGTCTTGTTCTGTAAAAAAACGACTTCAAACGTTGACAAAGTAACGAGGTTACAATTTGAAACGAAAACTGTTTTGGAAGTTTTTCGAATCAATGTTATCTCTACATAATACATATATACCTAGTATCCAACAAATTGACATAGGTACTAATAATGTTTCTCTTTATTTATTGTTATAGCTATATACAATATAAGTTCATTTTAGATTAGAATTTTAACTGTTATTTTTGCCCACTTTTCTTTAATTCTGTAGGATATCTGAAGGTACTATTGTTTCTCTGCGCGATATAATGAAAAGTAATGAAGATATCCGCAAAAAAACCAAAGTAACTGGCATAGCTCGCAAATTGCACGATGTAAGTGGCAGTGGGCAGGCCATATAGCCCGGAGAACGGATAACCGTTGAGGCAGTAAAGGTGGAGTGGCGACCACGCATAGGTGAGTGCAGCGTGGGACGGCCTTAGACTCGGTGGACAGATGATCTCGTGAAGGTAGCGGGAAGCCGGTGCATGCGGTCTGCTAAGAACCGCACTTTGTGGTGATCTATGGGGGAGGCCTATGCCCAGCAGTGGACGTCCGTAGCCACGGATAGATAGATAGATAATATTGTAATAAGTTCACGACTCATATTTTTCGGTTTAAAGATGGGTTTCCTTGAAATCGTATGATGAATAACGTATGATTTTTCTAATTTTGAACGAAACGAGATATAGTTGTAATAATCGTATTAAAGTACCTAAGCACGTTATGTCAGTACTCACAACTTCTACTAATTTTTTTAGGACACCAATGACGCGAAAGGTTTTTAAGACATTTATTAAGAAACTAGGTACCTACTTACAGAGTCAACGACCACTCATGATCATGATACAATGCCGACAAATCTGCATGCTTTAAAATCCTAAGCCGCTCCCTTTCAAATTGAACACGGTATAATAAAATAACCTTTCTAACATACGACATACATTGTACCATAATGAGATGAAACATTGAATAATGAATAAATTAATAATTACTCTCATTAATAAGTGACTCACCTCGACATTGTTTTTTTTTAATTTTGAGAGGCTGATTCACTCCTATACCCCTCAATAATGGCGACACCTACTCATCACATACTTTGAACCAGTCAAGGGTGAGTCTGGCACCTGAGTTTTTGGATATTTGTTTTTTGTCTAGACTTAAATATGTCTTATAGGTACAACATTTTAGTAAAATACATTACGAGGGTGGTATGATAAGAAATGAGCCTTGAATCAATACGGTATGGCTGAATATTAAAAATGTCATTGCCTACAGCCGCCATCTTGGACGCGGGAAAATTTACAGTTTCAAATGATTCCGTCAGTTAGTTCATGAATTATAGCTTTTTAAACAGTATAAGTGGCATTTTTTGTCTAAAATGGAAAAAGAACAATATCGACCAGTGATTCGCTTTCTGTTTTTGAAGAGTAAAACGCGTGATGAAATAAAAATGAGTTAGATAGCGTGTATGGCGATATTTCACCTTCGATTGCTACAATTAAGCGGTGGTATAACGAGTTCAGAAATGAAAGAACATATGTGTTTGATGAGGCTCGCCCAGGACGTCCAATTGAAGTTACCACGGAGGAAACTATCAACAAAGTCCGTGATATGTTGATGAACGATCGTAGACTGAAGTTGAGGGAGGTAGCTGAGGTATGTGGCTTATCACTGGAGCGTGTACAAAATATCGTTCATAAACATTTGGGCATGAGGAAGTTATCGGCCCGATGGGTACCGCGTTTGCTAACTGAAGAAAACAAGCAGAATCGTGTGGCTACTTCCAAAGAGTGTTTGGCATATTAAAACGTAATCCGAAGGACTTCTTTATGCGTTACGTTACCGTGGACAAAACGTGGATCCACCACTATACTCCCGAAACAAAACAACAATCGAAGCAATGGACTTGTCCCGGCGAAAGTGCTCCAAAGAAAGCAAAAACGGTTCCGTCGGCCGGGAAGGTGATGGCGACCGTTTTTTGGGATTCCCAAGGAATTATCCACATAGACTATTTAGCAAAGGGAAAAACGATCACGAGGCAATATTACTCTGATTTATTGTCTCGATTTGATGAAGAATTAAAGAAAAAACGGCCCCGTTTAGCCCGCAAAAAAGTGCTGTTTCACCAGGATAATGCTCCGGCCCATTCATCTCACATCGTCAAGGCCAAACTGGATCAATTGGGTTATAAAATACTGCTGCACGCTCCTTATTCCCGGGATTTGGCTCCGTGTGATTTCTTCCTGTTCCCAAACATGAAATCTTGGCTCGGAGGCAAACGCTTCATGTCACATGAAGAGGTAATAGAGGCCACGGATGATTATTTTGCAGAGTTTCCGAAGACATATTTTTAGGAGGGCTTAAAGAAGTTGGAGACGCGTTGGGAAAAGTGCAATAACTTGAAAGGGGACTACGTTGAAAAATAAAAATAAAAAAATGATAAAAAATAAATGTTCATGGGTATGCTCACTACTTATCATACCACCCTCGTATATTGTTCTAGAGTTACAGTTGTGTGAAAAACTGACCCCTCTTTGGCATAGAAAAATAAAGTACACGAAGCATTCATGGTCATTTTAGTTCCATTTCTCTGAATTTGATAGGTCAGTAAATTTCAGTTCTAGAATCTCCCTTTCTATGAGCGGCTCTAGGCCAATATCTTTGCTCGGAGCAATTATCGTAAAATAGTTAATTAGATACGGGCATTAATTAAAATAGTGACGTAGTTCTACCGTTACATTCAGGTACAAGTTGAGGTTATCGCGAGCAAAACCATGTCGAACAACGACTGTTCAAACATAATGCTAACCGTTAATTTTAGATATTTATCACGTATTTCTGAGTACCTATACCTACTAAAGGGTAAGAGAGCTAATGTATTTAGTTACAGGAAATTGGGTATTAGTCTTCGAATTGACAATGCATTTGCAAACTTGTGTGTATATGGCAGTTGTTTCTTATTTCCGTCATCTACCTCAGCAGATTTGGCTGCATAAAAAACAAATATACAATGGGATACGATCAAACTTATAATGATACAAAGACTGACCATCATTGTCGAATTATTTGGCAAAGCGACTTGTGACTTATACTCACTTTTAAAATTAGTTTTTCTTCTCTTGCAGACAATCACTACAAAACAAACAGGATCTTTTACGTCTATACTCGTATATGTTTCTTTAAGCTTGACAAATTGCAAGGAAACTAAGCCTTCAGCTAAAGCTATATCAAAACTGTCCCAGAGCTAGCAATTCTCCGCGTTTTTCTACCGTAAAAAAATGTTACAAATCGACTGGGTATTTCTACAGATTAAGCGCGGCTACATATTGCCGTATTTTCTTCACGTAGGTATAAACGCGGTGTTCTATACAGGTTGATACCCTTGTAGATATCTATTCGCGCATGGTCACACAAAATAACAGTAAAATGATAGTCTGCTTTATATATACCTCCAGGAGACAAAATGTTTTTTTTAGGGATGTAACGATACCGATACCGATACCGATATATCGGCCGATATATCGGTATCGCCGATATATCGGTATCGCCGATAATATACCACCGATATTTGAAGAACGCGAGAAGAATTTGCTGTATGAAAAAAAATCTGCAAAAAGTAATTTCAATTACTGACTTATTTTATGTATTGGTCTATTACCTTGTGCAATGACAATTACTATGTTAATTAAATCTTTGGTTCTTTTTAAAAAATAAATTTGAATTTTGAGTTGACAATCTATATTTTTCTAATATTTTTACTTTACACTTTCAATGTTGATTCTCTGTTAAATATAGCCAAGTTTTAGGTATAATAAGGACATACAAATATCTGAAGTTCATACTTCATTATTTAGCTAAGATATCGGTATCGGTATCGGTATCGCCGATATTTACTACAATATATCGGTATCGGTATCGTATCGGCAAAACTATGTATCGTTACATCCCTAGTTTTTTTTTTATCTTTATTTTTAGGGAGCTTTTGACAGCCAAAATGTCAATTTTGTAAATATTGATAATGTAAACACATTTTTTACTAACAGTGTATATATTATTCCACACTGTTGAGCAAAAACGATTTGGATTATTCTTATGTGGATACCTTGTGACTAAGTTCCTTACTCTGTAGAAGCACCCAGTTACGAAAAGAAACAAATGACGTCCGTTACATAGCTGCTTATTATTATTTATCATGCCATCTCACCTGACTCTAACTATCTTTAAGAGATGGCAAGATTTATAACTTTCAGGGTTCTGTGTTATTATCGTTTTAAAATCCATTAGTTTGGTATTGCAATTCTTAATTGTACGGTTACTATTTTGTACGGTATTGAATTTAAGTAAAGTCGCGGATAAATATACTAAGTATCTTTTGATTAAAAAACGGTCAAGTGCGAGTCGGACTCGCGCACCGAGGGTTCCGTACAAATTCATAAGTAGATACGCGAATAGTACAAGAAAAACTGTATGTCGATTAGTTTAGTAGGAGCAAATAAGTATATGTTATGATTTTTGCAAATTTGTAAAAAACAGTGCAAGTTAGGAAAACAATTATATTTTTCCTGTAATGCTTAGAACCTGACGAGTAATGATTCTATTTAATAGCAAGAGGACCATTCAATCAAGAGGACTGTCATTCTCCGTTCCCCGAATTCACAACGCTATCTATGTATAAGCTTGGTAAAATAATTATTTACAATTATTCAACTTTGCAAACGTGACACAGTATTTAAATGTTAGAATTTATTTATTATTAGCTGTTTACGAACTAATTGTTACTATACTATGTTTCTTTGTTCAATTATAACATCGTTGAATGTTTAGTGTTTTAGCGCCATCTAGTTTTTGCCTGGAAATCCCCTAGCGTGAAACAGGGCATCGCTTAGTTTTGCTACTCGCCGCTAGGCGAAGGTTTTTAAGTTTTTGTAAATTTCTAAAAAAGTATTAAAGTTAGCAAGACCGTTCTATTTTTCCTGTAATATTCAGGTTGATATTTATAATTAGTAATTATGACACATTTTTCTGATCAGTAACTTCGGAGATAATAGGGGGGGAATGGTACATAAAAATGTATAAATCACAAACTACTTATTTAAGAAAAAAAATAAAAATGGTGTTTTAATCTACAAATTAAGCCCTTTCATTTGATACCCCACTCAATATAATAGCCCTACTTTCAATTTTCAAAATCCCATTACGGAGCCTTTTAAAAAAAAAGTAAAAAAGGTACAAGATATTTTTTATGTCCAATAAGCTTGGGTTAGCTACTTTTAACACTATTCCAAATTTCAAATCGATAGCAGCAGTAGTTCCTGAGATATTTGGCTGTGACAGACGGACAGACAGACAGACAGACAGACAGACAGACAGACAGACAGACAGACAGACAGACAGACAGAGTCGCACCATAAGGGTTCCTTTTTTACCATTTTGGTACGGAACCCTAAAAATGCTTACAAAGGGGGACAAAGATGGTTGTCGACGTCATCCTTGCGCAACCAGATAGCAGGGTTCACAACCTCAATTTTGAAGAGCTTTGTTCTAAGTTACCTACTGAATAACCGGGTCCCTAAGGGCCACACTAGCGATTTGCGGGCAAGCCGCGAGCGAGTTTCCATACAAAACCAGTGGCGGCGAACTCGCAGCGAGTTCGCCGCGAGCGACATTTGTATGGAAACTCGCCCGCAGCTCGCTCGCAAATCGCTAGTGTGACAAGGCTCTAAGTCCTTATTTGGTATCGGTAGGTGTTTAAATGTAGCTCTTACTAGCGGGCAGACATTATCTAACAGGACTTTTAATGTAAAAATATCATGCTGCAGGTCGTTCAAAAATCGTCTTCAGGACTAATTACCCCACCCGTTTTCAGAACACCACAATCTTCCTTTCCAAATTATTTATCCAGCGGAAGCCTTAAAGAACAAACAATCTCATATTCAGACAAGTCATCTAACTAAGTCTATAATTTACTGCCTAACTACACCTTTCCTCAGAGAGCCTTAATTGAAACAGCCTGCCTGGCTGGCCATAACTCGGCTTCGCTGGGCTGTCAACGTCCCTATTATCGACTAGATAGAACGCTGAAACATCGAAAAGAGAGTAACTAACTGTACAGATTCGTAGCCATTGCAATACAGCCCTTATTTCTTATGATACAAAATCTTAGTTAATTGCAATATGTGGTATGAAGGATAAATAGGTTATGCTGACGTTCTCTGCTTTATTTCTTTAATAATACGCTTCTATGTTAAGGGTAAGTGCGTTGTGTGATAATTTATCATTGAATTCTATTTTTCACCGTTAAAATACGGAGCTGGCAGGTATACAATTACCTCATCGAAAACTTTGTAAACAGGTGCTAGAGCGTTAGAAAAATATAGGCCCTTGGGTTTAAGACTTTTTCATCACACTTGCTCGTAAAGGGTGTTATAACACGCGCGCTTATAGACCAACTCGAGCCGATTTACCCCCCGTGGGTTACAAATATCTATAACTCCCACGGGAGGAAAAACTGTATGAAAATCTATAACTCCCTCGGGAGTTATGAGTTTAGTTTTAAAAGTCGTACGTCATTTCAGACTAAGGTGGTTTCGAATCAGCCAAGGCTATTTCACATCTTCAAAACTTGGCTACAAAACCAATTTTAGTGTAAAATAAAACTTATATGGTATATTTTACTATTATTTCCGTAGTTTTTGCGATTATTTTAATGCAATTAAATTAATTTAGTTTAAAATTTTATTTTGAAAATCGGTACAATCTGGCGACATTGCCTGTCAAGTTTAAAAACTAAACGCAGTTCTTAGCATTATCTGTGGAAGACTATATTGAAAAAGTTGACAGTTGAAGTTGTCTCTTAGCGGGTGCGTTTAGTTTATTTCATTTTTATGATTTATTTTATTTTTCCTCGCAAATGTGATGAAAAACATTGTGTGTATCACGGGCAGTAAGAAGATTACAAACTCGAGTCATTAAAAGCCCTCCGCCTACGGCGTCGGGCTTCTAATAGACTCTCGTTAGTAATCCCCTTCTTACTACCCTCGGTGCACAATGTACTATTTGATCTTAGCTTATAATTTCGTGCACGCGAGAAGGAGTACTTTCATACGAGCTATATTCATAATAATTATACAAAATATATTTTGTCTAAATCCTTTTAAATTTTTTTGTAAGTAGCTTAGCGCTTGTCAAAAATAGTGATTATTAACTGAATTCTCAGGTAATTTTAATAAAAATAACTCATTTTTAATTAGTTTGCGAAATGTCGATCTCGTCGAGATTAATCTCGATCTCGAAAGTCTGACGGTCGAGATCTCGAATCGCCAATCTCGGTTCGAGATTGCATTCCCTAGTGGCCACTAAGTACCTAAATCCTTTTTCAAAACCCAATTCACTCCACAGACTTCTCGCGTTTGTCTGAAATAAAACAATATCGTTCCCCTTAAGCACATACTTCATTTAGAGTTCGTTGGACTACAATTGAAAATGAATTTTAGAGCTTTAAGTTAGGGTTGGTATTTGTGTGTCGATATGTTTGTCTGTTAAAGGGGTGTATTAGATAAGAGATATTATTTATGCTGTGGCAGTGATAGCATCAGGTGGGAATGGGTTTTTAAATAAGATCGCTTTCATTAAGGATTACTCGCGATTTGTTAAGTGATAGTGAAAACGATAATTATAATGATTATAGGCTGGCTTTAATGTATGTTCTGTATTAACACTCACACTTCGTTCGTACTTATGCTGTATATTTTGACTGATGTACATAAAACTGTGTAGGTGAAAAGTGACTGAGGAATCAGGTATAACTTCACTAAGTTAATTCATGCATCAAAACTTAGAGGGATAAGCTGACGCTTCGCTTGTATGGATTCTCGAATAAACACTTTCCTAACTATAAATAGATCACTATGATTTCGTTTACGTTTAATCAAGGACCATTAAAACAAGAGGACTGCCATTCTCCATACTTTGGATCGTACCCCGACCGCAAGGGGATATATATCCAAGCAAAAACTAGATGGCACTAAAAAACTAAACATTTAACGATGTTATAATTGAATAAAGAAACATAGTACAGTAACAATTAATTCGTAAACAGCTAATAATAAATAAATTCTAACATTTAACTACTGTGTCACTTTTGCAAAGTTGAATAATTGTAAATAATATAATTCTTATACCAAGCTTATACATAGATGGCGTTATAAATATCGGGGAACAGCTTTTTGTATGGAGAATGACAGTCCTCATGTTTTAATGGCCCTTGGTTTAATATAAAAGAAACAGGATTTTTCAGATAAAATCTCGTTCGTTCTCGTGTTTTCTAGCTAATACTTCTAAAAGAGTTGCTCTGAAATTTAAAAATATTGTTTCAGTACTTAACAAGTTTTACGCAACCCTATATTCGATATTAAAAATACAGAAGTACTTACACATCCCTTGAAAAAAGGCGTGAATTCACATTAATTTGATGCACGCAGTCGATTACATTGTGACTTAAGGATATTAGAAACCGCCCCAAACCGGTCCGGGCTGGTTAATTAAGGCTAGGGTTGTCACAGCTAAGGAAATTGATCACGTCCTTGTTAAATAAATTTCAATATAAAATGGCTATAAAGCATGGCTTCCGTATAAATATTTAATTTATGTTTTCTTCAATTCGACCTAGTTCTAGTAAAATATTCAGTTGATAAATACTAAGACTATATTAAGATATAAGTATTGTGGTATTCGCGTTCAGGTACCTACTTATTATGGGCTAAATACATAGTTTTTCTATAAATGAACAGCTAAAACTATATACATACAACGACCAGCAATTTTCATCATCATCACTCTATTTACCTCATTAAGTACGTTACATTTTCTTTACCTACCTATTTTTAAAAGTTCGTCTAGATCATATAAGTACCACATGAAGATGTTACAATCCCACTTCCCACTAATATTATAAATGCGAAAGTTTGTGAAGATGTTTGGTTGGATGTTTGGATATTTGGATGTTTGTTACCTTATAACGGGGTAACAACTGGATGGACCAAGCTGAAATTTGGCATGCAACTAGACCAAGTCCTGGATTGAAACATAGGATACATTATATCCCGGTAAAGAGTTCCTTTGGGACAATAACGGGAACAACGCGGGCGAAGCCGCGGGAAAATGCTAGTCTTTTATAATTCATGTATATCATCTCATAACAGTAAGTGAAGGAATGAAGGAATAGAATGAACGGCGGTGTCCATAGAGAGAGTGAATAGATGGTCCCCATTAAATAGGAACAATTTGAGAACGCGTTGGACAAAAGCAATGCAGTGTGTTAGATGTACGGTGACCATGCGATGTGAAAATTGTATGATGTTTATTCAATTCCGGAGAGTTGCCTTAGGGTTACGGAATACAGTTTTCAGTACTAAGTAGAGTGAGTTATTATGGAAAAGACACGTTTCAAACTACTATTTTTTGTTGATGGTACGTTACTTTTGTATTGCAACGGCGTTTTATGCAAACTTTGGATAAAAATCAATGGTTAAAACTGTTTATAATATAACGTTTCCAGCGTTATACTTGTTTTGAAGTATACTCGTCTATAAGTACAACTCTTCTTTAGAACTAATAGGTAGCACAAATATTTATTACGTTAATAGATACTAAAACTAATGTTTTATTAGTAGATTCACTGTATTTATTTGAGTTGCTGAAATTAAATAAAACATCACGCGATTTTTCTTAATTTCTTGAAAGGTAACGGTTTATTATTTCGTCCAATCTCCTAATATATTAAAAACAGGAAAGTTTTATCCTCAGTGCAGCAATAATTACAGTCACCCTATAAACTAATGTAAGTGCAACCGACTACCGCCGACCGGCCCGCTTTCTACATAGAATAATGGGTGCCAATTAATAATTGTGTTCACCAGAGAGACCAGCATTGGCCAGCGTAACTTGAGCCGTGAACCCGATGGTTCAGGAACTTTGTGAACTGCATTCAGTATTTAAAATGAACAGTTATGGTGATATGTACGAGTAATAGCGTATCCAGTTTAACCTTTATATTTTTATTTTTTAATGCTGATGTGTCTTCTCCTAGCATTACTTAATATAAGAGGTGATAGGATTCGGCGGCGGTGAAACAACAGTCTGAGACTATCCGACCATGTCAAGAAGAGTGAGACTATCCGACCAGTCGCAAAAATTGTTTAACTTTCAGCAGAATAATATATGTATGCGACCATCCGCGGCAAAAGGTACCTTATGGTGGTTTTTAGTTTCGGAGATATTACAGGTTTTGTAAAAATGTGTAATATCAATTAAAAAGGAATCTAAACATTTACCTTTTTATTAATTGATATTTCGCATACCGTGTAATGTAAAATTTGTTTACCTATTTATTATACATATACATTATTAGTGAATTATAAACCCATTAAAGTGGCATGAAAGTAAATATTTATATTGTCTATTTTGTGATTTTTTTCGATTTCTAATAAAATTATCGAAAAATTATTTTTCCGTAACTACACATCGTAGGAAGTTGAACTTTTTTTAAAGTATACGGCTTATCAATTGTAGATTATTAATATATGGATGACTCAATGCCGACCATAAGGTACTTTTAGCCGCGAAATGTCATATATTAACTTCATATAGGTAGCCAAAGTGAAGTTCTTTCTATAGCTATCTTAGGATCGTGATTCTATGTACGCCCGTTTTAATTGGTCTCTCGCTACCAAAGGCGAACATTGGGTGCTTTACTGTACACTTAACACACTCATAAAAATATTAAACATTCATTTAATTATTTTAATTAAGAGCTACTATTATGAATTATTTATTAAGAATAAATAATATATATACTACTATAGATATAGTCGGAATATTCGGTCCGGAAGTAATGAATACCGAATTTTCAACCTCTCTAGTTTCGATAAAATGTTTTTCTACTCCTGTACTTTTATCTGTCCTTTACTTGGTCACGAACACTAATATAAGAACATACATAATATGAGTTCAGAGAAGTCTATACTCTATTCCCCATAACAGCACTAGTGTCGTTATAGTCGCAAAACGATACTGCTAGCAGCCACAGACTTCTAAATCTAGGTTAAACTTAGGCCAAGAATTAAGCGCTCAATTCTAACTTTTCGATAAAAATGCACAACTACCAAATTAACAAACAATTAAATTCCTACGGTTTTTAAGAAAAACAAAACATTCCTAACTAAATTCATTGATGCCAACATAAAAAAAAGTATTTTTAATATCGTCACTGCGTGTCACTAGCGAGTATACATCAAATTAAAAAAAAGTTTACCATAGACACATACTATCAGTCATATGTCATAGGTATTTGCTTTGTTTGCGAGCTATGTGTAATATTGTATTTTATATTTTAAAACCTAGTCGTAGAAAAAGTATCGTATGCAACGTTGTATAATTAAGTCAAAAAACGCTCATGGCATCTCTATTTGTGATCATCAAAAAATGCGAATGGCGCAACTCGCGCCATTCGCATTTTTTGAGCCTACTTATACAACTGTTGCATAAAATACTATTATCCCTTTAATATTTCAGTGTATAAACGTGCATGGTATTATTAATAGGTATGTTTAATTTTAAATAATTTAAAGAGTGTGGCTATTCGTAATATTCCCGTATTCAAATGTTCTGGAATATTCCAGACCATGTGAGTCATTCCTAGGCATTTGCATACTACGTCTGTCAATTCAAAAGGTAGGTTAGATACTCTCGCGCTCTATAAGAAATGCACCTTCATTTTATATGGTTTCATAAAAAATCTGTAGACATATCGTACTTAATTATGAAATTGAAAGTGTTGAACTCCTAACTAGTATCAGGTTAGAATTTGATTGACGAGAGAGGGTGGTAATCGCCAAGCAAGACTAAGACCTTTAGATGTTTTTTGTAATGGCATGATTTTAATGGTTTTTTTAGCGCTAATTAATCTAGTATCCGAATTCAAAAGTCTTTGCTCATAGTCTTGGTTGAATCCAGGTTTAATATTTACAGTGTTAATTTATATCTAGAGCTTATTGGATTTAATTGGTTTCATTGATTTACTGCCGATGATTTCAATTAAAATATTTGCTCTTAATTGTTTGTAATAACACACCTTGCTTGATTTATGAAACTGGTCACTGGACACTTAATCTTTACTTTATTGAATGTAATTCTAGAAATGTTACTTTTAACTTTTTTTTATATTTAACCTTTCAAATTTGACCCAGTTAACAATTAATTTCCGCTGTTTTACTCGTATGTATTTCGGAAAGAATATTATTTTCAACACGTTTTTCTGCGTACCTTAACATTCGATTATTGATTATTGGTCAACCATGTTATTGTTACCGATTAGTTCCTAAAACTAACCAAATGATCGCTAAATCCTGTTTCTTTCATTAACGTCTCATAAACAGGGTTTGATATGAATTTGGTTAGTTCTATCTTTTCCGAAATAATTATAAAATGTAACCGATTTGATATTTAATTGCCCTGATCTAAGACGTCTTTCAACGATACGCAGAGTCGAGCTTAATTATCTAGACGTATGACGTCACGACGTAGATCTTAAACATACTTAGTTGCAGAGCGAACCCAGCTCACGTACCCATCATTTAGCTAGCGGCAAAAAAGGCCCAGTCCCACATCATTAGTGGCCGAACGAACAGACAGACGTCTCACTCAGCGCATAAACAAGATGCGCCCAGTGAAATATTAGATGCAAACGAACACGCAAAAATGTCGCGGGATTAACATAGGAATATGGTGCGCCGCGAGCGCAGATTTCATGGGAACAGAAGGTACACTTTGTATATTTATGGTAACACGAAATAATGGTAGCGCTGCAGATTGGTGGTAACTTTAACGTAAGAATACCCATTGTTCGCTAATTGATTGTTTACATAAAAGATATTCAAATTGTACGAAAAACTTTATGGATAAACGTGATGTTGAGATAGGAAGTAGTCGTTAATATGTTGAACTGACAATACAACAGACTATATTATTCAATCCTTTGAACAGACAACTGCAAGCACTGTAGATAAACTGCTTAAGCTTGAGTCGCAAAAGATTTTATTGCAGAGGACACTTGTATCAAAACACTGATAGTTATTCTATCTAATAATCTATTGTTAACATAATTCACTAACGTAAATAAATGTTAACGTATTACTTGTTTTAAACGAACGTTCTGTTGTTATTTACTTTGTGCGCATGCGACGTAAAAGTCTACCGCGAAATTACTGCGGCTGGATACGCGGTGGGTTTCCTCACGTCAATACTAAAGGGATTTATACGACTATACAAGTTTTGTTGTGGTCTGTTGCGCGGCGCATTTTGTTGTCAAGCTACCATTACTATTCCGATTCTCTGGAGTATTTTTTTTTATTAGTCTGTAACTGGGTCCTACTGCTGAATAAGGAATTTACTCTTAGTAGTCAAATATAAACTCTTGCATTTAGCAGAAAATACAAACCGTGTAATTTAGGATGCCCCAGTGGTTATGCTGTTTATTTTGGAATGCTGAGGTTGCGAGCTCGATCCTTGCCAGAAGCAGGTGCTCGTATCATAAAACACATACTACGGTAGTTACGTACCTACTTAGTTATTTATGTTGGTACCTACTAGTTGGTCACGCTTCAGAAATATATTAAATACAATCCATAGATTGAGGCGTAAAAAAGACAATCGGCGGATAATAGTGTCGTGATTGCTTTAGAGCTATCTGCCAAAGATCGTGGAATGGCACTATTAACATTTGTGTTCTTTAACCAATATCGAACCAGGAAAGCCATGATAAAGGCGCTTCCTCACAAGATCGAACTGGGTTGAAGATTCCTATCTAGATTCACGTGTGAAACTACAACTGGGCCTATAAGGACTTGTAAATGTGAGCCTATTGCGGCGTAGGCGATAACGCGCCGTGTTAACATGGCGTCTGACAACAGGATGGATAGATGTGCAGGCATCGTGGGGGAGAGGGACGGATATAGTTTTCTGACTTGTGAGAATTTAAGGTGCATAAAATATATTAACCTAGACTGTTTTCATGTGGTGATGCTAAAGAAGTGATTATTCTGATTTTAATATTCCATGGCCTGTACCCTCCCCGATCGTTTTCAAATAACACAAATAGTTTTTACGGTTAAACGTATTAGCGTACCAGTGTAGACACATATTCTTGCTAGCGTCAGACGAATAGGTAAAAGTTGAGAAGGCACCCTGAAGACAGCTTGATAATAACCGGGTTTATTATCTTTTAATATAATTAGCATTTACACCTATACAATTACGTTTTATTGATGCAATCACATAAACATGAAATGTGTTTTCCATATTATAATTAATTGATAATGTCACTCCCGGAAATTCACGACATGTTGGACGAAAAAAAAAAGAATTTTGAAGATAAGACAATTTTTTTGCGGATAAAATAATACGTCAATCTTCATGGTCATAGCCTTATCTGTGTGACTAGGTCGTTAAAGATAATTGCTTGCGCAAAAAGTCGATCTAGTGATCTAGAATACTTTTATGGAAGGATATTTAGAAGACCTTATTAGAAGTTCGTAACATCGTCTTTGTTTGGTCATACTGCCTTGTTAAGCTTATTGTGATCACAATTTTCTTCCCATAATATTTTTTATGCCACACCTGGCCATAAAGTGGCTTTTTCCGCACGCTGCGCGTACGGAAAAAGCCGCTATCTGGTCAAGTGTAGACATAAAATGATGTACACAACACGGGAGGTAATAAAGAAAGCCCTCGATCGCATATTTACGTCCCTCGCTTGCAGCTCGGGCCGCAAACTTCTGCGATCTCTGCCTTTCTTTGTATTACCACCCTAGTAGTGTAATATACTATTATGAACAGAATCAAGCTGTAATCACAGAATAAAGTACATATTAGTACTTTGTATAGAACTCGCACTGTCTAACAAAACCAACGTTTGAGTTACAAAAATGCGCCGAATCCTACAGTATCGCTCTAACTCATAGGCGAAGAACACACTGAAATCGCCCGTCGCGTCCGTGCATAGTAGTTGCGAGTCGCCGCGATTTACGCGCCAGTGTGCGCCACCCCGCGATTTTTCTATACAAATCGATGATTCTACATACAAAGTTGAAAATCGCTGAGTCGCGTGTCGCCGCGATTTTCGCTGCAGTGTGAGATCCGCCATAAAGCGCGCTCATTCCGGTCGCCACGCCAACCACTAAGATTGTCGACAAAAATAAAATTCTTATTGCAGATTGAGTTTCATGATAATTACAGGTAGTTATGGCGTTATTAATGGCATCTGATTTTATACATAATCGAAATAATATAGTATTTCGAGTTTCGAGTAGGTTAGGTATTGTTTTCCGTGGTGCACAGCAAAAATATTTTTATTATTATTTACCTATAGGTATCACAATCCATGGCTTTCAACATTGTATAATAGGACTTAAAAGGAAAAGGCCGCGTTTTCTTTTCATACGAAATAAATAAAACAATTAGGGATGTCACGATACCGACACCGATACCGATATATCGGTTTATTACAATTTATTTATTTTTACTTTCCACTTTCAAGGTTGACTTTCCGTTAAATATAGCCAAGTTTTAGGTATAATAAGGACATACAAATATCTGAAGTTCATACTTTATTATTTAGCTAAGATATCGGTACCGATATCGCCGATTATTTTCTACAATAATTGGTATCGGTATCGTATCGGCAAAATTATGTATCGTTACATCCCTAAAAACAATGATACCTAGATATTTATTGTTAGACTCACAACTTCAGTAGAATCTAATTACTGATAATATTCATAAATTAACGTAAATGAAACAGATTTACCAAATATTCGGATCCTCCAGCAACGAATAAAAAACTTTACGGCATTATTCCTATTTGTATAATAAAGTATAAACGAATTTAAGTCTGTACTGCAGCAACCTTCCGCAATGCAATATCTTTTTTGCGTATTTCATGTTATTCATTTCGGTTGAGTAGGTACGTATTCATAATATGCGAGCGACTCGGTGCGCGACAACCATTGACTGGCCTAATGCATTAGGCAAGGAATAATAATAATTGCCGCTCAACAAAATCGCGGAGTGACGTACACCTGCTTTAATAGCGTATTTTTATTATGACATAGAATAGGGATGATCTCTGCGTGCATGAAATCTCCAATGAAAATGACCTGTAAGTGTGCCATTCAAAATGTAGGTAGATAATGGAAACAAATCAATTCCCCGGCTACAGTCAGCCGCGGGTGTCGGAGCAGTTAGCTTTTATTAATAATGTTTCAACAGCTAGACCCAGAAACGCGTCCTACAGACCTTTACTGCCAGCCCCCGGCAAACCGGGTTTGGCTTCGTAACACTCGACAGATTTCAAACAGTATTCCAGTATATCCTAAATTATTACTAAATAAAAACTTTAAAGTAAACAGTGACAAGAAATCTTAATATTTGAGTTGAATTTAAAGTCAGATCAGTCAGAGAAGTTGATAAAAGTCAGTTTTCGTAAAATAAATATGTTGACCAGTAATCCTCCTTTTTTAACCCTAATAGATCTAGGTAAAAATACATGTTGCTCGTATGTCAAAAATGGTTCGAGAACTATCCAATGATAAAATGTGACTTAATCTAGTAATTTCTGTCAATGTGATTAAAATTAACTCACCAATCACATTTGAATGAATGTCGGGAACTGGCCCTGAAATCTGAGATATATCTTAAAATAAAATAAAAAATATTTGCCAACTCTATCATTGTATACCTACTGTCTTAAGAAGTTTACTACGCAGGTTGTCGGAAGAGTCAGAGCTACAAGTTGAATTGATAGCGCTATGAATTCTTTAATTTGTCGCACTCAATCCAATCTAGACAGTTTATGCTCTGGCTAGAGTTATACTAGTATCTCTAATTACTTTAACTATTAATTATTTTACTTTATTAGTAGTATTGCAACTTCATTATTTCTTACTAGATCTGGGTTTATGTATTTATTTGCATAAATCAAGATGACTATTAAATATGTGTCGTATAATTATAGATGCCAAAGAATTGACAAGGGGCTTAATGTATATTTGTAAAGACAGTAGCTTAGCGTGGTGTTAGCCGCCCGGGCCGCGGGCCCGAAGAAAATTATGCCGCTCTTATTACCCATTAATTGCAGCATTTTCCACAAAATGACTAAAAAAAAGCTCATACCCTGAATTTTGCCGCCCCCTTTCGAATGAGCCCGGGTCCATGCCCCCTTCTCGCTACTCCACTGTGTGAAGATAAATAAATAGTATATAATGCTTTAAAATCCATACCTGGTTTATATTCGAAATACGAGATTTAGGTGGTTATATAAAATTCAGATTGACTCAAGTCTTGGAGTCGCGTAACGAATGTCTAGGAAACTGAGTTAACCTAATATAACATTTCCTTTCTAAGCTACTTACTGAAACACAATATCTCGCAATCTTTGACATGCGGCGCCATTTTCACTACAAAATAAGTCACAGGTCCCATTAAATTGACCCAATTAAAACTAAGTCATCCGACTGAAAACCACTTTTTACACAAGCGATAAGCTACAATCTACAAACTGGGTCAGTACTAAGCGACGATATTATGAATAACGTGAAAGTATAGATTTATGGGCAGGTTAATCTAGAGTCTAATGTTGTGTCGTTTAAGCTTCCGTGGCATAAGTGGCATTTACTACAGTGATACCCGTGATATGTCACCATCATAGCTAGGGCTCGGGGCTAAACAGCTATATGATGGAAAATGACATGTAAACCATACATCGTATCAGCTTTTATTGCCCTTGATATGCTTTGCATGTGTTATAATGAGCTTTAAACATATATAGTGTAGTATAGGGCGTGACGATCCTCAAACATTGACTGATTAATTGATTAGACGAATTGAAGATAACTGTTATTCAAAATGTAGGAACAGATAATTTAGATATAAAAGGTTTTACTATTATAGGCCTGTATGATAGAAACATAGCAAATGTGCCAACCCAGTTAACTATTGTATGTTCCGCCCTCGCGAAGGTCGGAAATCTAGGTCACCTTTGTGTGAGAATCGATATAAGTGCTTATATTCTATAATTTGATTTTTATTAGATTCCTGTTAGTGTTGTGTTATATCTATTAAACATACATAAAATGGAGTTTGTGTACAAGACACCTTTTTAATACTTACAAAAACAAAATGGTGTCGTTGTGGGAAGTGATACTCTGGCGCCATTGAAAGCGCTACCAAGCAACAATGGGTGCTTAGCACATATTGTCAAGTTTTCCTCTTTTGATTGGCCTTTGTAGATTAGATTATTAATTGATTCAGGCAGTTCCGTTGTTAATTAGTAAGTCGGTTTTTGCAACGTCATTCAAAATGTTTTATAATAAATTCATTCTCCTGTCAACTATTAAAATAAAGCATAGAGTTTATTTCATAGGGAATTCAAAAATATATGTATTTCAACTGGTATTCGAAGGTAACTTACCATTTGTGTTTCGTACATATGTTTTTCTTCATGATAAAATATATATTAATTCTAAACATTTCACAGTTAAACACCGTTATGGTCCGAGGAATTTAAATCTCAAAAGGCTACTCAACCAATAAACATAACAGGTACCTAAGTGCTTACAACTTTCTTTGCCTATATAGATAAAGGAATGTATGAAAATCGTCAATAAAACCAACCTAATGTACTGGAACTGCCACTTACTAGAAATTTACGATTACTTAGTGCCATAAAGCAGAGTTCACACGTGCGTTTTTTCTGCTGATCTGACCATTGCATCTCAACTCATATGTGCTTATCATGATAGTTAGGTACTCTAGAATCGAAGATGTAAAAGTTATTTAGAAATAAATAATCTTATATGTATCTTCAGGTTTGGATTCCGACATAACCACCAACAGACTGGAATTAAATAGACCTGTTTTGTTATAAGAACAGAACTTGAAACGGTTACGTTATTAATGATTTTCAATATTACCGTTACCATTACATTACATTGTTAACATTACAAGTAGCTAAACAATAGGCGGTATTGTCGCTGAACAGCGATCGGTGCCATATAATATTTAAGTAGCAGTGAACAAATTAAGAGGATAATAAGATAATAGCGTGTCGAGAACTAGGGCGTTTAGCTGACCAGCCCAAATGTATTTTAAACGATTTTATTTAGCTTCACCATATATTTGTTAGCTTATTTATATCAAAAGTTGCGATAGCTTTTTCAATTTGGGGGCACCGCGGTGCTCCCGCCAAGTCGAGCAAAATAGTACATTGTGTATCAAGGGCGGTAAGTAAGGAATTACAAACGAGTGTTTGTTACAAGGCCGAGGCGAAGCCGAGGGCTTTAATAACACGAGTTTGTAATTCCTTTACCGCCCGTGGCACACACAATGTTTTTCATCACACTTGTGAGGAAATTTGATTAAAATAACCTTACTTAACCTAAGTAAAATTGTAAAACTGACAGTGACATTAGTGACATATACATAGACAATGCGAATGTCGAGTCACGTTCGGAAGCCATAGCGGTAAAGACTTAAAATGGTTCGTGTTATATTTGCAAAATTCTGAAATGCACTATTTAAACATTTAATTAATGTTACAGAAATATGTGTTTATATGTATTTGCAATAACAGTTCTCTTTAAATAAATATTTCAGTAATAAAAGTTAAAAAAGTAAGTTGGCGTTTCCTTTTAACATGACAAATAAGAGTAAAACAGAACCAGCGTTTCAAATTTAAAAAGAAAACCATTACGCCCTAGGGCGTAATAGGTCATTTACGGCCCGCAAAACCTGCGTGTTACACCACCATTTTCGAGCAAGTGTGATGAAAAAGGCATTACCTACCTTTACTTAACTGATTCTTCTTATGAAACTGCACAAACAGTCAGTTCCCGTGACAATACAACATTCTGTAATTTAAACTTAGTGTCGAGGGTTTGTTGAATGTCAGGAGGTGGGCATTGGAACAATTTACAGATAGTGATTTAAAATAGAACAAAAACATTTTAAGCTATTTACTTTTTGCGATTGATACGAGAAGTATGTGAAGTCCCAGCTTTAATTTGAGATCATTTACCTAGTGTGCATCTCATTAAACAACTCACGGTGTGGTTCCACACCCTTGTACGTAAGGTGTAGAAAATGTCTCTATTTAGACACATTAGCATTCAGAGTAGTCATTAAGTTTGCTGGCTTTCCACCGTATGGGACAACACTGTAAGGTGCGGTTATTTTTTGAACAATGTTTTCCTACTCAAAGCGTAAAATCGATCATGATCATGTAATTAGAAAACTGCGTTTTTTTTCTCGAATGGGCAGTTAGATTTGGATGGTAGGTATTGTTTAGGTTTTCCGTAAATACAATTAATTAACACAACATAAAAACATAACACCACGAACAATGGCATAAAAACGTACGAGAAAAATGTTTTTTACCAGGGTTATACGAAGGGAGGAAGCAGCATTGGAACAAATACATTACTCCTACATGTACTTTTTAACCGTGTTCCAGTATATAGAACTGAACGTTTGGTTCCGGCACTCCGTAATTCTATGACCATTGAACAGGCTTTGCAGTAGGAAGTATTTCAATGGTGTTAAATGTTTAAACTGGCGTTTGCGCAGGCAACAAGCCAGCTATATATTCGTTTATGGGGATCCTAGGCAAATGTTATATTATAAATCGCTATTTATAGTGATTTATCTACTGTAAAATGCTATTGTCTAGAAGTCAACTGCTTGAGAAATGAGGGTTATTTTACGAGCCCAGGCTTACAAATAGAAGCGTTTAACATAGGTACATGGCTTTCTGGTAGAGGTGGGTTGGCAAGAGTAGTAGTGCCTTCGACCCATCACGCAAATTAGGCGCATATTTGTCGTCGAGTTGCGGAAAATTAGCCCGCGTTAACCTATAACATACGAGTAGGTACATTTTAGTGAGCTGGAGTAACAATGTGTTAAATTCATTTCAGTACTGTGCCTAAGTAACATTAAATGAGAGGTTATAAAATTGTCGTTTTTGTAAGTGCATTGGGGTAAATTCGAATGTTGTGTGTTTATGAAAATTACAAATCACTACTAAACTACGCAACATACATTTACTGTAAAAAAATCCTCAAAAATCTTGCATTGTATATTAGAATTCCTAAGATTCAGAATTACCACACGTTGCTACCCCAGTGCACCTAATTAGGCAGAAATAATTTAATACAGAAATAATTAGTCTTAAATTGTTTTGATGCGATTCCAAACCATTCACAGTAAATGCTTATATTTTATTATCGATAGCTATACGGGCAGAAATCGATAATTATAATCATCTCCATCCGTCTTGTCTTATCGAAAAGCACGGTATTTTCCCCGTAATGAATCAGGCTATGAGCAGTTGACTCTATATATTTGTATTTAGCAATAAAACAGTGAACAACCAGGTTCATTTTGTAGAAATAGTTTAAAACTACAAAAACACGATGCTTCATTCATATGTATAATATTGGTGTCAAAATAGTAGCACTTATACAATCACGCTACTGATCATGTCGACAATGATTACAAGTTTGTTACATTATAATATAATTCATAGCGCAATACAAATAGTATTGAATGCCATTATCTCGTGACTAACAAGTCAATGAATAATAGCGCTATGTGGGATTTACAGCGGTAGACACCATCAGTATTACTGATAGATAATATTTTTTCTGTTTGACTTCTTTTTATACCAGTCAGTTCTACCTAAGTTTAAGTTTTATTGTTATCTATTTGATCATTAGGTATTTTATTTGATCAACAGTAATGAACAGTATAACAATGTAACTTAAATAAAGCTAGGTAATTACTTAATTTTTTTCTTAAATAATTAATTAAAAAAATGTTTTCTTAAATAATTTGGCATGGTGCCGTATTTGCGGGCATTATAAAATGTTCATATAAAAATAATCAAATTTAACCGCTTATTCTATAAAAGAGTACCTAGTGTTTATAAGTAAAAATGTAGGGACTAGGTCATTGTCAGATTTAGGTTCGTGTCTTTCCGGTGGACATATGCGAATTTAAGGATTCCAGGGCCTAATGTTCTGATAAAACTCGTATGAGAATAAAGAACGTTCCCTCTTCTATAATCCGATGTAATAGCAGCATAACCTAGATTCGTAGAGGCTCTTAACTTTTGACCACCGGAGGGACGTCTTTTGTTTTTTGAACTGACAGTTCGACCCGACTAATGATTTTCATATAAAATGCTTCAAAAAGCTGTTTTTTTCATGTATTGACGAATTATTGATTATAAAGTGTTTCAATTTAATCGCATAATTTGGTATCATATGGAAAATATGCTATTCTGTTGGGAGTTAAACACGTTCAATAATATTGACAGTGTTCGTCTACACTGAATAAGGCGTAAATTATGTGGGTTTTTATAATTTCGTCACCGACAAATAACCGAGTCGGTGAGTGGGTGTGAAACATTGGCTGTTATAATTTCGCATGTCATAACTGGGTTTTATTTATGACATCGTTTGAAATGCCTATATTTATATTAAGTATTATGACTTAATAAGTGTGTTTTATTTAAACTAAAGCAATTTCCAAAAATGGTATACTTACTGTGAAATTGATATTATGATTTGGTAAATATTTAGAAATGTTATCGATTTTTTTTATAATACTTTTTGCACATTGTGAGGTTTATTTTATACGAAATTCATGTTTTAACATTAATTATGTGTTGGTTGCTGGGTACTGGGTGGATAGTAGTGATTCGTTTAATCGGCACTATTGTCAATTTCATGATCATATTTAGGTACTGTTTTTTTTTAAACTAAATAGGATTCGAAATGCGTACTTTTAAAGAACAAGTCACGTCAATAGTGCGTGCATTTGATTAATGCGTTAGATGCATTTATACACACGATCGCAAACAAGAATTTTCTTCCCTGATTTACGATTATCCATACAAATGAAGTCCACATTGGACATAATAATTAGTATGCTAAACGACGACGTCTCACATAAATTAAAACCACTTTTTTACACCGATGAAATACGGACTTCCAGGCCAATTACTCGTAGCTTCGTCGGATGCTTACTCTGACTATATTATATTATTTGACTGATTTTACTTAAGAAATGTATTTTTTTAAACTGAGCATAATAAATAGCTACTTCTTAATTAATGAATTTAGTCGTCCGAGACATTGTGAAATTGTACCTATATGCGATCTAGGAAAACTTTACTGAATTTGAAAATTCAGCCCATACAAACAAGTGTGAAAAAAGTCATAGGTACAAACAACTTTCCAAAATTTGCATGTAATCATTTTCATTCAGAATTCCCTAATTAGAAGTCCACATGTGACAATTTCAAGCAAATTTACCTTACACGTATGATATGGAATCCTTCTAAATACTGATGCAAAGTAGATAGGCAAAAGGTATACAGGGTAAATACGAACGTGGAGTACGTAAAAATAACGTATACGTACGTGTTTAATTATGTTTAAATATGCGAAACAGGGAAGCCCAGTGCTTAATCTTCCACAATATCTATATCATTTAGCAAATCGATTAATTACGTCTTATCCCGGACACGGTATCACATTATTCTGGGATTAGCGACGCGCACAGCCGCGCCCGGGCAGCCGCCATCTTTCATACGGTTTCAATGTGGCGTATTAGTGCACTAGAAGAAATGTAGATGCGGTAAATCCCTCGCTACGTCCATGGTACGTACATACAATATACAGCATACCGAGTAAGTTCTTCCTGTGAAAATTGATGACGTCGTGTAAACTTGGCTACCTCACAGCATATGGAAGTTCATTGACAATAGCAAACCGTGACGTACGCAATTTCACTCTCGAGAGGAAAATACGCTGTTTGTCATGTTTATGTTTATTTTCAGGTACTAGTCGGCTTATAACTTATCTTAGTACCTATCCCTAAACTACTGGATTACTGTTCAATTATTTAGTATGGGCGTAAATTAGTGCAGTATAAAATTATAATGAAAAATATTGATGAGACCGTTTTCAAACAATCTTAACCACATTATTTGAGAATACTTTCAAAGAAAATCGTATAAAAAACCAACATTTTATTAATAACCGTGCGAATAAGTACCTGTGTTACTGTACACAACATTTTAACAGTTTGCATTTTCAGAAAGGGGCATGCTTAGAAGAACATACATGGAGCAAATAAATGTTTCGTCGTATAGAGAAGTGAAAGAAAAGGCAGAATGTAGATAACGCTGGACGCTCCACGGACAAATATATGATATGTATTTTTGATTTATATCGCAAGGCAAATCTTTGCTGAATTTATCATAGCGTCTAATGCTCCGTCCAAGTTCAATCACAAAACTCTTGCCGATACGTAGACAAATTCTTATACACCCTGACCCATTATACATTTAAAAGGAACAGCATTTTCATTCCGTGCCAATAAAAAGGGCTGCCATCTTTCATTTCGCAGACTGGCTATGCCAACTATTAGAAAAAAACCGCATCTACATTAGTTGCGCGCGCACAGCCCATTCTAATTAAGCAACGCGGAGATTTATAAGATATGGAGGCATTAGCGAGATTTATCCCGGCCTCGGAATAATGAGATAACACTAATAGCGTGGTGTACTCCGCCATTTGCTATTAATTATTATAATACCTATTAGTTACTGGCTTTGGCAAATAAAAATCATTTTTCATCATTCATTAATACTCTTACCGTTGTATTGTAGGAGATTACTAGATCGATTGATTTTTAGTAGATCATTATCACTCGCTCTTTCTTTAGTCTGCTCTGGCTCTACTTATTCTCACAAATTGTAATTAATTTTTTAGTATATATAGTATTTTTCTAGGAGGGAACATATATTACTATCATTATTTTGGATTAAAGTTACCTTGAAGTCAGCGATATCGTTGGTATTTCTTTTTTTATAAGAGAAGACTACAGAAAAGGAACGTCTTTTATACTATCTTAATCCGTGGTATTGCTGACTCATCATTAGCTTTATCTTCATCCAATTTTCTTCAAGGTGGCGTTTCCATTCCTCTGTACTACCTTCATCGTTTTCTTATTGTTCACTTCCTCGCAAACAATCTATTTATCCAAGTTTTCCTTTACCTCTTCTTATAGCCCTTCACATTAATACCCAACATTAGTCGTGTTACGTGACTTTCATCTCTGCATCACTGTGTACCTACCTAATAGGAATTGTAGACTATCAGTTTTTAAATTCAATGGGTTTGCGAGTGATGGAGAGAAAACGCTTACGTATAAATTATACTAAAATTAAATTAAATCTAGCTTCTCTTTCGTTATGGGTATGGCCCTTTGATTCGGAAACATGGCCATAGGTGCTTAAATATTTGATATTGTTGCTTAAGACTTCCACAAAATTATAAACTCCAATATTTTCTTACTGATTCGCCCCTTTATTGCAGTTTAAACGTCTTCATTTTCAATGGTAAACCTTTGTTTTATGGTATCAACAATCCGCGTGGGGCCTATTACAAACACTGACGACATTCTCATAGCACAGATCTTCAAATCTTGCTGAACAGTTAATACCAGTTCCTAGCGATTATCCATTGATGGCAATCGTATTAGTGTCTAGTTTATCACTAGGGGGATTATTCTCATCGCCTCGGACTTAAAAGGCTGCATTCTAAACTGAATCTTATTATGTAGAGTGAAAATTTATTTCATATTGCAGAGAGTATAACGTCTGTTGCGTTTTATCTAGCCCTTTTTAAGCCTATCGCATAATGGTTACGCAAATAGGCATTGTTTTGTCGAGATTGGTTCCAATGGTTTAATAAGAGGTGTTTTGTTTTACATTTTATATTTTTTTGATTTCCTTCCGCGTTTCGTATTATATTAATAATGTTTAAAGATAAAATGAGTAAGAGAAAAGGATAATCTTAATATTTTGACGCATTTACTTTGTAACTTTTTATTTTTTCGAAGTATGAAGCATGGGAACTACTTTGTCGCTGCATTCTTGAGACTGTTTTTCGTCTCCTTAAAAAAATCATCCTTGATTTCATGTTACTTATTGCGATTCTGACTTCCGAGACAATCAGCCATCCAGGAAATACTGTATTATTATTGATACGAAAGGCGCGAGGCAAAAAATCGTGAGTTATCTAGAACTTGGTTCAGAAAACCATGGATCATTAGCATATTTAGCAGGCGCTGATTATTTGTTACTTAATTAATAAAGTTCAATGGACTTTTAACTTTTTTAATGGCCGCCACACGCGGCTAGCATGGTATTGGATGTATGTGTCGTAATATTTGTTCAATAAGTTTCTGATCTTTGCTTCCTTTAGGTATACTCATCCTATACTTATTCTGAAACTTCTAAATCTACAAAGATTTACTGATAAAACGCTATGCTAAAGAAACTTTTTTATTGTATCAATTAAAATGTGTATTAGTGTAAGAGTAGGGCTCATCAGTACGTCACACGATTTTTTAGACTTTTAGACCCCCCCCTGTCACACTTTTTCCTATCGTACCTATTTCGTCTTTTTAACATAGGCTGTCACATTTGGCTAGACCCCCCCCCCCCCCTCCCCATGGGTGTGATGTACTATATCGATGACCCCGTAGGCATAAGCTATCAAGGGGTCAAGTTTATTCTTAACTAGCATTTACCCGCGGCTTCGTGCCAGTAGCGTGGCGTCAAAAATGTCTGTTAGCACATGTAATGTAGCTTACTTTTTAGGCGCCACGCCACTACTACCACCTTCATAATATATTTTCCAAGATAATAGCTTCAACTAGCAGACCGATTCAGTCGTAACATGAAAAGCCAATAAACATTTATTGGAGTTACTTTCGCATTTACAATTAATTTATAGACAGTGTTCTCATTGGCTTTTACCAAACGCCCTTTCACAATCAACCTATCTGAAATGCTAGTAAGAGACAGCATGCTAGCACCTCGCTTGCGAAATAAGTAAATAAGACACACCATTCATAGCTCCGACTGTTTTGTGCTAATAAATTTGACGTAATGCCTAGTTTGGAACTTGTTTTGGAAACTTTATCGATATTTTATCCGTATTTTTAAAAGTAAGTATCGTGCTACTTTTCCAATAATGTGTCGGATCTGCAGATTTGATTGAATATTCGTTTATGATTTTAACTAATTAAGAATATTCTAAAAGTTAATTCAATATCTTCTGTTTCCTCATGATAACGCAAGACATATTTATCTGCCTCTTACCCAACATAATAGGCTAGACGATTAAAAAAAAACTGTTTAGTCCGCCAGTTAGATTATAAAAAAATATTGTATTGTACCCATATTTTTTCTTTTGTTCGACTAACAAAAAATGACGAGGATACAGTGCTTAGAAGTTTTGAGTGACGTCACTCTATGGTACAATTTTCACCTAGGAGTGACGTCACAAGCCCCCACTCCGGAAGTTTGATGATCTATACCTTTGTCGATTTTTAATAATAATTTGATAAACCAAAAAATACATGTCCTATATTTTTCCATAATCTAACTGACGGACTAAATAGAATGATATAGGTATTTTTAACCCGGTCATCATCCCTATTATATCCGTAAAGGTGTCGTCCCATTTCATTGTAATAACGAAACTCTTTTCTTTAAATGTGCACTCCTTTTAATCATTGTAATGGAACTCTCGTTTCTGTAACTGTAACTGGGAGAAATTTACTTGCTTTACTGTCTTCTGAGTATCAACTGTAGCATACTTATGTCATTAATTCCCATCAACGCGTATCACAATAGTGGTGTAGCCATCAAAACCCAATTTCGGTTAAAACGTCGGTTAACAGTTAAAGCCAGAGTAAAGGTCAGAGAATCCGTATTTAATAGCGCCCAACTATTCGTAGCGCTCCCACAGAACTGGTATCAACCGTATTATTGTACTACTTTGGAATGGCGTAAGTGACTCGAGTTCTACTGGACTTAAGCCATGTTTCATAGACTCGGCAATGTAGAAGTATGGTGCGAGTTACTAGCCGCTAGCGATGTTTCAGTCTAATGGCCCAATAATATTATCAGGCGGCATGATACAATCTTTTTTTTGCACTATTACACTAAATCCTGGATAATATACCTACATAACATGAGTAATTAATTGACTGTTCAAATTATGACTGTTAAATACGGATAAAACAGTTTTCGAAAAAGATATGTAGCTACTGGTATGCTTAACATTATTAATAGTTAAAAATAAATGATGCATATTCCTTAAAACGTCCACATGTTTTCATCAGCTCAACTGGAGGCATCCGCTGCTGGAGGATTCCACGGAAACGTTACGTAAGCGACACTGCCTTTTTAATTCTTTTGATATGTAAAATTAGGAAGCTGAATATCGGTGTGGGAATATCATAACTTGGCTTTTAGATTGGTAGTGTTTCTTAGCAGCTGAAAGGTTTTATTTATGGTAACTACCATTGCGTTACGTAAGCGAAAAAAGTACATGTTTTCATGCAATGCTCCTGCTGAAAATAGTTCTCCTCCTAAAAATTCGACAGTGAACGGCCGCATGCTCCATCGAATTCCGGCGACAGACCATCTTGTCAGAGTGCCCCTCGCTGTGTCTTCCGGACTTGACTTGTGCTACGCTGTAATTTAAGAAATGGAATCTTCAATTAGACAGTCTCACTTTTGAGATTCATTACTCGGCCAATTTTGCTAATAGCGGCGGTGGCGACCGTTACGTTGATACACTTTGTCAAATTGACGGAATGAGAGTTTCTATCGTACAAATGAAGCTTAGGGAAAGCGGGAAATGTATGATCTTCGTTTATCTACAGCTACTATCGCTATCTCTTTTTAGCTCCTTATACTCATTGAATGTAGATGAGTGAGATTCAAGTTCGTAGTACATACATTCACGTTATTTAATTATATGAACTAATTCTGAGTCGGTTATTTGCAACGCCCTCTAGTTATCTGCTTTATTATAAGGTGAACTGGCAGAGAATGCCCATTAAGTTAACTTTACTAATATGTATGATAGTTGGTATATTTTGCTTACAAACACGTAAACATATTTTCTGTGGTTTTTATCTTTCGTGCTTATATATAATCGCATTACATTGTATAAAAACACGAAATCAAACTTATACTAGGTAGGTTTATGGATAAAAAAACTATTTTTTCTGGTCCGTATCTAAGAAGCAAAATCACTTGATCAGTTGTTCGCGATTCGCATTTATTAATACAAACTAAAGATAAAGTTAAAATATCACGATTGTAACATTTGGAATAAAAAATAACAATAAAATGAAACTACCTTTTATTTCGGTTACACGTCAACGCGTCCCAAAGTGAAATCCGACCCGGGACCCGCCAATCCTCAGACCCAAACGCGTGCCCAACAAACTGTTTGTGACATGCTTCGTAAGTTTGCACTCACTTGTTCACACATGCAGAATGAAGTCACCATCACAAATACTAAAAGTCTCCTTGAAACCAACATCACTACTTACTTAAAACAGGAACATACTCGTACCTAAACTAAGTGATGATAATGATGATGAAACTAATTGTAAGTGACTTGAACTTTATCTTTCAAACAGTTCTCTAACCACAAATCTGCTACATGACATTAAGAGAACCAAAAAATAAGACTTACAAACATCAATATTGTGCCTAAAAATGAGCCTATCAACTGATATAATAACATCCTAGCTACTACAGCACTCACACGCTGTATTAAGTTTCACAAGAGAACAATAAGAAGGTTTTAATGTAGTTTTTTCCTTTTTTCTAATTATGGCTAGTTAATTGCAACCACCAGTTTCATATTAAAAGGATCCCATACTTCTAATCAGCTAAGCATGAAGAGTCTCATTACAAAAACGACTAAACGCGGTAAGTTTTTAAACAAAAGTAAATCGAAAGCGCAGTCACTCCCCAAGGGGTGCGCATGAACATGTTGACGCGACCGCAGCGTATCAGGTGACCTTCCGCAAATACTGCGCTGACATCTGATGGCGCGACGCTACGAGTAGAACTTTTCGAACAAAAGATAGGGAACCATCTATCTATCTATACGTATAATAGAATTGCAGCGCGATTTTGTTTGTGCGTGAATGACGCAAAAACAACCGGACCGATGTCCATGATGGCATACAGATAGATTGACTATCACACAGGATACCCGACTATGGCGAAGCAAACAGGAGACATTGAGCTTATTTCACCTCCTCCGCGGACGAAGTTGTAGGCATTCTCTAGTATCAAATAATATTTAATGCACATATTACAGTACAAAATAACGGGTTTTTAAGCACACTGGAGACACAATCATAGAAAATTAAAAAAAGTAAAGTTATTGATCACGCTACAGGTACGATGTTACTCAAATAGCCAAAAACTTGTTTTTAATAAATTATTGAATATATATGGATGGAATGGATTAAACATGGAACTATATCAAGATGTTTCTTAACTGAATCAAAATTATTATCACCACAAAATGCTTTTATCAAGTAAATATTATATTTTAAATTAATAAAAGGAAAAAGCTATATGATTAAAGCTATATAAGTAATTACCTTTTGTGAACCTAAATATAAATGTGTTTTGGTGGTTACGTTTATCCATATTCTCGTAAGATATTTTATGATATAGGAATCTTTTACAATCTTATCACAAAAACGAATAAAAGTGCAGTTTAACTATTTGAATGCCTGTCATGCTATAGAAATATGTTTATTCTTGACCACAACACTAGTAACATAAGTGAAATACTGAGCAGACACAAATAAATTGCCACTATGCCTTTGGGTATTCATTCTAGCTTGAAGTAAATCATACTAAAGTTGGTCGACAAGAATAGACTATTAGACAATGGTTTTAAGTTCAAAGGGATGTCACGAGACTGAAATAACAAAACAATAGGTAATAATACGCAACTTTACGTATTACACTGAAACTGTTCAAATCATTATGTTTTAAAAGCCACTTGTTCGATATCGCCTAGGGTAGTCTAGTCTGCGTTATTATGCGTATTTTCTTGTCAAGCTTTATTAGTATTGCCCGCCCTGAAAGTTTTTAGTGACTGCTGTTTAATTTTAAAAACAGAACTCTGATTTCAATAATACACTTGGAAACGGATTATGAATGATGAATATTATTTTTTATTTTTGGTCGCATTTGTGGCCCCCGCGGTTCAGTAAAATATAACACGTCTTCCTCTTGTCCACTATTTATTTTTTTCTACAGCAAAATAAACTGTTTTAAACATGAATGCCTACGAAATGACCAATAACGTTAATAGCCGAAGAATAGTAATTAATGCCTTAGTCACACACTACGGGCAAGTGTGCAACTTGGTAGGTATAGCAACAGCTGCAGTACAGCTATTCACATAGTAACCGCATAATGTAAATTACAAGCATATGCGGCAAGCTGCTCGTATCAAAGTCACTACAACATGTTTCCACTCGCCACTCGCCTTCCTTCATCACGTCACAATTCGCACCACACTTCGGCACTTTCGCAACGTCGCTCGCACATCACTCGCTTCATTGTGTGACTGCCTAAGGGAGCCGAGCTACAGACATGCGATTATGGAAAGCAAGGGCTTTCCGCTGTCAAGCCAGTAGCTCGCACTGCGTAACTTAGTCTATTTACGATTAAATCATTGTGACATTTATAATTCAACACAATAACAAAAACAGTATTAAAAATGAGCTAATGCTTAATGCGATATTGCTTACAGTTTTCTATCTCCCTCTTTCATATTACTGAGAGTATACGACCATAAAAACCTATGACTATGTATCATAAATAAAGATCATAGAAACAAATCAATCAATGCAAGGAACATCTTTGAAATATATTACGGCAACGACAAATTGCAAAAACTATTACTTGTTAGATCATAGATGCATAAAACATTAAACAAGCTTATAATTATTAACTTTCTAGAGAAATGCATTGAACTTTTAATCTGTTAAGGTTGAAATTCGTTCAACACATGTTGTGGTCATATTATAATAGAAGATAACATTCCCAGAAGCTCACACTCGATCGATTTAATTGCAGCTCTGTTACATTTGGTACCGAAGCAAAATGAACTTTATTTTATTTGCTATAGTGGATAAATGTTTTCTGTTGTTGAACTTACGAACTCTAAGTTTATGTTTGTTGGTGAAGACACCACATCTCAAATGTCGTTTTATAGAGCTAAGCATTTACCTCGGGTGATATAATACTTTATACATATTGGATACACGAAGATTGAATTTCTTTAAGGATGAATTGATATAGATTGATATACGTTTTAGTACCCATAAAACTCGAAGTGCATAGATGCCTGGTTTGTCGCAAATAACAGTATCTATTGGTATATTATGAAACATTTCGTAATTCGCAACGATCATGGATCAGAGATGTAAGCATGAGGAAATTTTCAATACATACATTTGTCGGGAAACAAGTAATGAAAGAAACAATACAATTCCCGTCAATGCTTCCTTTGCAACCGTTGAAACAAAACCCAGGACCGAAGGTAGCAGTATTTAATTCCAAAAGTAAAATAAATTGTGCATTACATTGACACAGCTAATGAACAAAAGGAAGCAGGAATGCAAAGGTCAGCCTCGGCTCCGGCGATGTACAATCAATTAAAGAAATGCGATACTGTGAAGGTACAGTTCAAGATATTTATTTTCAACCCACAATTCATCTACGCAATGCATGTAGGTACCTTCTTACCTTCGAAAGAGAACAAAGAAATACAATTTATTAACTGTCGCTGAAAACTGCAATTACGTACAGATATAAGTTGGAAAAGGCCAATAAGGAGCATAACATAGAATTAATAACGTAATTATTTATGTTGTGTACAAAAATTATGGTTTGGGTAATTCAGTTCAATTAATAATAGGTTTATTTTTCACTTTATCAATAACATAAATAAAGAAAAGTACGGATGCAGGTCACAATTCCGAATCATTTTTTAATTACCCTGCATAATTCCCAACCACATTTTAGGCTTTTATTGTAAGGAATAAGGTTGCTTTCTGCTCGTTGGTCTCAGAAGCTGTTCAACTAATGACACTACAAATCCTTCGCAGTCCGGCCCAGGTATTGTCCTCCTCAGTTTTATTTGCTCCTGGTACTGTCGTCTCTACCTTTTTCTTTTTAATTCAGACAATTTTTAAATGGCTTACCTTTGATACCATTATTGTGTGCCAATCAGTTTGAATTACAATGTCCTTTAGCAATGGCCGAACTGAGTAAGAATCTTTATTATTTTTCTTACAAATCATTTTATTTTACCTTTTTGTTTCAAGTAAACAAGGCAGCTGTTCGCTTTATTTAGATGAGACCCGAGTTCGGATGCATCTTGAATTTAAATTCGATTTTGACGTTCTGAATACTGGTTTTATGTAAACGTGCAATTGTTATTTTCGTTATTTATTGATACAGTTTTAACTGGACGTTGTCAGTTACTAAGATTTAAGGTACGCTTTCAACTTATCTTGTATTCAATATCTAAAGCAAAAAATATTCCAAAACCAAGAAAATCCAAAGCGGCATTTTTGAGTTTAATAACCGACAATAGTTTTCAAACACGTTAAGTAGCTTTTATAAACAAAATATCATTAAAGCAAATCGATTAACACCTCATTAGTCAAAATATGACGTCAAGTTCGAAGAATGAGACGTAACTTATAAACGAACATTATAACTTACATTACTCTTTCCTTTGTCGCTCCCAAAAAAGACTTATCAGAGCCGAGCGAGTGCTAATCTCAAAAAAATCATGCGAAAAAAATATTACCGACTCCATTAAATCTGCCTAATTGAGACGCGACAATTTTAAAGTAACACTTTAAACGTATTAAGCACTAAGATGTAAGTGAGAGTGAGTAATAAATCTCTTTCTGACCACTCTTATCTCTATACTGAGGTAGCCGATATTACCAGTTTCAGGGCGCTTGGAAATTTAAATATAAAACAGCTTTAGTATTTCATCGACTTTGAGACCGCTCGCCATTATCAGAGCAGTCATATTCGAACATGGTGATTTATTTCCTACACACACTTCGTTACCGACATTTTTTGTATTCAAAATCTTGGGGTGAGTTTTCAGAACGAGCACTTGCATAGTTACGAAATAGGAGTTTTTAAATTTTCAAGAGATTGTAAGTCTTATCATTAACATATTAGTAAGTAAGATTAGTGCAATTAACGGTGATTATTGGAACATCGTGTGTGGCTCAAACTTGTTGCTTATCGTACTCATTAAATACAGTTGTGGAAGTTAGAGGTTCTTGTGTAATAACGTAGGGTTTGGTAAATAATAACCTATATGATTTTTATTTCATGCAGCGTAGACTTGTAATAGTACATTACACAACTAGGGTGGTAAAAAAAAGAAAGGCCGAGATCGCAGATGTTTGCGGCCCCAGCTGCAGGCGAGGGACGTAAATATGCGATCGAGGGCTTTCTTTACTACCTCCCGTGTTGTGTACATCATTTTATGTCTACACTTGGCCAGAAAGCGGCTTTATCCGTACGCGTAGCGTGCGGTAAAAGCCACTTTATGGCCAGGTGTGGCTTAAATGTTATATATTTTTCATCAATTCTATAAAGCCTCAAAAGTTGTTCTTCAAATTATAGGAAAAAATAAATTATTATATTTTGGGTGATACCTATCATTACGGCGCAGAACCTATAAAGATTTCATCGAAGACTTTTTGCAATTTTAGTAATTATTAATTACATTACATCTCTTAAATTACAATAATTACTTATTTTATTGATAGCTGGACGATGTCCGGAACTTCATCAGACATGAATATACTTCGAACAAATATCGGTGGAAATATTTTGATTCTTTGAGTGGCCGAATGTTATAGTTATTACCACATTGTCCAGACAAGACAGAGACGTTGGTTCGAGTCCGGCCTTGACTACAGTCGTCTTCACCTCCTCTGTCATTCCCTCATTGGTCGTGACCAATAATGTCCCTCCACATAACGCGGTCCAGGCACAGATTATCTAATAGTTCTTGTCCAGGGCCATATGACTAGGGTAGGTCATGTTTAATTTTTCAATGGATTTCTGATTAACCATTTGGGTCAAAAATATTTTTAGTAAGGGTCTCTCCTGTGGACATTATAAAATTTTTAGGCTTTAAAGCCTAATTTTCTTAATGGATCCTCATAGACTTATACAAACCTTTTTTTTCTTAAAAACTGTATGATAAAAGGATAAGTAAAATGTACTCAAGTCGTTAACATTTGTATTGTCCACAGAAAAGACGCCCGGTTTCCTGAACGTGTATGACCCATTTAGAGATGAGCAGCAATCCTTACCCAGCTGAAATTACCCAAACATTGTTCGTGATTTCGCTAGAAACACACCTAGATCGAAAAAAGAGACGTCGAATTAACCTATCCTAGTTAGAACAGATTTTATGTTTAAAACCTTATAATATTACGTTTTGATTGATTGATCACAAAGTGAGACAGTTTATACGATTTCGTCTATACGCAATAAATTTGATGTCGATACGTATCAATCAGGGCAGTGGAATTGCGCCTATAATAATTAAATAACCCGCATCTGATTGCAGCATTGTAAGAAATGTTTCCCGAAATCGTAGCGTGATCAATACCACTTTGGAACGTAATTGTTTTACATTGTAATATTTTTTCAATGCTGAATAGCATTTTGTAAAATAAATTCAAATTAGGAAATCTTACTTCTTAGTTAATTACAGTAATGTTTACTTTTCTACGATTGGTTTGTCACAGAAACATATAAAATCTTGATATAAAATTAAGAACACACATTTAATAACCTAACATGTTTAAATCAGCTGAAGGATTCAGAAGTTATTTTAGAATAAAGAAACTCACATGCATACATAGACCCTGAACACATAATACTCCTTTCTTTGGGCAGTCGTGTAAAAAAGCATAAAATTGACAGGATGTTTCTTTTATCACTACAATTATAGAGTCACTCTAATTACTCAAAGAAAATATAGTACATAAGTACGCCATACCAAATTAAGTAATAATGAACGCAGATAAAATAGACATTGAGCAATGTATTACACATTCAAAGTTAATGTGAATAAATGGTGTTTTTACCACTGGCCAATGTTGCCTCCTAAATGAAGACAAGAACAAAATTACACTTCATATCGGCAAGACTAACATAGTTTAAGCTCGCAAATGCTAATATAATATTGAACTGTGTGTCCATGGCAATAGGATGAAAAGTTGTTTGTAATTTCTTGTTCGCTTGTGTTTCCGTTTCTTCGCCATTTATCTTGGCTTTGGACGGCAATGCAATTAATCAAGTGTCGTTGTCACGTCCATAATATGTAGGAGATAAAGAGAAAAAGATGATTTCTTGCTAATTACCCAAGTGTTTTTGGTTTTGGGATCAACACCTACTTTATCGTTCTTATCTTCAACACGTTTGGAGTTTTTAATTGTTTCGTTTATTATGTATTTAGGTACTCATTACTGTTTACTGTTTTAGAATTTAGATGAATAACTTTACCCGAGAAATACTTTTTTACTATCAAGATGTTACTACATATGTTAACATTATTAAACAATTTCTTTTGTCTTACATTGGTTACATGAAAATTTACTTTCTGCCTTTTTTTCTATTCCTATCGCTTACATTGCAATTGATTAAGTACGTTTTTTTTAAAGAAAACAAGAATTTAATTAATATGTGTATGCCTATTTCATGTCCTTAATGTTTTACATAAGACTAATTCCCGATACTCCTCTTTGAATAAACAATATTTTTAGAAGAATTATTGTCAACCTTGGCAAATCAGACTGCGCTGGAATAAAATGCTAATTGATCAGCTACATGGCGCCAAAGCTACTTTACCATCACTGTATAGCACAGCACATGTTAAATTACATTTACCTACACCTTTATCCAACGACCACACAGATCAAATAGAATTAAATGTCGCTAATTAATTACCCAGACAATCAGATAGGTATAGGTTCCTAGGCAATTAGTTCTGGCTCCTAGGCTGATACGAGGGAATTGATAGCCCTACGGTACTAGGCATTAAAGATATTTGTCAACTCTGGAGTTGATGCCATTGTGTTTGGTAATAGTGGTATACGAGCAGCCTAATGTTCGAATTATCGTGAAATCTTCAGTGCTACTGAGGAGTGCAATTAGAACCATGATGAAATTTCGACATAGGTAAGACAGTATGGCTTAAGATTGTAAGATAAGTATGGTTTAAGTTAGAATTTTAATGTGTTGACACTTTAACCTTGTTAGTTTGCATCAATCATCTATTTAGGCCATTTTGTTGATAGCTGAAGATGAGTCTTAATAATTTAGTCAAGAATGGTCAAATTCGAATCGAAATTACCAAAAAGTCAAGCTGATATATTCCACTACACATAATAAAATCAAATTATTAACACGTTAAACTTGTATAAAACTGGCTGATATTTTAATAATTTAGCTGTAATATTTAGTACTTTTGTCTGATCTTTTGTATGATGTGAATAAAAATAATATCAGGGATAATCCGACCTAGTGTGTCCTCACCCCGACATTTTGCACCCTCTTAATTGAGATTGCGGGATATTAGCACCGGTGTACAGTCAGAATAATACAGTTTGTAACATCCAAAGCGCTATTTATATCGCAACACATCTTTATCACTATAGGGACGTGTAACGATATATCTTGCGCATTCAATGTTACAGACGATTTAATGCTGAGTTTACATATACCCGCTTCTCCAGTATCAAATTCGCGTACGAACGATAACTAAATGATATTTATTTAGTATCTGTACATGTACAATTATAATCATCATCGTCAGCTTTGTTAGTCCTCTGTTGAGCATAGCCATCGATTGAGCATGATATGTACAATCATCATCATAATCAGCCTATAAAAGTCCCATTGCTGGCCATGGCCTGTGCCTCTCATAGATGAGAGTGACTAGGCTGTAGTCCCCACGCTGGCCCAGTGTCGATCTGTACAATATCTGACACTAAAGTCAAACATTTCTTTCCCAGATGTCAGCAATCGACCCAGACTGCGGAGTGAATGCGATCGTGAACTACACTCTTGGCGACGCTCTCGCCAGACCGCAGTTTTACGTGAAGCCGGACAGTGGGGAGCTCTGTGTGGCGGCACTCTTAGACCACGAGACTAACACTGACTTCGAGTTTCCTGTTATTGCTACTGATAGAGGTTAGTGAGATCTTCCCGCCATTCAGTATCATTTTGTAAGCTTTTAGTTTTAAGATAATGTTACATGATTAGTATTGAAAGAATCAACCTAAAAGTAGATTTTATTAGTTGCTATTATACTTTCATACAATTGAGGCGATTTACATAGGAGCAGAATTGGTACAAATTATTTGAACACGACTTAGTTGTCGAAGGTATAAAGTGTTTTAATAAATTCAAAATAATAGTTGCTTTCATATACATATATACGACGTTTTTGCACTTATTTAGTACTTCAGTGACAGAAGTATTAATGATTTTTTTATTAGAGTGATGATCACGGTTAGGGTTATCAAAGCTTCTACCGGTCATGTGACAAGAATATTTTCTACCAAATCTAGGCTTTACTTTATGCAATAAGGAGCCAAACTAAATTGCTTAAAGACGTATTTGTAAACTATTGAATAAAGATGATATTCAAACGGCCGAAGGTTCAGTGTTTATGCGTCGTAAGATCACAAATTGCATACAAATTGAGGAATTAAGAGAATGTCACTTTCGGAAGGTACGCGTAAGGTAATGTACTTGACAAGAAATTATAAAGTGCGAAACTAAGTAGGCCACTGAGCTAACAAAAATCGCAAGCTTAAAAGCAACCCATCGAAATATAATAATTATGGAAGCGTACCTGAAGCTCAAAATTGGCTCCACAGAATACGTATTAACAGGGCGGAACTAGTACTTAGTACTGAAGAAAAAACTGTAGCGGCAAATGAAATTCTCACGCCAGTAGCTTAGTAACCAATCACAGATTTTTGTCTTTTAAACGATATGCAACCTATCCGAAAAGGAAGTTTTCTCTAACTTAATTAGACTCACACATAGTAAACATTAAGTTGGTTATCAATACCACTTGATACGTAAGACGTATTGATTTTAAAAAGTGGGCGTTGTGGAACAAATTTCAACGTCAATTTTGTTAGACGTTATCGTTCCATACATTTTATTTCGATGTTAAAAGGAGCATTCCACGAAATCATCTACTCTTTGTCCCGCACGAGACGACTATGGCAGCTACCTCAATATATATAGGAAGTCCTATAATTACATTATCAATGAGAAACCAAGTTATAAAATATTGACATATCAAAAATTCGTCTAGTTTTGTCAGAAACTTATGAAAAAAATGGTTCTTGTGCGGGACATTCTGGTGGAATGCTCCAAAACCTTGTCATCTTGCAATTGAGGTTTTTGATTTTAATTAAATTTCCTGTGTTTTTGCGAAGTTTGTTATGATATGACGAAGTACTAAAGTGCTGTGCATTTGTGCAGTGTTTGTGATGTATCGGTGATCACGTAACATAATTATTTTGCTATTGTAAAGCGTAAAGTGACATTAAATATTGCCTGTGTTCATTCGATACCGATCCATCACCTTTTAGACAGTCAAACAAGGATTCTAAATTGCAAAAAAAAATCTAGTTTATTTCTTGTAATGGAGAAATTTAAACTATTATTCAACGACTGTGAAGAAGAAATAAATTCTAGTTCATATTACTACTTAAAATCTCATCTCATAACAGCAAACAGTAATACAACACAGCAGTGCAATTGTGAAACCAAATTGATAATTAAGTCATTTCACCACTTACACTAACGATCAATCCTCAAACCGCGTTGGTCAAAATACACTCGTCCTCGAAATTAAATTCCACAAGTGTCAGGCATCTGCTGATTTATCGTTGAACCAACTATCACTCTTTTTGTTTCCTCTCGACTCACTTTATGTTGCCGACGGTCTGAGAACTGGAATTTGGAAATTCTCAGTCTTAAGTAGATAAACACTATCCTGAATTTAATGCGATGGCGGAAATTTCGTAGGGCTCTCAAAACTTTTTATTTTCAATCGCAGTTCATACTTCTTTTTTATGTACCTACTTGAGTTTTACTTTCCGTTTTTGAAATATTAAACTATCGCTACTTGAATTTCAAATGTTCATCATTGTAATTATGTAATAATATTTTAAATTTAATTTATCTACATTATAACAGATTGCTTATGATTCGAATGCTGAAAGCTGTCTATAGATCATCACGACAAGTCACTTTGTTTTATTTGATACACAATCACTTTTCACGAATAATAGATCAAGTTCTACCATAAATAACTGTCAGGGTCCTATTACACACCCATAAATAAAACACTTACTTCAATAAACGCTAATGTAACACTTGCAAAACAAAAGCAAATGATTTTAGTATCGTACAGCACGTTGACATCGGTATAAATCAAGCCGCTGTCAATTAAACATAGCATTACAACAATACTCAAACAATCAAGGGACCAATTATTTATTTATTCACAGGGGGCCTGTCCACAACCGCCGTGGTGAAGATCCAAGTACTCGATACGAACGACAACGTCCCTGCATTCACTGTTAAGGACTACAACGTCTCGTTGAAGGAAGGAAGAATATCATCGTCGGAGCCTATTGTTGCTGTGACAGCCACAGACGCGGACTCTGGTCGAAACGGTGCCATTACTTACAGAATCATAAACGGAAATGACAACGATGTCTTCAGAATTGATAGGTCTACAGGAGAAATCTTTGTTACCAAGCCATCTTTGATACGGGCGAATGGTAGATTTGACTTGGAGGTGTCGGCGACTGACGGAGGTGGTTTGGGAGCTCCCCAAGGCGCCACGGTGCATATCTTTGTGATGCATGCAGGAGTGGGCTCGGCACTGTTCGACAAACCGCGATATAACTTCCACGTTAAAGAAGATGCCAGGATTGGGAACGTCGTTGGGACCTTAAAGGCTACTGTCGCGGAGAGAGGTAAGTCTCTTCTCTTTTGTCTCCTAAAACCTGCGTTTAATAACTTAATGTAGGTACTAATTTTTCATAGTAATATAGGTACTTTCTTGAGTGAATTGATTTAATGATACAAGTATATTGCGATTCTTAAAGTATTATTGAAAGGTGCAGAACCTTGATTTTTTGTGAAGTACGGAGGAGTCCTTGCGAAGTATGACACGTTTAAAATCTGATATATGTGTATAAGGTATTGCTCTTAATATAATTTTCATTCCCATTACCCCAACTTTCTTAAATCAATGATACATATCAAATATCAAATCAAAACCTTCAAGTTTTGGGAAAAAGTCATATTTATATCTGTGATCTGATAACATTCTCCGAAAAGAAAGTTAAGAAAGACGTTTAGGGTTACTTACATCGAAAAGTACTTAAGGATAGAGTCAATATTAATGCAGGGAACAGAGCTACTGTGGAGTCGAATAACCTTATGGCTTCATTTCGTTCAACAAATTTATTGAGATCGTGCCACTGAGACTGGAGGTAAGTTAGAGGCGCGGGCGTCGGGTGACATAGAGAATTGATTGTAACTCAAATATGCTGTATATTTATATCTCAATTCAATCAACACAATATAGTTTAAAACAACTTCTTAAATTGCACATCGGCATAAAGCCTTAAATATGGAAGATTTGCTCCTTTCAAGTTGGAAAAGTTGAATAAAAACTTTTTGAAGACCTCGACAAAAAGATTTATAAATTACTTTTTTTCTTGGCAAAATTAATTGCTTTCAATGTTTAGGTTACATGGCAGCCTGTCCTCGCCTCAGCGTGTTTCTTACACCACGACGATGCTCCTATACTCAAATACGTAATCGTCCATTGTCTGAAGCGATCACGATCCCATGATTGGCGGCCTTCCCCCAGCCTTTACTGGCATTCAAATATTCTTATGGCATACTCACGCCTATTTTGTCCTAATATTAGAGGTCCTTCTATGAAACCATTCAAATATGCCAGCTGTATGAGTTACCTCAGGTATAGAGATTGTTTCTTGAAAACGGGACTTCTATAAATAAATTCTGAGTTTGATACTCCGTTTGAGTTACAAGTATTGTATTACATAGTAATATTACGCGTTAAATAAAAGACCAAATTAAAAAGTACCAAATTCGAGCACGTTACGGCCCAAACTCTACATTGCTCTTGTTTCTTGAATTTGGACACACTCCAAAAAAATTATTCAGTTGTATGGTGTAAGGGTATTTTTACATTTCATATAAAAAATACAAATAGTTAGCGTATAGGTTGCAAATGTTACTTATATTGCGTTTCTAATAACGCCTTCGAAAATATTTTTGCGGCATTGAAACTAAATTTATAGCACAGAAATTTAAACAAATTGTGTCCGTGTAACTTTGGCCTCCCGAAAGGCTTATAACGCGGCGCAATAAAATATCAGGATCAATTAAACGGCCCCGTTTCGACCGGAGCTGCTTTGATGCACCGCGGCCGACTGTCACACCGGTACAACCTGCGATTCCCGGGCTACCTTCGGCTAAATATCTTATAGAAAACACAGACTACTTTATTATTGGAAAATTGTATATGAAGTTATCAGAATAATCTTATATGCGATAAGACAGGAGCTGTTATCAAGATTGTAAAGTACTTATAGTTTTACATCAGCTTTCGAGGAAATTTGTGTGAATGGATACCTACCCAAAAAACACAGAAACGTCACCACTAGTTTTTCCCGTGGCAAACGGATTTTCGGATTTTGTTCTTTAGAAAAAGTGCATTTTTTATGATGAAAATACGTAGTTTTTAGGGTTCCGTACCTCAAAAGGAAAATACGGAACCCTTATAGGATCACTTTGTTGTCCGTCTGTCAAGACCCTTTATCTCGGGAACGCGTGGGGGGTATCGAGTTTAAATTAAAACCATATACATACGTCTATGGTCCCTTGAAGCTGTAAAAAAAATCAAACTTCTATGTTAACGTGAAAAAAAGATACGGCCGTTTATGCCGCTAAAACGTAATTTCGACACTCTCAAGGAAACCAAAATTCAAAGGGTAACTTTCCGTTGACCTAGAACTATGAAATTTGGCAAGTAATGCCATCTTATACTACAAGTATAGGGAACAAATTGAAAACTATACATTTTTAATTAAATCATAATAAAATAGACTTTACCAAGGGAATCAAAATGTATACGGTACTTTAATATGTACTTTAATGTGTAAATGTACGGTACTTTAGTAGTCTGTATTTGTATGGAACCCTAGGTTGGCGAGTCCGACTCGCACTGGTCCGGTTTTTTATTTTTATTCTTTGGAGTATATCCTATAGCTACGCCAAATCAGGTCAGTCAGTTAGGTATTCTGTCGACATAATTTTTTAGTAATAAGTAGTATGAGATTTTTTCCGGCTATTTTTATTTAAAAATTTCCCTAGCATTTCAGAGAGAGAACGAGGAAGTGAATATAATTATATCTAATTATTTAGATACCTGATTATACCAGAACGAAAATTCGTATAGTCAGTACGCATCGGTGTAACAAAGGGGTATTCGAACCACCGCAGTCGATTCAGAGTTCCGCAGACAACTGTGAAAAATAGTTTAGTTATATACTGCTATCTGGTAGGTTTGGGTTTAAGCAGACCTTTAGAATTGTAATGCATTTTACAGTTCATAATCAATATATTTCATGAAAAAAAAAAACATTATTTGTATAATCATAATTTCTTACCAGACACCAGTCCTTTGCTTCGAATAGATATTCATACCGTTATATATAAAACAACATGTATAACCACCCTCATATATTAATATTAACGACATTATTGAAAATGTTCATGTTGCGAAATTCGTTCACAAGTTAGAGATGAGCCAAAACGGACAGACGCTCTGAGGAACTTTCATTTATTATAATAAGTCTGGAAACATTTTTGTATAAATTAGTTAGATTTAATTTATTTACTCTTTATTACACAAAAAACTTATCGTACAAAAGGAGAATTTAATGCCTTAAATGCTTATACTAGTTTTAAGACTTTTAAAGCAGTAACTACTTTTTTATATTCGCGTTATTAATAACATAATCAATTGTGCGCAACACCGTAACCACCAATCTCGTCTCACACTTGTCCATTCTCTTTATTAACACCTCGCGTAAGTCAAACCGCGTTATACCCTGCACTGGCTGAAACACGGGCTAGGTACTCAAAACCAAAACAGCTCAACTCCATTAGCGCTTAGGCCTTTATTACTGTGAATTCTATACAAATAAAACGACGAATGGCGTAAAGACCAACTGTGTTAAATGCCTTTAGATGTGAATGTAAATTTAAATACAGCAGTATTGCTGTTTTATTCATCGATATGTAGAATTATGTAATTGAAGCAATTTGGCAGGCAAATCGATTAAAGAATTATTCGGTTGGCAAATTTTATTACTGCATTGTGGGTCGTTATGTGATGCGCAGCGAGTTTTATTACTTGTACCTACCTATAGGTATGTAGATTCGATTCAAAATACTCTCTACAATATTGTATAATCCACGCAAAAAAGGTTACAAAAAAACTAAAATTAATTAACCCGGTTTGGCACAAGTCGGTCTCGCTCGTATTAAAATAAGCAAACTGTCGTGCATTTAATTTTTTTAAATTTTAAAGTATACAATATCTTAGTTCCCTGTTGTTTTTTTACTCTAGAACGAATAGAATCAAATACTAGGATTGTATTTGTTAGAATAAATATAAATTATAATATATACATAGTTACGATATATGATAATAATACATATTTCTATGAACATTTTCACCGGTTACGCTATAGATATTTCAATATGCTAAGATATTTCGTTTTCCATAAATAGGTATTAGGTGCTGGTTAAGCTATACATCGTGTACGCCCATAGGTCGGAGCATCGCTGGTAAATCAAGGCCCAGCTAATAAAGCACGGCTATCTCACCGGAACGCGTTGCATTTCACTAATATTTATACAACAGGGCGAGTGCTATGGCTGTTTCTTACACTGTTGTGTAATACGTCGTTCTTGTAAGGTGCTGGATTTTGAACGCGAGACTAAACACTCTAAGCAGACAGACACCCCTGCGTAAACTACAAGTTTATATACGATTTTAAGCTGACATGGTCATTCACATAATAACTACTATTACATATACGATTCTAAGCTGACATTGTCATTCACATAATAACTACTATTACAAAGAAACAAACATACATGGTAAATATCCCGTTGTTAATAGTAGTTATTATACAAGTGTACCTCGTATGTTCATAAGTTTTGAGACAAACTAGATCATTTTTTTCTCGAACACTCTTTAACGTATTTAAACGAAATTTAGACAGAAGAAAAATCATCGTATTACGATAAAAATTAAATATAAATTATTCAAAATGATCGACATTGTGCTGAACACAGACCTTCAATCGTGTGGGCCGTTCACCAATAGAGGCGGTGAAGATTTTTTCGTTGGTAAACAAAATCTTTTCGAGATCGTCTCCATAGCAACTGTTGACATCATGCGAGCCTTAATTTTCTTGAACGATCGTTTAAGTAGTAGGCTTTTCTTCGACTGTAGGCGATCATACCTAAATATATTACCTTTAGATCATATTTCAATATCCGGTTCACCGAAAAATAACACCCAAATCAATTTTTTTTCTAATTGACAACGTTTAAATTAAAAATTTTTTTGTTGCTCTATCGAAAAATCGTCTCAAAACTTATAAACACACGAGGTATATATCAGATATCATGTTTTAAGAACAAAATCAGAATACAAGCGTATGTCTATTACCATAAGAGACACAATAATCACAATAACAAGCTATCTGCTTTGCCCTAAGGTTAACTAGTAGAGAATGTCCTATGGCATTAAGTTCGCCTTTTGTACGATAAGTTTTCTTTTGTGCAATAAAGTTTAAATAAATAAATAAATAATAAAATATGTTTAGTTTCGAAACATGAAAGTTAAAAGTGTTAAAACTAATAATTTGAACCTAAACTTTACGCTAAATAATGATTTCTACAATCAGAAAGTACTAGTACATAGGCACTGTTTGACATGTTTGTAAGTGGGCACTGTGTCTGCGAACGCAATTTTTTTTTTTTATAAATTAATATGTGTTAATTTTGTCACGTCTGGTCCGTTCGCCCAGTCCGTGTTAAGTATTAAAACAAAAATATTTCTTTGCTAATGCGCGATATAGCCCATTATAATTTTTTCATGCACTCATGTGCAAAATAAATAAAAAAACATGCTAATAAATATAACAACCCACCACCAAAAATACACCACCTCAGGAGAAGCTGCAGATGTTGACTGTCCGGCGTCCGTTGATGGTTTCGTGATTTTGTTTTAATTAACATGGATTATGTTAATATTCAATTATTTGCCGCCATCCCTTCGACTTCAAGTTAGAGCATGACACACGACGCATAATAGTGATAGACTCTGTGCGGAAAGAGAATAGGATTAATTTTGGGGGGGTGCTGTAATGCTTTTCTACCGTATGTGCCGTATTTTCTGTTCTGTGGCCATACTGGTTAGGTTAGTTCCGTTTTTCGCCACACCTATTCTCTTTCCGCACAGTGCTCTAGTCAATGGGAACGCACACTTATAACGTACAACCGTCCTTATTGGATGTTTCTATACTGTTTTGCGACCGACTTGTACTTGTGCGTAACTGTCCGTTGGTGCCTAATTGTACACCTCGGTGTGAGCGGCGCCCAGCCCGTCCACGTTTATTCTGCTGTAACGCGCAGACCTCTAAATCACTGAATTGCCGGCGACCGTTAGCGCACTTGTCTATGGGAAACGCTATTGTCCGACAGAGATAGCGGATACTTTTGTGAGGCGCGTGCATAAATATAAGTAGCGTCCCAACGGCGAACTGGGACATCCTGTAGCTTAGATTCGTAAATACATAGACAACCAAAGACGGACACCCATCGGGTGGCCTCTGGACATTCTTTGAACAGCAGTGGATACAAACACTTGAGATCTGGGTAATTTTTCGAGTTCCGCGTACCTCACAAAGAAAAAAACGGATGCTTTATAGGATCACTTTGAAAATCAAAACTGCTTTTTTCAGAAACGGTTGAGCTGACGAGCCGAAATTTATATCAAATACTAAGGTCTAATAGGGATTAATGTAATAAAAACAAGAAATCTCTGAGTTCCAAAGATATGTGATATCTTTTCGGTAGAAATAAGATTATATAGTGCAATTACTGGAAAAGCCTGAAAACCCCTAGTAATAAAATATAGTTTATGCCACACCTGGCCATAAAGTGGCTTTTTCCGCACGCTGCGCGTACGGAAAAAACCGCATCCTGGCCAAGTGTAGACATAAAATTATGTACACAACACGGGAGGTAATAAAGAAAGCCCTCGATCGCATATTTACGTCCCCCGCTTGCAGCTCGGGCCGCAAACATCTACGATCTCGGACTTTCTTTGTATTACCACCCTAGTTGTGTAATGTAGTATAATTTAACACAAAAATATATTTTTGCAATTTCAACAACCACCATAATCCAGGTGCAAAGATAACGCAATCGGGTAGTATGTACGTACATTTGCAGACTGGTTTTATATCACATGAAACACATTATTATAACCGAAAAATGGATATTCGTATACCTAATAAGAAAAATACTCGTATAGGTAATAACTCCCTCAACTAAAAAATAAAAATGTAAACTAGTATGCCCTTGTTACTTGCAAATATGCAACTTTGTAAATTGCAAAAGCAATAAATAAAGAAAGCGAAGCAAGCGATATAGAAAATGAAATCCCTAGATTTAATAAGATATCTCTTAAAAATTATCTCACATTGTACACCCGGTGCGTGGTTCAAGGCAAAAGCTTTTGACCATAATGATTCAATGTACTTTATAAGGATAGGGACTAATGTAAAAAAATAAATTAATTTTAATTACTACATATATGTAAGTTCATGGAATGCATTGGCTGTGTTAACAATTTCTTTAGTCGACATATTTACGATTAATATACATTTCCATGTGTGGTCTATGCTGTTCCCATCAAAATTATATCCTATGTACTTATTATGGAGGAGTTTCTTAAACATTCCTTAAAATAAAACTTATTGCTGAATGATTTTAACAACAGCAAACTAAATAGAGGCTAAAATTATTAATATACGAGGTAGATACGTTAATTTATTAAAAGTATAATAGGATAAGTTAAAAGACAATTATTAACAAAATTCATAAGTTTGGCTAGGACAAACAAAAATTGTATAAACCATTAAATTAATGTGTGTTAAAATATTTTAACTCTCTGGCCCCTTTGGAATAATCGTTATACACAGTATGCATATTACAAATCGCCATATTTTTATGCGTTACGCCAACCAGGCCAGCCTTGAGTTTAATTAGAAAGAGCTCCATAACATTTATGTTCGATGTTCCAGCACGCCCCCGCCAGATTTATGACTAACTTGCCCCGAGATAAACATTCATTAATTAAAAAAATATAATATATTGTAGATTCAAACTTGTAACGTGTTTTGACAATGTCGAGCGCAATTCCTGATTCTTTACATTATGTGGGTATTACAATTTATTTATATTTACACTTTCATTTTTTTATTTTGCATTAGATTGCACTTGACATTGTAATACACACGATAATAATAACTTAATATGCTAAACTATGGATAAGAAGGCGAAAGGTCGTTAAGAGCTTTTTTTCTAAGCGAGTTGGCAACGTCGCAATCCTTAACATTTTTTCATTGTTTTGCGAAATTTTGACGTAACTTAAATATTACTCTATCTGGGGGCACGGCAGTGCCCCCGTCAAGTCGAGCAAAACAAAGGCATGGCCGTACCATCCTTTTCTCGAAGCCATTTGGTCATTCGATCAAAGTATAAAGACAACCAAGTAGTACGACTTCGGCCGTTTATGAGCGCGCGACACGTATTTACACAGACGCACAACGCGCGTCTGTGTGAGTGAACGCCATACTGCGGCAGTCGCGCGCAGTCGCAAATGCTTGCCTGTGGTGCGTCCGTACACGGCGCGCACACATGCGCGCTTCCGATGTACCTTTTGTTCGGAGAAAAACTACCGTATACCGTGACTCGATTTTCACCGACTTGCCTATTATTTAAACGTGGAGGAACATATTTTATTTCTCAAATAAATAATAGGCAAATCGGTGGAAATCGAGTTCTGTGGACACCCCCCCCCCGGTACTGACTTGGTTTAACATTACATATCTCAAAACTTCTTTTCATCACACTTGCTCGAAAATGGTGTCATTACACGTAGGTTCTGCGGGCCGTAAATGACCTATTACGCCCTAGGGCGTAATGGTTTTCTTTTTAAATATGAAACGCTAGTTCTGTTTTACTCTTATTTGTCGCGTTCAAAGGAAACGCCAACTTACTTTTTTAACTTTTATCACCGAAATATTTATTTAAAGAGAACTGTTATTGCAAATACATGTAAACACATATTTCGGTAGCATTAATTAAATGTTTAAATAGTGGATTTGAGTATTTTGCAAATATTAAATCTACTAAAATGGCCGTTTTAGGTCTTTACCGCTATGGTTTCCGAACGTGACTTGACATTCGCATTGTGTATGGACATATGTCACTTTTCACTTTCTGTTTTAATATTTTCTTGTCAAACTGGGTTGATTAGTAAGGTTATTTTATTAAGATTTCCTCACAAGTGTGATGAAAAACATTGTGTGTGCCACGGGCGGTAAAGGAATTACAAACTCGTGTTATTAAAGCCCTCGTTTTCACCTCGGGCTTATAACAAACACTCGATTGTGATTCCTTACTTACCGCCCTAGATACACAATGTACTATTGTTGTAGAAGAACTGCGTTGCGAGACTTGCATCTTTATACATATGTAATGTTTTTGATGGGATACTATTTACATAACGTGCTTGACTCCTTATTCTCATAGAATAACTAATGAAAGGTCATAGTTTAGTTTAGGTAGTTAGTAGAGTAGAAAAAGAGAGCTTTATTGAAATTGTATATTTATATAATCTTCTTAAGGCCCAATGCAAAATAACGCTCATAGTGACTGTGAACTATGATCCTACCAGTAGTACTATTGTTTTATACTAATTCAGACCCAAGCATTTAAGACACTTTTTGAATTTTATTTTACTTCCATGTATAGTACCAATAGTTTTTGGGCGTGTTTGTGATCAATGTATTGATAGCTTTTTGGGCGATTGATTTTATTTGAATAAGTGCTATAGATAAGACCATGGGCTTTCTATAAGTCTTGAATTATATTCAATAAAAGTCCTAATGATGACCATGACCATGGTATGATATGACTACCCAACAATCGACGGACGTGGGTCTAAATAACAATGTTAATTAGTTCTACAAGTAGGACCTTGGGCCTTAGGAGGATCATTATTTTGGTTTCTTCTCACATTTGAAATAGTAATATCAAAATATTACGTCATTTCGACGTCAGAGAATCTAAATAATAAATACCTATGGAAAATACGTTGGACGAATCCAGCCCTATTAATCTAATCTAAAATAGATTACTTCAGAGACTAATAAAAATAATTGCAATGTATCCTATTACATCCGGAGTAATTACGCGTGTGGCGGTCCAAGTAAATCGATATTTGATTAGTATGGAAAAGATTAATATGACTAATGATTCGGGTTTATAGAGATCTTTCTAAGGAAACACACTGCACATACAATACGTTGGCTCAAGTCAATATTATATGGTTCTATGTTACATTTTCAAGGTAGTTAAAATTAGTTTTCATCACACTTGCTCGAAAATGGTGTCATTACACGTAGGTTCTGCGGGCCGTAAATGGCCTATTATGCCCTAGGGCGTAATGGTTTTCTTTTTAAACTTGAAACGCTGGTTCTGTTTTACTCTTATTTGTCATGTTCAAAGGAAACGCCAACTTACTTTTTTAACTTTTATCACTGAAATATTCATTTAAAGATAACTGTAATTGCAAATACATATAAACACATATTTCGGTAACATTAATTAAATGTTTAAATAATGTATTTCTTTATTTTGCAAATATAAAATCAACTAAAATGGCCGTTACCGCTATGGTTTCCGAACGTGACTTGACGTTCGCATTGTCTATGGACATAATTATGTGACAAATGTCACTGTCTGTTTTAATATTTTCTTGTCATACTGGGACAAAAAGTAAGGTTATTTTATTAAGATTTCCTCACAAGTGTGATGAAAAACATTGTGTGTGCCACGGGCGGTAAAGGAATTACAAACTCGTGTTATTAAAGCCCTCGGTTTCACCTCGGGCTTATAACAAACACTCGTTTGTAATTCCTTACTTACCGCCCTAGATACACAATGTACTATTGCGTCACCATGACAATGACAATGTTCAAATTTCGATTCTTTAAAAGTGAAACAGAACCCTCTAATATTTAGCCAGCGATTATAGTCTAGTTTCCTAACATTTGATACGTCAGCTGTTTTTATGAAGTGTTCAGACAGTTTGCAGTTTCATAGACGATTCGAACAAATGACGTCATTGGTTGTTATGGTCAAATTGTTTACTTATAGTAATATTTTGTCATTTTAAAATCGTTAAAGGGCATTTCTCTAGAAATATGTCTGCGGTCACCTCATTCATCTGGCCCTTTTTCATACTAAATGTATGGAGACAGATGAATGAGTCGCAGACATATTTCTGGAGAAATGCCCTAAAGGCAAGAAAATAAGTGGATCTGGATTTATTTGGACGTGTTGAAAACTGAATTTGATAATTAGCGTTTAATAATATTATTTAGGAAACATATTATTTTTATTACAGGAAACTACCAGCGTGAGCTCACTAAAATGCATTTTTTTTCGCATTAGATAATAGATTAGCGGCAACTGTCCTTATACACATATACGTAGGTAGGTACAGGTTATTTAAATAATTTAGCATGTACCTAGTGGCAGCTCTAAAATCGATAACATGTTAGCTGTGTTTCTTAAAATAACTACCAAGTATGAAGAAAAAGGCAACCCTTTAGTAGATTCACTATTATGAGATAATATTCGATCAAAAAGAAAGCACCAGTGTAAAATAACGACGCCTATCTCCGAATAACTTCATATAAAATTCGCACAGACCCGATTCTTACGGAGGCCAAATTTAAAATTCGAATCCCCATTGCCCAGAAATCCAAGGATACGAATCGTCTGAGTCCGCGTCGAATAAATCCTACGCGGGTCAATGACCTCGCCACGGCGACAGTTTTTGCTCCCAACATTTTAGACTTCTTTTTCGAGCGTACCGCAATTATTTTCGACTTTTTTCCCGACGCTATTTGGCCGAATTTAAACTGAAGATGTTTTGCACGTAATTGTTATAAAAACATTAAAAATACAACACAATTACAACATTCCGCGGTAGGAATCGACCTTTAGATTTTTGTGGAGCTTTGTACAAAATAATGTGCAGCATGTTAAAGTGGGATTCGTACTGTTTTTTTGATGATCCTCTTAAGTAACCATCATATTATGTAGATATGCGTTTGCCCTACGTTAAAATTACTTATTTCATTGTGTATAATCGTCTCTTCTATTCTGGCTATTATTCAAAATCAACCTCTTTACACTTGAAAAGTAATTTCTCAATGCTGTCTACAATAAAATATTAAAATAAATGCAATAACAACGTACAGTCAGTGGCCGATTAGCCATATAGCAAGAGTAGCAAATGCTACGGGCCCCGCGCTCACTCTCAAAAGGGGACCCCCCCCCCTCGTTATGTCATTTCATCACGTATAAAATTACCGGTCAGTCGGTATTTAACCATATCTAAGACCAACCAAGAGCCTCTTTGAAGAAATGCTACAGGCCCCGCGCTGGCTTAATCCGGCATTGCGTACAGTGCGTCTTATTCTAAAAATACAGCATACCTACTCCTCAATAGGTATTTTATTCAATGTTCTCATCTTATGCGCATTGCTGGCAAAATCTTAACATTTTCAATTGAAGTGACAATGGGGATGACGACTGGGTTAAAACTATATATATAATTCTATTTAGTCCGTCAGTTAGATTATGGAAAAATATGGGACACGTATTTTTTGATTTATCAAAATATTAAAAATCGACAAAATTATAGATCATCAAACTTCTGGAGTGGGGGCTTGTGACGTCACTCCTAGATGAAAATTGTACCTAGGAGTGACGTCACTCGAAACTTCTAAGCACTCTATCGTCGTCATTTTTTGTTTGTCAAACAAAAGAATAAAATACGTGTACATATTTTTTAATGATCTAATTGACGGACTAAACAGTTTTTTTAGTCGTCTAGCCCATTAATGAGGTAATTAATTGTAATTGCTCTCATTAAAATGTTTCGTTTTGGAATGCGAGCTTTTTACTATTACTAAAAATGCGAATATTACGCAAACGGCGCTATAGCGCGAACTAGTTATAACATAAATAGATCTATTTAATGATTCGCAGAAGTTCATCCTTTGTTAAATCCAGTTCTATCAGATAAAAAACCTTATTCCCACTGTCGATAATCTAGCGTCTATTTGATAATTAATTCATTTAAATTGATTCAGTGAACAATTCCTAAGATCCTTAATTGAGCTGCCCTCGTGAGTAGATAATCTTCAGTAATGGAATCAATTTAGAAGGGCAATGCAAATTTTGTAAAGGTATGGCACTGGGTTTTAATGAATCAAAGGTTCGGAGGTTAGCGTTTGATGGGCTGGGTTTGATTAGAGATCCCTTCACCAAGAGAGGAAAGACAAGCCTTGTTTAGTTCTCACAAGTGTTTCTAGATACAAAATATGTTTAAACAAGAGGCCCTGTGCCTTTTGCGTATGTTTTGTCTGCGTGTAATAGAAGTAAATAGATTTCCTCTACCTGTTAGCTTATATTTCAGGATGATTACATTTGGAGTTTTAATAGGATTACCCCTTCGTCTAGAAAATAAACATAAAAAACACACGTAGATCCTAAGCAACGTAACTTTTTCAAGAATGTTATCCTGATGCCGTTGATGTTAGTAGCTTCTTACAACATCTCTCTGTTAGACAGGGGAACTAATTTTAACGGCTTACTACAGAATAACTGTTTTGGGTTTTGCAATAATGTATTACCAATTGCTTTTAAATGCCATTTTAGTTCTTATTAAAATCCAGGATCACTATAACTTAAGACTGTAAAAAAATTGTTTAAAATATACGAGACAGAGAAGCTTAAAGTTAAATCGAATTAGCGGGCGGGTCTCTTAAATTTAATTTATCCGGTTTGACGAAGGTCCAGATTAACGCGTCTTTATTATAATCATGTTCGACTAAATTGTAAGATTTGATATTTCCTTGTGCCTTTATCTGATATATCGTCTAAGGTGGTAACGCTAAAACGATAGACGAAAGGCAGCATGCTTAACAGAAGTAGTTTTGGAATCTGATGCATAAGTATAGGTCGATTCATAAGAGCTGGCGCGGATTTCATATATATATATATATATATATATATATATATATCGATACATTTAGACTCAAAGGCCGCAGGTTCTAATGGCGTTTACGCCCTTTGAGTCTAAAGGTATCGATATATGCAACGAGTGCTTAATTCATACTAAATCCGCGCCATTCTTATGAATCGACATATAGGTCTGGAGTTGCAAGAATGAGTAGCCATATAATAGAGTGGAATCACTTCTAGATACACATCAATAGCGTCCAAAATGAGCCCCCTAAAATCCAGTTATATTTTGTCTCACGACTGATGTGATTTTTATTTATCACTTCATAACTAATCCGCCGAAAGTTTTTCTATAGGAATAATGGGCATTAGTTAGGTAGTAAACTAAATGGAAATCCTTTTCCAATTCAGCCATGTATAACAGTTGCAATGTGGATGTGGAGTAGTTACCAATAAAAATCAACAAGAATTTTCCCAGACTTTCTGCAACCCATCTCATTATCATACGTTTATACAATGCCAAAAACACCCTATAAAGTAGGCGTATTAAAATAAAAAAATAAAACAGTTACCTGGCACCAGGACGAATTCTGTAAAATCAGTGACCGAAAATAAGGGACGACGTTTCGCCTGAGCGGCTGCATAAACAGAGAGGAGACAAAGGGGTTACGCGGGGGTGCAGCCAGGGGGGAAAGCGGGGAGGTATAGGGTTGACACTTTTAGTGAAAACCAATTATAATTTTTTAGCAGCGATGACTGACGTATTTTTTACGCTTGTTTTATAGATAGTGTAGTCAGTAATACTGGTAATTATAATAGTGTTCTATCGAGAGAACCCGCTTGGGGTTCTTTGTCGTCATGGAACTGAATTGTGGTCGTAAAAATGTATTTACTTGCCTACTAGACTAGCTTGGCTTTAGGCGATGAACATTCTGTCTTCTAAAAAATATCACCTTCATACTTTTTTTGATGGCTGAATCGAAATACGGCTGGTCATATGCTGTACTGTAGATATCAATTTTGAACACTTTAACAATATTTATAGTATTAATAACGCAAAAACTGTCTGGACCTTTCATATTTAAAAACGCGTCTCTATAAATCGACGCTGAATCTTATGCAAAAAGCTAAAAACTCAGTACACCGCAACCCAACAGCAAAAAACGTTTCAAAAACCATTGTTTCGCTTATTACCAAAATTCGCAACCCTACATCCCACTCGCAGAAACAAAGACCGTCGCCATGTCCCCAATAAGACGGTATATCAATCTGAGCGTCAAGTGCCCAAACTGGCCCAAAAACGACCGCAAAAAGCGCCAAAAAAATGTCGACAATGAGCGCCTTTAAATCGTTGCGAGAGCTGCCAATTAAAAATTGATAGATATAAAACGTTTTTTTGAGGATTATGAATTTACAGTGTTACCTAATAAATGCTCTGCGGCATAAGATTTTCGAATTGTACGTCATTCAAGACTTAAGAATGTACAATAATGTGACGTATTTGTAATGCTGTTGCAACAGGCTCTCAAGCAAGTCCTTTCTATTCCTTGTCAAACCGAATTCATAGCAATACGTGAATAGTATCACATCTTCCCATAATTCACAGGCTAACCTATCTTCCTAGAACCTTAGACGATTGATCGAAAGTAACATAATAGGGATATAAATATTTATGGTTGACCGTAAATTGCGCGGTCAGTCGAACCTCCAGCGAACAGCCTGGTAAATCGAGACGAGTATTCCAGATCCCGGAATATTACGATAAACTATCAAATTCAAATTAACAGGTTATTCCATAATAAACAGGAAAATCATATTTGTTTGCATCAAACTCGAGAATATTGTTTATCTGCACACATTTAGACTGTAACCCTGAATTAATTTTGTACTCTTTGAGTAAATGGTTCAAACTTGCTTATACCTACTGTCTAAGGAACAAAATATATTACTTCTTAGGACTCATTTGGGGACTAGTTTTCAGTTTGTTTTCAGATATCTAGAATTAAATAATTTATCTATTTCTGATGTAGACTGTGCATTCAAATTTGTACATGTACGCAGCATAAATTTGCATTATACTTAATTTGAAATGTGTTTCATCAGGCAAACAGCCCCGCTACAGCATCGTCTCCGGTGACCTTGACCACCACTTCTCCATCGAACCCCTGACGGGAGCCATCAGGACCGCGGGCCCCTTGGACCGGGAGACCAGGCCCTCGTATCTGCTCAACGTGAGGGCAGCTAGCGGAAATCCGGCCAGCTTTGATCAAACACAGGTAAATTAATTGCATCAAGTACCTTCAAAAGTACCGCGTACAACATTCAACGAATGCATAAACGTTATCCATATTGTCCAGTTTAAGTGTGCGTTAAATGTGATCTCAGTCAAGGTATACACCACAAAGTTCCAAAAATATGTACTCGGAACACACCGAAGTGGATATTGAACGTGCCTTCTGACCATTTTGACTTAAAATAACTCGTCCTCCCTATAGATAGTATTAGCGGTTTCGATCCCTTTTAAGTATTTAAGTCGAGATTGAAACTCATTGTATCATCATCATCAACCGAGAGACTCCCACAGCTGGACACAATGCCCTCCCCCCCCCCCCCTCCCCCGCCCCCCAAATGTCTTTCCCAAATAATGCCTCCATGACTGATCCTGGGCCATATTAAGTGAACTATGGCGACCTTCACTAAGTCATCGGTCCACCTCGAGTGTTGATTTTCTTATACAATCACAATAACCATAATTATTTCATTACCAACAGGTCCAAATAACTCTAGAAGACGTAAACGATAACACTCCAGAATTCGGCACCTCTTCAGTTCGCGTGTCAGTGGCGGAATCTGCTGTCGTCGGTTCCGTGGTATACGCCGCAAGAGCGACAGATGAGGACGAAGGCAAGAACGGCCAAGTCTCGTACCAACTAGTCTCAGCCACTGGACCCTCGAACACCTTCGCCGTTAATGCGCAACATGGATTGGTAACTCTTTTAAGGTACGGCAGAACTACATGAGTATTTTATATTTGTGTCGATACACATCCAAATCGACCGAGCTCTCAAAGGGAATTTTTACTTTTTTGAAAAGACAGGAGATCCGTTCCCATTTGGCGTAGACTTAAGCAATTCCAATATGTATTATTATTATAACCTATTTTTTTTCTTCTGTCATTAACACTTCGTGAATAGGTCGCAGTAATATTTTGTAACCAAACTGGAGTCACAAGTCTTTTTGGCCTGAAAAGTCATTCGCAGTTTGAACTTTTCGTATTACTATAGTTAGAGCCTGCTGCGGTTTCACCAAACTTTAAAGGTACTCATAACAGTAACACATACAGTGTGCATGTTAATTCGTACGTACAGTACAGCCAACGTCTGTCTGTATCCCGCGCGTTTACTTGCTCTAGCCACGTCCACCTTATACAAGTACCGTAGCAAATAAGACATTTATACACATTTTCTTTGCTCTCTGCTTTACCTGGGCTGGGAGATGTCATTCGCACACGATTTGCGCTATTTTTGCGTAAATTTTTGCTTCCAATCAATATAATACTATCTATTTTGGTATTAGGTTACCTTGGAGCTTGCCGTGATAAGAGTTGTTACTCGTAACTTTGTATAAGAATACTACGAGAGTGAGACATCTGTTTATATTTCAAATCTTTGGTTATAATAATCTACTTGTCAATTATATGATATATTCGTTGTATTATAAATTAATTAATTAACATTGAATAATAACTTGTTACAGACCGTTAGACTACGAGAACCTGGTACGCCACACTTTAGTGATTTCTGCCAAAGATGGTGGAGTTCCGTCTCTAACCGCCAATTTGACCTTGGCGGTGGACGTTCAAGATGTTAACGACAACACCCCGGTATTCGAGCACGAGTTCTATAGCGCTAGTGTGCTGGAATCTGAGGCTGTTAATACGAAGGTTAAGAAATATATGTAACATATTGGTGTACAAAATATTGATCATTCATTACAATAAAAATGAATAACAAAAAAATATGATTTATTAAAATCATTGATTCTGACGTGCCATAACATTCATGGTCAATGGTCAAAGAGCGTCTCTTCAAAATATAATTACCTAGTTCAAACCATATTTTTATGCGATTAAGTCCCGTTTTGCTATAATAATACATATTAATGCCCAATTGCACTGTAACTGAATACTATGATGATTATACAAATTCATTGTATTTAGTTAGACTATAACATACATTATAAATATAAAATTAACCATTTTCTTAAATCCAATATTTTAAATAATAATTGTGTTAAAAGCATTGCTAAATTTGTTCGTATTGTTTACAGATTTTAGAGATTCAAGCTGTAGACAAAGACACGGGGAATAATGCACGCATCACTTATCGGATCATACCAATGGGGAACGCCACCAACGAAGGGTTCTTCCAAGTGCAACCCACAACAGGCTGGGTCTACCTTGCCAAAACGCTCGACAGAGAAACCGCAGCACAACACAAAATGACCATAACGGCTACCGATAACGGCATACCCCCTCTATCAGCCAGTGCCAGTTTAATCATAAACGTAATCGACGCCAATGATAATGATCCCATATTTCCCAAAGCGGCCTACGAATTCACGGTGGAAGAGAATATGCACGTTGGTGCATTTGTTGGTAAAATAGCGGCGACAGATGCTGATCTAGGTGACAATGCTCTGCTAAGATACAGCTTGTTTCCTACGAATACTAGTTTTGCTATCAACCCGGTGACAGGTGAGTCGAAAGTTATTATTATTCAAGGTAAACGTTTCGTAAAGGTTTACGCGGTTCGGCTTCGGCTACGGAGGTTGTTTGTAAAGGATTGAAGTGCGCAAACGCAAATAATTCTTCAGAATGTTAGTTTTCAAGAAAGGATATTATGGGTCAACCGGATATTTTTAGTACCAGGTATGAAGTATTAGTTCTATTCGCTATTATAATTAAACGAAAAAAAGTTATTTCAAGAATTATGTTATTAAATATCAAATGCGAGCACATGCAGATTTTGAGTTTAAGGTATAATTGCAGGCATTTCATGAACATATTATATTGTATTCCTCATATAATCCGTATATTTCGTCAGACGCATACGCAATAACTCTGCATTTAACACATTACAATATTGAATTTTAATAAAATTGTGAATTACATAACCCGGGTTCAACTAATTTCGAAAGCAATAATTCATAAACAATTCCCATACTCATTCATAAATTCATAATGCAACTTTACCGTAAGCCCAACGAGCCGAGGATCCTATCCTCTATTTGATCAGCCAAAGAATAATTCCTACCTCTCAACGCATTGTTTAGATGGCCGGCGCTTTTGAAAGCTAAAACCCGAAGTGTGTTGTGCTTTAAGACCCATCGACTGGGCAAACACTCTGGACAAACATACCACAATAATACCTGCACAATTTTGTGGAATGGGGAGCACTTTTTTTCCCAGGAATATAGTTTTCTTGCGATTTCAGACTATGTACTGTATTAATTATATATAAGCCTGTTATGCAGAAGTATTTTATTAGAAAGTTGTAATCTGCAAACTTGGTTACATATCTTTCATTTTTGAAATCAGCCGAATATTAATTGGCCAATATCCGCCTTTTGGACTTTAATAAAATTATTGTAATAGGTAGAATCACGTAGTTATTGTAATAGACAGTCAAATACAGGAAATCTCGCGCAATTTAAATACAGCTTAAGTAAATAGATTACGTCGCCCTGTCAATGTCTTATATAGCATTGAGTATCTACGTACACTGCAGGTCTTGCACAGTGCCTGATTATCGATATACCTACCAATGATATCATTGAAATCTCAGTTTTTCGATTCTCAATATGGGCGTTCGCAAAAATGGGGGGTGGCAGTTCGTTATCGCTCGATAACTGACTGATGAATGGCCTCCCATACCATCTCAATTCGGCTTATCTCGGATCGACACCCCGCGAGCTAGTTAGCGAATCTCTACCCTCCTGTCCTCCACAAATTCGTAAATCATTCCGAATGACGTCTGTATGTGGACCCGATTGGCTACGACCAGGAATCAGATCCAAACAGCTGCTTTTACAATGTTTTCGGAGGCAAAAACTACAGCCTTTTACGTGCATAATCGCATCGAAAACCTGTTGATTTTATTCGTCGGCACCTTCAGATCCGCGAATCGATTCCGAGAGCGATCAGAGTAATCGAATTACCCACTTAGCAGTTGGCAAGTTTGCTCGATTATTAATCAATCGTTTATGGCAATTTTTATCGGAAAGGTCGTGGCTAGCGTCGCTACGGGAGGGAGCCATAATGAATTTATGCGCGTCAATTGCGAGTTATAAACGTCGTCGCGCGCGCTTGCGTTCTGACCCACCATTAACTATTATTAAAATATTACTATGTAGAAGCCTCGCTATTCTCTGCTATGTTTTATGGCCGCCTCACTAGGGCCAGATACTGTCGTCGAGCATTAAAGCTCATACGTTACAAATGTACGTGTAGGACGTTGCACGGCCGTACAACTCGTTCGGTTGACGGATACCTTTTATTTTCATATGCTTTTGAAATGAGTAATAGGTGTAAAATGTTGCTGGAATCCGACTCTCTAAAGGGTGACTATAAATTTAAATAATGACGCGTATATTGCTGGTGAATTAAAAATGTAATTGTGACGCTGAGAAATGTTGGGTTGTTTTAATAAATTCGCCTTTCGGAATGAATGATAGGGTAAAGGTGAATGTTTCTATCTGACTCAGGTCTTATATTATCAAAACAAAATCTTGGTCCGATGTTGGTGCGCACTGGAAATAACGATGCATTTTTTTTCTAGAGCTCGCTTCCATCGTTCATTACGCCAGTCCCAGGCACATCTTATTATCGGCCGACAGCTTTATTAACTAGCAAGCTAAAATCTACCCAGAATGCAAAGAGATAAAGCTGTATTTAGATCGTTTGATTTTGTGAAATCACGTTTATCGTCCTTCCCCGTTTCTGTCATCACGATTTTTAGGATCCCTATACGGAGTTGGGCCTCGGATAATCATAGTTATTCCGCCTCAGGCGATCTCTTTTATGAATGCCTAATTTTGGGTTTCGCCGTTACTATAATGGAATTGAAATTGACAAAATTCTTATCTCAGACTTATTTAGGATGTCGGGCTTATTAAAGCGCATTTTATTATATTTAATTTAGATTTTGAATTAAAATTTTGATAAAATATTTCTGCTGTATTTAGTTGTAACTCGTGTGCTGTTATAATATATACCAATATAATAAAAATATAATACAATTACCTGCTACAGTTTACCATTCTAATTTTCATCTCCTGACTATGCCTATTAAGTACAATGTTTATGAATAAAACTTATTAATTGTTACAGGAGTCATCACAACGAAAGATTTCCTTGACCGCGAATTCAAGGCTTCTTATTCCTTATTCGCCGAAGCTAAAGACCAGGGGACACCAGCTCGCTCCAGTAGAGTGCCTGTTTCTATCAAAATTACAGATGTCAATGACAATTCTCCGGAGATCATTGACCCGAGAGAAGATGTCGTCAGTGTGAGGGAAGAACAACAGCCTGGAGCAGAAGTGGCTAGAGTAAAAGCCATAGATAGAGATAATGGGGTTAATTCATCTGTTAAATATTCCATAGTCAATGAGAGGGATTCGGATGGATTTGGTGTTTTTGTTATTGATCCTAAAAGCGGAGTTATTAAAACAAGCACTAGTAAGTATAACTCATCATAACATCTAAACGACACTGTACTATCCGCATACTGATAATCTAGTTTATACACGACTAATTGTTTTAATAAAATTACTAATTTACTGTTTTTTTTTTCAGTTCTTGATCACGAAGAAAGGTCAATTTACCGATTGACTGTGGCGGCTACAGATGGTGGCATACCTCCTAAACAAACAGTCAGACAATTAAAAGTAGAAGTATTGGACTTGAACGATAATAGACCTACATTTACTAGTTCAAGTTTATCTTTTAAGGTAGGAGTACGAGCTATTTAAAATTGACTTACTTTTAATTACTGTGGACGACGATAAATAAATCTATGAGATATTTTCAGCAGAATGTAAACTTTTGATTGTCCGATATTTTTTAAGCAAACTTACATTATTTTATTTCATTCAGTCGAAGAAGTACAAAACTTAAATTCTTGTTGCAGGTCAAAGAAGATGCAAATATTGGCCATATTGTTGGCACAGTGGCATGCTGCGATAGTGAAATCAATGAAAATCTTATAAATGGAGAAGAAAAACAAATTTCCTACCTGCTTATGCCTTTAACTGCTGATTATTCACCCGGTACCTTTGAAATTGATAGACGAACAGGCTCTTTAGTTGTAGCAAGACAACTAGATAGAGAAGTTCAAGATGAATATAGACTCGAAGTCAGAGCTTTAGATACTTCAGCTACCAATAATCCTCAGAGTAGTGCAGTAACAGTCAAAATAGAGATTGTTGACGTAAACGATAACGCACCACAATGGCCACAAGATCCAATAAACATAGATGTTTCAGAAGTGACTCCTTTAGGAATGACTGTTTATAATTTTACGGCTAAAGACGCTGATGCTGGGCCTAACGGAGAACTAAATTTCAGAGTCGTGTCATCATTACCTGCATCATTTAATACGTTTGCCTTAGATCCTCTCACTGGATCATTGACGCTTACCTCAGCTCTTGATTTCGAAGATTTAAGAGAATATTGGCTTGTCATAGAAGCCTCGGATATGGCAATGAATGAAACTGAAAGAATGTCAACTTTGGCTACAGTTCATATATCTGTAAATGACGCTAACGATAATGTACCTAAATTTGTATCTAAAAACAAAGCATCGGTTGCTTTGAATACTCTTACTGGCACTTTATATCAAGCGTTAGCGATAGATGCAGACTCAGGAGATAATGGAAGAGTATCGTATTATATCTCTAGTGGCAATGAGCTATCATATTTTGCTATGGAATATGACACCGGGCGGCTAACCTTATCAAAAAAATTCTCCTCTGATATTACAAAAGTCCGACCCGGTCAATATAAGCTAAACCTAACTGCATCGGATCACGGTATGCCTTTTAATAGGCAAAGTTATATGATGCTTGTGCTCAATTTGCAAGAGTCGACTAATATCCCACCGAGATTCATAGAAGCATTTTACAAGGCAAATATTAGTGAAGACATCCGTCCAGGCAGCTTCGTTACACGATTAACTGCAAAATCATCCAGAGGTAATGCAGGTACGTAAAAACAGATGTATATGTTTTCTAATTTTCGCTTAATGATCATGTTTAAGCATGTATTATAATTGATACGTATTTATTTTGTTATGATTGGTAATAACACATTGTTTAATTTCAGGGAATTTGACATATATCATTCCGTCAGGCGTGGCTGATGACAAATTTGTTATAGACAGTCGTCGAGGAACAGTAACTGTCAAATCGAAAATTGATCGAGAAGAGAGAGATCAGTATACTTTCCCTGTTTACGTAACTGATTCTAGCACATTTCAATCGACTACGAACTTTGACGTTACTACTGTAACAATAAGTGTCTTAGATGTAAATGACAATCCACCAACTTTTAAAACTGGTTCGTGCTATCCATTAGCCGTCCCTGAAAATAATGATCCAGAAGTAATTCATACTGTTGCTGCAACAGATAAAGATATTGGTGCTAACGGTGTTATTACGTACAGTATTACATCTGGTAATAATGGAAACAAATTTACTATTGATCATACTACTGGACAATTGACTGCTAGAACTTTAGATAGAGAAACACAGTCTAAATATCAACTTACCATATCGGCGTTTGATCATGGCTCACCAGTAGCATTGCAAGGATCTTGTAATATTACTATTTTAGTAGAAGATCAAAATGATAACGATCCAATCTTCGACACGGGACATTACTCTGCCGCGATACCTGAAAACGCACCTATAGACACATCAGTTATAAAGGTCAGAGCGACAGATGCTGACCTTGGTTTTAATAAGCGTATTGTTTATTCATTAGCAAATGAAAGCCAAGGATTATTCAGAATTGATAATAAAACAGGAATTATTTTCACTACTGGGTAAGAAAAAGCATACAATACCAAGTACACCTTTTTTATAAAATGCTATTGTTTTTATAATTATTTATTTTATTTGATTATTATTTCAGACCATTTGACAGAGAAGAAAAGAATGTATACCATTTTGAAGCCGTAGCTACAGATGAAGGGCGATACGTTGCTCGCTCTCAAAGAGTGTCTGTGGAAGTCTCAATAACCGATATCAATGATAATAAGCCAATATTCACCAAATATCCGTTCAAAGAACAGGTTGCTACTTTGACCCCGCCCGGACAAAGTTTACTTCGAGTTTCGGCTACCGACAACGACATTGGCACAAATGCAGAAATATTATATGAACTTATCGATACCTCTAACAATAAATTTCGTGTAAATCCAACAACTGGGGTATTAACAGCAACACAAAGTTTAGCGAGCGAGAATGGACGACTTATTCACCTAAAGGTGCTCGCAAAGGATAAGGGAAATCCACCTCAAAGTTCTATAGGACTCATTGAGATCAGAGTAGGAGAGTTTTCTGACCAAACACCTTTACTCAATTTCCAAAATGCAAGTTATAACGTCACTATCGAAGAAAATCTGTCGTATGGTAAAGACGTGTTACAAGTAACGGCTGTCCGAAGCGACGGCCGGCGCCAAAAAGTCATTTACGAATTCGGAAATGGCAATGACCAATATACGTTTGAAATTGACTCTAACTCGGGTGTGATACGAGTGAATAACTCGGCTAATTTAGATTACGAGTCACACCCCGGTCCAACGAGGCATCTCGTTGTGGTCGCCCGAACGGAGGGCGCACCGGTCTTATACGGCTACTGCGACGTAACAATAAATCTGTTGGACCAAAACGACAACGCTCCCAGATTTACGCAACAGCAATACATCGCAAACGTTCTCGAAGGGAACACTAAGGGCGAGTTTGTCGTGCAACTCGCCGCAAAGGACAGCGACCGCGGAGTGAACGCGAGGATCCTGTACCACATAGTAGACGGCAACCACGATAACGCCTTTATTATTGAACCAGCCTTCTCAGGATCGGTCAAAACAAATATAGTACTGGATCGCGAGATAAGGGAGACGTATAAACTGACAGTCATTGCGACGGACGAGGGTGACCCACAGATGACCGGTACGGCCACACTCCGAATCAACGTGGTAGATGTTAACGACAACCAGCCGACGTTCCCGCCACCAAATGTCATCATGGTATCAGAAGGTTTGTTTTCCAAGTTTTTGCACTCGTTTACGTATTCGGTTTTAAATTGCTGTAGGTCGGCCTATCGACTTTTCGAAATAAATTGGTAGAACAAAAAGCGTCTTACGAAGAGGGAGGCATTTTACATAATTTGTATTCTCAACTCCGCGAGCCCGCGACGTTTCGATTCCAGCGTCGAGATTAAATAAAAGGGACTCCTTAAGGATCAATATTTATTGGATGGTATTACATTTTTTCGAGTGCATGTTTTAGCGGTGCCTCCCCAAAGATCCGCGTCGGTTTTTGTTTTCTTTTTTATATCATTGTACGTCGACAGCGGTTTTGTTTTAGAGGTTATTTTGCTGATCGTTAAAACGGCAGCCGTTTCTTAAAACGAGAGAGTATCGTGGACGTATTTTGACGTTTTGTTTTTGTTTTGCAGGAACGGAAGTGGGGTCAGTGCTGACATCCGTTACGGCGAACGACGTTGACACGTATCCTGCTCTGAAGTATTCTATAACTCAGGGAGACAATAGGTTCTCGATCGACAGATACAGTGGGAAAATTGTTTTGAATAAAGCTCTGGATTTTGAAACAAAGAAGCTATATGCAGTAAATGTTAGCGTGTCTGATAACGAACATATTGCTAAGACGACTTTAACGATTAAGGTGTTGGATGTTAATGACAACGCGCCAGTGTTTGATGAGATATCCTACAATAGAATTTTGCCAGGTCAGTATTGAATATAATTTTTAGATTTCTAGCGAATTCACATTGATTCTTATACTCGTAATTTTTACTACTTTGGTGTCACTGTGTAACAAGTCGCAAATAATATAAAATTCCTTTAATATTTCAGAGGGTGCAGGCAACATAGAAATTGGCTCAGTTAGCGCTAAGGACAGAGATAGCGATGACAACGGAAAAATTTCTTATTCAATCCTCGGTGAAAACAAGGGCTTCTATATAGACGCCGTGTCCGGGGCTATTTTTGTTAACTACAGCGCATTGCCTAGCCAGAGAGACACGCAGCTGGCTGTGGTGGCGACTGATCACGGGAAGCCCAACAAGAGTGCTGTGGCCGCTGTGAGAATCAGTACTGGAGCATCATCTGAGATTAAACCATTTATTGGACAGGATACTTACAGGTAATTAAAGTTTTCCATTATCCTATTTTGATTTTTATGATTTATCGTGGTTTTTTAATGCCAATTTTTTTATTTCTCAATTTACATAAAAAATCAAAAACTAACATTATTAAAAAGAAATAGGAAACATTCCCGCTGACATTCAAAAAAATATTGTTTCAATTCCAGGATCACCGTCAATGAAGATACTGAAAGAGGATCGTCACTACTTCAAATAGGCGGGATCAACGATGTTCTTAAGAAATATAATCTGGAGTTTCACATTTTATCAGGAAACGAAGGCGATGCTTTTGATGTGACGCTTGACGGAGCCCTTATCCTAGTCAACAAGCTCGACAGAGAAAATCAAGATTCCTACGTCCTTGGCCTAGCAGCAGTTGAACAAGGAAAAATGATTTCGTACAGTCAGAATAAAACGTCCATAACTGTTTTTGTGACAGTAGCTGATGCCAACGATAACTCTCCAGTGTTTTCTTCAGGCGATTTTGAACTAACAGTCAGTGAGGATGCAAAACCAGGATTCACTCTGACTAAACTAGCGGCTACTGATGCTGATTTATATGGGACTCCTAATTCAGCTATAACTTATAATATTACATCAGGTGATGACGGGAAACTGTTCTTCGTTCATCCAGCTACTGGTATATTATCAGTGAACAAGAGTCTTGATTATGATATTGGTAATACGGAATATAAACTTATTATAGTTGCGTGTGACCAAGGAATACCATCATTGTGCAATGGAATATATGTCAAAGTTGGTATCATAGATGAAAATGATAATGCCCCGGCTTTCCCTGTGAACGAATACTTTGAAACAGTTGCAGAGAATGAAAGAGTTGGCACTTCTGTATTTACAGCTAGAGCAACTGATTTAGACAAAGGCAAATATGGGAAGCTAAACTATACTATAGTGCCTATATCACTAAATTATAATAGAAATGATGATTCGTGGAAAATGTTTCAAGTCGACTCTTCTACGGGATTGATTAATACGAATGCAGTTTTTGATTATGAGCAGAAGAATAAATATGAGTTTTCTATTAAAGCCTCTGATATAGGCGGAAAATCTTCAACTGTTAAAGTTAGGATTGATATTGAAAGTCGCGATGAGTTCTATCCTCAATTTACTCAGAAAACCTACAATTTTCCAATTCCTAAGAAAGGACCTCTGCCTGCTGGATATATGATTGGTCAAGCTACTGCCACCGATAGGGATAAAGGGGTTGATGGAAGAATAGTTTACCAGCTATCAACATCTCACTCTTACTTCAAAATTAACAGGACAACTGGAGTTATAATTCTAAAGAAAAGAGTTGAATCCGTATCCAGCTTGTTTGGAAGCGATAAATCTATAAGCTTAGTCGTTACCGCGAGTTCTGGACGACAGGGCTCTCTAACAAATAAGACTGCTGTGGAAATACTGCCTGATTCTTTGGCGCAGGTATCAGACATTAATGTTGTAAATGACATTGCCCCTGCTAGTGGACTCTCAGACTGGGCATTAGGACTGCTCATAGTCTTCATATTCATTATAATTATTTTTGCAGCAGCATTCTTGTTTCTGCACATGAAGAATAAAAGACACAAAAAAGTCAACAAACCAGGCTTAAATTCCGAAGGCGTAGGGGCAACTAACAGTTACGTAGACCCAAGTGCATTTGATACTATTCCTATTAGAAATACGGGTGCAGTGAATGCTGGTAATCAATTTGCTCCCCCTAAGTATGACGAAATTCCTCCATATGGACCTCATACGGCTAGTTCCAATTCAGGTGCTGCCACTACCTCAGAGTTATCAGGTTCAGATCAATCTGGTTCCAGTGGTAGAGGTTCCGCAGAAGATGGAGAAGATGGAGAAGATGAAGAGATCAGAATGATCAATGAGGGTCCACTACAAAGAGATTCTGGTATACATAGACAAACTGATGGAGTAGACGATGACAATTTATCTGATGTTTCTGTACACAATACGCAAGAATATCTTGCTCGCTTGGGCATTGTAGATACTGGCACTGGTGGTGGGGCGTCTACTTCATCAAGAAGGTGTTCTGAAAATGTAGTGAGTAAAGATACCATGCTGCATCATGGATCTTTAGATCCGATGCATATTTTCGACGAAGACGGAAGTAATGAAAATGATATTACTAATTTAATTTATGCCAAATTAAATGAAGTTACTGGAAGTGAAAGAGCAAGTAGCGCAGATGAAAATAGTGCTGCAGTAGACAGAGCTATGGCTTTAGGCGCTTTTCCTAGCGCACCGGGAGAAAACACAGCTGTTCCCACAGCAGGGCCATCCATGACTGGAAGCCTTAGTTCAATAGTACATTCAGAAGAAGAACTGACTGGGAGCTACAACTGGGACTACCTTTTAGATTGGGGACCTCAATATCAACCGCTAGCGCATGTATTCTCAGAAATAGCTCGTCTTAAAGACGACGCAGTTTCTCTGCAAAGTGGTAACAGTGGTGCTTCTAGTGCTAAGAGTAAAGGGACGTCACTGTCCGGCGGTAAAAGTGTGCCTCCTCCTTTATTAACTACGGTTGCTCCAAGAAGTTGCCCAGCGCCATCGCTATCTTGCAGGCAGCCTCAACATTTGTTACCTAGGTCCCCAATTAGTCATGACGTGCCCGGTGGCTTCTCTGCCGCCGCGGCTATGTCACCTTCATTTTCACCTTCTTTGTCGCCTTTAGCTACTCGGTCTCCTTCAATGTCTCCATTAGTAGGACCAGGGCTTCCACCAAATCCTGCTAGTAGAAAAACTCATTCCACTATGAGGATATGAACTTTAATTTAATTTAGCGGTTTGTAAATATCAGAACGACTGTTTTGCCTATAAGTATTGATAGTAATATTTATTCAACCGATCTAATCGGTTTAGATTTGTATTCTAATTTAATCATTTTGTGCATGTTGTACATCCCTACGCCCTGAATATGCTCAAAGTGATGTATTAAGCGCTTATTACCGATTTTCCGGTAAATGTAAATATATCCATTCGGGTTGTAACTTTAAACTTGTAAATATTAGGTTGTATATTTTAGTGCCTTGTAAAATATAAACTGAAGACTGCCATGTTATTATTATATTTTGTAAACAAACAATCAGCTTTACTGTAAGCTATAAGATTATACTTAGATATTGCAATTGATGAATGATGAGCTTTATTGCAAGAGGTGTATATTATAAAATGCAGTCACAAATTTCCAGTAAGTAGGTGATACAATCTGCTTGTAACTTAAGTCAATGTGCCTTTACGTAAACTATACATTGTTATTACTGTCCAAATATACAATTTCTTACCCACAATAAAGATGCCAGATTATTAACTCTAACCAGTTATACAAGTGACCTCACCGTATTAAGGACAAATGCTTAAAGAACAAGATGAATGATGAATTGACGAGGGGGCTGTTTTACACTTTGGTGCTTTTATTTGTTATTTTTATACCTACATGATAAAGTTAACTTATGCTTGTAGTCTGTTAATTTGACTACCTATATTAGTGATGCAATATAAAATGAGAAATTAGTCGTAATTGTAATTATACAAATCAATGTTACATAGACCTCTTAAGCATTTCCAATCGTATTTGCTTGTCATGAATTACTTGACAATAAACTAATTATTCAAGAACATTCCAAAGGCGGAGATGAAGGTTTAGTTTTTCTGTCAAAAATAAATACTTCAACGCTTATTAAAACCTTTTCCTTGGAATAATTGTTACATTTTCTAAAAATATTTGGATTTGCCTACCTTGTTTCGCACACCTTTCAATACAAGATAGATATTTAGAGCGTTAATAATAAATATTGTTGGTATGGTCCTTAAATACCTTGTTTTTTCATTAGAAATCTAAGGAAGGCACTGTGTTCCCGGTAAGAGCTAATAAATAATCCGTTTTGATAGGATATTGGGACTGAATCCTTGGCATATTATTGTTCTGTGATTTCGGCTTAGAATCGAATATACCTTGATATTTAAACGTTCTGACTTTATTAAATTGTTACTTCAGTAATTAGCAATTTAATGTTGACAGAGCAAATAGTGTAAATAAATGATAAAATATTGTAACTATAAGCCCCAAATGTCCCGATGTTTTAATGAAAGTAAATAAATATGTTGAAAATTTTATAATTGGTTTTATTTATCATTGAATACTTTTATTAGTTAATGAAATTAATGAAAAATTACAAATTAATGATATATCACAGTTGGACATTGATATACTAATGGTGATTTGAGAAATAGGCACAAATATGTTTATCAAAATCTGATTTCATTATTTTTCTACAATTTAGTTTGATTATAAAATGATTACAAAACAAATGTTAATTTAAAATACATATATGATTAAATCATAAATACCATACGTATAACGATGATTATTTGTCTAAGGCCATTACAATAATTGAATTATTGTGAACAATCCTACTTCCTAATAGTAAAACGCCTGCTTAGGATAATGTCTTACATCTAGAAATGCCTATATCACTACACTTTAAGTATCAACTCGATAATGATGTAAACAGACATTGGTTTAATAACACGGGGACAGACAATTTTCCACATTCCAACGCCATGTATCATGTTTTAAATATCATTTAGTAGGTACTACATAGACGGCGTTTTCGTACTTATGTCTAAATATTCACGAACTTCGGTGATTTTGGAACTAATGTTGCTCACAGACAAACTTGACTTGACAAATTACCACTTGACAAGAAGTGACACTGTTTCTTACACTCTAATAAGTCAGTGTTGCCTCAACGAAGCCTACCTACTATTAATGGCTTTCCAGACGACGTGACCCATCCTATAGGTCTTACTGAGAGTTCCCATATTTACTAACAAACTGATACGATAAAAAATGAATTGACAAATGATCTTTATTTCAAACGGTTCAACTCGGGGAACAAATTTAAAGCTACCCAATATTTACCTATCTACGTCTGGCAAGCCTTCGATAATTATTATTTTCAGATTCTTAACTCTGAATAAATTTATCGACAGAACGTCGTGTAAGTATACATAGTGTGTTTTGTATACTAACACTATGTGTAGTGTTAACACTATATCCCATGCTACTATGTTACATTAACTTTGCACCAGTATTCCTAATACCTACTTTGCTCACTCGCATTCACCCTTAGTTCTTGTATGTAACCGTCTAGTAATTAATACTAGGGCATAGGGCGTGACAGTTTTCAAAATCTGATTTAAAATAATCAACCCAGCTAAAATGTAGGTACATTAAATATAATGAAGCTGTAGCTATAGGCACGCTAAATATACGTGCTCTCACTTTATTTCTTGCCGAATCCGAAAAGTATAACGACATTAACGTTAATGAACACGCAACTGAGTCAAAGAATGTCGTACTTTGAAACAATTACCCGTTTAAGCATAAACATAATAATTATGACAGATTTTGACTAGGTGGGTTTTTGACACAGCTTAAGACAATAAATGGTTATTTTCTTAAGCTGTGTCAAAAATCCGACAGTTAATATTAGGTATCTAATTCATATCCGGCTTAAATAGTTTGCTTAAATGTTAGCAAACGCGAAAAAACATCACATGCTTGTTTATCTTACTTAACACGGCCGACAATACCGGCAAGTTCATTGTAGGTAATGCAACCCGAGTAACCGAAACCCGAAATCCCGGTTAATTGACTTTATTTAGAGTCGGGTAATACCCGGGTTTCATATTTGACCGGGCATTCCCTAATACCTACACAACTCAAAAGTCGCTAAAGATGCAATTTTCGTACAAAAGTATGTAATTAACTTTTTAGAAACAGAAGTATGTATGTTAAAATAGTACATTGTGTATCTAGGGCGGTAAGTAAGGAATTGCAAACGAGTGTTTGTTATAAGCCCGAGGTGAAACCGAGGGCTTTAATAACACGAGTTTGTAATTCCTTTACCGCCCGTGGCACACACAATGTTTTTCATCACACTTGTGAGGAAATCTTAATAATATAACCTTACTAATCGCCCCAGTATGACAAGAAAATATTAAAACAGACAGTGACATTAGTGACATTTAAGTCCATAGACAATGCGAAGTAAAGTCACGTTCGGAAACCATAGCGGTAAGCGGCATTTTATATTTGCAAAATAAAGAAATACATTATTTAAACATTTAATTAATGTTACCGAAATATGTGTTTACATGTATTTGCAATAACAGTCCTCTTTAAATAAATATTTCAGTAATAAAAGTTAAAAAAGTAAGTTGGCGGTTCCTTTGAACATGACAAATAAGAGTGAAACAGAACCAGCGTTTCAAATTTAAAAAGAAAACCATTACGCCCTAGGGCGTAATAGGCCATTTACGGCCCGCAGAACCTACGTGTAATGACACCATTTTCGAGCAAGTGTGATGAAAATTAATATAATTATGTTGCTTGAAACTTTAAGGAAAAAAATAGTTTTGTAGATTTTTTGCATCTACCTACTCGGTACCTACAAATTTTTTTAGTCAAAATTTCATGGTACGTAATACAAGTTCTTGCATAAGTATCCGGCCTTCTATACTCCATTATATAAAGTTTCACGTCTATCGTTTTCAAAATACGAACTGAACTTTGTTTGTGTGGATAATCAACATAATTGGACTGCGTTATGGAATAACGAACTAAGCGACAAAATCGAAAAAAAAAAGTTATGAATGCAGGTCGATTCTAGGTTTGATAATCTACGTAATCAACAATTTCTGTGTTCAAAAATCATATCTAAGCCTAATTATAAGGGGTAGAATCAAGCGACACATCAAAATATGTATGGGCCTGTGCACAAACTCGTTAAGTAAAAGAGAACTAAGCGCCAAAGTTACTTTTACAAAATGTATAAACATGTATTTTGAATTGCAAAAACGAATTAAACGCCTAAATGTGTCGTTAATTCGTTAAGTTTTATTTATTTAAAAACGCAATAACGATTTAACCGCCATATGTGGCGTTTAATTCGTTTTTACATATCTCAAATCACCGATCTTTCGCTTGATTGAGAACTAAGCGCCAATTTCTGGCGTTTGATTCGATATTGCATTATTTATTATTTGTCTCCATTACTCATTAGCGAGTCTGACGTGACGACGAAAGGATATGTTTACCTACATATTGTCACATTTTTGAGTGATAATCATTAAAAAGTGTTGGAAATGGACAAATTTAACAGAAATTCGCGGGGTTACCGTTTGATTTCTACATTATCTAACAATGTCTCGACGTCAACTTCCTTGCAGGTATGTACCTACTATTTCTCACATCATAGCATGAAAACATTTTCTACTTTATTCATACAAATCATAAAATGAAAATAGCATCAGTGAAAGTTAATTACATATGTATTTAATTGAACCATAGCTTTATATGTTCTATAGGCATAGAATTTAACATGAATCATTTGATACTACTTTTTCTTTTTAACCTACTAAGTAAATAGGTATTTATATAGAAAATACTGTTGTTATCTAATAGTAATGAAGTTTTATTTTTAAGGATACTACTTACTTCGGTTGACGTCTCAAACGGGGCACAAAATAAATACATCGAGCTGCATGATGAGGTACCTACATAACTATCTACATATATAAATACTTACTTACTCGTACCTACCCGTATTCGAACACGTTAGTTACGCAGGCTATGGGTTGAAAAGACACCCTGTTTATTAGAGGTTAAGGTTGTTTTCTTTTCAGGGTTCCGTAGCTAACCTTATACGATCAATCGCGTGTTTGTCTGTACGTCAGTCACCGTCACAGACTATTTTTTCTTTGACTATTGGAAGAAATTAGTTGCAATTTAGTACACAATTCTTAATCTAAAATGTAAAAGTAAATACTCATTATTCTACGATATTAAATAGTTTGTGATAAATATTTTTATACTGAAGCTTGATTTGCAAAAGAATTATTGTTATTAGTAATCTTATTTGAATATTATATATTTTTTCTACTCCTGTACTTTTATCTGTGTTTTACTTGGTCACGAACACTAATATAAGAACATACATAATATGAGTTTAGAGAAGTCTATACTCTATTCCCCATAACAGCACTAGTGTCGTTATAGTCACTTTACGTTATTGCTAGCAGCCACAGACTTCTAAATCTAGGTTAAACTTAGGTCAAGGATTAAGCGCTCAATTCTAACTTTACGATAAAAATGCACAACTACCAACTTAACAAACAATTAAATTCCTACGGCTTTTAAGAAAAACAAAAATTTCCGAACTAAATTCATTGATGCCAACATAAAAAAAGTATTTTTAATATATTTACTGCGTGTCAATTTAAAATAAAAATAAAAGTTTACCATAGACACATACTGTCAGTCATACGTCATATTTGCCTTGTTTGCAGGTTATGCCTTGTTTGTATTTTATATTTTAAAAAACCTAGTCGTAGAAAAAGTATTGTATGCAACGTTGTATAATTAAGTCAAAAAACGCTCATTGCGTCTCTATTTGCGATACTCGCCGCGTTCGCGGCTCGTATCGCAACTCACGCGATTCGCATTTTTTGAACCTTCTTATACAACTGTTGCATAAAATACTATTTGTAGGTATGCGTTATATGTAAGCTTTATACTCCACAAGATTACATGGATGTGATGACCAGTTGTCGCAAAAGAAATAAGTTGACAGCTACGAATATGAACAAAAATGACTTTGTGGGTGTTTCTAAAATGATGACGAAAATAGTAAACAGAAAAAAAGACGTTGACGGAAATTCTGTGAGCTGGCTTAAAACTAAAGAAATATGCATTTTTAAGGATAAACCTGGTCGGATATTTCTTTCAACCAATCACGGGGGTCACCTTCAAGAAGTTGATCTTACTAAAAGACCCAAAAGAGGTCAAAATTGTGCCACATTAAAGTTATCCAGTCTATATGAACAACTTTGGCCACAAGGGAAACCTATTGCACAACCGAAACTGAATGATATACAATCGCTCCTGCACCTCATTCCTTCTGATGCCAGATGCTTTTACCAAAATTTAATTGGGTCTCGTTATTTAGAAGAAGATGTTGATGGTTTTAATGGATCCTTAGATTTGGACATTGAAGAAGAATAAACAGCTTAGTATTTTATATCTTTAAGCCATAATAACGACTTTATTTTTAAAGGATTTTTTTACTGTTCATAAATAACTAGCGACCCGCCCCGGCTTCGCACGGTGTTTCTCTATTATATTATGCATGTATTATACATATAAATCTTCTTCTTCAATCACTCTATCTATTAAAAAAAACCGCATCAAAATCCGTTGCGTAGTTTAAAAGATTTAAGCATACATAGGGACATAGGGACAGAGAAAGTGACTTTGTTTTATACTATGTAGTGGTATCTAAAATATTTGGTATAGGTACTGTTTAAAACAGTTAATACTGTTCGAGTTAGTACATTTTTTTTTGTTGTACGTAACATTGTAATTGACCCTTTTTTTGCAATAAATACAATTATTATCTACAATATTTGAGTCATTTACATTCAAATATATATATTAAAATGTCTGAACTTAATCTTATTCCATTATTGATTTTACCAGAAACAAATTGCATTAAAGAATCAAGCGACAAATATGTCGCATAGTACGTTACTGCGTAATAAATTCCCTTCATCGTAGATTTAGTGCAATAACGAATTAAGCGGAAAAACGCCAATAACTTCAACATTTTAACAAATACAGTGATTTTTTTTCTCTTGTATACAACTAGAAACACTTTTACAGGTTTACTGTTAAAATTGAAGTTTTTACTTTAAAAAATGCAGCTACAGCGACCAATTCAAATTTGAAATCTTTCGAGCTCATTTTCTCGGTTTCAACCGAACGTCGCTTGATCGCTTATTCCATAACGCAGTCCAATTATCAATATCGTGTATAAGTACTGGCGTCTCTTAAGCAGCTACCTATACCATTTTTTTCATTACACCCGTAAAATGACGAGTCAGATGATATTTTAAAGTTTTTAAAAGTACTTACATTCGCTTTGTTATACTAGTATTTAAGGCTTATTTAATCTTGACCAGGAACACTTCACAATGCTGGTGGCGGTCTCGGTTTTACCAACAGGGTTAGTAGTGAAATCAATACAATTTCAAAATTGGGTACAAAATCGGTGTAAGTTTAAAGGCGATGCTAAGATCTCGAATTTTCTTGGACTTGTTTACAACATACATAATTTTTCCTTTTGCAACGGGCAAATTATTAGGTATACATAATGAAAGTAATCATCATCGTCCGAAATTATCTAACCGACTACTTAACATAAGATGAGATTTTTGTCTTGATTGCGATCATGCCCGATGATAAGCAATGATTGTGTCACTATCGGTTAAATAGTTTTTCACCGGCTAGACTAGACATCATTACATTTTAAGAGCTTTTGCTCTTATTGATAGAGTAGGCGCCATTTTCTTCGGCCCTGAGTTAAGCTGATTCGAGTCGGTCGGTCCTCCATACAAACACAATGAAGGTTATTTGCTTCCCCGATATCAATCGCGGTGGAAATGTGTTTATTTTATAGCTTAATACATTTTGTCTCTGCGAAATGATATGAGAAGTCTCAAAAAAACAAAAATAGGTAACGTGTAATGTGCCAGTTAAAGTTAGCGCCATCTAATATCATCATTTGAACCTAAATGTTATTTGCTAAAAACGTATTTTTTTTTGCTTTTAGCGAGCTCTCATATCACATATCATATCGCAGATAGCAAGTATCAAGCTATAAAATAATACAGATTTCAAACGTAATTGATTTGATTGAAAATTGTTTGTATGGAAAAGCTACCGACTCGAATCCCGACTTTATTTTATTCATTTGGTATGCGTTTCATTCTTGACCACAGCCTTCCCCTTATCATGAAAAAAAGGTGTAATGATTACTTCCAAACAACTCATTTACCTAGAAACAATCAAGTATAGAACAGTGTCTGTATTTCAATCATCTATTTCCTTTGTCTCTCTCTATTATATCAGTCTTTTAAGATATCTAGTTAATAAAAACCAGTCTTAGCATCGCATTTTAAGTAACAATCATTCGAACCACTGAACATGGAAAATATTTAACAATTGAAAAGCAAATCTGAAATGCAGACATGTTTGATATACCTATGTCTGTTTAGAAAAATGTATTCAAAACACAGTCTCTTCTGTAAATCAAGAGCTAAATTCGTTTGACAGGACTGCTGCTAGTTTGGGTGGATAAATGCATGTCGATAATTATGTCGTCTGATGTCATGGATTTCTTGCCTGGAGTCTCTAATCTCTCATCTTCCGTGTTTGGTGTCGGGAGGAGCCCGTTCGCGACTGGTTCCTGAAATGAAGGTAATGTATGTATGTAAACATTTTATTGCACAGAAAATATAAAAAAAAACAATGGTTATGTAAAGGCGAACTTATCTAGCTAACATTTGAGCAAACGGGAAAGCAAATGAGCAAATGAGGTAATTGTATTCTTGTAAGTGGAGAGGAACAACCCCCACCATCCTCTTAAAACTGGAAAGAGCACAGAGAGCAGTCTTGAAGGTAGCCTTGAGGAAGCCAATCCGATATCCCACGGAAGAGTTATATGGTGACAATAATCCCCTAATCAAAAAAATCCTCAATTTTTGTCCCTACTCAAGGTAAGAGGATAGAAATTAGTAAGGCAGGCGGTATTTTTATACACTACCTATCCTACTAACCTTAATGAAAAGAAATTAGAGGTAGGCAGTGATTTGTGACTTTATGAGTGTAAATTGTATTGCCTCCCACACAGGACAGGCAATGCCTAGTGTGGGGGTCAGCCTAAATGTAAAATTTTGACATGTTATTTTTGAAATAAACAATTCGTATTAGTCTATTATAATTATTATAAGTCAAAATAGGAAAAAAACGTATTTTTTATAAATAACAATGGCTAGGATTGCAATAGGGGGTTTTTTATGAATAATTTGGAGATGCCCGAAACTTCATCCACAAAGATGAAAGAATCTCAAGCCGCAAAAAATGTACATATCCTTTCCTAGTCCGTATCCGGAGCCACCCAAGGCATTGAGGCGATTCCATAAGATCTCAGCACAATGGGAACTTCATTGGTAGAAAATTTAGAGGAGGCCAGGTTGTGGGTACAAAGGGATCTACATTCACCACGCATTTAAAAATCTTGCTTGTTGTTATATATATATATAATTTAAAGTGGTACGTTTTACCTAAACATGTCACAAATAAGTAAGCTTACCATGGTGACAGCATCGCAAGCCATCAGTTCTTTCTTGGAGAGGTGTTCGACTACCGCGGCCGCGTAGCAATCGCCCAGCATGTTGTTGGTGGTGCGTATCCGATCTCTGTAACACGACATTTGTGTGATGATTGCCAGGTCTTGCTGCGATTCTCAAAAAATTAAAACAGGTTTGCGCAGTCAATCAAGTCTTAAGGGCCGATAGAAATGGACTGCATGCCAGCTGCGATTTTTATGGGAACTGCATCCTAGCAGCACGCTGTCTTCACGCCGACTACACAGTTTCTATAGAAGTTGCAACTGGAATAAAGTCCGTCATTATCGGCTCTAAAACTTAGGTATGTCCTGAGTTAAGCATATAGTAATATGTACGCAACTCGGGTTCGCCCCACCCGGCCGTGCCTTGGCCTTTGCTCCTTGCCCTGCGCACATTTACCCTGTCTAAATATCTTCATCGACAGTAAACAAAAAGTTAGCATTCTGAAAAAAATCCATCTTACAACAAATTTTATAAACAACACAAAGTGTGTTTTATTTACAAAATGGTCGTTATACGTTTTTTTAATATCCTGGTATCGTACTTGCTAGACAAAAGCATCTCCCTTAGTGTGAGGTCTAAGGGTCTTCGATGTTTAGTGGACTGTATTATAAATGAAAGACTTAATTTTCCATAGTGAGCGCCTACCTCACTTAGGCACTGTTGAAGAGCTGATTATCACTTGATGATAAATGTAAAAGACTGAAGAGAGTAAAATAGAGTGACTTGAAATGGCCGGGAACCGCCATTTTATAAGATTATTTTTGAAGGTGGGAGATTATTCCAAGAATACTCCCGCTAAGCTCGAGTCTTGTTCTGAGAAATGAGCCGAGCTAGTTCTGAGAATCAGCTATTCTTTTTGTGCGTGAGTGGGGGTTTGTTTACTTTATTAAAAAACACATATAATTTCACATTACACAGAAATAGCAATAATTAATTAAATTCTTATAAACGATGGACATTGATAAATCTTAAAATTAGAGTAAAACACACGTTATTTATGATTAAACAGTAAGAATGATTGAGTAACGAAACAATAATAAACAATAAAAGATTCCTATTAGATTTCAATAAGATTTCTATCCTAACTGATTGACGTGCGTAATTATCTAAATATTTTTGCATAGCTGTTTCCGACAGTGTCCCCCTCGGTGTGACTACACCAGTATAGTTAAGGAAACGACTATGTCTAGAATAGAAGTAGTGAATGGAGTACTACTTCGTGGTACTTTAAGCTGCCTTTAACTTGACGGTGACTTTGCGTATTCTAGGCTTTTTTGAAGTCGTACGTCCAGTTTCCTGTAACTCGATTTTTTTTCCGAAATACATGTCTGTGTCTGTATTTCTTTCGAGTATTGTGGCTTTGGGTACCTTGTTGGCGCAAACTACGGTAGCAGAGGCCCTAGCTAAACGTGGGCGTTTAGAAAACGTACCTATATCGAGTAGGTACGGGAGTGGGTCCGATTTATTTGCGACTGACTCTAATTTTTTCGGGCATGCTGCGCCTGTATCCGTAGGCGGGCTTAAGGCCAATTGATGGAGCGTACGGTCTGCGCCTGTGTCCGTAGGCGGGCTTAAGGCCAATTGATGGAGCGTACGGTCTGCGCCTGTATCCGTAGGCGGGCTTAAGGCCAATTGGCGGAGCGGACGTTCTGCGCCTGTGTCCGTAGGCGAGCTTAAGGCTGATTGATGGAGCGGACGTTCTGCGCCTGTGTCCGTCTTTTTCGCCGTTGGACACCGATCGCGATGATAGTCTGTGTTTTTATTTTCTTTATGCCATATCGTGGCGGGAGAGCGAGCCGACTCGGAACTTAATTGTTCCCCTGTGTACTCAGCCGGTCGCTTTACCTGATCTCCTCCCCCATGATAAAAACGCAGGCTATTTTCATCGCACTCGGTTTCAATAGATACGGGGCCGGATACGACTTTGCTGTCGTGTAACTCTTTCTTGTTACATGGTCGTAAGAGGCCGGCCTCATTTTTATTTTCACGTGACGTATCTGAATTATTTATCGCGCGCAGATTCGGATCAATTTTAGGTATATTTTCGACACTTGCGCATTCAATTTCGTAATTTTCTTTTAATAATGCGGCTAATCCCGTTTCCGCGGGTGTCGATTGAACGCGGCCGACGAAAAAAGACCCACTCTCTTGCGCGTCCCTATTAGGCTCGGGCTTCGCTAGTCTAATGTGACTTACGAAAAAAGGCCTCTTTTGAGGCTCCGGAGCCGGCTCCGGCGTCGCTTGTGTGCTTATACCGTGCAATAAAATGTGATGCCCTGCCTCACAGCCAGAAATGCCGCAGGCTACGTACCTACATTTACTACCTTGCCTATGATTCGGATATAAACATCTAAAACACAACTTGCCGTTTCTAACAACCTCCCACCTATTTGCTATAGGCATCTTATTGAAGTCCGAACACTCACTTAATTTGTGTTCACCTCTGCATATAACACATTTATCTGTATAGGTGGAAGTTGCTTGGGTCGGCTGCGACGCCCTTGGGAGCGTTATTTTCGCGGGTGGCGCGGAGTTTCTTTTATCTATCGGTTCGCGTTTTTCTGTATACCTATTCCGATTTACTTGAGCTACCATCAACGGCCTAGGTTCGTCATAATCTGAATCTGATTGTTCTGAGTCACTATAATATTCGTCATACTGCGGCGCGCGGCGACCTTTGCGCATGCGCGGCAGGGGGGGGGGCGCGGGGTCATAGTGCGCCTGCGCGGTGTGCACGTTGGCTCGCGTCTTGCGAATTTGAGATTTTCGCGTTGCGCTACTAATCTCGTTTAAAAACTGTGCCATAGCCACTAGACCCGGTGTCCCTTTATTAATTACGCGATATTTATTCCACTCGTATCGAACAATCAGATTCATTTTATCCACGATTTTATTGACGAGTTCGGGCGCGTATAGAAACTCGTTTTGTTTTAACGACTTAATGGTTGCCACGACGTTGGCAACTTGACCGGCAAAGGAAATTATATTGCTATTATCTTCAGCTAATCTGGGCATACGCTTTACGTTATGAATTTCGTTCAATATTATTTCCTCTGGGTCTCCGAAATGTCGTTCTAACGCGCCTATAATTTCAGCCGGAGATATCGCAGTGTACATTATGGACTTAACTGCGATTTTCGCTTCGCCGCGAAGCGCGCGACGTAAACGGCTGATGTTGGACACGTCCGAATGCATAGGTGCACTATCCTCGTACTCGGCCCTAAATGCGATCCATTCCTGAGGCGATCCTTCGAAATGAGGAAGGTCGTAACTTTGCCTCGAGGCCATGGGTGCATTCCTGTTCCTAGTTACCGCGTCTACGACCCTATGTGAAAGTAACTCTAAGTCCCTATTCATGAATTCGCTAGGTCGTTCGGGTTCGTTACGCGGCGGCGTGTACGGAGGTTCTTGCGTGTGTACACCTATCGCGGCTACCTGGCGTTGCTGTTGAGCAACCCAGCCTAATACGCGAGCATCTCTGGCATCGTGACCCGGCGCCGCCATGCTGGATACCTGAGACGCTTCTATCCTAGCTATCTCGAGCCTACTCCTAGCCGCGGCGGACGCGAGCTGTGCCTGCTGCAATTCGGCGTTCCTAACCTCTAATTCAGCCATTAAGACTGATAACTGACTAGCCCTATCATCTTGTACGCCTACCAAAGTCCGCGGATTACTACGTTGCTCGTTCTCCATAGAGTGAACCGATTGTTCATCATCCATGAGCGGCGCGCGGGTCAAAGGGGCGTGGCCCGGCGGCGCGGCGCCGGGAGTGGGGATAGACGGGTCAGAGTGCGCGGGGGGCGCCTCGGCTTCCGAAGCCTTACGGGGAGCGTTATCTTTCGGCATACTGCTACTTTCGTTTGCGCTACTGGTGCCTTTACTCCACGTACTGGTACTCGTCGTTGTCGTTTGACCGGACGACGGAGTTGTTTGGGAACGGGAACGCGATCTTGTAACGCGTTGTTCCTCATTCATAGTACACCGAGGGGGTGGGGGGTCCCTAACACTATCGGGCCCTAACGCGAACGTTACGGAATTGACGTCGCTGTAACGTTCGGGTACCTAACGTCCCTACGGTTTCTTCTTTCTTCTTTCTTGAAGTTTCGCTAAACCGCTCTTGCATTTAACACCGCAAGGTGCAAGATTGGCCGCTCATCAGCTAAAGCTGGCGGAACTGAACCATGTCAGACCAAAAAAGAACCGAAGTCGAAACTTCTAGGTTCCCGGAACTCAGGCTAGGTACTGGGTTTGCACTGTTCCCTGGTTAGAGTTCCTTTTTGAGGCACACACAGACAACTGAAGACGAAGACGAAGACACGAAGACACTAATCACGAAGGCACGAACAGTTTGGAGCGCGAAGACCCTCTTGCACGGTGGTATTTCTTTTTTCTCAGCGACTCTTGCAGTCTTCTTTTTTCACTGCGTCACCTTGTTTTTTCACTGCGCCACCTTGCTGTCTTCTTTTTTCACTGCGCCACCTTGCTGTTCTTCTTAATTGTGCTGCAGGGGGGTCCGGAAAAGTGGTCACGGACCGGCCCTTCTTCGGTTTTCTGTCTTCACACGGCGGATCCGGAATAGCGGTCACGGATCACTTTCTTCACTTTTTTCGACGTCACGGCGGGTCCGGAATAGCAGTCACGGACCGACAAAATTTCTCATTCGATGAACACGGAGGACCCGGAAATGCAGTCACGGGCCTTTTCTCGGCGATCTTCTTTCGATGAGTACGGCGTGTCCCGGATTTAAGATCTCACGGGACAATTCGGCGATAATTTTGCTGACGACGATTTTTGAAGAATTGTGTCTTCGTGCTTCTTTATCTTCTTATTGCTGCTGTGGTGTGTCCATTCTTCTTTGATGCGGCTTCTGAAGGACCATTGTGAGGTCTAAGGGTCTTCGATGTTTAGTGGACTGTATTATAAATGAAAGACTTAATTTTCCATAGTGAGCGCCTACCTCACTTAGGCACTGTTGAAGAGCTGATTATCACTTGATGATAAATGTAAAAGACTGAAGAGAGTAAAATAGAGTGACTTGAAATGGCCGGGAACCGCCATTTTATAAGATTATTTTTGAAGGTGGGAGATTATTCCAAGAATACTCCCGCTAAGCTCGAGTCTTGTTCTGAGAAATGAGCCGAGCTAGTTCTGAGAATCAGCTATTCTTTTTGTGCGTGAGTGGGGGTTTGTTTACTTTATTAAAAAACACATATAATTTCACATTACACAGAAATAGCAATAATTAATTAAATTCTTATAAACGATGGACATTGATAAATCTTAAAATTAGAGTAAAACACACGTTATTTATGATTAAACAGTAAGAATGATTGAGTAACGAAACAATAATAAACAATAAAAGATTCCTATTAGATTTCAATAAGATTTCTATCCTAACTGATTGACGTGCGTAATTATCTAAATATTTTTGCATAGCTGTTTCCGACACTTAGATTTCCATTAGTGTCTGTCCGTATCTCGGTTCGGTTATGCCGCCATCTCCGTCTGGGTCTACCTCGCCGGCCACCAAATTACTTGGTGAGCATGCGATACACCTGCGTGACTAGCCCAGTTCCACTTATACGAGGGGGTTATAATCTATACTGATTGTATTTCGAACACCATCAGTTCTCTTGATAGGCACCTAATATGCTGCACGCTGGCAAAGGTTGAGTTTGCAGTTTCATGCTTATTTATGGATATTGAGACTCACACGAGCCAGTCGACGGCGAAGAGTAGCGAGACGTCGTGCGCGGGCGCGTCCACCGCCGCCAACACCACCAGCAGCAGCACCATCGCTGCCGACGGCACCGACGCCGACGACACCGACGCTGCCGTCGATGTCAGGCTGGAACGTGCAACCCTCTATATTAGATCAGCGATGACCATGTTATTTTGCACACTTTTCTCGAGGGTTATCGTTTGCTGCGAACACCTAAAGTGCCGAAGAGTAAAAGCAATACGTTTTGGTCTTTTTTTGTAACCAACTGTTATTGGCGACTGTACTTTTTTGTTTCATTACAAACTACATGTCAAAACCAATCAAATGAGGAATGGATGAATCACACGATGGGCTTATCGTACTTATGTACCTATTTAAGTTCCATCGTCAGATCAGCTCTATAACACAATTCTCAACTCTATTTTCAGCATAACGATAATTTTGCCGTAAAAGGTATACAGATAATCCACCTAATTATTATCACATGCTAAAAAAAATCTGCGCAACATGAGTTTTGGAAGAATGATACTTTCAGGGTGACTCTTCGGATTGTAGAGTGATCGTGATCCATTCATTAATTGCAACGTGAGATTGGTGCGATCCTGTTAGATAAAATTATTCAGTCAATTGGATGGCGATCATGTCATTGCCTAAGAATGTTTCAAATAGTTGCAATGTTAACAATGCGGAATAATACTTAATAGTGATGGATGCGTTAGGATCTGGCATTTGTGTCAGTTGTCCGACCATAGTTGGTACAGGGAATACTGCTTCTGCGATTACCATTACCTTCATATATCTAATATGTTGCTTAGTAAGGCAAATAACAATACATAATCAACATGTTATCGCCCAACATCAACTCTCGATTCTCATTTCACAACCAAGGGACTAATCCTACGTTCAAAAACAAAATCTATTGTAATTTGACAGTACTCGTAGGTATGAAGTTCAATAAGTACAGCTCAAGAAAGAGAAAACCGTAAAGAAGCACCGAGCCATACACATTTGTTTGGCTAGGTAGGTGCACACCTCACTCCTTGTTCAACTGTACTAGACGTCAATTCAAATTATAACAGTAGCGCGAGCAATCGTTATTTCTGTCTGTAGATACCGCTATAGACAAATAGTTATTCCTAGCCCTAGTGGGCTGTTCATCAATATAACAACACAGTAATAAGATGAGAGAGAATTAGACCCAACATGCAGGACATTAATATTTTTAAAGTCTTCCACAAAGCGCCGGTCAATGCGAAGTCGGCCTTCCGTGGATAGTCATTGGAAGGGCGTGCCGCTTTACAAATATTACAATGACTCACAATATAGTAGCGAGCTGCGCGAATCCAAGATGCAGGTTATTCATCTGGCAGACGAAAACGCTAGCGGCAGCAAGGAAGAGTGCCGTGCCGTCCATATTGATGTTGCAACCGATGGGTAGCACGAAGCGCGTGATGCGAGGGTCGATGCGGAGGGGACCTTCCATAGCCCGGAAGGTCACAGGGAGGGCTGCGGCCCTGAAGAGCAAAATTAGTACATTACACAACTAGGATGGTTAAACAAAGAAAGGCAGAGATCGCAGATGTTTGCGGCCCGTGCTGCAAGCGAGGGACGTAAATATGCGATCGAGGGCTTTCTTTATTACCTTCCGCAGACATCATTTTATGTCTACACTACGCACGCTACGCGTACGGAAAAAGTCGCTTTCTGGCCAGGTATGGCATAATAGTATTTTTTAATACACTTGCTCAAAAAGTGGTACTTTTTGTAGCTGTATATCGTGCGCAAAGTTCGATTTTGGGAAATAGTGCTTTTTATTTCCCATTTTTTTAAATTTACTGTTGTTCAAATACATACATCCAATCCAACTAATGGTCAAATACGTTCTTTGTTTTTATTACGTCAGTGGACATTGAATGAAAGTATACATTTGATACGTTTAAAATATTAAATCCACATATATAACGTTTGATTGTTTTTATTATAAACAATTAAACTGTTATCTAATATTAAAATAGTTTAAAAAGTATGCTTCTTGAGTATTACCAATGAGTAGTTTAGTCAGCGGTCTCGCATAATACTAGTATTATGCGAGACCCAAAAAATAAAAATTGTCACAGATAAGATAATATGGTGCAGGCTGTTCGAGTTTTATAAATGACAACTAGCTTTCCGGCACTAAAGATTACATTTTACTTGGAAATTAATGAGCTATTAAGTATTTAAATATTTATTGCTTTTTTCCATTTTTAAATGCAGTTAAATTATCTTAGAACGTTTGTCTGTTCCCAAAATAGTTTATTTTTATTTGGCTGAATGGTGACAAACGCTGCCACGTTGGAAAAAGTTCGCAATTAAAAGTAACACATTTTGTTTTATTCCCGCCATTTTCATTCATGATTGTAATTTTGTAATTATTAATTATCACGCATTAGTTTGATAACACTTTTGTGAAAAATGAGCGATTCAGACGATTTTGAAATAAATTCAACACCACGAGATATACTAGCAAAGGTGTCAACGGCAACTACTATTCATTATTTTACCAGAGAAGTCGAAGGAGGAATATCTGGACGTCTATGAGCAATTCATTGACTGGAAACGAGAAAATCGAACGGCGTCATTCTCAGAAAATGTACTTATGGCCTACTTTCTTGAATTATCTAAGAAATATCAGGCATCTACAATGTGGTCAGGATACTCAACGTGACTCTTAATAAGTGTTCCAATTCCAATTGAGTGCTCCATTTTTATGAGGCCAAAAAATAAACAAATTTGTCTCTTAATCATTCAATCATTTCATTTTCGTTGTAATTTTTCGCAAATGTATTAAAAAACGTCGTTTGATACACGTGCGGAAGTGTCATTTCCACTCGTCCCGAGTCTTGTCCCTCGCCTTACGGCTCGGGCCAAGACACCTCGGGACTCGTGAAAAATGACATACTTTCCGCACTTGTATCAAAAAGTACTATTATGCAACAGTTGTATAAGTAGGGTAAAAAAACGCGAGTGGCGTGGGTTGCGATACGCTATGAGCGTTTTTTGATTGAATTATACAACGTTGCATACAATACCTTTTCTACGACTAGGTTTTTAATAAAATACAAAATTAAACAAACAAAAACAATGGCGCGCAAACAAGGCAAAGAACAGCAATCGAGCGGGAAACATGAATATGATAAATTACTGACAATATAGTAAGTATGTGTTTATGGTAAACTTTGTTTTTAATTGACGTATACTCGCCAGTGACACGCAGTGACGATATTAAAATAGTACATTACACAACTGGGTGGTAATACAAAGAAAGGCCGAGATCGCAGAAGTTTGCGGCCCGAGCTGAAAGCGAGGGACGTAAATATGCGAACGAGGGCTTTCTTTATTATCTCCCGTGTTGTGTACATTATTTTATGTCTACACTTGGACGAAAGCGGCTTTTTCCGTACGCTGCGCGTATGGCCAGGTGTGGCATAAATACATTTTTCTTATGTGTTGGCATCAAAGAATTTAGTTCGGGAAGTTATGTTTTTTATAAAAACCGCATGAGTTTATTTGTTTGTTAAGTTGGTAGTTGTGTATTTTTATTGTAAAGTTAGTATTGATCGCGTAAATACTTGACCTAAAGTCTGTGGCTGCTAGCAGTATCGTTTTGCGACATAACGACACAAGTGCTGTTATGGGGAATAGAGTATAGACTTTTCTGAACTCATATTATGTGTTCTTATATTAGTGTTCGTGACCAAGTAAAAGACAGATAAAATTACAGAGTAGAAAAAATATATTATATTGGTTTCTGTGAATAACGCACACACCAGCTTCCCCAAAAACGAAACCTAGCAAAGATTTTATCATTTATTATTAGCAACTGTCACCCAATGACAGTTGAAAAACTTAGGTCCAAAACATTTATTTTTGCCAGGTTGTGACATGGGATACGGCAGCCGAAATGTCCACATATAAAGATAAATAATTCTAGTCTTTATTTTATGAGTAATTTCTCATGTGAGACAAACATGCAACATCGGGTTTTGCAGTACCTACCTACGAAGAAAATCATAGGTTTTATGTAAGCTGCTTTTGCTTTTGTAAATTGTGTGTAAAAGTAAAAGCAACTGAACATGATTTCACACGATAGGTATATGAATTAATAAATTATAATCTGCTAAGATGAGAGAGAGACAAATCAAAAACAGCAGCGGCGAATTTACGTAATTACAATAAATTATAAGCTTAAATTGAAAACAAAATTGGTGTTTGTTTGCTGCCAACCTTAAAAATGTAATTTTGAACTGTAGGGCTGATCATTTCGTTTTACAATTACGTTCGCAAAATTTTATTTTTATTTACTCGACTCTTAAAAACGGAACAAAACGTACCAAACCCGTCAAAAAATTCAAATCATGTACAATAAAACAACTGGCCAAGTGCGAGTCGGATTCGCAAACCAAGGGTTCCGTACCACTGTTGAGCAAAAAATGCAAAAACAAGTTTTTTTGGATTTGTTGCTATAACGGCAGTAAAAATACGCAATAGGTATGTGAAAATTTCTAGTGTCCAGATATTACTGTTCAAAAGATACAGAGGTCTGTGGCAGACGGACAAACGGACAGCGGAGGTTAGGAGATCTAATAGGTTCCTGCTAGCACCCTTAGGGTATGGAAACCTAAACAATATCTAAATAATTTCACTACAGTAAGTAATTTAAATTCATATACCTGAAATAATGGCAAAGGTACAAATAGAAACTGCACAATACGTTACAAGCATACATAAAAATAACTCACGTAGAGGCAGTAGCAGACGCAGTTAACATGGCGTGGGACAATCCCCAGTAGAACTTGTACGGGTTCTTCCGAAGGAACATGAAGTAGATCAGCTGCATCACGATCAGCTGGTACAAGAACACCCCCACTGCCACTGTCGCTATGAACCACGCCAACTGGGACATCACTTGAGCTGGAACATTTGACAGTCGAAAACCATAACCTAATTTTTGATGCTTTAGGTATATACTGACTTTAGCAGAATAAATATCGGATATGTGTATTGGGGAATTACACATATCCGACAAGTTGAAAAGTGTAACGATGTGCATTGACGATATTATGATGGATATAATTGGGTTAGTTAGGTAATAAATAACCAAACTATTATTACTATCTCAATCATTTGTATCAAATATATAATACATGATTCCTTTTGTTTTTTTCTTATGTTTGATTATGCTACGATCTCTAAAGGGTAAAATATACTAGCGGAGAGTGTATGTAAATTGCGTAAAAGCAGAAAGGTGTAGAGATGATCAGGCGGTACAAATGTGTTTGAGGGAACAATTTAGAATCTAAGTGGTAAATCTTAGACTAAGATAATTTAAACATATATTATCTGGGGATAGAAAAAACTGTTCTTATTAAAATGAGTAACATACAAAATGGTAAAGTGGTAAGAAGCTTACCAACGTTGCTGACTCCAAGAATCTTTCCCGCGATGACGCTACTGACTCCAACAGGGGTGAACCACATGACCCCAGTCACCATTTTCATGATAACTTCGAAGATGGCTTGGAAAAAATCAATGACCACCTGACCCTTATGGCCGAGAGTGCCGAGCAAACTCCCGAACACGAGACAGAAGAAGACAAGACCAAGGGTGTTAGTGCCGGATCTGAAATACAAATATATATATGGGAAACGTGCCTGTAAGTATACTAGAATAAATGGTGATGAACCAAATAGGTAATGCATAAGTTGAGCAGTTTAGCGCTTTTGGTTCGAAATTCATAATAACAACACAACTGGTAGTAGAGTAGTGGATATTACCAGCTATACTTACTTCTAGCTTTGCCTGAGAGATCGCTATCCTATATTCCTAAGTAAAATTACATTTTATTTGTGGGATTATAAATTCTCACTCTCTTCAAATTCCCAGCCCGCAAAATCTTCATACAAAAAAAAAACCGGTCAAGTGCGAGTCGGACTCGCGCACCGAGGGCTCCGTACAAACTCATAAGTAGATACGCGAATAGTTCAAGAAAAACTGTATGTCGATTTGATTAGTAGGAGCAAATAAGTATATGTTATGATTTTCGCAAATTTCTAAAAAACAGTGCAACTTAGGAAAACCGTTATATTTTTCCTGTAATATTTAGAACCTAATGACTATATTTACTAGATATTTTTTCTGTAATCTGCAAAAGGTCATCGCTTAGTTTTGCTACTAGATTTTAAGTTTTTGTAAATTTCTAAAATAATATTAAAGTTAGGAAGACCGATATATTTTTCCTGTAATATTCAGGTTAAAATTAATAATTGGTAATTATTACAGATTTTTCTGTTCACTAACTTCGAAGATAATAGGGGGGGATGGTATTTTTTTGAACGTTTTTGGTCATAAATCAAAAAGTACATGATTAAAAAAAAATGGCTTTGGAATCTACAATTCAAGCCCTTTCATTTGATACCCCATTTGATACAATAGCACAACATTAAATTTTCAAACTGCCATTACGGCCCCCTTTAAAAAAAAGTAAAAAAGATACAAGATTTTTTTATGTCAAATAGGGTCGGGTTAGTGACTTTTAAAACTATTCCAAATTTCATATCGATAGCAGCAATAGTTCCTAAGATATCTGGCTGTGACAGACGGCCGGACAGACAGACAGACAGAGTCGCACCATAAGGGTTCCTTTTTTTATTGATTTTTTTAATATATAAAAGATTTCATGATTGCCTATTTGCATTAACTGGGAAGATCGGTAATCGGTATGTTTGTTCTTAGCCTTTCGGTTTTAAGAATAAAAATTGTTTTTATTCTTCATTTACTTCTAGAATTAATTTGAAACTGGACGAATAAACTCATGCCGCTGTATATTTCGCATAACCAATCATTATATTCAAGTATAGCATCAGCCAAAAAGCCTTAATTCAGAAAGTTGAAATCATCTCTTATTAATCCCATCATCACTGAGAGTATATTTAATAACGCATCAGATACTCGTAACGTGATGATTTTTTCCAAATCTGAATTGGCTCTAATTTCGTCTTACCTGTACGACACAACTCTGACCAAAGCAGGCATAGTGTCGTTATCCGTCAGGTTTCTTGCAAACAACGAAGGTGGTTCTGCATACACCGTGTGTGCTTGCTGGAACGCGGCTTGCACGATGTTGTCCGGGAAGATATTTCTATAAAAAACAATATTAGTGAGAATATTTACAAAATGTTACTCAAACTTCTGTATATAAGTCAAAAACGTAACAAACAGAACCACTAAATTAAGCAAATAAACTATATTTAGATGACTTGATCGTTCGAGCTCAGATTTCTTGACAAACTTACGTCACAGTCAATATTTCAGATGATTATTTTCAATTAGCAATTTTGATTGCTACTTTATAAGCGGTTTATTGAAAGTGCCAGGTAGAAGTTGATTTTTTCCAATCTCTTTACCTTTCACGTTGTTCATTATTTTCAAATGAACTCACCGACCGATATCCAGAAGACTGTCTAGGATACTGTGGTCTCTTCTGTTTTCGACGGTCACCACCAGGTCATCTCTCAGCTCTGGTTGTCCAGGATGTATCAACATTGCAAGAACTATCCCCAAGAAGGCATTGAACATGGACGTTAGTATAAAGTAGAGTAGAGTCCGGACTGCAATCTTTCCGCTCATTTTGGCGTTTAGGCTAGCAGACCCAGCGATCAGGCTGGCTATGATCAAGGGTAAGATCATCAGCTTCAGCAGTCTCATGAAGAGCTCGCCAGGATATGATATGATCATTAAAGCGTCGGGCCCGAGATGGTATGGACGAAGACCGAATCCTGGAAAAAATAAGAATATAAGATTTTGATTTAACACACAAGTTACATTGACATTTCGTTTCCCTATAGCAAGTATTTTAATCCAGGGTTAACTAGTCATATGATCCACATATTTTTATATGTATTCCTATCAGCGGCGTGACGTAAAGATATATCCTTGGGCAAGCCGGTGCAGATATGGCATACATTTTCCATAAGAGCTGTAGAATAAGTTGGTCAAATCCCTGATATTAGGCAAGCCGTTAGGAATCGATCGTTCTTTGGACGCCACGCCACTGATACCTCTGTTGATGGCCTTTAAATCTATAATTTAATCACTGATTACGCTCATGGGACCAATATTAGCCCTAATCAATTTGGCTGAGTCAGCGTGTGCCAGGCGCTCGATTTCAGAAAGTCAAGGTCAGTCACGCGAATTCTAATCTAAGGCAAATAGGTTAGGTTATAGTCGTATAGGTATATAGCCTGAAGGTCTAGGTCATAAATACAGAAGGGGTTTGAATATGCTAATGCGATTCAATGACGTAACAGTAACATTGGACAAATACGTTACGAAAATATTTTTCGACAATACAAAACGTTTTGCGAAGCTTACGAGTGAAGCCAAAAATGTACGGTAACTTTCGTGAATTAGTAACTCACTTATTGCAATTTATACTTATGATATTTGAAAACAAACAAATTAGTTTTTTATTAAAGCAGAAACATTGGCTAACGAAATCTAAATGACTTCATTTATCAAGAATTGAAAAAGTAAATGCCTCTAGCAGGGAAAAATTGGATGACTCGAGCGTGGTCTCGGGCGAGTTAAGCGGAAAGTCGCTCGGTTTGGTCCGCAGAACTATGAAGATGCGGGTTCGCCTCCCGGCCTGCATTTTCTGCATTTAATTTCTTAATTTTCGCTTTAATAATAAATTGGATCCAAAGTAACATTCGTGGATTTAAAAAGGTAAGAATTTTTACCCATGAAAATTACTTTCGGTCCGAATGTTACTACGAGTACAAATTCACAAATATGATGCTGCATTTTTTCAGCCTTACCCAAACAGTTAGGGTTCTATCAGTCAATCAGACTTAATACTCCCGTGACGCAATTTCCTTTTTTTTCCCGGAATCCTAATTTTATCGTCAATGAATTATCGATAACGGGCAGTTAACATGTTAACAACTATTTTTCAGGTACATTTCTCTGACCTATTACTCTGATACCGTGCTTGTTCACTGAACATCATTTCCTGCATAAAACAACTATCTGTCGCAAAATTTTATGTTAATTTTCAGTTCGATATGCTGTCAACAATAGAGCGCTTGGTGGAACTAGATAACATTGAAAGAGCCCTAACCTTATCTTTTACGTTAGGTCCAACATATCATAGTAAGTTAGTATGAGCTCGTAATCAGAAAAGTACAGTCAGAAAATGTGCTAACCACATGTTTGTATAGCATACGGTGCCTTACATGGCTTTCTCTTAGGGCTTAAATACTATATGTTTAGTAAGAAAATCAGGGAACATGGCAACTAAAATAAGTAACTATAGGTATGTCGTAAATAGGTAGGTATGTATGTATGTCGGCAATGCTGAATGAGATTCCAGGCACTGGCAGATGAGTGCTTAAAATGTAGTAAGTTCGTGATGGTTCTAATTAGGTATGTATTTATCAATATAAGTATGTATATCTTCGTCTAGGACCCATAGTACAAGCATTGCTTATTTTAGCTCGATTTGTGTAAGATTGTCACGCGATATTCATTAAAAAAAATAACTGTTTTTATTTGAGAAATTGGTACAATTTGTTGGTGCTTCTAGGAACAAGTCCGCTGTCTTTATCTATTTGTTTATGGATTATGACTATCACGATCATAAGGAATCAGAATCAGATTTTTCTTTATTTTAATTATAGCGATAAGGCATATCCTTATCGCTATAATATATCTGGTAATCGCATTTTGAAGTAAAGCTTTTAAAAAATAGTAGGTATGATGACTTAGCCACGATGAAACTAATAATTTTCTTGTCCCCATCTGATTGATGACCGGCCCTTAGTTTTTCAACACCTCGACAATTGATGACTTATAAAAGTTCGATTATTATTCCCGGTCGTCTGTTGACAGCTAAACCGACCTAAGTAACAAATCACACTTAAAAAATCTATAAAATAGTGATATTAGTAACAAATCACACTTAAAAAATCTATAAAATAGTGATATTACTGATAATACTCGTACGAGTACAAAGTTTTCAAGAATAGGATTGATTCAGCAGTACCTATGCGTACGAGGATTTTGAGAGTAGGTTTTGACTAAGTTTTGGCTTTCACTAAACGAAATTTAACTGTAATTTATAAGAGGACTGTATTTTTCTTGTTAGTATGTATATACCAGTTAGAAAATAAGTTAAGTTATTTACTTTTACTCGATTAAACCAATGTTTTAGTACAAGTCTATAGTTAATGAATACTACTCCTACTCAAGCTTTATTTACCATCTAATCGTAACTCGATGGACACTGTGTCCTAGAATAACATTCAAACGTTATATTTCACTTTACTTATTCTCGTGTCTCCGCGTGCTTTATACATAGTAAAAAATCAAAATGAGATTGAAACTTTTTTTGATTGAATGAAAAAAAATTCCAATTTCATTCTCAATACAAAAGTACTCTCGGACTTCCGAGGTTATTAGCATTCAGGAAAGTCACTTACCAATAGCAATTCCAGTGAGGACCCCGATTAGGGTCACGACCAGCATGGTATTGTCCATAAACCACTTTTTAACACCAGTGGGGTCGACCGGCGCCGCCCGGTCCTCTGTGGTCTTCGGCCCTCGGTCCCCTGGCCCCATCTTCGCGAACAAATACTCTGAAAATCGTTCACCTTTCTCCATTACAGGCAAAATAGTACCCTACAGCCCAGATCCCAAGATCTGGTTCCGTTCACACGCCCCCCTTCCTAATAACCTATTTTTTGAGATCAGACTGAAGTGCACCGGTTACATAGGTTTTATTTTAGTACGCAGTTTTCACTTGACGCTTTGCATAGTTCTGTCACGTGTGAAAATGACTTTTTATAAATGAAACTGTTACTTCTTTGTTGTATTCGGTTGATTTCATTACAAGTTTCATTCATGAAATTTCTTTTTTTCCTATATCTACTGCAATGTCATCCCAACACTGCACTTCGGATGACTAACGCGATATGTACTGAAACGGTTAGATCGCCCGCTACTGTATCACTTCCTCCTTTTTGTAATCTGTGTCTATATGGAACATCACGGCATCAACTACTACTTTTCTTAGAAGTATGTTTAAATTGTGCTTAGAGATCCAGTAATGGATGTGGCACAGGACGATCGATGACAGTCAAATTTTTATATAAGGAAGCCATGTTTAAACTGCGCGCGCAGGCATCGATTGCTTTGCCGTTCACTTAGTTGTATTAAACATCTATAAATAGATTATTAAATTGTGGGCATTATGTCTTCTGCTAAGAACTATGCTTACTTTTATATATATAGCTTAAGCTGGGTTACGTCAAACTAAATTAAAATAAAGAAATTGGTTTGCACATGCGCAATGGGTTAGTCGATAAAATATATCAAGTTTAGTAAACAAACTTTGTAAATACAACTGAGCATGTATTTACTTGGGAAAAAGTTTATTGGCGTTTATTTTGATTCCGATGTTGTTTTACTGAGATCAATAAATTACATTTTCATCACACTTGCTCGTAAAGGGTGTTATAACACGCGCGCTTATAGACCAACTCGAGCCGATTTACCCCCCGTGGGTTACAAATATCTATAACTCCCACGGGAGGAAAAACTGTATGAAAATCTATAACTCCCTCGGGAGTTATGAGTTTAGTTTTAAAAGTCGTACGTCATTTCAGACTAAGGAGGTTTCGAATCAGCCAAGGCTATTTCACATCTTCAAAACTTGGCTACAAAACCAATTTTAGTGTAAAATAAAACTTATATGGTATATTTTACTATTATTTCCGTAGTTTTTGCGATTATTTTAATGCAATTAAATTAATTTAGTTTAAAATTTTATTTTGAAAATCGGTATAATCTGGCGACATTGCCTGTCAAGTTTAAAAACTAAACGCAGTTCTTAGCATTATCTGTGGAAGACTATATTGAAAAAGTTGACAGTTGAAGTTGTCTCTTAGCGGGTGCGTTTAGTTTATTTCATTTTTATGTTTTATTTTTTTTTCCTCGCAAATGTGATGAAAAACATTGTGTGTATCACGGGCAGTAAGAAGATTACAAACTCGAGTCATTAAAAGCCCTCCGCCTACGGCGTCGGGCTTCTAATAGACTCTCGTTAGTAATCCCCTTCTTACTACCCTCGGTGCACAATGTACTAGTTTCTCTCACATGCGCTCTAAACTGTATTTAAGTGGCTTTAAAATCACTGATGAAATGAGAAAAACGTTATTTTAGTCACAATAACATTTTAATCACGTGGAGAATTGTCTTCCCCATCAGTTAATGAATGTTGGGCACTCGCCAAGCTACTAAATCCATAGTCCAACGTTTAAAACAAAAGAAAGTACGAAACGATTATTTACTCTGAGTGTGGTGTGATTTTATTTTTTGTCCATCATGGCAACAAAGAACGATAACTTTATACGTTTGGAGGCAAAGTTTGGAAAATGTGTACTATTGCATTTTATTAAAAAGTTTATAGTACATTACTTAACTAGGGTGGTAATACAAAGGCTTTCTTTACTACCTCCCGTGTTGTGTACATCATTTTATGTCTACACTTGGCCAGAAAGCGGCTTTTTCCGTACGCGCAGCGCAAATCCGAAGGAGAGGGGCACGCCGCAAACTTCTGCGATCTCCGCCTTTCTTTGTATTACCACCCTAGTTATGTAATGTATTATATTCTGCCTGTTTTCCTCATGGTAGTTGGGTATAAAGTACACTCATGGACAATGAATTCAGGTCATTTTCTATATAATTGTTCACAGAACATGACCCGAATTCATTGTCCGTGAGTGTAGATAGATCAAATTGTTTTAGCCGTTTTAAGTATAGACACAAACATACACCGTATGAATGGTGCAAACGATAGCAATGTGCATTCTTTGTATGGAAATCATACATGCCACCTAATAATACCATTAATAAAACCATAACCCCTGATTTTTAATTTTATAAAAATATTTAATTTCATAAGAATATAAGTTTCCGAGTTTATCTCAAACAGATAAACAAAGCTGGGTAGTTTACTTTGAAATAGGTAGGTAGGTGTTGCCAATAGCTAATAGGTAGGTATGTGTCGGTTCCTACGTCATATAATTATGTAATCTTGACCACTCGGAAAATGCTATATGTACACTATCCTTAAAATCTATAATGACGTAAAATACAGTATGTAAACAAACTAAAAACATAATTATATTGAAACCCGTGAATGTTTAGGTGAGAAACAAGGTTATGACAGATAATTTATTGAAATAAAGACAATTTTTAAAATTTGGTTATAAATAAGGATAAATCAGTTAAAATTGTGTTACATTCTGTCACGGTAGACGGTAGTTTTTGTTCCGATAAAAGGTACATCGGGAGCGCGCATGTGTGCGCGCCGTGTGCGCGCCGTGTACGGACGCACCACAGCCAAGCATCGGCGCGTGCTTAGTCAGGGCTGGCTGAGCTCTCGACGCAAGCGGTCGAACGTTCAAAATGTCTGAGGACGAAGCAAAGTATAGTAGACGTATATACTGCAGTGTGTTCGGATGTTTGAAGAATAATGCGCAAAATCCAGAATTGTCATATTTCTGCATTCCTAAGGATCCCGATAGGTGTGTATTTTATTAGTACTTATATAAATGTTATATTTTAAGTCATTTATAGAATGTTTGATAGTTTTGTGATCAAACTACTTATACCAATTAAATAGAGTAGATAATTATTTTCTTTGACAGAGATGAGTAAAATTAACAGATTTTTTAAACGTTTACTAATTAAATAGTAGTTGATTCTATTGATACATAAAATGCCTTAAACACGAGAGTGGTTTTATGAAACAAGCCGAAATATCCTTGCGTTACTTACATGTACACATACCAATACTAATTTATTTAAACTATTATACTTAATAACATTAACATCAGATGTGTGCGATCAGATACTTTCATATTGAAATAAGTAACTTTTACTAGGTTGACCTCGAACGATTGTTCGTTCGATCGAGGTCAACTTAATAAAAGTTACGTTCGTAGTAAGTAGGTATTTTACAGAACCGACGAGTGGCAGCCCTGTGCCTTAGGCACGCTCTGGTGTCGCGCGCTCCTAAACGGCGAAGACGAATTACTTGGTTGTCTTTATACTTTGATTCTGTATTCATTGTTTATAATCCTATCATCTGACAAGTCAAGGTCAACATCAAAACATCAAGAACCCGTTGATTGAAGTAAACAATTCTGTCTACACTTACAGTTAAATACGACGTATATAGCTCTTCCACCGCTACGTATGACGGATGGTTATTTTAATGAACGATTTGCATCAAATTTGGTTTTTACCGAGCGCTTTTACAATAATATATGAAATTTTAGGCTGTCTTCGTGGCGGGAATCTTTCGCGTACAGTTGAAAAGCTGCCCTACCATTATTACTGCGTTTACTGTAGACAACAATCATGTATACGATCTTCTGAGCACTAAAATTCGACGGCATTGTACGGAATTACACAAAAGTCCATGACTAAAAAATGACATTTTGAAATTGCATTGTCAATTCATTGTTAGGAACCTTATTTTTTAAAATTATTAAGAAAAAATAAATTGACATTGAAGTTGAAGTGACATCATGACAACATTGAAAGTCTTTACGTATGGATACTGTCATATTTTTTACATAATTCGGCTGCTACTTCTACTAATGTATTTAGTTTTAAGAGAAACGTGTTTGTTTTTAAATAGCTTACTGATGTGCACTAATAGTGAAAAATTAAGTGATGTGTTTACAATGATGGTTGTCCGTTTTTGTTATGACATTAACATAATATTCCACACGATGATACGAGAAATGTTAACCGACTTAGTAAAAGGTACAACTTATCAATTTAATAAAATTATAAAGGTAAAGATAATCAATAAACACTAATAAAAAGTGCGAAATAATATTAAGCTTGACTTGGCCATCAACGGGTTTAATGCTTTAGTTCTCTTAGGTTTACGTACTGTATATAAAAAACTGACTATAAATAGGTAAGCTTGCTTGTGCACGCAAGTGCAACTATAATTAAACGCACCGCGAGTCTGAGTCGCGAATTATCATCATTCGATCGTTGATCTTTAGAAACTGTCTATTACGAAATAAACGTCCCAAAACGCATTTCTTTATAAAAAAAAAAACAAGTACCTACTTGATCAATGACCGGCAGTGCTCAAAACAAAACTGTAGTAGCAACTCTAGCGTAGGTAGGTTTCTTTTCTATGATACTGATTAATATTAAAATCGATTATTCGTCTATTGAAAACATCCTACATACAACAAAATAACAAGATTCTCCGAGCACGTTCCTCTATAATGCTCAATTAACGTACGGGCATAAAAATATCGCCGCTTCGTCGGAATAAAATAAAACACAATTGAAGAGGCGGTGCCAAATATGCAATCTAATAGTATGGGAGGCAAGGGTGAAATTTCCAACTTATTTCCTCATGAAAATGCTCTGTTTCTCCCTTATTTCGGTCTACTTCCAGTCACAAATCTCAAAGTCTGGCACCCCGGAGCGGTTGCGTTTGCCCAGGGGAGACCCGTAAACTTGCAAAAAAATCTGGAAAAATATCTTATCGCCTCAAGGATAGTTTTGGGTTTAATCTATAGTTTTTTATGCTGGTAATCTCGAGGTAACATTGCCAGACCAGTAGGGCGTTTCTAAATACCTGCCAGACTGTCCTGAAGTTGCAAGATTGGGGTCAAAATTTATCTTATAGCCTCAAGGCTGATTCTTGCATATGTTGTTGTATACTCCCAAAAACATACCCTATCCAAAATGACAGACCATTAGGACGTTGCGTTCAGCCCCCAGACGAGGTCAAAGTTGTAGGTCTCAGGTACTAAACACATGAAAAATGGTAGATTTATACGTGTTATCTGTAAGTTCTCTATTTCTCCATTCTTTACGTGTACTCCGAGACACAAATATCGACGTCTGGCACCCCGGACTGGTTGCGTTCACCCAGGGGAGGATGATAAACTTGCAAAGATGCACGGAAAAATATCTGATCGCCACAAGGGTAGTTTTTGGTTTAATCTATAGTTTTTTATGCTGGTAATCTCGAGGTAACATTGCCAGACCAGTAGGGCGTCGTTAAGTACCTGCCAGACTGTCCTGAAGTTGCAAGATTGGGGTCAAAATTTATCTTATAGCCTCAAGGCTGATTCTTGCATATGTTGTTGTATACTCCCAAAAACATACCCTATCCAAAATGACAGACCATTAGGACGTTGCGTTCAGCCCCCAGACGAGGTCAAAGTTGTAGGTCTCAGGTACTAAACATATGAAAAATGGTAGATTTATACGTGTTATCTGTAAGTTCTCTATTTCTCCATTCTTTACGTGTACTCTGAGACACAAATATCAACGTCTGGCACCCCGGACTAGTTGCGTTCACCCAGGGGAGGATGATAAACTTGCAAAGATGCACGTAAAAATATCTGATCGCCACAAGGGTAGTTTTTGGTTTAATCTATAGTTTTTTATGCTGGTAATCTCGAAGTAACATTGCCAGACCAGTAGGGCGTCGTTAAGTACCTGCCAGACTGTCCTGAAGTTGCAAGATTGGGGTCAACATTTATCTTATAGCCTCAAGGCTGATTCTTGCATATGTTGTTGTATACTCCCCAAAACATACCCTATCCAAAATGACAGACCATTAGGACGTTGCGTTCAGCCCCCAGACGAGGTCAAAGTTGTAGGATCCAGTTACTAAGCGTGTAAGAAAGTAGATAGGAGTAGTGCGTTCTGGCTCAAACCTGGGGGTGAGCTGGAGCGCATTTTTCAGAAAATTTGGCTGCCGACCCCTTTTTTTACAAAGCGACGCCCTCATTAGCGAAAACGACGCCTTCATTAATTAGGCGCCCCCCTAATTATGCACATACCCCTCCCACACGCGCTTAATGGGCTGTTATTGGTCAAGTCAGGATCAAGATGGTGGCTTATTTACCTAAGCCCCGCCCTAATTAAGTACATATGTAGCTTGGTATATACACTAATTAAACTGTCTAAGAATTCTCTATATATAGAAAAGTTAGATATGAAATAATTTCACTTGTTTCATGTTTAGAATACTAGTTTTGAAGGCAAGTTTTGTAATATATCATGTAGTTTATCCAGTTGCTAATAGTTGGTAATATTTGTAATTGTGTAATGGTTTTTTAATGTAAGTATACGTTTGCTTTTGATCTACGGATCAGCGACGTTGCCATTACGACCGACGCTCTTTATAACGGCGCCTATTTTTACCTATGCTTGAAATGGGCTTTGCTATCTGCTTTGTATCCGATAATTAAAACCGTCAACAGGACAGCAGCGTATTTACAACATCAAAATAAGTTAAATTATATGCTTTATTGATCTAAACCTATACATTGTTGAAATGCAGTTTGTTTTATCAAAAAGACAACCGATTACAAGTCTAAATGCTAAAAATTCTGTTAGGTACTCAAACATTATACTTACTGCCACGTTGATGTCTGGTGGAGCACAGTATAGGATATTACAGAACGCAAATTATTAGTAGATGATTTTGTGGGGTTTTGTTCACAAGTTTGAACGGATTTAAGAAACGATTCAAAATCCGCAAATGCACGCAAATGACCAATGGTAGTTTTAATTTACGTTGGAATTGATTAAATAGTTATTATATCGTTTGCTTGAAGCTCACTGTACCAATTTTTTGTTTTTTTTTTCACTGCTTGGAAATTCTGTCACCACGTGAGCGCAGTAATATTTTTTATGGTCTTTTAATTTTTGTTCAGTCGCAAAATACAGAAGACAACAATCACAAATATCATTGAGTTTTACGGGAAAGCTAATATTACAGAACTTTTAACTTATTTTGATGTTGTAAATACGCTGCTGTCCTGTTGACGTTTTTAGTTGTCGGATACAATACAAAGCAGATAGCAAAGCCCATTTCAGGTATAGGTAAAAATAGGTAAATAAGCCACCATCTTGATCTTGACTTGACCAATAACAGCCCATGAAGGGGGTGTGGGAGGGGTTTGTGCCTAATTAGGGGGGGGGGGGGGGGGTGTGACCTCTTAATGAAGGCGTCGCTGTGTAAAAAAAGGTCAGCAGCCAAATTTTCTGTAAAATGCTTCGGGTTGGGCCAGAACGCACTAATCCTATCTACTTTCTTACACGCTTAGTAACTGAAACCTACAATTTTCACCTCGTCTGGCGCAACGTCCAAATGATCTGTCATTTTGTATAGAGTATATTTAGAGACTGCAAAACATTTGTAATTTGGGCCCAATTTTGGAGCTTCACGTCCGTCTGGCAGGTACTTAACGACGCCCTACTGGTCTGGCAGTGTTACCTCGAGATTACCAGCATAAAAAACTATAGATTAAACCAAAAAATACCCTTGTGGCGATCAGATATTTTTCCGTGCATCTTTGCAAGTTTCCTCCCATGGGTGAACACAACCAGTCCGGGGTGCCAGACGTTGATATTTGTATCTCGGAGTACACGTAAAGAATGGAGAAATAGAGAACTTACTGATAATACGTATAAATCTACCATTTTTCATATGTTTAGTACCTGAGACCTACAACTTTGACCTCGTCTGGGGGCTGAACGCAACGTCCTAATGGTCTGTCATTTTGGATAGGGTATGTTTTTGGGAGTATACAACAACATATGCAAGAATCAGCCTTGAGGCTATAAGATAAATTTTGGCCCTAATCTTGCAACTTCAGGACAGTCTGGCAGGTATTTAGCAACGCCCTACTGGTCTGGCAATGTTACCTCGAGATTATTAGCACAAAAAACTATAGATTTAACCAAAAACTACCCTTGTGGCGATCAGATATTTTTCCGTGCATCTTTGCAAGTTTATCATTCTCCCTTGGGTGAACGCAACCAGTCCGGGGTGCCAGACGTTGATATTTGTGTCTCGAAGTACACGTAAAGAATGGAGAAATAGAGTACTTACAGATAACACGTATAAATCTACCATTTTTCATATGTTTAGTACCTGAGACCTACAACTTTGACCTCGTCTGGGGGCTGAACGCAACGTCCTAATGGTCTGTCATTTTGGATAGGGTATGTTTTTGGGAGTATACAACAACATATGCAAGAATCAGCCTTGAGGCTATAAGATAAATTTTGACCCCAATCTTGCAACTTCAGGACAGTCTGGCAGGTATTTAGCAACGCCCTACTGGTCTGGCAATGTTACCTCGAGATTACCAGCACAAAAAACTATAGATTAAACCCAAAACTATCCTTGAGGCGATAAGATATTTTTCCAGATTTTTTTGCAAGTTTACGGGTCTCCCCTGGGCAAACGCAACCGCTCCGGGGTGCCAGACTTTGAGATTTGTGACTGGAAGTAGACCGAAATAAGGGAGAAACAGAGCATTTTCATGAGGAAATAAGTTGGAAATTTCACCCTTGCCTCCTAGACCATAAATGCTTAAGCCGGTTTAACGATCATTACCTTACCTTGAAAGTGTATTTTATTTAATTATACAAGTAAAGCATTATTTTAAGAAATAATCTGTTAATAAAAAAATATATATTTGCAACCTGCATCAGAACTAAACTGAACCGATGCTTTGCTATTTTCCAAATCAGTGGCTCGCGTCGTCGATGCCTTACAACATAGGTACTATGCCTATAGTAGGTTTTAGCCTATACCATGGCAGAATAAAACAAGCTATGTTCTTCCTGTGAAAGTTGTTGACGTTGTTTGAACTTGACTACTCATAGACTCATAGCCTATCGAAGAATAGACAAGAATTGCAACAGTTCAGTTTAGTGTTTATAGGTGACGTTGTGTTTTTTCAATCTCGATTCCCATTATTTGACCATTTTAATGCAGTTGAGCATCCTCTTCTCGCTTGACAAACATACAAATCGACTTCGGCTTGCCCGAGGATAAGTTTGATACCACGTCATTGGTGTCTGTTGTTTCATTGAATACGACATGTCTAAAACGGTGGTCTGAGGATGTAGTTTAGACGATAGTGCAAGCAGCACTCGTTAACTCGGATAGCTTTGACTATACCTATATTCAAAATGTAACTAATTTAAACTTGACCTCTGGATAATATAAGTGGATCTAAACAATCAATAAACATTACTAATACCTGCTTCAGTGAAGGTAAAATGAGTCAATTTAATTTTTTTAATTTCTTTTTTCTGTCTTCATTTTCTTAATTTCAGTAGTATTTGTATTACGCTGTTAAGTACACGTTTTGCTAGTAAGTAATGGAGGAAAAGAGAGGATATCATATCGCATCTCAAAATTTTCAGTCCCGGTATCGACATTGGAAGATATAGGAACCATTCGAAGATAGTTGAAATGAAAACCAGAAAAGCTTAATGAATTCTGTTGATTTTGTTGTTAAAGGGCAAAGTTGGGTAGGTATATACCCGGTTTTGGACAATACACGGGAGAAAACTTTAAAAACGAATCTTTCCAAAATGTTTTCTTTTTCTTGCTAAAAAAAATAAAATAAATGATCCCGTTGAAAAAAAAAACACGTAATTAACGAATTTAAATATACAAAAGCTACTTAAATGAATTGAATTTTTAAAAGTTTTGTTTTTTATTTAATATTTCGTCACGGTTTTACCCCACTTTCCCTTACACTTACACTTTTATTTCAAGCTGTTCTCTCAATATTAGTCGTTTCTGTATTTGAATAATATGTTATAGACAGCCAACACGCACGTTCGCGTGATGTGAGCGAATTCACGAAACTAAAGACAATAAAAATTGGGCCAAAGATGGAAATCTTCAATAGTATGCAAAGATCAGCCTATCAGTTTTGTTATGGACTCGAGATGAAAATCACAAGAATTCAGCCACTTGTGTCTAAACAGAGTTGAACAAAATAAAGTTGCATTTTGAGGAAACAAAAAAGTTACACAAGTAAACGGTATCGAATTGGTCTGTGCATATCTCTAAACAAAAGCAAAGCAAAGACAAATAATGTCTCTCTCTCAACGTTATGGTTATGTGTTTGAAGTCGAAATATCGCAAGCAATATTCTTTATGCCACACCTGGCCATAAAGTGGCTTTTTCCGCACGCTGCGCGTACGGAAAAAGCCGCTTACTGGCCAAGTGTAGACATAAAATGATGTACACGACACGGGAGGTAATAAAGAAAGCCCTCGATCGCATATTTACGTCCCTCGCTTGAAGCTCGGGGCGCAAATCTCTGCGATCTCAGGCTTTCTTTGTATTACCACCCTAGTTGTGTAATGTACTATTCTTTAATTATGCGTGTCGAATAGAGGCTACAAATTGTTTTTGAATGAAAATGAAAAGTCACGACGCTAAACTATAAAAAAGCGCTATTTCTATTCCTCAATAAATTTCCACGAGAAAAAATACAATATAATTGCGCGATGAAGTATTTCCTCAAAGTACAGCTACGCTATTTCTCGAACATAGTCGGTATATCTACTATGTACTCGTAATATACTGCTCCCGTGGTGCTGAGGTTTTACTGAGCGGCCTATCACCATGTAGTCCAACGGTTGTGACAGTTAACATAATTCAAGCATAAACAAATCCAAATAGTCCAACACGTCAAAACAGATGGACAAGTTCCAGTCAATTTTAGCTGGACTTCGCTTCCAAATGAAATTATGATTGATACCTATATTTTTTAAATAACTTATGTAGGTACCCCTATCGCATCATCCTGAAGTTTGGCGAGAGGATAGTTGATGTCAATATTTATTTTGAATTTAAACATGAACAGACTTGGAACAGGGGTTATTTTTAAAATACAGGGGGGGATTTTTTACTAAAAACGTTTCCTGGTTTAATCTATCGGTGTCAAATCTTGTGTTAATTTTTCAGTCATCTAAAGAGATGTGACACAAAGGTGTCACACCATTTCTTTAAGTACTTTTATCAGATTAGTGTTTAATAGGGAGTGACTCATGGGAGTTTCAGTCGCTTACCTTTCTTAGTGATTGATGGGGTAAGGAGGGACTATGGGTCTTATGTTTTATCAATACTAAATTCTTATTTACAAAAACAAGTTAGGTACATATTAAAATTGCATGCTCACCCTTTAGTTGTTTAATTTTGGCTGTAGTTTGTCACTTGAGTGGAAAATAACTACACAAAAAATATGTAAATATAATTAAAATAAACCAATACGCTTTCATCTATCGACGACGGTAAACGAAATAACGCCCAGAAATAAACATCTAAATATTTGAAACGGTCACAAGCGCGCGCTTTATTTTTTTTTATATTTTAAACTGTGACTAAGGTAACGTCACGTATACTGCCACTAAGAATTACGTTCAGAAACATAAGCATTACTTTATTTAGAATTCGCGCACTTATTTCACATGTTTTTTGTGTAATTTTAATATATGACAATGGACGTTATGCATACTGCCAGTGAAAAATCGCAGAGGAGCGATGTCTTCCGATTGCATTTGGCAACTACTTGACGATGGCAAGGTTTATTTTAATCATAGAATGGTGTCTTGTTGTACATATACATTAATAGATAAGTTATATTGATCAAAGACGCCCTATCCCAAAGTATTAGGAGCTATATTTGAATGGCTCTTTAGAAATATTAATTTGAATGAAGTAGCCATACAAGCAAATTGCACGTGAATGTATGATATGTTTGTAATATGCAGTTATTGGCGCACTTACGCTTGATGTTATGTAAGTAATTTCACAATACCTACACGTTAATTCAAACTGTATAATTTGTCATTTTTAGGGTTCCGTACCCGAAGGGTGCCGATGGAACCCTAAACCTAAGCCTCTGCTGTCCATCTGTCCATCTGTCACAGGGCTGTATCTTTGGAACCATCATTATGTAGATAGAGCCTTGAAATTTTCACAGAATATATACCTATTTCTATTGCCGCTATAAGAACAAGTAATAAGAATGAAATTAAGTCAAAATTAAATACAAATAAATACGTGTTTGTTGTAGATTGACCAATCTATCACAGGGCTGTGTCTTTTAAACCGCAATAGGTAGAGATTTGAAATTTTGTAAAATGTGTTTTGCCGCTCTAACTACAAACAAATTTAAAAATAAAAGAGGGTAACAAATACGTTTTTTTCCCGTGTTTTGCACGACGATGGTACGGAACCCTTCGTGTGCGAATTCGAACCGCACTTGGCTGGTTTTTATTTTATTTTCATGATTAACATAATGATGATGACCCTTACCTCCATATACATCCAAATTTCTAAAAAAATACAGGCATTTTTCCCAGTACCGAAGGATCCTAAAACCACAAATCTGCGCCCTAGATATGAAATTCCGCTCCCATTTTCAAAATTAAAGATTCATAGCTCTAGTCCATAAGTAATGTGTATTAAGGTATATAATAAACTTCCAACGAGTATTAAAGACGAAAATAAGGATAGTATAGTTAATAATAAAAATTACCAAATATTTACCTAGTAGATATAGATAACTGTTTCTATAGTTTACAAGAGTTCTTTGAAAGCTAACATATAGTATTACATAGTATAAATTGTAATAAATTTAAAGGGTTGTGATATTTAAGTATATATAAAGGAAAGCAAATTCTATTCTATTGTTATGTTACAAATAGTACTCTAATTACGTAGTTATTGTTATATAATTAAGGAATAGTTAGGCTTAAATATGTACCCTGCAGGGATTCATAGCTGAGCTATTAGAAATGTAAGGCCAATGTAAACCTATGAAAGCAATAAATGAACTGATAACTGATTATTGCTGCAAATAATTGATACATCAAGCTTATTAATAAGTAGCTGTATATGCTTATGTAATATGTTTATAATGTCATTTATAAATGGACAGCAGTGGCGTGGCGTTGAAGAAATTCTTGGGCAAGCCGGAGCAGCTTTGGCTTCAATTTTCTATAAGAGCACTAGAATTAAGTGCTGAACTGCCTAATATTAGGCAAGCCGATGGGAATCGAGTTCTATGGACGCCACGCCACTGATGGACAGCTACGTATAGCGATATAGGTATGTAAAAATACAGTTTTTTAACATCAGATAGCAACATCTGTTAAAAAAACAGTAAAATTAAATTAAAATAGGTACTCATAACTAATTAGTCTTTACTCACCATGAAATAGCTTCTGTTGTTTAAAAGGGGGATCCATTTCTGATTTTAAAACCATCTTTTTACTAAACTTACGTACCTACTTATATACTATACCTATAACTTAATTTCAATTTTAGGAACTTAGTAAGTTGTTTAACAAATTTTAATTACTTATAAATGACGACATAAAAAAACTCATAACTTCATTTTTAATATTAATATTTTCAGAAAAATGTGTAATAATTATAGCAAAAACAATCTTTGTTAGTAACTTTTTTTGAACTTTATATCAAAAACAACGTGTCAATAGGAAAAAAAAATTGAATACCCGTACTAAACAATTTTCAATGGCAAAAATTTAATTAAAGAAGAAAAGACATGCAGAACCCGTCAAAATACGAACAAACTCAAAAGCGACTAAAGCCATTTGACGTTTTAAAAATCTTATTTTAGATGTATTTATCTTACGTAACCATGGTCCTTTTCCTCTGGTACCATGGATACAAGTAACGATAATGCTGATGAGTTCTTATATAAATTGATATGCTGTTTTTATCTCGCCAATGCGGCTGTATTTTTCGACTTAAAACTTTATTTCTTCACGGATAAGAGTGTCGAAAGAAGCATACGTAGGACTAAAGAGTATGTGGGATTCTCAATGAACACTTGACTACATTGATCCCTACACGTGATGTTGTGCAAGTAATAAGGCAGTTAATGAAAATGCGTTCCTTTTTTGTTGTACTAATTTATTTTAATTGGTTCGACATGCGAGATATAATTATGAGAGAAAAGTATAAGTATTCGTTGAACCCCAATTGGTATAATTGATCTTAATTATGATCAGATAATGCTGTTGATAACACACATGAAGTACAATAGAAAATTTTAGTACGTACATGTATTCGGTTCAAGCAAAAAAGCCGGTTAAGTGAGAGTCAGACTCGCGCACGGACGGTCCCGTACAAACTTGTAGGTACCTGTATGTGTATATTTACATACCATGTTCAAGATAAACTGTATTGAGAGACAGATTTAACTTTACTGTTGGAAAACTCTCGTCCCGACACATCGATATAGGTCGCGTTTAGTTTAGCAACTGCAAATAAGCGTAAGTTAAAATTTTTGTGGATTTCTAAAAACCGATGCAAGTTAGGAAGACATTATATCTTTTGTGTAATATTTAGGTTGATATTGATTATCAGTAATTATTACACATTTTTCTGTTGAGTAACCTTTAAGATAATAGGGGGGAATCGTATATTTTTGAACGTTTGTCGTCTTCAATTAAAGACTAGGTACATGGTTAAGAAAAAAAAAACGGTTTTGCAATACACAAGCCGTTTTATTTGATAGCCCATTTGATATGATAACCCTATTTTAAATGTTTTAAGAAAAAAGTTTAAGTATTTTAAATGTCGAATATGCTCAGGTTAGCGTATTTTAACAGTAATTACACATTTCAAATCAATAGCAGCCATAGTTCCTGACATAGGTATCTGGCAGTAACAGGGCAGATAGGCAGAAATACAGACAAAAGACGGACAGACAGAGTTGCACCATAAGGGTTCCATTTAACCTTTTGGTATGGACCCTAAAAAGTGCCAGGCCGAAGTGGATCCGTGTCTGAAGCAGAGGTCGGATACCGGCATTTTCTCCATACAAAAATGCCGGTATTTTTACCGTTCTCTTCGTTCTTTGCTTTATTATTTCATTTATTAATCGGACAATCGAATAATACGAAGTCATTACTTGAATACATTATTGAGCTCTACATAAAAAGCATAAAATAATTCAAAATAATAGGCTTTTCCGGGGTTTTTACAAAATACCGGTTCCGAGCCCTGGTATAAAGGATTTCCGTAACCAAAACCTTACCCATACATTTTAAATGCGAAAAATAATGTGATACTTTGACTTTCTTTCTCGGCTAGGCTAGCGCTACGAATAAACAAAGCTAACACATATTTTAAATAGTAAGCTGCTGGAAAATACACGGTTCTGGAATGATAAGCAAAACGTTTTTTATCCACAGGCAAATTCTTAGAATTGTGCTGCTATCTATACGTGCGATTGAAAACTTCTACACACAAAGCTACGGCCAAACAAGACTTCTCATGCTGAGGCTGTGTCACACTATGCATGCACATGGTTGATTCATGCATACATAGAGGGCGCTATGTCCAATTAAACGTACGAATCCAAATTCCTTGTGAATATAGTGCATTGGGGTAATTTCGAACAAGGGGTAATTTTGAAAATAAGGAATTTTCAGTTAACTATGTAACATTTTTGTGGTTTATAATTTTATTAGTCGAAGCACTATCAGTATGTCTAGTACAGTGTTGGCGTATTAAAGTAAATAGCCTATGTTGCGTGCATTATGCGAAATCCTTCATTTTCAGAACTACCCCGTGCTCGGATCTCCCCCAATGCACCCTACATCATAAATCATCATAAACAATTTGCGTATGTATTATATCTAACCATTACTTTAAGAAAACTTTTGCATGTTTTTTCATCATAGTTTATTTTATTTATTCAAGTCTGTACTGATACATATGATGGCATGTGAAAGTGAAACACATAAAATATCTGACACGGCCTTATTGCTGTAGGAGTAGAGTAGTGTTAGATATTTTTTACATGCCCCAATTCATCATATACAGGAAGCGTACTTTTGGTGCCGATGACAGGCAAATGACGTCAACCTACATACAGGCTGATTTAGTTTAAGTTTTACTTTGATTTACCGTTACCGTAAATTATCGGTATCGTTTATATTACGAATGATTTATATCAACACTTCCATTGATTGGTGTTTAAAAATAAAAATGTGCCCGTCTCTGTTTTCTTATATGTGTGTTTTCTTATTTCAACGGAAAACTGGATATATTAATTGGATATGCGATTTGATATATTTTATGACCTATATGCGAATTTTGATATTTTCTTGCTGTCCCTTCTACACCGTGTTTTTTTTTTATTTCCGTTAAATTCGACAGGTTGCTTTGTACGTCAACAGAAGCTATCTGGTACATCGCTTTTTGTTAAATTCGAAAAAAAATATATTTTTTTATACAAGAAAAATAATATTGAGTTGATGACCATTTTAAAAGACTCTACTCTAACTCAGGTTAGTCAAAAATTAACGTCAACTATGTGTCGGGATTATGACAGCTCATTTATAATGGTTAGTGATTACATTAGGATTATGAATATTTTTAAAACGGTATGAGTTACAACATTAGTTTCTAGAGAAATTAACTTAAGTAATTAGATCTGGAGAATGTGCCCTCGAAAATAACGGAAATCAATAAAAACACGGTGTACATTAAAATGCATATTCGATTTTTTTTACAATTTCCCGTTTAAATAAATACGATAACATAGGCGTGACATCTTGATTTATGAAACGGCGTCTACCATTGAAACCAACCAATGAAAGTAGTGATATAATTAGAGATGTGCCATTCTCAGAAACGTTCTCCGTTTTGTATGGAGCGAGAACGTTCTCGAGAACATTTCCCATACAAAACTGAGAACGTTTCCGAGAATTCCCGAGAATGGCACAACTCTAGATATAATTCATTTATAGATAAAACCTTAAGTGAATCATGCTGTATGTAGCCTATTGTCATTGGCACTAAAACTACACTTCCTGATCATAATTATATTATTATTGGTGACTGTACTTAACTTTGAAATTAAAGTGATACAAGCCGGTCGGTTTTCCATATAAAAAATAAAGAGGGTTATCACTCATCATTCTCATCCACGGCATCAATAGGCTATTTGATGACAGATCAAAATAAATCAGCTTTTTAGGGTTCCGTAGCCAAAATGGCAAAAACGGAACCCTTATAGTTTCGTCATGTCCGTCCGTCCGTCTGTCTGTCCGTCTGTCCGTATGTCACAGGCATTTTATTAAAAAACTACATTATGGATATTGATAAAATTTGGAATATAGGTGTCTTGTATGAGCCGCTACTTAGTTTACTAGTTAAATAATTAAAATAAATATTTTTAGGGGGGGCACTCCGTACATGTTACAGAAGCTAAAAAAATTTTTTTTCAGAAAATATCAACGTGTGTACATAGTTCGACAGCTCTTTCAAAAACATTTTATTTTGTCCTCCTCCCCCTCTATCTTCTAAACCGTGTGTCCGAAAAATATAAAAAAAATTACAAAGATAACGCTTAATTAAAACTTTCAAAGAAAATTATTTTCAACAAGATCGGATTAACCGTTTTTGAGTTATTGCCGATAAACTGCGCTTCTGAGCAAAAGGACGTAATTGCTTTGAAGATACGCCCTTTTGTTGTTGTACTTTTTTACATCGTATTTTTTACCTTATCGTTACGGCTATAGAACCCTACACTGAGAATGGTCCGACATGCTCTTGGCCAGTTTTTATTTTGAGAGGTGTCAATCAAACTATTTTAAAATCGTCGGTGGTACGAGAATGAGCGTAATTGATTTTATCCGAGCCGTTTTGGAAACAAATTTGATGTTAAGCGTTAATTTATTTATTTAAATTATGTTTGAAATGTGATTTATTTTTTGGATTGGTTCATTTTGTCTGCGCGAAATAAAATGAGATCTCTCTAAAAGTCCAAAACAATATTTGCAGAAAAGTTTGGTTTCAAATGATGCTAATAGATATAACGTACAATAGAGATTGTACGTTAATTTTGTTTTTTTTTGAGGTTTCTCGTGTTGTTTCGCGCAGACAAAATGTATCAAGATATAAAATGAAACACATTTCAACCTTGACTGATTTGGTAGGGAATGATGACTCTATTTGGTTGGATTCAGTGAATAACTAGTTGATTTACCAAATAAAACCAAACAACTTCTAGTAAAAATGTTTTTACATAAAAATACCTGATAGGTACGTCTACATTTCGACTTTTAAACGAATTTTCGTCGTCGAATTTTTATTTCATAACTGGCTGGCTGGCTGGCTGGGATGAATTTCAGACCACTAAAAGCAAAGCCAGCGAATTCTTTTAGCGATAGTCTTTAAAAAGTGCATCCATACATCCGCTATTACACACAAACGGTAAGGCATGAACGTATACAAGTTAGTCTCATAATAAAAACAAAATAAGCTATTTGTTTATTAGTTGATTATCCTTAATCATTTTTCCTAAGTAGTACCTTTCAAGATTTTTCCAAAAAAGTAACTGGGGAGTCTTAAATATGGGTAATAATAATAAAACGTGAATAAATTTTTGGAATAGGGTAACTATTATTCCAAAAAAAATACTGTAACCGGAATTTGTTAAAATTATAGAAGTTAATAATGTCTTCTTTTTCCGCGATTATCACTCATAGTAATAAAACAACTTAAGAGGAAACAGGAGGGCAGTTTTTCCATACAAACGTAGTCCCCTGTTTCCTCCCTGGATAATGCCAGTAGAGCAATAATTTTACTACTATTGATATGTTCCTATGTTTTCCTTTTTACGATAAATTGATTCTCAAAAGAGATATTAACCTTCAAAAACCTAAAAAAAATGCCAGATTTTCCGCTATGTTCACACGTCCAGAAAACAAATTTGACTAGATTATTAAAAAAAGGAAAACATAGGAACACGGCCAAAGCCTTTCTTTAATGTTTAATATATATCATATAATTTCCTCTTAAACGGATTAAATCGCGTATATTACTACCCGCGACCACGAACGCTGAAAAGGGTTACGAAACGTCGGGACTTAAAATGTAGTAATATACGCGATTTAATCCGTTTAAGTTGTTTCATTATAGAAGTTCCTGTTAAAACAAGCAAAAAAAGAAAATATTACCGTTTTGAGTTCGATACCTAAAGTGTAACTTGTTTTATAAACCTTCAAAGTAGGGTGGGAAAATCCATTATAAAAGTATGAAAATATTAAAAACTATTACAACCGTTGAATAGCCCATAAGATGTATGGTAACTTGTTATGAAACCGTTAGGATAAACGCTAGTTTTAATATAGCTGCAAGATACATTCTTGATTTCCCCACACAAAGTATAACCACAGGTATACCCGTGTGACGTCGCAACGCTAGTGTGCTTCAGTATGAAGCGTTTTTAGGGAAAGTCTAAAAATGCCATTTTAACATAGTTGTATTTTGGTGTGTTTTTATGATATTGAAGTAGTATTTTCACTAACATTTACCACAGAAAAAAAGTAAAATAGCGAATTTTTGTCTACTATTTACCTGTTATTTAATTATATATATATTTAGACGTTAGTTGCACCGCTTACAAGAGGCTTTCATTGCTTTGCCCTAAGATGTAGAGTTGTAACGCGAATGTGATGTGTGTTGTAAGTTGATAGAAAATATTTTATGGCATTACATTTAAGTTTAAGTTTAATGTAATGTATTAATGCAATCTTATATTAACGCCATATTGTTGTAATACTTGTTGGTTGAAAAGAGAAACTGGCGAGTTTCTTCCGGCGCTTCTTCTCACCAGAAGGTCAATACCCGAAGCGCCAAAAGAAAAGAAAAGAAGAGATGAGACATGTAAAAGAGCCCTTGAGGGCCTACTTGCAGAAATAAATTATTTTATTTTTCATTCCCCTTTGTACGACAACGTTTCTTTTTTGCAATAAAGATTAAATAATCCAAAAGGCGCTCTACCTACATCTAGGTAGAGAAGGCGAACTAACTGACTGGTCGGTGTAGGTTTATCAATAATCAAATAGTCCTGTTGGCATTTATTCGATACTGATTCCGTTCAATAGTTTTATATTGCGGGAGTTTAAAATACAACAATACATATTTTAGGTTACCAATAACTTGTTATGTTTGTATGACATTCGGTAACGGAGTCGTATGAATTGGAAACTCGGTCTATAAAGGTAGAGCGAAGGAAAATCTCCAAAATGGCTCCCGCGTTAACAGACGCCCGTTAAATGCATTTGACGAGGAGACACAGGGAACCAGCCCTCATCTAGCCAATTTAAGTATAGTACATTACATAACTAGGGTGGTAATACAAAGAAAGGCCGCGATCGCAGAAGTTTGCGGCCCGAGCTGCAAGCGAGGGACATAAATATGCGATCGAGGGCTTTGTGCAAATATTATGTCATGGAATTAAATAAAAACTTACATGTGTCATAAACGTTGATAATACAAAATATACAAAAATGTATCAACTAGGAATGTCACCCATCTTATTAACTTTTCCACTGACTATGTATAACCAAACTTCTTAAAACTATATTGCGGTAGATATATCAAACAACTTTTTATATTATATTGGCTCGGCGAACTCTACACCTCTGTTTTCCTAATCGCCTGTTTCGCAGCGATTTTCCGCGCGAGCAAAACGAGCGAAATACAGAAAGCTCTCCGCTTACCGTAATAGACGGCAAGCGATTAATATTTGTGCTAGATCGTCGAGTGAGTAAATAAATATTTACGAAACCGAAAATTTGCTTGTATAGTATGAATTATCTAAGGCTAAGGTGTCCGAATGTTTGCTCATTCTCTTTACGAACATTCGGACACCTTAGATAATTCGTACTATACACCGTGGGTACGAGTAACCCAACAAACTTTAACTATAGATTCTAACAACTATTAGGAGTAAAAAAAGTTATATGATGTATACTCGAAAAACGCTTACTTTCAGAGATATGCATTCTTTTTCAAATGAAAACTCCCAAGTGTGTAACAAGCCCTAATAAAAGTGACTAAGATAGTTTTACTAATTTTTTAAAATCCTTTAACTAAACAGCAATTAACTTTCGCAGTATTTGATGGTAACAATTTATAGGTAGTTAATATGAAAACTCTCGTCTATGGTCCAAGGCACACATGTAAGGCTATGGTGGAAATTAATAAGTGCGTATTTGTGACCACTGCAACAGAGTGATGTGTCAAAAATCGGCCAAGTACGAGTCGAATTCGCACACGAAGGGTTCAGTACCACCGTGGAGCAAAAAAACGCCAAAAACACTTTTCATGTATCTATACAATTTATATTTAAATAAATATTTTTTCGTTTGAAAGGGCAGCTACTACCTGGTTTAATCTGATACTGGAATCTTGGAGGAATCGAGGCAACTCTTGAAATTAAAGCTACACCCATTGTGATATGGGTATTTTTTAGAGTAACTCGGTCAAGTGTTATCGAATAAGTTCGCTTGAAGTCGATTTTTAGCGTTCCGTAGCCAAAATGGCAAAAACGGAACCCTTATAGTATATCAACGTGTGGTACACAGTTCGACAGCTCTTTCAAAAACACTATAAGGTTTCAAAGTAATGTTTTTTATTAAGTGAATATGGGTAAGGCCGTAAAAAAGGGATGATTTCGTGACTTGTAAGCGTCCGGCATTGTTTTTACGAAAAGTAATTACAAAATTTTACTTTTTTAATTTTCCGTGCAAAATACAAAACTTTTTCTACTAGTTCTAGTCAACTAACAAATGTAAATCTCTGTGTTTGTATTCCAATTTTTTTTTCTTCTATGCAATTACATCGATTTCCATACAAATAAAAATGTCCCAAAAATGTTCCTGAAAGATTGTAATTTTTGTTTTTTAGTTTTGTGATATTATACTGATATGTTGGAGTTTTTTTTATAACTGTCATATATTAATGCAACGTTTTTCGAGCTTTAACATTAGCATTGTCCATTTAAAATAATAATTTACGTGTAACATAAGACAAGTCAACATATTGAAGCTTTTAAGTTACTTAATTTAAGTAACCGTTCTATCTTGCTATTTTAGCAGTTGATTTGCGGAATTTGATTTCATTATAATGGCAACACTATTTATTCTTTAGTCTGTGGTATACCTCTCACTGGTTGGCCATTTTGTGGGTAGTTCAGTGCGTCGATTCAACTTGTGCCGAGGATTTTTTATGGAATTTAAAAGTTACGAGTGGATTTTATGGTAAATTTGTTCTGTTTTGTATTACGTAATACATTATTAATATAATCTTCATATTAGTTTATAGCTAGGTGTCGTGTTCGAGTTAATATGTTTGTTATTGTTCCATATAATGCAAATGAAAGTGAATAGGATTTAATTTTTATGTTACTTTTAAGTTACTTATGTTACCATTTTAATTTATTTTTAAGTTACGTAACATAAAAGTAAAGTAAAGCTTTGTTCACGCTTTCTTTTCAGTTACAAATTGTTGCAGTCGGGTTTTTGAGTTTAAAATATTTGGTTTGTTTTAATTTTTATACCCAACTGCGCAACACAAAGAAGAGTAACGTGTTTTTACCCGACTGCGGCGAAGCCCAAAGGAGGGTTATGTGTTTGACCTGTATGTATGTATGTCCGTTCCTGTGTCCGCTCGTAACTACTCAACGGCACATCCGATTTTGATAAATGACACATCATTAGATTCGTCTTGATGGTGCGAGTGTCACTGGGTATGAAGTTCGTAAAATAAACAAAATGGCGGATTTTATGCAGTTACAAAGTGCACCGCGGTCGGGTTTTTTTTAGTAAAAATGTGGTTATTTATTTTATTTCACATAATTACAATGCTTATAACAAGTAAAAATTATGATTTAATTTTATTTGTGAAGACAGCTTTTGTGTGGCTATCAGCCTTTAATTACTTATTCATCTTTGTTCAAAAATGTACCAAAGTATATAAGGTCCTAATATATTATTAATTATATTGCAGATATTTTAACACATTATACTTTACATTAAAATAATTAACTTTAAATAAAAATTAAGAAATCTTTTCATACAACTTTTCTGATTTCATTTACCTAACAAAACAAAAAAAATTATTATAATTTCGTCTCAAAAAAATCATCATGTGCATTATCACATGTCACATTAACACTATCTGTCATATCAACAATTTTTTGTCGTAAATGTCGTAACGGTTCGGCGGGAAAACTGCAAATGTCATTTAATTTATCTACGTGAAGTGGCCAGTTACAGTTAAGTGGTACGTAAAAGAGCTACTAGAATCTGTTCAATGAGTTTTCATTTAGTAATCACATTAACAGGGTGTTATTACGTAGCAAATTTGTTTTTCCTTTTTCTCCAAAAAAACATCGTAAAAGCTATAATGTTTCATGCTTTAATATACTCCAGAGACCGAGTACTATCAGCTGTAAAAATATCTGCAACTAATAAATTAGGACCTTATATACCTATTTGATCTCTTAAATAAACACTTAGTACAAAAAGTGTTTGTATTGTAGACATTGTGAATATCCCTTAAGAATACTTTTATGTAACTTTTAAGTTACTCAGTAACATATATTTTTGTTACTTTTATGTTACATAAGCCCAATTTTTCAGCCTTACCCATATATGTGGAAATATATAATTGCTCCGAAAGTTGTGTAAATTGTGTCCCCCCATCTTCTAAACCGTGTGTCCGAAAAATATGAAAAAAATCACGATGATAACGCTTAATTAATACTTTCAACGAAAATTATTTTCAACATGATCGAATTAACCGTTTTTGAGTTATTGCCGATAAAATGCGCTTCTCAACAAAAGGACGTAATTGCTATGAAGATACGCCCTTTTGTTGTTGTACTTTTTTTACATCGTATTTTTTTACCTTATAGTTACGGCTATGGAACCCTACACTGAGCATGGTCCGACATGCTCTTGGCCAGTTTTATTTACCTTAGAGTTACGGCTATGGAACCCTACACTGAGCATGGTCCGACATGCTCTTGGCCAGTTTTATTTAAAATTAAGTTTTGTAATTATTTATACATACCTATATATAGAGACCGGATTTGAAGTAGCGATCTCAATATTAATATGGATATGACTGGTATAATTTATTATTTTTTCTACACACAAAAATAATGTTACTTATCGGAATAAAAAAAAGTAAAAACCTTTTTGGAAGCATTTGTAAATATTGGGCAAAAATTATGGTGATAATAAATAAAAACCTCGTTTTTTAATTTTTGAAATAGTTTATTTTTTTTAAGTTCTGCTTCTTTAGTATTTTTTCTGCACAATGCCTAGTAAAAATTAAGACCTTATAATAACCAACATGACATGTATTTAACAAATTGCACTAGTCATTTCCATATTAATATTGAGATCGCTACTTCAGATCAGTACGTCTAGCATAACTGGCCGCGACTTCGTTTCTCGCGCGACAGAGCATCACCTGTCACTGTCGCACGATATTGAGCGGATAGAGATAGGTAGCATTTGTCACGCGAGAAAGAGTCGCGTGTCACAGTTGTGCTAGAGGTACAGGTCTCTACATATATACAAGCCGGGCCGATTCGATTTTAAGGTTTAATACTTACAATCGGAAGTATTGTACAGTCGTAGCCAAGGCGCTTTTTCACTTGAGGCAGATTTGTTTACACACTGACGAAACGCGCGATGGTATGATAACGCATGCAACTCAAACAGCTGTGGTATGACCGCAACTGTCAAGGACTCTGGAGGCTATTCTAAAAATATTTGCAAAAGTAAAACTTTTATTTTTAAGTAACTATCAGTGACAGTTTACTAGAAAATACCTACGAATAAAATTCTTTACTTAAGAAATTATCTTAAGTCTCTTTGTAAACACTTTAGAACAAAGTAATAAAACAACTTAAACAGATTAAATCGCGTATATTACTACATTTTAAGTCCCGACGTTTCGTAACCCTTTTCAGCGTTCGTCACCACGAAAGCTGAAAAGGGTTACGAAACGTCGGGAAAATGAAGTAATATACGCGATTTAATCCGTTTAAGTTGTTTTATTACTATGAGTGATAATCGCGGAAACCGAAGACAATATTACTTTAGAACACAATAAATTATTTTTTCTACTCGTCGACTTTAATCTTTCCATTAGGATCCCATAGACTAAACTATAAATGCTAACTTTTCAATGTTATTTAGTCTATGACACTCTCTACTCAACTATAATATTTATTATAATATGCTTTAGACAACTAAAATCATTTAGAAAATAGAACTTTCAAATTTAAAAAAGTGTATCCTTGTGTAAAAACCTCCTTTTAATGCAAATTCGATGATTAAATGCGTTTCAGAACGTAACACCTGTCAAATTTGCCTCTACTTAAACACGCTCCTGCCACGCGATTGGTGCAATTAGTCCTGTAATGAGCCAATCACAAACCGCTTTACAACCAATGCTGCCGCTCAATTGTTTTCGGCCTTTAAATAAAACTTTGAATGAATAGTTTTAGTAGAAGTACGGTGATTGTGATAGTTTATTTGACTTACAATACAAATAAAGACTGGTAAGTGTGGTATGTTGTTTTAGTTGACTCATAGAAAAAGTATTGTATACAATAGTTACATAATTAGCTCTTAAAGTTCTCGTACCTTACATAGGCCACTCGGCAAGCCTCGTGGCCTAAACACGGTACTCGACTTTAAGAGCCTTCATTATGTTACGATTGTATAAAATACTATATTTTATTTAGTTAAAAGCAAGTAGGATTCATTAATCATTAATCAGTGAATGAGATAATTTTTTATCTGTAACATTTCATTTATTTAAAGTACAATAAAAAAATATATTTAAAAAGCTGTATTACTATACACATCATTGAAGCAACATTATAGGCAAGAAACAAACACAATTGTATTGATTTCCATGGATATTATCACTTTTAAATTAAATCAATTTATTATTAAAATAAAAGAATGTAGAATTTCATGTAGAATACCTAGTATATATTGTAACACAAATACATACAAGATTAAAGGACAAAGACAAATTAAATTGCGCTCACTCATGGGCCACTAGGGATTCCTCTGTTTTGCATTACCGGTTATGTAGGTCGTCGTGCTGTGGTTTGTCAAAGTCGAAATGTCAAGCGAACCGATGTCTTTTGACCCCTGATTCCCAGCACATCATCCTCTCAACCAGTGGAACAGCGTGGCATACGAATGTATAGAAATACAGTTTGAGAGATAACCCTCGGATTTAATGAGTCGCGAGGCTTGACCGTAGTAACAACTATTCCTACTTTCTTATTTTCTCGGTAGAGTCAGCTGCAGAAAAGAAACACTGTCATGCATATCATTTCTTTGCAGTTTACCGTACATTTGTTTACGGATTATGATGCGGAGTATGAAGTGTGGGAGTGCGTCGCATGGTCTAAAACTGTTTGTCCGAATCTTATGTTTGGTCAAATTATCGCTTGGTCAAAATCCTGCTGAAACTTAATATATTTCATTTTTTTACTACAATCGCCTAAAAGAATGGATTAGGTTTGTAATAGGATTCCTGAAAAGTATACGGTTTCATACCAGGAAATTTTCGACCAAACATTAAATTAGGCTAAACAGTATGGGTACCAACCGATATAGATCCCTTATAGAATAGCCCACATGGGCGAGAGGGATCCCCCCTCGTGTCAAGTGACAATATTGTAAAATTGAAGACCCATTTCCTTCCATTTTTAAAGTGATAAAAACCATTATATAGAAAGTGACTCGAATTCATGTCCATGAGCCCGTGAGTGTAGTTCATGTTTACCGACTTCCAAAAGAAGGTCGGTGAACATTCGTCTGTACGTTGTTTTGTATGTTTGTTACGCGAATACTCGAAGATGGCTGGTCTGGTATAACTTTGAGGTCACATTGCAATCACATCAGGACCAGATGATGGGATTATGGAAAAATCGAGGGGGCTCATCGAAATGTATAGTATAATATTACGTATAGAATTTTTGGTTTAGGGGAACTTTAGCACATAACAAACATAATTAAAGGGTATGCGTTACTCAGTTTGGATTCTCGCAAAATCTGGGACACCCTACATTTTATTCATCTTTCAGTTTTGGTTTCTATCTTGGTCGTGACGCTGACAATTTTAAGTATAGTTGAAAGTTACAATCTAAATATGATCACAAAACCTTAAGAACCTTCTAGAAACTTAACAAGACCATCTAGAAAAATTACAAAAAATCTAGAATATGTATTATACTTTCACAAAACTCTTTTATAAGGTTTTATGAACTTCAAATAATTTTATTGAAATATCCTCCTACTTAAAGGATTCTTTTAAAAATCTCACAGAATCTTCTAGGAATCTCATCATAATCTTTAGAACCATGATAGGTACCCAGATAGCTTCTTGTAACGTAATATCAACTCCTAGATATCTTACATGGCCTTTATGAAGCCTACTTTAACATCTAGAACTTCATAAACACTACAATGGATCACAGAAGATTCTGGCTCCTCTCCAAACCACCTAGAAACTTCTAGATATGTCGGAAAACAGACGGGAAACTTGATAATTTCGTATATTGCTTAATTTTTAGACCCTGGAAATTTCATAAATCCTTCTCAAAACTTGACGGAAGCTTCAAAAAACCTTACAAGGACATTTAGGCGTATTATTGTTACATCTGGAACACATAAGCGTGGCTAGAAATACAAAAGAAGGTTCTGGATTGCTTGTAAAACCACTTAAAGACTTCCAGATGTCTTTAGTCATTTTGGAAACTTGATAATCTTATTAACATCTCATATATTATTTAATTTTTAGACTTCTGGAAACTTCATAAAATCATGTCAAAACTTTAAAGAAGCTTCAAGAAACCTCAAGTCTTCTGTTGGTCACCTGTACAGTCAGCATCCCAACAGCGTACGGTCCATAACTCTAGTATACTCTTGTATTTAAGGGAGGGGGGTTCACGACACAGCGACCTGGAAGCTTAGGGACGCTGCAACGCAAAATCGAAGACTTTGCAACCAGTTGTATCATTCTGCACAACCGGTATCACCTTACACCGAACTCTCAAAAGCCCGTGGAAACATTCACAGCTTTCTAGGGTTCTTGTGGAGTGGTCACTGCCTAAACAAAAGCAGAAGTTGTGCAGATCTACGTTACGAAGCATGTGCAACAGTCTGTAACTCTTGCAATATGTCTTAGGGGCAAAGTCATGTATGAACCATGAAGCCAATCACTTTTGTTATCGGACCGGAAAGGCCGGGTTAGGAGTATGATTGTAGAGTTACTTCCTTTGTTTGGCGAAACCCATACCTAGCGTCGAGTCATCGATTATTATTTTATTTATAACTAGCATTTTCCCGCGGCTTCGCCCGCGTTGTTCCCGCTACTGTCCCAAGGGAACTCTTCACCGGGATAAAAAGTATCCTATGTTTCAATCCAGGGCTTGGTCTACTTCCATGCCAAATTTCAGCTCAATCCATCCAGTCGGCACCCCGTTATTAAGTAACAAACATCCAAACATCTAAACATCCAAATATCTAAACATCCAAACATCTTCACAAACTTTCGCATTTATAATATTAGTGGGATTATGAGGATAATGATATTCGTTAGGTACGTACGTAGGTATGATCTCATTGTCGGTGTAAAAACCACGCGATAACAAGTACAGTCAATTGCACAAGACCGTACGGCCTGTAACTTCAAACGTAACTTCAAACGCATCGGACCGATGTGCAGACATAGGCGTCACGCTGCAACTTGTGCAACGGATGCTGCACTCCAATGGTCCAGCGTAACGGCTGGGGAGTTAACATCTTTGCATGATAGAACTGTGTCTCCTGAGTACAAAAATACCACCCCTCGCTACCCCCGACGCTATAGGCCGTACGGTCTTGGGCAATTGACTGTAGTAACATCTAAAATTCATAAAAATGACAATAGATACCACAGAAGATTTTGGATTCTTTGTAGGTCTCTGGAATCTTCATAAGATCATGTCAAAACTTTACGAAAGCCTCGAGAAACCTTACAAGGCCTTTTAGTTCCCTACTGTACATCTAGGATATTCATAAACATGACGAGAGATACCACAGAGAGATACCATTTAATAATATTATTTTATTTGTAGGCTTCTAAAAACCTTATAAACGAAACTTAGAAACTTCTAGAATCTCTTAGATCTCTTTAAAACCTTGTAGTACCATCTATGAAGTTCGTAGGATCTTGTATAAACCCTATAGAACCATCCAGAAGATTACGATTCTCTCTTCAAGACTACGTTTAGGGACATCAAATAAACTTTTAGAAATATGGTTAAACCTTCTATGAAATTCATAAAACATGAAGAAACTTTAATGTGACTTCTAGACGTTTCTAGACATCTTCTAGAAGCTTCTAGGAATCTGAAAACTTTAAAATACTGTGTAAACACTACTAGAGTACTCGTAGGATATTAAGTCCTCAAAAAATTGTAAAAGTTAACGATAAATTATTAAGACACTCGTAGAAATAATTTTTCACCAAACTATAAAAACCCTTTAATAAAGTCTTAATAATTATACAACTTCACTTCTTTACTGAAATTGAAATATAATTATTGGACAACCTTTTGAATCTCATAGAACCCGCATGTGGATGAAGATGACAGGACTAGTACTAGTCTTTACGGGAAGCTTAAATATATATATTTTTTTTTCATCTAAAAAATAAATCTAAAATCTGACTTCGAAAGTTTACAGAAAACTCGATATCATTTCTTTAATAAAACAAACATAATTTATTAGGTACGTCAAATCAAATCAGATATAAACGCTAAGTCTGCAGAAAATATTCGGTAACAGTACATTATCTAACAATCCAAGTTATATTATATCATTCCGATGACGACAAAATGTATTTTTCTTAATATTTTATCCCTTGCACAAATTAATTTATTCAATTGTTAATTATCTTGACCCTCAGTAGTTTCTACCCACCAAAATGGGTAGAAACGGGTAAATACCGGGTGGATTGGGTAAATACCCGGTATTTACCGGGTAAATACCCATGAGCGCCCATCTCTACACCTGGCTATAAAGTGGCTTTTCCGCACGCACCTTTTCGGTACGGAACTTTATTCATTGAATTCTCTTAATGCCGAAAAAGCGTAGTGTAACAACAGCTTTAACCAGCTCGTAGGTACCTATAACATTTGAATTCGCGTCAACTAATCAGTGTGCAATATGACATGAAACAAACAAGGTTAACTTTCATGACGCATTTTAATAGACAATTAAATTTGAGTTATTAATGATGTCAAAAATTAGGTCGTTTTTATGTGTATGCGTAGTTTTGTTTAATGCATGTGACTGCAGTGATGTGTTTCATGAAGGGAGTAAAATAACTTTTACTCCTAATTATCCAGCTGACTTTTTTGGCTATGCCATCACTTTCAGTGAATCAACGTGAGTAAATGGTTATACCCCTACCTTTTAGTTAAAGGTATTTGAAGTACCTATTATCCTGTTACTATTGAAGCCAAAAAAATTATCAAATATTTATTTTTTACTAAAGGATATCCGCAGCTTCGTTCGCGGAGGTGAAATAAGTAAAATGGCCCTTTTTATAGTTCCGTACCCAAAACGGAACCATATTCTAAGCCGTCGCTGTCCGTCTGTCACAGGGCTCTATCTTTTGAACCATAATAGGTAGAGACTTAAATTTTTTACAGAAAATGTATAACTATTACCGCTATAAAAACAAATAATAAAAACAAAATAATGTTAAAAATAAAGGTTGATCCCCATACAATAAAAGTGTTTTTAGCGTTTTTTTTTGCTCGGCGGTGCCGGTGGTACGGAACCCTCAGTTTGCGAATCCGACTCGCACTTGATCGCGTTATTCTATTGCCTTAGCTACCTAAAAATAAGTCTGCATTTTGAAAACTAAGCCCCGTGGAAATCAACGCGTTAAAATGCTAAAATCGCAAAGCATGTCTTCTTATTTTTAACCGACTTCCAAAAGAAGGACGATTCTCAATTCGTCTGTATGTTTTTTTTTTATTTTTTTATTTTTTTTTTGTGTGTTTGTTCACCGATTACTTGAAGACGGCTGGACCGATTTGGAAAATTCTTTTTTTGTTTGAAAGGGTAGACTTCCGAGGTGGTCCCATTGTAACCAAATCAGGATCTGATGATGGAATCTTGGAGAAATCGAGATAACTCTTCAAATATTATAGGCACACATATAGCGATTTGAGTATTTTTCGTAATTTCTCGTCCATCTCTTATTAGCAACGAGTTTCTAGTGTTAACCGACTTCAAAACAAAGGGTAAATTTGTATCTAGGTTTCTTCCCCGATTACTTGAAGATGGCTGAACCTATTTGGAAAATTCTTTTTTGTTTTAAAGGGTATACCTCCGAGGTGGTCCCATTGCAACCAAATCAGGATCTGATGATGGGATCTTGGAGAAATCGAGGGAACTCCTCAAATATCATAGGCACACATATAGCGATTTTGGTATTTTTCTTAGTTTCTCGTCCATTTCTTATTAGCAACAAGTTTTTAGTGTTAACCGACTTCAAAACAAAGAGCAATTTTTATGTAGGTTTGTTCCCCGATTACTTGAAAACGGCTAGACCGATTTGGAAAATTTTTCTTTTAACTAAATAGACTTAAGTCTATTTTTCAAAAAAATATTTTTCCAGCGCCACTAAAAATTAAAAAATAAAGTAAATTTTTAAAACAAAAAATAAAAACTGACTTCCAAAAACCTAAACTAAAAACCAAAAAATAATATGTTAATCACCCCAAAGAAATGGATAATCAACAATTCATATATACATATACAGATATTTATAGTTTTTAACCTGTTATTTTTGAAGTCGTGGCAGGCGCCACTGCCACGCAAAGCTGGCTATGCTGAGCTCCTTAGCTGGCACCGACTTCAAAAATAAAAAAACTATAAATATCTGTATATGTATATATGAATCGTTGATTATCCATTTCTTTGGGGTGATTAACATATTATTTTTTGGTTTTTAGTTTAGGTTTTTGGAAGTCGGTTTTTATTTTTTGTTTTAAAAATTTACTTTTTCTGTTTGTTGTTTGGACCAGTTAGGGTTGTGTGAATTCCAATTTGCAACTTCTAAAAAGTTGTGCTAGCTGAGCAGCACGCGAAAAACTACGTCAATTTTATTTTGAAAAATTTTCCATTTCTTCAGTAACTAGGCATTTTTTGACTGTAACATTTTTTAACACATTATTAACTACATTTTTGCTATAAATTAGATTCTATTCATTTTCACTGTAAGTGAAAGTGCAGAGTTTAGACGGTCAATAAACTCCCTGTATAGCCAAGTTTTAGGTATAATAAGGTCATACAAATGTCTGAGGTGCATACTTCATTATTTAGCTACCATATCGGTATCGCCGATTATTTACTACAATAATCGGTATCGGTACTGTATCGGCAAAGTAGTGTATCGTTACATCGCTACTTAAAAGTATAGGTACTGTATTTTCTCTCAAAGTACTATATTTTTTTAAACTTGGGCTGGAAAATACTATATTTGCTCAAGAAAAAGTTGGAAACCCTAGTTTTGGTATATGCTTTTTTTTTCAATACTAATAAATCTCATTGCTATGAAGGACTCGTAGACTATCAACTAAAGTAGAAATAGGCTACTGTAAAAGCTAAACATGTAACGGTAACTATCACACTTACAGTAAAAATGAATAGAACCTAATTTGTAGCAAATTTAATGTAAGTAGTTAATTTGTGCCAAAAATGCGTAGTTAGAACAGGAATCCAAAAAAGTTCAAAAATAGTGTGTTGCTCAGCTAGCACAACTTTTTAGAAGTTGCAAATAGGGACTCACACTACCCAAACTGGTCCAATCAAGAAATCGGATGTACATGTCATCATGTTTTGCGATTTTACTGTTATCCACGGGCCTAATCGAAAACTACTTATACATTTATGTTTCATTGCTTATTTTCGACACTTCCATGTACAAACATCGTCACCGTACGATTATGTTACACTAGCTTATGCCCGCGACTTTGTTTGCGGTGTAATGTAAATTATAATTAGGCAATTAATATTCATATATAAAAATAGTTTCTGATATTTGTTAACAAATGTGGGTGTAAACGTTGTAATTAAACAAAATCTTCAAATATTGGGCCTAAAACGGAGCATTTACCGCGAAAATCAATTCTTTTGTGCATTTAAGGATTATTTAAAAAAAAATTAAATTCACTTCATAAACCACCGGTTACTTACACAATCTACTAATTCAAGAGTACAAAGTTTCGAATCATCGTATATACTCTTCTAATGTATGCTACGTATGGAGTTTTACACCTCTTACTTTAAAAATTATACGTTCCCTAAACAAACTTTCAACCCCTACTCAACCCGTTTTGGACATAAATTTTAATAAAACTTGAAATCATTTCAGTTTTATTCAGTTCATCAGTTTTAGTAGGTTCAAAAATTCAGTTCATTCACATACAAAATTTCAACCCCGTTCTACCTCTTTTAGGAATAAATTTCGAAAAGCGGTGAAATTACCTTTCTCTACTCTTATTGAATAGTCTATGTACAGTCAAGGAATTTAATTTCCTACCCTTTTCATTGAAATGTTGTTAAGCATTCACAATGCATTAAGGTCGAAATTTATATTTCAGTAATAGTATTTAAATGTCAATACGTATTATTTGTCACTGCATATTAAAGATAACCTCTTTGCGAAGTCATTTGCTCATCTAATTACGAATACGTGTCAGTTGGTGTCAGTGTCAATCGAGAACATTTTAAAATAATTCCGAATCCAGACTCCGGAAAGTCTACCACAAACGTCGATAATCTAAATTTCGTTATCTGCGTTCCTTTCATTCGAATATTGCAAGAGCGAGAAAGATGGACTTTCTTCGAATTTCGATTCCGCGGTTGTCGACCTTTTTTGATAGTGCCTTGACGTTCCAAATTTCAGTTCACCATGTCAACGTTGTTAATCTGTTACCTAGTTACTGACACAAAACAATGCGTGTGATATGTCAAAGTAACGTCGTAGTCTAAGCTAGCTCTTATGATGACAGTATGCTATACGATATTGGACCTTAGGTGGGTTGGAAATTAAATTCCTTGACTGTACGAAGTCTCAGATCTCCAACTTCAAAAACCCTTTGGCCCTCAATTCAACCCCCATTTAAACCCTTTTGGGGTTGAATTTCAAAAAAGGCTGAAATTACTTTTCTCCACTTTTATTGAAGAGCTTATTGTACGAAATCTCATATCTCCAACTTCAAAAATAGTTTGTACTTTATATAAAGTTTCAGCCCCAATTTAAACCCTATTGGGGATGAATTTCAAAAAACAGTTAAATTACTTTTCTCTACTTACCTATATTGAAGAGTCTATGCTCGAAGTCTCCGATCTCCTACTTTAAAAATCGTGTGGTCCCCATATAAACTTTCAACCCCCATTTAACCCTCTTTGGGGATTAACTTCGCAAAATCCCTTCTAATACCTTATTTACGTTATACAAACACCCTACTGTGAAAATTATAATTCTTAGCTTCAGTAGTTTCGGCTGTGCGTTGATGAGCAAGTCAGTCGGTCAGGACTTCTTCTTCTTTTATATAATATATAGATTATACTATATATAGATGATTGTATAGATTGTAATTAAGCTTTTTTTTCAGCCTTATAGTAGGCGCTCCAAAAGCAAACACCAGTGGACCCAATCCAATCGCGGCAGGCGTGGTTTTCAGTTGTGCTGTTCAGCATTTAGAAACACAGAATGTATCCTGTAAACCTTTGGTTTTACCCAGATTAAGAAGTAAGTACCTACCTAATTGGATCTATAGGGAAATTTATGCAATACCTCTTCTTTCTCTTCTTTGATGTTAGTTATTCTTTCTCATTTGATCAAAGGTTAGCTGGAAGAGGTCCCTTACAGGGATAAGTTCGCCTTTATACAAAATCATTGATCTTTGTATTGTTTCTGTATAATTTTATGAGTGCAATAAAATGTTTACATACATACAATACCTGAAACATCACAATATGTTATATTTCATTAAAATTTTAGGTTAGGTTTGTTAGTCAGCTTGTGTCCCTCTTCGTGGACCTGCTGGCGGGTCATAATTTAGTGAATATGCTAGGCAGTTAACCAAATGGCTAAGTAAACCAGTTGGCTGCAACATATCGATAACAGATATATTCGTTCCTCTATAATAAATAAGCTAAATAATAGTTTGAACATCATTTTTCGAATTTAGTTCATTGTTAGCGGTCACTCCGCTAACAATGAACTAAATTCGAAAAATAACCCTTCCTACAAATCTGAAATTCCTAGGTTCACATCCTGGTTAAAATTTGGCAAATATTTGTATGATAATGTTATGATAACAAAGAATATTGTTTCTCAAGTCTCGGATGTTTTTATTTAATATATTTATCCATGTATGTACATAAGTTTACGCGTCGTGGTACATCTATAGTATCTCTAATCATAGTTTTGAAGCATTGCTAATTTTGAGGCTGATGGTTGATTTGCGCCAGATTGGCCCTCAATATTATCACATATTATCAAGAAAGTATAAGATTCTCGGCAACTAAGGCATCCTAAACTAAGTGTTCCTATATTTATAGGTAATTTCTTTCAAAATGATATGTGGTTTGGAGCCAGTTTAGCCGCAGGACCTACAGGAAAAATTATGGTAAGTTATTTTTTCCTTAATTATAAAAATACCGAAATAAGGCATTATGATGATATATTTAAATTATCTACATATAAATATAGAACTTTGTTTTATCTTTACATGCGTGTGTGGGTTAAACATCAATGATATTTTATAAGAAGATACGTTATACGCATACTCGCCAGCTGAGAAATATGCTTCCAAGAAAGCAGCAGCACACATTGGTACCTCACTGTACGGTGTACATACTCACACATATTAACAGATTGCATAAAAGAGATGGCATAGTTACAATAATGCAAAAAAAAGAGACAGCTAGCTTTTTGTTACTTGCGCGATTAATTTTTAAACGTAACCGAGTGAACCCATCGGCTAGATTCGGATTGACTCGGAGCCTGCTCGGCTATCCTTGTCACTCTCATTGTCAAAGACGTAAGTTTGTCTCTTTCATTCAAATGACCTCTATGGTAGTAAGATGGCGTCGTATTTAAAAATTAAAATAATAAAAATGATAAAATTAAATTATTTCAGCGTACTTACAGGTGATATGTGATCCCTTGCACTTTTTGCTATGATTGGTGCACTTTCTGATCACACACGACGGCATTTTTTTTGTGAATCTTGTAAATATTCACCCTTGACATCGTCGTGCGTTTCGTTGACCGACCCGCGAGTGACTACCCACTACAAAAAGGGCACCAATACATTTATCGTGGTTTCAGTGCTTCACTTTTGGAGTGCTTGTAACCTATCTACTTATAAAATATCATTGTTAAACATTAAAAAACTTTAATAATGTTTTGTATGTTAAAAATAATATAATATCGAGTCGCATACTGCTAAAGCTAACATTTGAATATAAGTTAAGAATATAGTTATGAACATGAACTGTGTCAAAATATTTGTTTATTTAGATCTGCGCACCTCGCCGAACGCAACCCTTCAGAGACAATCTACGGATGAACGGAATCTGTTACTTTGTCACAAAGCGCCTCAAAAGTATGACATCCCCTCTTGCTGTTGAAAGTGAGTTTCCATCATTATAGGTCGTAGTAAGCTCTATTATTTATAGGTCGTTTTGAAAAATAAAACTTATATTATTTATATTTGGATATCGATTATGTAGGTCATAAGCAGTAAATGTTACTAGGAAACACGATATCTAAAACGAATAAAATCCATTGTATTTAATATCTTTAATTCAATTAAGTTTTATTTTCCGAAATGACCGGGTTCGATTCCCGGTTAAAGTACAAGTTTGTTTTTAAATCTATGTATGCAGTTTTTCTTGTCCCTAAAATCGATGACATGGTTCCTAAGAACAGATCTTCGTATGTCTTATAGTTATAGACTTTCCCATACTGATCGATCGAAATGGGCGACCCTGTATATATTTTTGAATAAAATCTTTTTCGACCTTTGCAAACTTAGCGTCCGAATATATGTATTCATTACCTATACAGAAGTTAAGTACTTTTCGTTGTTTGTTTACTCAATTGTGTAATTTAATTTTGTTTCTATTTTTCAAAGGTAAACAAGTCTTCAAATCCAGCAATATAACGAAGAATTACGCAGATTACATCAGCGACACTAAAGCTAGTTTTACACGATATTTCTACTACCAGTTCGGGCAAGCTGGTATGGCCATAAAAGTTACTGGAGATGAGATAATCCTAGGAGCACCAGGGTTGCTGGCATGGTCAGGTCCGACCGATAATAGTCGATACTTTAATGTAATTTATGCCACACCTGGCCATAAAGTAGCCGCTTTCTGGCCAAGTGTAGACATAAAATGATGTACACAATACGGGAGGTAATAAAGAAAGCCCTCGATCGCATATTTACGTTCCTCGTTTGCAGCTCGGGCCGCAAATATCTGTGATCTCGGCCTTTCTTTGATTTATCACCCTAATTGTGTAATGTACTATTTCAACACACTATTTGTTTATTTACCATAAGGCTAGTTTGTGATTGTTGCAAAACATTACTATTACAAGTGACTAAGAAAAATTAAATTTGACGCCGCTTGATATAATTAGTGAGGTATAAAATGCTATTGATGGTTCGTTGCCATCGAAATCAAGAGAAAAATGCGTAAGTAAGCCTATGAAAATTTCATTCAATAGAAACAACAAAAGACCCAGCCGTTCTCATAAAACATATTTTTGGCGCAGGTACTATAATAATAATGAGTTTATGTGTTGGCCGATAAATATAAGCCGAGCTCGCTGTGATACATTTATTTCATGGTAAAACGGTTCAACCTAAAAAAAAATTCAATAATTGTTTTAATAATTTAATGTTTTGTATTTTTTTTTCTCGCAAATGTGTTGAAAAACGTCGTGAAAGTGATACACGTGGGCAATGGTTATTACAGTCTCGGCTATTACAGCCAACACAGCCTCGACTGTAATGACTGCTGGTGTTTGCTGATGACTTATGCAGTCTGTCGTATGTTATGCAATTTTATGAAGTTACAACGCAATAGAATTGAAAGGATGTTTACAAAATCATCATAACTGACTAGACTGGCTGATACGATAGAGAAAACAAAATAATCAGTAGGTGTCAACCAGCTTAGTTATGTTGTTTTTGTAAACATCCCTACAAATGTGTGTTTCAGGTGGCATAATTCGATACGCGATTGATACCAACGTGAATAGCATAAAATTCAATAGGAAACCAGTATACAATCCATTTTTCACTCATGATGTTGGTCCCGACGAATATTTCGGTGAGTTTTCATTCATTCATGAAGGTAAACTTTATTGCACAGGTAAAAATACAAATGGCCAGTTTTATGCCTTAATTATCTTACAGTCAACCATTAATTAAGTCTTATATTTAGGGGAGGGAGACCTATTTCAAACAAAGAATGTCTTTCGGCTATAATGAGTGATGTTGATGTTTCTTACGGCAGTGATATAATTCCTGAAGATAAAATGTAATCCTTATGTGATCACATCTCCAAAAGAGATCAATTGAGTACCTATTTGTACAAATACGGATGATATATGAGTCATTTTCAAAAAAATGGTACACAATTAAGGGATTTAATTAAAACAAAACCTTATTTATTCCTCTGTGTTACGAAAGTTACCCATATAGTTTGTATGCCTAAGTTTCGTAACACAGAGGAAGCGATCGTGATTTTGTTTTTATTAGGCCCTTAACTATGAATTTTTTTTTGAAAATGACATAAAAATAAAGTCCTAAAAAACATGTCAAACCTTACCTTTACGCCACGTTTAACTTCGATATAGTTGATTCATAACACAGTAAAGACCCACCAGCTCCCCACACTACTTAGCTTCTTTCGAGCATCATCGTCTTGACTGCGCTTGTTCAGTGTCAATTCAACGTTTGTGCAACGTCGCCGCGACTCCAACTGGGGCCTCAACCCCAAAATCACTCTATGGCTTTACCAGGCAGTCATCCGACCAATGATAAGCTACGGCGCGGTAGTATGGTGGCCACGTACCTAACTATCCACCGTCGAGGCCAAACTACAACGACTCCAGAGGTTGGCCTGTATGGCGACCACGGGATGCATGAGGACGACACCCACAGCAGCCCTGGAAGCAATACTAGGCCTACCGCCGCTGCACCTCTTTGTAAAACAGGAAGCCGCAACCACGGCGATACGTTTAAAGAAACTAAACCTCTGGAGACCAGCGAAGGTACCGCATACCGAAATCCTCTACGAGGCGGTAAGTAAGGAGCCACTTATCGAAGCGGCGACTGATAGGATACCCAAGCAATACGTCTTCGACAAAAAGTACAAAATACAACTCCACGAGGACCCCGGAGAAGGTCTCAACCCTAGGGAGCTGAGAATCTTCACTGATGGATCCAAAACAAGGTCGGGCACTGGCTCTGGAGTATTTTCAGAGGACCTCAACATACACATCTCGACGCCATTAGAAGCCCACAACACAGTCTTCCAGGCAGAATGTATGGGCATCATAATGGCGGCACATGCAATCGCCTCAAGGAAAGTAACGGAATACCCCATCCGCATACTCTCTGATAGCCGGTCAGTTCTACAAGCCCTGCAGAGCTACACTGCAACCTCAGGGCTCATATACGAGTGTCATCGAGCCCTGTCAGAGGTATGTAACCACAACGACATAACCCTACAGTGGATCAAAGGACACAGCAACTCGCGTGGCAACGACGCGGCAGACGAACTGGCGAGAGGAGGCTCGGAAATGGTGGTCGAGGGACCGGAACCAATAGTACCTCTACCGTTCGCGTGGCTGCGCAGCACACTGCGGAATAATACGAAGGTAGAACAGCAACATTACTGGTCTAACTTGGGTACTTGCAGGCAAGCCAGAGAGGCCCTCCCGACAATCAACCCCGGATTGTCGCGGAAGCTACGCCAGCTAAAGAGGCCACAGCTCCGTCTTCTAACTGGAGCTATCACTGGACATGCCCTACTAAACAAACACTTGTTCACTCTAGGTGTTACTGACAGCCCTCTGTGCAGAGCCTGCATGGAGGAGGAGGAAACAGCCGCCCACGTCATTCTCGAATGCCCGGGGGTGGCCATGTACCGGGCACACTACCTCGGAACACCGAGGTCACTCCCAGAAGTCGTCGGCAACGTCAAGGGTCTGCTAGGCTTTTTGGTAGAGTTGGGTTGGCAAGAGTAGTGCCATCAACCCATCACGCAAAATAGGCGCATGTTTGTCGTCGAGTTGTGGAAAACAAGCCCGCGTAAACCTAACGTCGCCGCGACGTCAGCAGCGCCTTTCGTGCTTTGTCGTCGTCGCCCGCGCAGCTTCGACGCGTCGCGGTGACGTTGCGCTGATAAGACTCTTCAACACTCGAAAGACGCTAGTGTGGGGGGTTTCTTGTTGTTAAATGAACTTCAAATAATATGAATCAATTTGCAGGTTATAGCGTTGAGTCAGGTATATTTGAAGATGGCGGTCATACCCTTTACGTCGTCGGTGGACCAAAGGGCAAAAAAGGCTTCGGCGTGGTATGTTCTTCTAAGTAATCGAATAACGTCGAAAATACAACTAACGGGTAACTTTATTGATTGATTTTTAATTTCTCTTTATTTCTCATTTGCCAGGTACTGATATTTGAACCCCCTAACAGAGAGGAGGAACCTCTTGAAATAGTAGTCAAACTTGACGGCCCTCAACTAGGGGCTTACTTCGGAGCCAGCCTCTGCTGTCTAGATGTCAATGGAGACGGCAGAACAGATGTTCTGGTGGGGGCCCCCAACTATGTGAAATGGTTTGATCGAGATGCATTATACGACCAAGGAACGGTGTATGTGTACTTAAACAAAGAACAGGTATTAATATAGAGAATTATGTAAAAATATCCTTTGTGTACTAACATTGTATGGGGTAATTCCATTTCCGGCATTGGTAAATACTCAGAAGATCTCGCCTCTTTAGAATGGTATTTTTAGTTATTATTTATGTAGTTCCGGCGAAGCTCTACAAATGAACCAAAAATGCTAGTCTAATGAGGAAGAATCTTCTGAATATCTGTAGCCAGGGGAATGTTGTCCTTCAAAAATCACCCAAATACCAATTACTAAAATCAAATGCAGCCGCGTTAGTTCTTATCTTTCGGTTTATATTTTTCAGGCGACAGGTTTTATCCTCGGGTACGCTGGCCAAGTTACTGGATCAGAAACTAATGGAGCGAAGTTTGGTTACACTATTGCTGATCTGGGAGACATTGATGGTGATGGGTTTACAGGTAAATAAGGAACATTTTAGGGTAAGGGTGACCCCTGTTTAGGGAAAGCTCGACTAATACGGAAAGTCATTTAAGCTGATAATAATTAGAAATCTACCTAATTATTTATGAAGTTACGAAAGGCCATGCGCAAATTGTTCCAAAAATCAACAGGGCCGAGAGTAAGAGTTAGGTCATTATATAGGCTTTTATATTTACTGAAGTTTGTTATATTCTTTTCCGTTTCTTTTATTTTGGGCACCAAGGCCCGTGGTTGGGCCCGTGGTTTTTTACTCGTGCGCCGTTTACTTACTAAAATCAATTTGTTATTTCATTAATCTCAATGAAGTAAATGAATTCTAGGAATGGAAAAGAAAACATAGTAACTTAGTAGATTACTGAATCTAGATTTTAATATACCTACGAGAATAAGAAGATAAGTACTGACTTACCTTCTTATTCTTGCATATCCAAATCTTTTAAATTATTCTTATTTTATAGATAACTGTAAATAAACAGAAACAACCAATTTTATTATTGTGGATTGAAAGAACGCGTGCTAGTTCTCGTTTCTTTAAAAAGTTGCCTTACTTATTTTGCTAACAAGAGAACGACAGGTGATCCTTAATGACGAAAATACTTTACCTAAATATGTAAACAAAAACTGTTTCAGATGTTGCGGTCGGTGCTCCAAGAGAAAACGACGGTGTGGGCGCAGTTTATATATACGGAGGAGACAAACATGGACTGAAAAACCAGTATCTGCAAAGAATTGTAGCGAGCGAAGCCAAGGGTTTCGGAATGGGCTTAACAAGGGGTTATGATGTGGACAACAATCAGTTTAATGGTGAGGAACATTATCCCGATCACGTAAATGCGTATAAATCAATAAAACAAAACAGCTCGAAAGTATAGTTGTTTTCTTTTAGATCTCATTATTGGGGCTCCTGAGTCCGCAACTGCTTACGTCTATAGATGTATCCCTACCGTGAAAGTTCAGACGGCTATTAAGATACCAGATATATTAAGCCTGCCACAAAACACAACAAATTTCACCGCTCAATTCTGCGTGGAAGTGCTGCCACTAAAGATCTATACAACGACGGAAATAAGTAAGTTGATATAAAAAAAGTTATATTTATAGACCGGAATTAGCCTGCTATTACTATGACAATGAGTATTATTTCAACAGTAACATTGTTATATTTAAATAGGATTTATAAAAAATTCTGTGTGTTTTTTCTAGATTCATTATTAAAGTATTTTGTATTTTCGTATTTTGTCATGTAATTACCGTTTCCGCCACGTTATTCTTCAATCATAATACGTTAAGCCGAAGTGAGCGCCAGTTTCTTGCCAGCTTTTCTCTGTGATAAACATCGCTCGCATCCGATAAACTTTCCTAGTGTACTTACTTAATTGAGTTCTTATTAAATAGAATATTTTATGATACCCAACATTTGTTAGAATTGTATAAGATCCTGTTACAAAGAGTAAAATAAAAAATAATAATAAGGAAATATGTTGAAGTTTTGAGTTCGATACCTGAAGTGTAACTTGTTTTATGATTATGACCCTTCAAAGTTGGGTGAGAAAGTCCATTTTAAGTATGATTATATTAAAAGTACATTACACAACTAGGGTGGTAATACAAAGAAAGCCCGAGATCGCAGATGTTTGCGGCCCGAGCTGCAAGCGAGTTATGTCTACATTTGGCCAGAAAGCGGCTTTTTCCGTACGCACAGCGTGCGGAAAAAGCCACTTTATGGCCAGGTGTGGCTTAAAAACAATTAATACAATTGAATTGAATAGCCCATGAAATGTATGGTAACTTTGTTATGAAATCGTTAGGATTAACGTCAGTTTTAACAAAGCTGTATGACAAATTCTTGATTTCGCTATACAAAGTATAACCGTGGGACCGTCACAACGCTCGTATGCTTTAGTATGAAGCGTTATTTGGGAAAGTCTAAAAATGTGTTTTTAACGTTGTATCTCAGTGAGTTTTTATGATATTGAACTAGCTTTTTCACTAATATGTATGTATAGAGAGGTCTTTGTATAACATACCACACAAAAACGTTGTAAAATAGCCTATTTTCGCCAATGGTGTAAGTTTAGTGAAAGTAATGTTCAGCTTAATTGGGGCCTCACTCCCGTACCTTACACATACCGAGGTTTTCAAGTAACTAGTATGTTAGCTGTAAGAACTTTTATGATTGTGCGTTATTTTTTTTCAGAATTGAAAGCCATGGTAACTGTAGATCCTAAGGGCAATAGAGCAACGCTAGTTGCAAATTCCACGTACACAGTTTCAGCTGTACCTGAACATGATAATTGTGAAGAAAGAGTAATTGAAATTGAGGTTTGTTGTACCAAGTTGTAAATCAAATACATGTATTGAACATCACTTTAACAATTCATACCTATTTATTTTTACATTTATTTTTGTGTATTGATACAGCCTGCAGCAGATTTATCGAAGCCAATAGCAATCACATTTGATGTAGAACCAATAGACATAATGCAAGGTATGATCATAAATTCCCATGTTTCAAAATATAATTCAGATTTTTTATTTGAGGTTAGTAATGAGTTATGCTTTCTTTTGATAACCGTCTGGATATTAACGCATCAATGTCATTCCACAGATAATCCCACTCAGTTTGCAACCAACGCGAGAAGGATATCTGATGACTCCAATCTGCATTGCGAGTTTGACATTCAATTGATGAGAGACTGTGGAGAGGACTTGATCTGCAAACCCCGGCTCCATATGACTTTAGAGCCTATGATACAGTAAGTAACTTAGGAAGTAGGCCAACTCTCCATTCTTCTAAATTTGGTAATCCGTTGTCATGTCCGCTCACTCCTGACAACCAATATTGTCCTTCCATTTCATATTCGGTGGTTTGCTTTATTATTGGTGTTTGCACAAGGCATCCACTAGAGCTTCTAATCCCGGGATGTTTTGTATGGCCAATATTGGTATCCCAGAATTGGCTATACAAATAATCCTGGGATGGAAACCCCACTCAATTTTTTCATCTCTCTCGGTGCCTCTAGTTTATCCTGGCACCTGGCAATGTGGCCCGGCCGTCTACACTTTGTCTCTTTCTCACTTCTCTACTGTATTTATATCTCGATCTTTTCCATTACGTCTCGAGTTATGGTATATAACCTTTAGGTATAAGCGAGTCAATAACATGCCATATATTAGTTGTGTGTTCGATAAATTGCGATGAAGTCGGGACTAAGGTTCTCTCTTCTATCGTCCTCGACTGGATTTTAAATGCGTTTTCTGCACTTATGTAACTTAAGTGTTGTTCTTGCTTTTCATCAGGTAGACCGCATTATTGTCGGTCAATAGTTCGTGTTAAAAAGTATAGTTATACATACTGCCTTTTTATAGTTTCATTAGTTTTAACCACAATGATTCAACGTTCGTAAGGCAGTTTACAAGATATGCAAAAAATGACGTTTTTTAGTTAACAGCGCCATCTAACTCACGTGATTGTAAGGAACCCAATACAAATATACCTATCGCTCTAGCTATATTTTAAAAGACAGAGGTCGCTAGTATCATTATGGCGAATAGTGGAATTAACACGCGCCTTATTGGAACTTTGTCTAATTATCATTATCTGATAATTGTCATTATCGGTAGTAATACAGTGAAATTCAGTGGATTATTTGAAGAAGGATGACATTTTTTGCTTAGTGACGGTGTTCTGTAAGATTATAGGGATTACAGTATCCACTGGTAATACGTCAGTTTGAACTTATAATGTAGTATCAATATCAAGACTCAATCTTAAGCAATAGTGTGCTTTTGGCTTTAATGACACTTGTTATTTAGCAATTTTTAACGTTATACTTGGTGTAAAGACTATTAAAGTGACAGTATATCAATTTCAATAATGAATGACCGTTTTATTTTAAATTTCGAGTCATGATGCAGGCTAATAATAAAAATTACTGTATTTTTATTACTTTAAATGACATAGTGGTTTTAATAACTGCAAGTATTTTTAGCATCTGAATCGTCATTTTCTGCGTAATGACAACTTTGCTAGCTCAGTTACTATAAATTCACTCGTTTTGGTGAATTGAAAATTGCTAACTTATTACAAGCTGCTTACAACTTTACTGTTTGATTATTTGGTCACTTGTTGTTTATTATTGTCACGGCGTGTAATGAATAAAATTAATGAACTTTTTATAGACTGATAGTCAAATGTTTTCTTGACCTCTTAAGAAAATATAAATAAATTTCGTTGTGGGCGTTTCGGCCCGCGGGCTGAGTGAGGTGTCGGCTGGGTTGACCAAAGAATCGATTTTGATTTTGATTCGATTTTGATTTTTCATTCAGGAACATGGTTTTTACTTTAAAATAACCAGGTATAGTGTCATTTCACCTTAAACTAAATTAAGGTTGACGATAACGGAGACTGGAAAATAAATGGCATTAAGTAAAAAATTATGGAAAAGTGGCACTACTATTTTCTTTCAATTTAATTATCAGGTAAATAAAAAATAAAATACACAGTTTACTTTTATCGGTAAAAAGCTTAGTCACATTTTTAACGAAATGCAGTACATAATGTTACTTTTATTAAAAATACGGTAGTTTAAGACGACTTCATATTTCGGAAACTTTCACGCCTGTACCCAAAAATCGTGTTTTTCTTTTTATGGACCAATTTTTATTTTGTTGTCGTTTTTTTATTTCTTCCGATTTTAATAAAAATTGGTTAGTAGCTATATGGTATTCATCCTTCTGTATAAGAAAAGTACAATTTCCCAATGTGTCCCAAAAAGTTCGTATGAAATCTTTCACTGAGTTACAAAGAAGATGTGGGATTTTCGTAACTCATTGGAAGTTTTCATTATTATTACCTATAAAGTTTGTAGGACTTATCAGGAAAATATGTTTTTCTTACACATAAGGTCTGAACACTATGTCCACCAATTGTCACTAAAATCGAAAGAAATAAAAAAAAACGACAACAAAATAAAAATTGGCCTTTATGATGTTATGATTTTCAAGGAGCGACATGCAGATTGCACAATCCGTTTTCTTTTTCACAGATGCATAATAATGAACCTGCGTAGTCCTTATGTTCCAGGATCCGAAGGAAGGCTCGGAGCTATCATCAAGGTGCTGAATACAGAAGAACCAGCTTTCGGAATACGCGTCAACCTGACTTTGTCCTCGCAGCCTAAGAGGGTACCGGCAACGTGTAGCATGCAAGGTATGGCAATATTATACTAAGATATATAAATAAGAACTAGTAATTATTTTTTTGGATTATTTCATAAAGCGTTGCTTGCTGATCTAATATTATTTATTTCTTTTCTTTAGGACTGGATATGGTTTGTGCCCTACCTTCACCGTTCAACAGAAACCACACAGTTACGTGGGAAGTAGAGTTAGAATACTCCCAAGAGATGAACGACGTCGGGGTAGCAATGATAGCAGCTGACATCGATGACCCCGTGACCAACCGAAATGTCAGCGATAACGCCTCGCAGTACTTGGAGATCAATATTGTGCCTATCACAATTATTATTGCTAGTGGGTAAGTAGGGAATTGCAACTCAAAAACTGTCAGGTTCTTAAAACAACTTTAGGTGATTTGGTCACTGGAATAACCATATTAACGAAAGAAAGTTAGGAAGATAGGAGTTGTTGAAATTTGATGTTGTTAAAGGTCATTCGAATGGGTCGATTTTCCTTACAACCATAAAGAGGGTCAACGTTTTCTTCCACGGCATCAATTACGTTGAAATGTGTTTTATTTTATAGCTTGATACGTTTTATTTGCGCGAAATTACACGAGAACTCTCAAAAAGGCATAAAACTATATAATTTTAACAAAAAGCCTTTAGTTTCAAATGACGATGATAGATGGCGCTGACCTTAAAGGCCCAAATGCACGTTAATTCTATTTTTAGAGACTTCTAATGTTACTTCGCGCATATAAAATGTATCAAGTTATAAAATAAAACACGTTTTAAACATAATTGATGCGAACTATGAAATAAAATACGTTTCAAACATAATTGATGACGTAGAAGCAAACAATGACCCTGTTTTAGTTTGAATGGAAAACGGGGTCTTCAAGTAAGAAAATTCGCATAGAGTGTGACTACGATTACTTTGCAGAGCGGAACATGGCAACACCTCCGTTTAAAACTCAAATTTCTACAAAAATGTGACATTTAAATAGAAGACAAAGATTTGTATAGAAACCACAAGTTAGACTCTCGGTAGATTACACGTAGATTACTTCGTGATAAAAATCTCAAGATTTTTTTAGGTGACGATTTAGATGTTCGCGTCTTATCAGAGGAACTTTCATTAATCTAGAAGCATGAAACTTCCTCATACGAGACGTGAACATCTAAACCGGAATTGGTATAATTCGTTAGGTAAAGGTAAGAAAATCAGAGGAATCAGAGGAAGAAAATCATTAGCCATTTGATTTAAGCGCATATTTAATATCAGAGATAATATTGTTCGCTAGATAAATTGAAAATAAGCTTGTTGTCCAGTTAATTGAACAGTGTTGAAATAGTACCTATCTATTGTTCTAGAAAAGCTTTGCCTAACGTGACAGTGACACTGTCTGGAGATAAGCTTAGTGAAGACAGCCGTGTTCCCTTTGTGCACTACTTCCAGGTTAGTCTTTACGTCTTCATTTATTATGTTTGTGATATCCCAACTTGACTCGAAAATCACTTTATCAGTTAAGGCTCCTACGCACTAAGCCAGCGGGTATTTGCCGCGCGGGTATACCGCCGCATTCTCAGGCCAGGAGCTATACTGGTGGCGTGCCGACGGCTCGTTTGTGCGGCAAGCCTGGCGGTATCTACAGATTCAGCTTCTACAGACTATGCATACCCGCCGGGTATGCATAGTCTGTAGAAGCCTTTATATGCAAATTAATCTCGATATTACTACTACAGTCCGCGAGCCCTTAGAATTACATTCTTTCGGGTAAAGTCGGACGTAATCGTGAAATAGAAAATGACAATGTCTTAAGGTGGGTTTAGACCAAACGAGCGAATGCTCATTCTACCCCACTCTACCAAATTCGTTGTGTGTAAACAGAGAAAGAGAATTCTTTCGTTGTTCTTCCTTATTTTGCGAAGATTCTAAGAATGCTCGTGGAATGCTCGCTCGCTTGATGTAAACGACGGACGAGCGTACGAACAGTCGCCGAGCGCGTTCGCTCGTGTTCGGACCTGCTCGCTTCGGGGAGCGGTCTCTTCAAAGCGTTCTAGTGCTCGAGGGACTTGTCCTATCGTTGTAATTATAGATTGGTCTCAAGAAAAATGTCTTCTAATGATAGAAGCATACCAAAATGCCAGGTGGCTGTGGGATCCGACTTTTGTAAATTATAAAAACACAATTGAGTCAAGATGATAAATGAAAAACTTGCAATTACAATATCAGTCTCAGAGTAAAGACATAATGCACATAGTCCACAGACACCCGACGAATGAGCAACGGGCACTCGTTCGCCTGATCTAAACATCTCTAGAGCATATGCTCTCGAATCCTAGTTCTTGGGTTGCATTCTTGCTCGCTGATATTCGTGTGGTGTAAACGCTGAGAACGAACTTTTGTTTACACTAAAAGATCAAGAATGAATGCTCTACTCTGGTTCTAGCTCTTTGTTCGTTTGGTCTAAACCCACCTTTACGGATTACTGAAAGGTGTCACATTCTGATTCTATTTTATTTAGATTATCACAATAAGCAATATCACAAATTGTAATATAAATATCAATAGAATATTTAGCGTAGTGCCATTAAATTAAGGTTTATTTACGGTATGTTTAAACAGTTTTGTGAGTTAATTATAAATCAGAACAGCAGTATAACTTCGCGTGTTACCGCCGATATGCGAACCATATTTTTTTTTTTAAAAATCCGAACGCTATTTTTAAAGCTCACTGCCGTATACAACCAGAGTGAAATTGTGTAAAAAAAAGTTTTAATGCACAAGAAGCTATTAGTTAAAAGGTAAAATTAAAATGCATTTATTTATCCTCACTCAACGCTCCACCACCAGCTTGTTCTATTAAGAAATATTTTCGTTGTAAGCATTCTTTGAATAAGTACAACTTTTAACCTTTTGAAATTGTTTGATCGTTTCAGGTCACCAACGTTGGACCATCCGATTGTCTTGATTTGAATGCCAGAATACTTCTACCTGAAATGGTTTGTCTGATCGATCACATTGCGGCTTAACGCGGCAACATACGCTGTGATGCGTCATTTGCGTCACATTACATTCTACTCCGTAATCATGCCTGTCAGCGTATTTTATGCTTCGGTGTGGACGATCTTTAATACAAAACCGCAAACACAAGCGATATCTTGTTTTGCACTATATTGCATCATGGGCTCCCAATGCTAACAAATTAGAATTAATACCTAAAAATTTCGATAGATGGCATGTTAGGTGTCAAATTAAGAATTACGTGCAATTAATCCTTTCGGTTGATCGCCATCTATTGACAGGTAGTGGCTTTACGCAGGTAAAGCCACTACCTGTCAATAGATGGCGCTATGCTTTTAGCGCCATCTAGTGAGAGATAGCGGCGGTGCTAAGTCGCAACATAAATTTCGTATCTCTATCGTACGCGTGTAATTAATTATATTGCTCTCCCGCTTGCACAGTGGCATACCGCCAGCATCATAGATTGTAAACCTTTTCGTCAAAGTAATATGGCGCGCGCGTATGGTTGTTTTGTTTTTTTTGTAATGTTGTTCGGTAGTATTAGGGTGCTCTGCGGCAATTGTTTTATTAAAACATGTGCAGTAAAATCTTTTCGGAATCAAGTCTGTTTTCTTGTATTATTTGTTTCAGTGTATCTTTATTTTCTTAAGTTGGGTATTTTATAACACATATATAAAAAACAAAATACAACATATCCATGGAAAGAACATGTCTAGTCACTTAAGTAACTTTTTGAGTTATAGCAGTTTGAAAGTCATCGGGAACAATTACTATGGTAACCATTTCTTTAAAAGTGAAAAAAATATATAATATTTTAAGATATCCACCTGTAATCAAGTGGTAAGTTATAGATCATTGCGAGCTCTACATTTTGAGATTTAAAGTCTCATTTTCAAAAAAAAGTGACTAGACATATTCTTTCCGTGGACCCTTCATATATATACAAAATATAAACACATCATAAAAAACCTAACCTGGTAGGGGGCAGCGGGGCGGGGCCAAAGCTACCGGTGGTTAGGGCTGCAGAGAGGAATCTCCTGACACTTTATTTGTTTTATTATTGCTATCGTTAGCTTTGTTGATTATTTTGCTGTCCACGAATAATGAGTTTGAATTGTCTGATTGAACATTAGACCAACGAATGATTATATTAATTAATTAATTATATAATATTAATTAAGTTTGTACAATGAAAATGAGATTAGCTTATTTATTTCGCATATCAAAATTACATCATAAGTCAAATTATAAATTAAAAATTAAGATTGTCAAAATACAAAATAAAATTTTATTTATTTAAGGCTTTATTTATTTTGAACTTTATAGATACCTATTCCGCAACATAGATTATAAACGTAGTGAATTTAGCCCGTATATATTTAAATCCTATAATAAAAGATCTTATGAATTCCGCACGTTCTGCAATTTTGCTTTATGTATTTTGATCGTAAGTACGCAAAACGTATAGCATGATCGTAATCGTATAACATGTGTTTTTAAGTATTTTGCTACGTAACCGGCTTAGGTACAAAAGAGCCAGCGTAAATTTCTCCCACCTTCGGAATCTAAATAAAATTTACACACGAAATATACATTTAAATATACATTTGGTCACAAGAAGTATACTATTTACAACTTTGCTGTGGTAATTTGTAGCTAAATGGATATTACAATAATTGCACTTATACTGTACTAGACTGGAAGAAAATGAATAAAGAACATCATAATAATGTTATATTAGGTGGTATTTTATAAATTTGAACTTTGTGTTAAACTGTTCTAGACCTCTGCCTCTGCACAGATTATAGGAATATAACCAGATATTTCACTCTCACACGTACAAAAAAACAAGACGTACATACGCAAAAATTCCCACGCTCGAACAATCCCTATTGTTCGAGCGTGGGAATTTTCGGACCCTTCCGACTCCTCCATTTCAATACGTAGTAAGTAGTCTAGTAAATTTTAAAAAGGGCGTAAACACATAAACATAAAAATGTTGTTAAGCTCTTTTTTTTAATTGTCTGAAGCACTTATTAAAACCATCCACCAATAACCACACACAGTACAGTACGTTTCCCCCTATTCGATCTTGGCCGACGCCGAAAATTATAATTATTAATATGTTAAGACTTCATGTTAAAGCATCCGTGGTCTAATAATTAAATGGTCTAATAATGAACTCAAATAATTTAGCACTTTGTTTATACACAAACAAACTAAGGTAGGTATCACTGCAATTCCATATAAGTTGATAGTATTCACAGATTTTCTTAATCAAATGAGTTGGAAAACGAATACGTTATATGTATTTAAAATACATTATTGATAATTCGCACAGTTCTCGATCGCGACGGCGGCCGGCATCAACGGCGTTTGCGTACTGCAAGGATATTTATATTGTGCCAGTGTGAAAGACTTCATAATGCATGTTTTATAAAATCAAACGTACAACCCAAAAGAACCCCTCAAGGACACACGCGCGTCGAATGTGGAGTCGTAAGCTAGGCTTTATATGTATAACTATATTATATCGTGATATAGTCATTTACTTTAAAATGCCTGCGATCGGACCTTGACGAACGCCATCTAGTGACTGAGCTAGATACCGTCAGTTCAGTGCTGCCGCCTATGATCACACTATGGAACTAATTTAGTCTAGTCAGATAGCAGAGTTAGGACGCTACGCGTATTTGTTTGAGATTGGGTATCTGTACTAGTATTCTGTAATCTTTGATTGCATTGAAGACCTGTTTTACTGATATTTCTAACCGACTGTAAAAAAGGGGAAGGTTCTCAGTTCGTCGAATCTTTTTTCTATGTTTGTTTCCCGATTACTCGAAGAGGCCTGGACCGATTTGGAAAATCCTTTTTTTTTTTCTTTAAAAGAGTATATCTTCCTGTTGGTTACATAGTAATCAGGTCAAGATATGATGATGGGATCTTGGAGAAATCGAGGGATATCTTCGAGTATTATATACATGGCCATTTGGATATATTTTGTACTAATTTATGCATTTGTTATAGAATAGATTAGTTTGAAGTCGGTTACTTAAAAAACAGTATTAATTATAGGTGTCATTAGTATCCCGGGTTGCTGGATGCGAAGAAAACGGGGAAACAGGTGAAGTGACCCTGGATTGCTCTTGGTCAGTGAAGGCCAAAGAGTCCTTACCAATTGAACTGCGCTACAATTTGGAAGTGAGCGGTAAGATTTAAGATCTAGATAACACGAGCCATTAAATAGATGTTCTGTGGTACCAGCTGTGAACATCTACGTAATGTTTACGTGCACGCATGCTGCCAGAATTTCCAAGACGATCCTAAACTATTGATGTGCCGACGAAAGGTTACCAAAATTACAAGAGTTTCCACATGGAAAGAAATCGGTAATTTTTGTCAAAACTTGCTGTAGGAAATTTTGCAAAATGGAAACTCACGAAAAATGTTTAGAAAATTACTAGATTTCCGAGAATTTTCCCAGCTTCTTGAAATTTTTTAGCAGCTTGCACATCTATACACTAAATGTTAGTTCTTTGGGCCAAACTCACCTGGCATTTAACCTTATTAAACGCATCGCTTTCACAGACTATTGGTTTTTTATTAATTAATAAACTTTTTTTAAGCCGTAGGAAAATATCTTGAAGAAGATACCAGTTGCAACATTTCTACAACCTTATACATCGACATGCGAAATAGAACTACGTAAGTTATAGATACCGAGAGATTTTGATTAACATTTTATTCGACGGAATATGGCGTAAGGGCTCCTACACACTATGCCGGGCCGGCGGCAATGCCGGCAACAAATCTGTTGGCATTCACGACAGGTTTTTGTGCCATCAGGCCGCCAATGAGCTGCTGGCACGCCACCAATCAAAGTAAACAGTAAGTTCAATCAATATAACTTGGATATATAAGACGTATTGATTTTAAAAAGTGGGCGTTATGTTATGGGGCAAATTTTAACGTGAGTTTTGTTAGGTGTTATCGTTCCATACATTATAATATTTCGTTGTTTGTTCACCGTCCGTTGCTATTTAGACTATTTACAGACTGAAGAGCTCAGTTTAAGCACCACGCCTAAAAACGCCTTGCTATGTTCGTATGCGATTTACTTCATACGAGGATAGAAGCCACAGCCGCAACGTTGTCGACCCTAGTTATGGTACGAAATGATACTTGAACTATTCTAGAACCAAAAACGATACTACATGATGTCATTTACGAGGCAGACTCGTTTGTGAATAGGTGTGTGAATGTGCTTTCAATGCCATGTGTAATGCGCGCGTGAAAGAGCGTGTAAAACCATGTTTAACGCGCAGAAAATAATTATACAGATGTCTGTAAGGATGTAATATATAGACGCCGCTTTTTTCTTTTTATTATTCAGTTAAACCTGCTTAAGTTTTAATAAGTCGGGTCTTTCCTTCGGCAGCCTGTAATTTTTGATGACTGCTCGCTTGTCGGTTTATATTTCAGTATTCTCACTTTTAATTAATTTTGTGCCGAGTTTTGAGGTATTTCAGGTCCTTTCTTTATAATTTATATGTAGAAGTAATTAATCTTGTAGGAAGCGTAATTATAAGATAATTAAGTTAAAATACGGTGTTGTGTACCTACCCATTTATCTTTAGATACATATAATATATTAAAATCGTAGAAATACGTACTGTAAATATTTTTCCAAAAAATTATGTTAAAAATAAGTATTGTCGGTTTGCCTGTTTGTCTGTTTGTGTATCTGCCCATTGCGTAGAAACTATTGGACCAATTATCATGAAATTTGGTATGCAGGTCCCGGTTTGGTCATACTTTGCCCAACTAAGCCGAAGCAAAAAAGATATTCAACTTATTTCACCTCCGGGTACGAAACGAGCGGATCCAAAAGTTCAATAATATATTATTCGTTATGTTTTTCATTGCAGACCATATTCGATTACCACCGTATTTATTTTGGATCCTGCGTCACCACTGTGGATACTTATAATAGGAAGCGCAGTCACTGGACTTCTTCTGTTAGCTTTTATAACTTACGGCATGCATAAAGTGAGTAAACATAATATCTACTTACATACACTCACGGGCGATGAATTCGGGTCATTTTCTATGAACAATTATATAGAAAATGACCTGAATTCATTGTCCGTGAGTGTAGTTGTATGAAACGATAAAAAAAACCCGGACAAAAAAAACTCTAAAACGTAAAAAATAATACTTATGTAGCTATCACACGGTTTACCCGTTTGGGATCAAACTTATAACATCCCTCTAGTTACATGAGGGGTTAAAAAGGGAAAGATAATTATGTAATAACCATCACAAATAACTAAATTAAAACGGTCTGTCACCTCTACTCTCCAAAACTTTTTAGACAGCTGTCATATCTGTGGGCCGCCTATATTTAGTAGTCCGTTTGCGAGCCTCTCATTATGATAGCTTTTCCTTTTATTTAATCTAAAATCAAGTCGGTATTTTAATATAGCGTGGCACTTCATCTAGCCAGTTTTGTGTTACGAGTAGATTACACATTATTATTAACCCACGACGGAAAACGAGAGGTGTTATAAGTTTGACGTGTATATCAGTGTGTCTGTCATCGTACACGTTGGGCAGCAACTAGACAGATATGTCGGCATCGCAGCTCCCAAACGGGTGAACCGATTTTGATTTAGTTTTTTGAAAGGAAATTTTATCGAGAGTGTTTTTAACTAGGTTTTATCAAAATCAGTTTAGCCGTTTATGAGATATTTTAATTTGAAATTAAAAGGTCGGAGATTTTTACGTAATAATATTGCACAAAATTGGCATTTAGTACAAAATTAACATTGAAAAGGCATGAAATAAAACTAAAATTAAAAATTATCTAAAAAGTAAAAACAGTAGAAAAAGTCTAAAAAGTAGGCACATAGAGTTTTTTTAGTATGTTTTTTGCATTGCGGTTTAAGCGTTTCATCAATAGATTACGATAAATTATATAAGAAGTAAAATTCGTAAATTTTACATTTTATTCTATTGCTCTATTTCAGTGGGGATTGTTATCGAGAACTCGTCACCCGAACTACAAAACCCTGCAAGTGGAGCCTTGTGAACAAAATGGCTGCGCGTCCACCCCTGAGGCTCCAGAAGAAATGGCGTGCAATGACACAGATGCAGAAGACCTCTCAAAACCCAGCTGTTCTTTCAGTACTCATTCCTCTTCAGAACCGTAAGACAAGACAAAATAAACAATAAAACAACGATATACAATATAGTACAAGACAAAAAAAATAGCTAATAAATAAATATGATAACAAGTAGGTATGCCGGGGGGGTTTGTAATATACTCTGTAACTAAGTATAAATTTAAAGTATTTTTTACAATCTACTACTACTAAACTATACTCTTAATTGTGTATCTCCTTCGCGATCCATAATATCGTATCTAAAGTCAAATGCCATACCTACTACTTTTGCTGTAAACACTTTTGGCAAATCATTCATTTGCCATAATCTTCTTATGTCCTAATGGTCATAAGCCATAATATTACATAACCTAACGCTCTAAATACCTAATATGTTTTGTACTAATATAGTAAGACATAAAACTTACGAGTCATAATAAACGAAACCATAAATCATATGTCCTAAAGTCAAATGCCATACCACTTTATGTTATGTGTAGGTACGATATATTAGGCAGCGAAAGACCGAATCTAGGGCTATCGCTGGTTAAGATGCGTGCTGACACAGAGCACCCTAGAGTGTTTTTGCTGCTGGTGGCGCGGAGGGAGAGCAGCCCTCGCCCGCCGTGACAAAGCTCAGGAGCAGTGCGATGCGGAACGACTGAGGCTGGTCGCCGAAGGCAACCAACAAGCCGAAGCTGCGGAGCGGAGCACCGGCGCCCGTGCTTTATTACGCAAGGGCGGAAGGGCTGCTCTCCCCGCAGCGCCGGAGTTAAGGCGGAGTCTGACAACAAAGCCGTCAATTTTTTTCTAATTCCAAAAAAAAATGTCGTTTTAGGAGTCCATATCTCGGTAATTATCAAGTTCCGAAAAAAGTTGCCCATACAAAACAAACTTGTTTTAGTGTATTCTATACGATAACATAATAAAAAACATATGTCATAATGACACCGTACCCATTGAAATATTTTAAAGTCCAAAAATACTACTCCTCCGCTCTCCTACCACACCCCTCCCCTAGGACACATGATCATTAGTACTCAAGAAAATAGTGCAAATAAGCATTAGGATATTCATTATTAGGATAAACAATATTAAAGCATTTACATTAAGGCAAGCGTTATTATGGCAAAAGATCATTATGACCATGAAAGTTATTATGGAATTTACAAATAGGACAAAGGATATTACGGACCTCTTAATTGTCTGTTCTTTTTGATATTTAAAAAAGCAAATAAAAATATATTCCAGCAGCCAGTGATACTGTACCAGTAGCGTCGCGTCCAAAGAACTCGATTTCTACCGGCTTGCCTAATATCAGGCATTTCTAAAGCTTATTCTAAAGCTTTAAAGGAAAATGTACGTCAAATCTGCACCGGCTTGCCCAAGGATATTTTTTACGCCACGCCACTGTTCCTACTGTACCACATATACTTAGGTACAAAACATTACTTTTATTAGCTCAACGACCCGCGTCACGTGGTTTTTAAAAATCTTTAAGAATAGACTATAATATACGTTACGTTGCATTAGGCTTAGTCATTCATTTAACATAGACAAATACCAAACAAAACAAAGCGGTTTGGTCCATGACGTCTATTTCCCTGAATGTCTAGTCGCCGTACGTCCATTCCCGGAATGTCTAGTCTCCGTACGCCTAAGTCCCCGAATGTCTAGTCTCCGTACGCCTAAGTCCCCGAATGTCTAGTCTCCGTACGTCCATTCCCGGAATGTCTAGTCTCACACACACACACACACAAACACGCGCGCGCGCGCACACACAAACACACACACACACACACACACGCACGCACACACACACACGAACCCACGTACGCACACATACACACACACACACTCCATTCCCCATAAAAGCACTTGTGTCTTTATAGTCGCAAAAAGGTACTGCTGGCAGCCACAGACTTCTAAATCTAGGTTAAACTTTGGTCAAGGATTACGCGTTCAATACTAACTTTACAATAAATATGTATGCACAACTACCAACTTAACAGACAAATAAATTCCTGCGGTTTTTAATAAAAACAAAACTTTCCGAACTAAATTATTTCGTGCCAACATGAAAAAAAAAATATTTTTAATATCGTCACTGCGTGTCACTAGCGAGTATACGTCAAATCAACAAAGTTTACCATATGTCATATTTGCCTTGTTTGCGCGCTATGCTTGATTTTGTATTTTATATTTTAAAACCTAGTCGTAGAATAGTACATTGTGTATCAAGGGCGGTAAGTAAGGAATTACAAACGAGTGTTTGTTACAAGGCCGAGGCGAAGCCGAGGGCTTTAAGAACACGAGTTTGTAATTCCTTTACCGCCCGCGGCACACACAATGTTTTTCATCACACTTATGAGGAAATCTAATTAAAATAACCTTACTTAACCTAAATAAAATTTTAAAACTGACAGTGACATTAGTGACATCCATAGACAATGCGAATACTTATCAAGTCACGTTCGGAAACCATAACGGTAAAGACCTAAAACGGTTGGTTTTATATTTGCAAAATACTGAAATACACTATTTAAACATTAAATTAATGTAACAGAAATATGTGTTTATATGTATTTGCAATAACAGTTCTCTTTAAATAAATATTTCAGTGATAAAAGTTAAAAAAGTAAATTGGCATTTCCTTTGAACACGACAAATAAGAGTAAAACAAAACCATCGTTTCAAATTTAAAAAGAAAACCATTACGCCCTAGGGCGTAATAGGTCATTTACGGCCCGCAGAACCTACGTGTAATGACACCATTTTCGAGCAAGTGTGATGAAAAAAGTATTGTATGCAAGGTTGTATAATTAAGTCAAAAAACGCTCATGGCGTCTCTATTTGCGATACTCGCCGCCGCGGCGGCTCATATCGCGACCCACGCTATTCCTATTTTTTGACCCTACTTATACGACTGTTGCATAAAATACTATTAAAATCAAACTTTATCCCAAGGGAACCAATTCCGGGATTAAAAATACCCTATGTTTCAATCCAGGGCTCGGTCTTTCAGCATGCCAAATTTCAATTAAATGTATCCAGTTGTTACCGAGTTATTGAGTAACAAACATCCAAACATCTAAAATATCCAAACATCTTGACAAACTTTCGCATTTATAATATTAGTGGGAAGTGGGATGATTGCTGATCTTTAAAAAAAACAGCTTCACTTAGCTTCCCATTTGTTCTACATTCCTATTTCGTCCACATTACCATTTCGTTCACATTCACAACACGTCCACATCATGCATACTCTTTCAATGTAGGGTTGTACAAATTCATACACGGTTTTGACTGTACTGCATTGGGTGGCTGGTTATATTTGGTTATATACATACCACCCGGTATGTACCGGATTTTTGGCAGCTTGGCCCGTTTATATCGAAATTGACACACAGTGATTATGGAATCTATATTTTCACTCCAGTGAACATCCAAGTGGATGGACGAGCTGAGCAAGTTGACGAGTTGTGTAAGTGGACATGTTGGGAGTCTGGACGAAGTGAACCTGGACGAGTCTGAAGGTAGAAATTCGGGCAATTGAACTTCCGCAAAATTAGACATTCGGGGAATTAGACTTCCGGAAAATTTGACATTCGGGGAATTAGACTTCCGGAAAATTTGACATTCGGGGAATTAGACTTCCGGAAAATTAGACATTCGGGGAATTAGACTTCCAAAAAATTAGACATTCAGGGAAATAGACGTCATGGACCAAACCGAAACAAAGGAATAGACTGATAATAATACCCAATTCAAATAGACCGATACCCAGACAGAATTAGTCATCCACAAAACGCAGCTTGCACATCATTAACAAAAGGTATTGATATGGCAAATGAGTAAATAAAACAATATATGCCTAATGAGTCAGTAGCTGTTATCATATAACAGGAAAGAATAAGTGATAATAATTAAAAAAATATAAGATAATTAATATGTATCTATAGCATGCATCCGGAATAATGTTTCAATGGAGTCGTTGGAATAAATGGTTATTTATTACGATTAAACCTTTGCACGTAGAATAGAATCCAGATTCTTGTATTTGGAAAACTCTGTACAGTCATCGGCAATAATGAATGACGAAACAGGATATGCAAAAATATCTGACACTGAATTAATTGATATTAACCTCGTCCTGCCCAATGTTCTCAATTAAGAACAAATTAGATTTGATAGTTCCTGCCCAAGCTTTTTTATTTATACTTCCGAATTCTGCCCAGTGTTCTCAATTAATCACATATTCAAATTTGCCGCACAGCGGGCAAATGTTTCGCACTTTGCGATTTTTATTTACTTGTTTCTGATTGGTTGGAGTATTAGCCAATACTTAATCAAGCCCTTGTGGTGAACTTCCGCGGACTCGCCGATCAGTGTCACGCCACGTGTCAAGGATGGTGCAATTTCGCTGGAGAGGTAACTTCCATCCCTCTTTACCTTGATAATCAACCGTGCGTTTTTAATGAGTACCATATAGATGTAAAGCCATATAGCTCTAATATGTCACAATAGCTTTATTTTTGGAAAAGTTTTTATTTTAGATTTTTCAAGGTAACTCATCGAAAAGTGTGATTTATTGAGAACATTGGGCAGAACTGACTACCAATACCGCTTAACTCAAGTTCTATCTACGAAACAGTTAGACATGTCAGAGATGGATGTGGTCGCAGATTTTACGGTCAACATGGTAGTAGACGAGGTGGTGGCAGAGAGGTAGTTAAAGTAGAGACTTACAAGCTGGATCAACCAGAGGCTCTTTGCAATTGCAGTCGTCACCAGTTCCAATTCCTGCGTGGCGTGATGACTCATTTGCACCTTACTTGCCAGAACAGGTATCAGTCCCTAATTTGTTGCCCGACCACACTGAACGTCGGTCAATTCTGAACTACTTTACTGGACATTTAAACGATGATATTTTGACTGTATGTGTTGAAAAAACTAACCAGACTGCGGTGCAAAAAACAGGAAATAGCATAGATCTGAATTATGTGTAATTGAAAAGGTGTAATGGGATAACATTAATCATGGCCACTGTGGACTACCAAGTTCTGTATATGTATTATTTTCCACGATAAAAATCAATTAAAATCCAGGCTCTTTAATTTATTTTCCTTTAATTGTTAAATAAATACTATATTTTAGTTATGAAGTTCATGCCCAATGTTCTTAATAAATGCCAAATCAAAGATAATAAATTTACTAAAATCTGCCCAATGTTCTTAATAAAGAACATAAGATATCGACGAAATATCTAGCTCAGTCTATTTAATATCTAACCCCTATAACCTAAAAAATAATACAAAAAATCCTACTTACTTTTTACACACAAATTTCAGCAAATAATGTCTTGGGCAGAACCCATCAAAATTAACTTGTGCTTAATTAAGAACATTGGGCAGAAACTGAAAGTCTATTTAAATATGTTTGGGCAGGACGAGGTTAAAACCGATTACGTCTCCGATTTTCCCTGTTAATATAGTACTCAAGATCGAATTCCGAATTAAAATAGTTTATGCTTGTTTAGCTGACAACGGAAACGTCACACCCACGTTCTGCAAAATATTGACGAGAATTTAAAGATGTGTGTTTGACAGGATACCGTGTCTTTAACGTTTTGAATGTATTAAATTGTTGTGTATTACCTAACGTCAACTACGAGTATAATAATAAAATTCATCGTGTATAAGTGCTACAATCAGGGCTCGGAACCGGTATTTTACAAAAACCCCGAAATAGCCCAATATTTTGAATTATTTTATGCTTATTATGTAGGGTTCAATAATGTATTTTTTCTACTCCTGTACTGTTATCTGACTTTTACTTGGTCACGAACACTAATATAAGAACATACATAATATGAGTTCAGAGAAGTCTATACTCTATTCCCCATAACAGCACTAGTGTCGTTATAGTCACTTTACGTTATTGCTAGCAGCCACAGACTTCTAAATCTAGGTTAAACTTAGGTCATGGATTAAGCGGTCAATTTTAACTTTACGGTAAAAATGCACAACTACCAACTTAACAAACAATTAAATTCTTACGGTTTTTAAGAAAAACAAAACTTTCCGAACTAAATTCATTGATGCCAACATAAATGTTGTATTACTGGCTAATCAAAATTTGAATTTATATTTCTTTTACATTTTCACTATAATTATTCTCAATGATGTCTTTATGTCACTTCAATAAACAAAGTCAAAAACATCATTCGTTATCAGCACGAATATTCTAATTTTACTTAGAAATATACGTTTATTTTGCTTGTTGTGCATTTAAAAGTGAATGGGCAAGTTTGTATTTTGTGTACGTGTAAAATTTGTGAAAATCCGTGAAAATATTTAACAGTTCACGTATATTTTCGAATATTTTTTTTGTTGTGACATCAAACAGCTGTTGTATATGTAAATATGTCAACTAATTCTATTTCTGGTATAAAAGCACTTATAAATAGAGATGGATATTCCGTATGGAAATTCAAAATCCGTATGTACCTTATGCATGAAGAGTTATGGGAGACCATCGTCGGATACCCTGATGGTAACGACATTTCTGCAGATAAAAAGGTACGTAACGATCAAAAGGCGTTATCGAAAATATGCCTCACTGTAGACGGTATGGCCATCACCCATGTGAGATCATGTAAGACAGCCAAAGAGGCGTGGGATGCTCTTTCGTCCGCTTACGAGGACAAAGGATTAGGGCGACGTATAAGCCTCGAGAGAAAACTGTATAGATACTGTCTTGAAGATTTTGGCTACAATATTGAGACATACATAAATGCTGTGATGACAACTGTGCAAGATTTAGCCGATATTGGCAAAATAATGGAAGATGCTTCAATAGCTGCGATTCTTCTAGGAGGTTTAAGTCCTCAATATGCACCCTTAGTAATGGCTTTGGAAAATTCCAATATAGACATTACGGTAGATCTGATAAAGACCAAATTATTGAATGAATTGAATAAACCAGCTTTAGATAACCCAGATACTGCTCTTCGTACTCGAATGAACCAAACCAGACCTTCTACATCCAAATCCAAGAAACCCATAGTGTGTTATGACTGTATGGAGCCAGGACATAAGCGTCCAGATTGTCCCCACAAAAAGGACAAGAAGAAGAAACCCACTAATCACAAAAACTCTCTGTGTGCACTGAATGCCAATGACAGATTAGAGCGTGACAAATGGTTTATTGACTCTGGAGCGTCTGCCCATATGACGTCACGAGATGATTGGATGGAGAATGTGAGAGATTCATCTTTTGGAACTGTGACCATTGCAAATGGAGAAGTATTGCCTAGCAAAGGTGTTGGAGATATTTCTATTAACAGTTGCGGTCAGAATACAGATGTAAAGAAGATTACAGATGTGGTTCACGTACCGAACTTGAAATCTAATCTTATTTCAGTCAAGAAGGCGGTAGATAAAGGTTTTAGCGTAGTTTTTGATAAAAATGGTTGTAACTTTTATGATTCTGATGCTTTTTCTTGTAAAGGTGATGTAATTTTACATGGTTCTATTTGTGGCGGACTGTATTCTTTAGATTGTACGGTCAACCCAACGCGTCAACTATCCGCTTTTGAGACACACTCCGATGTTTCTAGCTTCAAGCTTTGGCATAGGCGACTGGGTCATTTATGCCGCATCGGTATGGATCAGCTCAAGAAAGGACACGCGGTAGGCGTCGACTACACAGAAGTTGACAAGGAGCCATGCATCCCTTGTATTGAAGGTAAGCAAAACAGGAAACCATTTAAGAAAGTTTCACAAAAAAGATCAACAGAAGTTCTGGAACTCATTCATTCTGATATTTGTGGACCCCTGCCTGAAACGTCATTTCAAGGCAATAAATATATTTTATTTTTTATAGATGATTTTTCTCGTATGATTTTTGTCTTTTTTATTCCTTCAAAAGCGGAAGTAAAGAAAATGTTTTGTAATTTCCAGCTCTCAGTAGAGCGGGAAACGGGAGCCAGAGTTAAGATCTTGAAGAGTGACAACGGGAAAGAATATGTCAACAATGAATTCTCGAGCTACTTAAAAAGTCAAGGAATTCAGCATCAAACAACAGTTCCCTATTGTCCACAGCAGAATGGAATTGCAGAGAGGACAAATCGTTCTATTATGGAGAAAGTAAGGTCAATGCTTTCTGACAGTTCTCTTTCTTCGGCCTACTGGCAAGATGCTGCAGAGATGGCTGTGTATCTCAAGAACAGATCTCCTCACCGAGCTCTCGAAGGCAAGACAGCGTACGAGAAGTGGTATGGTAAGATACCAAATCTATCTCATTTGCGTGTATTTGGATGTAGAGCTTTTATCCATGTCCCCGAGTGTAGTCGGAAGAAATTGGATATGAAAGCATCTGAACACATTTTCGTTGGATATTCTGATGATCCAAGAAGTTATTATTTTAGGGACGTTAAATATCCCAGACGGCTTGTGAAAAGCAGAGATATTACTTTCTTTGAACATGATTTTCAAGATTTGAAAAGTAAAGGTTGTGTTCGTAAGTCTGATGTTGATTTAACTCAACCAGCATTTGCACCTCTTTTGCTAAGTTCACAAGAACATTCGTCAAATACTTCTAAATCGACTGGCGTGGTCATCGAAGATGAGCAAATTCAACTTCAACCCGATATTGCGCGTGTATCAGAAGATTTTGAGCCTGATGTTGCAGAACCGTGGTATAATGCTGTTACTCAAGATGAGTCGGTTCAATCCAGTACTGCACCTCCATCAGATGAAATTGATTCCGATACTGAAGTCGCAGAACCAAGGTACAATTTGAGACCTAGAAAACCCAATTCTGCTGCCAATTGTGTATGCATGCAGACTTCATCCCCTCAGGTTATGGATGAACCTACAAGCTATTCACAGGCTATGAATACAGAAGATAGGGATAAATGGCTTCAAGCTATGCAGGATGAATATGAGTCACTGCTGGAGAAGAATACGTGGGTTCTCGTTAACAGACCAGATAAGAAGGTCATTCCTTGCAAATGGGTATATAAGTTGAAGAAAAACGCGCATGGTGATATTATTAAACATAAAGCAAGGCTTGTCGCGAAAGGATTTAATCAAGTCTATGGTGTTGATTATTCGGAAACTTTTTCTCCCGTCGTCCGAAACTCTTCGCTTCGTTTATTGTTCGCGTTGGCCGCAGAAACAGAAATGAAAATGCACCATCTCGACGTGGATACGGCATTCTTGAACGGAGATTTGGAGGAAGAGGTGTACATGAATCAGCCAGAAGGATTCTCTATACCTGGTCAAGAAGATAAGGTACTCTTGCTGAAGCGTTCGCTTTATGGTCTAAAACAAGCTCCGAGAGCTTGGTATAAGAAGTTGACGGAAATTTTAAATTGCATTGGTTTTAATCAAACTCCTTCCGAAGCATGTATTTATACCAAGAAGGTTGGTAAAGAGTTAATAATACTCGCTTTCCATGTTGATGACATTGTCATATTCTATAAAGAAAATAAAACGCTCAATAATGTCATATCTGACTTAAAGACTTATTTCAGCCTAAAAGTCATAGGCCCATTAAGTTATTATTTAGGTTTAAATATACACTGTAAACCTAACGAGATCAAATTATCGCAAGAAAGCTATATTCGCGATTTGTTGCAAAAGTTCAACATGTCGGATTTTAAGGCTATGCCCACTCCTTTGGATACTAAAAAGTTGTTGCCGTGTGAGAAAGGTAATGTTGATGAGTCTTCATTATATCCATATCAGAAATTGATTGGATCCTTGATGTTTCTCGCCGTTAATTCCAGGCCTGATATTGCTTATGCAACGTCATATTTAAGCCAGTTTAATACTAAATATGATAAGACGCATTGGATTGCAGCAAAAAGACTGTTACAATATTTAAAAGGAACTATCGATTTGGGCATTACTTACAGGAAAGGCGGTGGATGTTTAGTTGGCTATGCGGATGCGGATTGGGCTAACTGTCCTGTAGATCGTCGTTCCTATACTGGATTTTACTTTTCTATGGCTGGTGGAGCAATTTCGTGGGAGAGTAAGAAGCAAACTACCGTTGCACTGTCATCTAGTGAAGCGGAATACATGTGCTTGTCGAGTGCGGCAAAGGATGCTGTGTTTCTCAAGCGGTTGATGTTTGAACTTACTGGTGAGTCAATTACTGTTCCCATTTATAATGATTCGCAGTCTGCCCAGAAGTTGGTACTGAATCCAGTCCACCACAATAGAACCAAACATATTGATACTAGATTTCATTTTATACGTGATTTATTAGCTAAGAACGTTATTAGTGTCGTTTATACTCCTACTTTGGAGATGTGGGCTGACGTGCTCACTAAGCCATTAACTCGCATAAAGCATCAGAGTTGTGTAAAAGGAATAGGCTTATGTTTATAATCTCATTTTGATTAAGGGGGAGTATGTTGTATTACTGGCTAATCAAAATTTGAATTTATATTTCTTTTACATTTTCACTATATTCTCAATGATGTCTTTATGTCACTTCAATAAACAAAGTCAAAAACAGCAATAAAAAAAGTATTTTTAATTTAAGTATATTTTAAATTAAAAAAAAAGTTTACCATAGACACATACTTGTCAGTCAAACGTCATATTTGCCTTGTTTCCAGGTTATGATTATTTTTGTATATTTTCTACTCCTGTACTGTTATCTGTCTTTTACTTGGTCACGAACACTAATATAAGAACATACATAATATGAGTTCAGAGAAGTCTATACTCTATTCCCCATAACAGCACTAGTGTCGTTATAGTCACTTTACGTTATTGCTAGCATCCACAGACTTCTAAATCTAGGTTAAACTTAGGTCAAGGATTAAGCGCTCAATTCTAACTTCACGATAAAAATTCACAACTACCAACTTAACAAACAATTAAATTCCTACGATTCGTAAGAAAAACAAAACTTTCCGAATTAAATTAATTAATGCCAACATAAAAAAAAAGTATTTTAATTATCGTCACATCGTGTCACCAGCCATATCAAAAAAAAGTTTACCATAGTCACAACTGTCATGCCGGCTGTACACACTCGGAGAGACCGGACGAGACACGCGTGACGTCCATGTATTTTATATTTTAACCTAGTCGTAGAAAAAGTATTGTATGCAACGTTGTATAATTAAGTCAAAAAACGCTCATTGCGTCTCTATTTGCGATACTCGCCGCATTCGCGGCTCGTATCGCAACTCACGCAATTCGCATTTTTTGAACCTTCTTATACAACTGTTGCATAAAATACTATTATAATTTTCATCACACTTGCTCGAAAATGGTGTCATTACACGTAGGTTTTGCGGGCCGTAAATGACCTATTACGCCCTAGGGCGTAATGGTTTTCTTTTTAAATTTGAAACTCTGGTTCTGTTTTACTCTTATTTGTCATGTTCAAAGGAAAAGCTAACGTACTTTTTTAACTTTTATTACTGAAATATTTATTTAAAGAGAACTGTTATTGCAAATACATGTAAACACATATTTCTGTAACATCAATTAAATGTTCAAATAGTGCATTTCAGTATTTTGCAAAAATAAAATAAACCATTTTAAGTCTTACCCGCTAGGTTTCCGAACATGACTGTCTTCGCATTGTCTATGGATAATGTCACTAATGTCACTGTCAGTTTTACAATTTTATTTAGGTTAAGTACGGTTATTTTAATCAGATTTCCTCACAAGTGTGATGAAAAACATTGTGTGTGCCACGGGCGGTAAAGGAATTACAAACTCGTGTTATTAAAGCCCTCGGCTTCGCCTCGGCCTTGTAACAAACACTCGTTTGTAATTCCTTACTTACCGCCCTTGATACACAATGTACTATTAAAACCTCGTCGTAGAAAAAGTATTGTATGCAACGTTGTATAATTAAGTCAAAAAACGCTCATTGCGTCTCTATTTGCGATACTCGCCGCATTCGCGGCTCGTATCGCAACTCACGCAATTCGCATTTTTTGAACCCACTTATACAACTGTTGCATAAAATACTATAAGTTATGACTGCGTATTATTAGATTGTCAGATTAAAAAATTAAATAATAAACTGCCTTAAAAAAATATGTTATTTTACTACATCCATAGGTATATCATCATGAAACATGTATCCATAGGTATATTAAATAGATTAAAATAACAAAATAACATCTTCTAAATGTAACGGTTAGTAAATTAAATTAAAAAATATTTTATGTGAAACGGTTTTATTTTTAATTCATAAGCTGTTCCACTAGCCACCTTCTGACTCCATCGTCACACCCTCGTTACCAGCTTACAATTATCAAAATGTTAAATGTTGTTTACAGGGACTCAATGTGTGTCCAAAGTTTAATAAAAATCAGTTTAGTAGACGTTTTTTAAACGCCTCCCAGGATGGCGTAAAAATGAAGAGACTGCTTGAGAAATTGGATGATTTGGCTACAGAGATGGGCAGAATGACGAATAACGAATAAGAATAACGAAATTATTCGCGGATAGCGAATAAATTTGGCGGATGATTATTCTTATTCAAATAATTACTCCACGAATATTCTTCGTGATTTATTCGTGGAATAATTTATTCGCGAATAAATTGGCACGAATAATTATTTATTGGATCACCTTATTGACTTTTCTCCAAAAAATATAACTAAACAAAACTGCAAGAGTGTTGTTTGTACTAACTGAGCGGACTAAAATTTTTGCTTTATATAAAATATATTTCAATTTTTTTACTGGTCTGTCTCAGACAAATGTTTAATGTTAAACTGCAATTCTTAGCGGTTTGGATAAAAGTTTGTGTTCCAAGAGACTCGAGTTTAGGTGGGGTGGTGATGATGATGATGATGTTGATGAAGATGATGTTGATGATGGACCGACTGGGAGGGGGAAGGTTAAGGGATGATTTTCGGGATAAAAAAACAACCCTACAATTCTCGTATCTCAACTTCGACGTAGTTTAGGGAAAAGGACCCACAAAAATGTAACCTTTTTGTTTAATTTAAATTCTGTCATTCTAAAATTGGCTTGTGTGGGTTGGATCCTTTTCCCTAAACTTTGTCCAATTATGTGCATACCAAATTTCATCAACAATCTTCAATAATCACAATCGGTCCATAACCAAAAGGCTACACAAGGTAGCAATCACAAAAGACCCGGTACCTCTGGATTTCTTTGGATGAGTCGCTGGGCCGGAAATCCAGAGGTACCGGGTTCGATTCCCGGTCTGGACACAGGTGAGTGCCATTTAATTTTTCTATGTACTTTGATTTCTTGTATCTATATATGTAAATAAAATCGTTTAAAAATTCTGACTACTACTTACGACATAGCTAAAGTGGCAATGATCTGGGCATATCGCTCGAAGAACCGATGGATGAGGTGTTAATGTTCTCGAATAGAAACCACGAACCGGAAGACCTTCACGTAGTTTGGCCCCCTAAAAGATAATTTGACGACCTGGTTAGGGTCGTTTGGAAGTCGATGGAGGCAGGAGGCGTGCGACCGTTCGTTGTAGAATTCTTTGGGGGAGACCTATATTCGGATCGATTTCAGGCGTTTTTCTGGCGTTTTTTTTTATTTCATTAATGTCACTCGACTTTTAACACGAAGGACTGTCGAGTGACGACAACTTTTGAATAAATCATGTGTAGCCTCGATACCGTCTATCGCTTATAATAAAAGTTAACTGTGATCACCACCGCTTGCTCCTATATTTGCTGGAACACGAATGAAAAAAACCGCCGCTGTCGAAACGCTCTAAAATGAACCCATTCAGCAGTGGCCGTATCAAGGTCGAAATGATGATGATAATGATGAACTGATCAGCTACTGCTTAGTATGTCAATAGCGGAATTTAATACCTAACACAAGCAAGATACCAAATATAAAGAAAACATTTAGGTAGTTATCATTACGAAAACGAATACTCTTTTTGTGTTAGGAAATCATATTTATTAATTTAGTTTTGTCAGGGAACGCACGTGCCTAACTTACATTACCCTTTATTATCTAAGAAATATGATTCTATTTAGATTGTCAGCCACTTCTACCACAATAATAACCAATGCGCTAATAATGTTGTTTATTGTATAGTAACATAAGACGATCTCAACCGGTAAGATTTAGTCTAATTGAATAACAACAAGTACCTAGGTACCAAGTTTAAAGTGTTTTTTTTTATTTGGGTTAACTTGACATATAAAGCATTTTCAAACATGCACATTGCATCCAAAATGCATTTACTAAGACAGCCTTTACTTGGCCATTATCAGCAAAATAGTGGTTCACGCTAATCAGTTTATATTTTGACGCGGCCGAGGAGAGTTCTCTTTAATGACGGTACTTCCAACGTAAATATATAACCATTAACAATAAGTATTAGAAATGAGTGTTTACGTATTTTTTTGGGTGTTTCTCTTTAGTTTGTGTGATAGCAGTGATGTGTTTCATGAGGGAAGCAAAGTGACTTTTCACTCTAATAGTTCGGATAACTACTTTGGTTATAGTGTTATTTTTGGTGAAAATGGGTAAGTATCGACACATGGCATATTAATATTATACTATTTAAAGCTCAGACTTTGCTGTTTATTCAAAACGGTCAGTAATTTAGCATGACAACATCATTGGAAATAAGACAGTATTAAATAATACATGATAAAATATATACATATTCAGCATTTTTACATTCAGCGTTCACGTTTACAAGTGCATTACATATAAAACAATCGTAGAAAGAATGTGTTTATAATTTTTTTTCATAAAAGTAACTACGGGTTGATAAATTTGAAATTCTTGTCTGTTGTCGGTTTATCCGTTAGTTTGTGCGCGCATAATGCAAAAGCAATCCTTATTTTACCTTCGTCAACAAAGGTCCTTAAGAAATAACAATTCAAACACATTTTATTTCACAAAATGTGGATACACTTGGGTGTCGCAGCTATTTTGATATTGCTACTCTTTCTTGTGAATGTTAAAGTAAATCAAGATGTTATCAATGAAATAACAAACTGAGAAAGCTTAAAATAAATGGCACTTGTTATCGACAACACTAATAAGCAATACAAATACTAAACCTCGATGCCAAATTTGACTATAAAAACCATAAATTACATGGTCTTTTAAACCTTATCATAATGAGATAAGGTCTGCAAATGGTCACTGAACTGTGTTTTAGTTTGTAGGTATACATTAAATTTTGAGTGTGTTTAAACACTAAGTATAGGTAGGTACAATGATAAGCGCATCTTTAAGTCAACATTGTCGATCAATTCGACAGTTGGTGACATGATTATATAGTTAAGAATATTATTCTATGTCGCCGACACCGATATTCTTTGAATAACTACAATTTACTAGCAACGTAACCCGTAAGATTTAAAATAATCGTTACCCTCATAAGTTCTTGAGCTGAGGTCGCAAATCTTGATCTAACAATAGGTACCTACTGATATTATTTCCAGTAACATGCTTGTCGGTGCTCCAAAAGCCATCAAGAAAGGATCTTCAATTGCTACTGGAGCTGTCTACAACTGTTCACTTCAAGATCTTCATACGATGGATGTCTCTTGTTCAGCCTTGAACTTGGAAAACGAAGGTAACACCAACATAATTTGAACCCAGTGTATCTGGCTTATCAGACCAGAGTGTCTCAACCTCTTGACCAATGGAGCTGTGAATGTCTTTTTTTCGCTATTCTATATGCATTCAATACGTATAGACATATAGATCCCATCAAAAACATTACTGTAAAAAGATGCAAGTCTCGCAACACAGTTCTACAACAAAAAAGTTTTGAGATGTAAAGTTAAACCAAGTCAGTACCGGGGGGGTATCAACAGAACTCGATTTCCACCGACTTGCCTATTATTAGATCTATAAAATGTGTTCCTCCACGGTTAAATAATAGGCAAGTCGGTGAAAATCGAGTTCTGTTGATACCCCCCCGGTATTGACTTGGTTTAACTTTACATCTCAAAACTTTTTTGTTGTAGAACTGTGTTGCGAGACTTGCATCTTTTTACAGTAATGTTTTTGATTGTTTGTTTTGCTCGACTTGGCGGGGGCACTGCCGTGCCCCCAGATACATACCTAATTATGCAATGTATTGTATTGCATAATCATGATTACGTATGAAATTATAAATGTAATATCGCCACCTTCATGCTTTTAACGCAGCATAAAATTATATATTTAGTTAGTACACTTACCAAAATACTAATTGGAATCACATCTTCTTGGCGTTATTAGCATCACCTGGGGCCTGAACAAGGCCAAGTTTAAATATACAATGCAATTTTAGCGTTTAAATATGACGTGGCTAATAAACAAAAGCCTTTTCAAATAATTTTAAAGACTCTCGAAAGTATTTCGAAAGTCATTGTCTTCAAAACAAAAACAACGAATTGAAAGGGAACAAGAAGACACAATGAAAAGATAACTATAGCTCGTCATTGTCTAAAAGTTGATTCATGTCCCAAAACATTTATTATTATGCATTTTTATTTTCCGCGTTTTAAACTACGAGTGATGGGGTAACTCGAAACGGTTTGTTAGGCATCAATTAAGAGTATTTGTTTTACTCCTGTGTCTGTCGTTAGGTATTTTTACCTTACGTTAACTATAGTCTGTTTGTTACCGACCGTACCGACCCGAGTCACGTGGTTTTTATTGTTTACCTTTATTTAAATACCTAACAAGACAGACTACTCTTCGTATGCTTAGGCACTGATCAGTGATCAGTGCGGACTCCAGAGCGCGCACTGCGGAGCCTTTGAAACTTGTTGTATTAAATAGTATTTTATGCAACAGTTGTATAAGAAGGTTAAAAAAATGCGAATTGCGTGAGTTGCGATACGAGCCGCGAATGCGGCGAGTATCGCAAATAGAGACGCAATGAGCGTTTTTTGACTTAATTATACAACGTTGCATACAATACTTTTTCTACGACAGGTTTTAAAATATAAAGTACAAACAAGGCATAACCTGCAAAGAAGGCAAAAATGACGTATGACTGTCAGTATGTGTCTATGGTAAACTTTTTATTTTTTAAATGAAGTTGACACGCAGTGAATATATTAAAAATACTTTTGTTTTTATGTTGGCATCAATGAATTTAGTTCAGAAAGTTTCGTTTTTAGGGTTCCGTAGCCAAAATGGCTAAAAAGGAACCCTTATAGTTTCGTCATGTCCGTCCGTCCGTCCGTCCGTCCGTCCGTCCGTCCGTCCGTCCGTCCGTATGTCACAGGCATTTTACTCAAAAACTACAAGACGTATACTAATGAAATTTGGAATATAGATGTCTTGTAGATGCCGCTACTAAGTTTGCTAGTTAAATAATAAAAATAAAAAAATCTAGGGGGGGCACTCCATACATGTAACAGAAGCTAAAAAAATTTTTTTTCAGCAAACGTCAACGTGAGGTACATAATTCGATAGTTCTTTTAAAAACATTATAAGGCTTGTATATACTTTTTTTCGATTTAGTGAATACTTTCGGAAATAATCGCTCCGAAAGTTGCATAAATTGTGTCCCCCCCCCTTTAACTTTTGAACCGTAAATCCAAAAAGTATGAAAAAAATCAGGAAGGTAACGCTTAATAAATACATTCAACGAAAATTATTTTGAATAGTAACGAATAAACCGTTTTGAAGTTATTGCCGAAAAACTTTTCAACCAAAAGGTTTTAAGTGCCATTGATTTACACGGCATTTAAGACCTTTTGCCAGTTGTTTATTTTTAGCTTTATTTTTATCTGTAGCACATTTCCTTGTAGTTATGGCTATGGAACCCTACATTGAGCATGGTCCGACATGCTCTTGGCCAGTTATTCTTAAAAGCCGTAGGATTTTAATTGTTTGTTAAGTTGGTAGTTGTGCATTTTTACCGTAAAGTTAAAATTGAGCGCTTAATCCTTGACCTAAGTTTAACCTAGATTTAGAAGTCTGTGGTTGCTAGCAATAACGTAAAGTGGCTATAACGACACTAGTGCTGTTATGGGGAATAGAGTATAGACTTCTCTGAACTCATATTATGTATGTTCTTATATTAGTGTTCGTGACCAAGTAAAAAACAGATAACAGTACAGGAGTAGAAAAATTTCTTTAAGTTTCAATTTGATAAGCAAATTTTTGACATAACAAACGTTCCCCATATATAATGATATGACAACGTCACACGTCCAAGTTCCCTCCACTTTAGGGACACGGCCTTATCAAAGAAAATTTGTGTTGAGACACGGACTTGTGACAAAGTATAAAGCCAACCAAGTAGTACGATTTCGGCCGTTTCGGAGCGCGCGACACGTATTTACACAGACACACTACGCGTGTGTGTGTGGGTGAACGCCATACTGTGGCATGCTCGCGCATGCTCAAATCCTTGCCTGTGGTGCGTCCGTACACGGCGCGCACACATGCGCGCTCCCGATGTACCTTTTGTACGAAGAAAAACTACCGTATATCGTGCTTGTGACACCTAACGTCTAGGGTGTGCAGTACCGGGAAATTTTAGTATGGCAGTACCGGGAATTTCCGGTTCTCTCTTACTAACATTTCCCGGTTCTGCACACCCTAGTCGTGGCCCCAAGTGGGGCCATTTGAAGTTGTGAACCCATAGTGGAAGCACGGACTGAAAAAAAGCCACATGGGCCCACATTGAGAGAACGTGTAAAGTAATGCTTTGTTGACTTCTGTATACCACCTTACACATTAATTCATGTACTCAGTCACCAATATACTAAAAAATGCCAATCCGTGACACAATACATGTTAGTATGATAGGGTAGTTAGGCAGTATATTTTTTCTGAGGCTTAAACAATATTTTCATCACACTTGCTCGAAAATGGTGCATTACACGTAGGTTTTGCGGGCCGTAAATGAGCTATTACGCCCTAGGGCGTAATGGTTTTCTTTTTAAATTTGAAACGCTGGTTCTGTTTTACTCTTATTTGTCATGTTCAAAGGAAACGCCAACTTACTTTTTTAACTTTTATCACTGAAATATTTATTTAAAGAGAACTGGTATTGCAAATACATGTAAACACATATTTCTGTAACATTAATTAAATGTTTCAATAGTGTATTTCAGTATTTTGCAATTATAAAATCAACCGTTTTAGGTCTGTACCGCTATGGTTTCCGAACGTTGCGCATTGTCTATGGATATGTCACTAATGTCACTGTCAGTTTTACAATTTTATTTAGATTAAGTAAGGTTAATTTTAATTAGATTTCCTCACAAGTGTGATGAAAAACATTGTGTGTGCCACGGGCGGTAAAGGAATTACAAACTCGTGTTATTAAAGCCCTCGGCTTCGCCTCGGCCTTGTAACAAACACTCGTTTGTAATTCCTTACCTACCGCCCTTGATACACAATGTACTATTGCAAATCAGTTACAGCTAGACTGAGCAGCACGAGAGATTTCTATCGAGATGACATGTGGTTTGGCGCCAGTATAGCGGTGGTACCGACAGGAAAGTTGTTGGTGAGTGCCATGAAAGTATTAGGAAACCTATAAATATTTCATATTGCTTTGCAAGTAAAGAAGAAATTAAGGGTCTTTGTGTAGACTTTTTTATCTGTTTATTTAGATCTGCGCGCCGCGCTGGGCTAGGCCGTACAGAGACAGGCATCTTCTGGCAAACGGGGCTTGCTACTTGCAGACTAAGCGACGAGGCTTCCCGCTGTACCCCCTTGGCGATATGAGTAAGTTTTTTTTACTGATTATGAACATCTTGTCGTGAGTTACGAATAATTTTTCTAAAATAAAGTGATATTTTACTACGACAAATTTCAAGTTGCTGTCTTAACCTTTTCGTTAAAATCGGACGTAAAAGACGAGAATTGTCCTATGAGAGTTTGAGGGTATTTACATCAGATGTAGAAAAACCTTTAATAGTTTTAAAGGTTTTTCTACATCTGATGTTTCACAACGACAAAGGCTTTCAACGTATTTTTTTTCTTATTGCATCTGGGGTTAAAAACGTAACATACTAATGTATGTATATTCACCGACGTGGAAAATATGCTTGTTCGAACTAAACATTCCTGTGAGTGAACACAGGAAAATTGCAAAAACGGAACAGCTTCGAAATTCTTGTCAAAACGTCGAACAATTGCGGTTTTCGGGCTACAACCTCCAACATTCGGACTTTTGGAAGCCATTGTGTTTAACCTCCAGTAGTATTCTGCCTGCAAAATGTGGTACTTTAAGTCTGTAACCAGGTAAAATGCTAATATTGAACGATAACGGTAGGTATATTGTGGAAAATCGTTGTTAAATTACTATTTGTGCGAATAACATCACAGGGTTTATCTCAAAAGTATATTTCTAAATTGAAAATGTTAAAATGGTACGATCTCTTTGTTTGCGAGTCCGACATTTTGACCTTTCGCTTGACTAGTTTTTATTTAAAATAGTTGTATTACTTGATCCTGTCCTCAGAGAATCAAGCCTTCATGACCAGTGGATCGCGCAAAGAGTACGGACAGTACGGCACGCACCTGAACTACTATGCGTATGCGCAGGCTGGCATGTCAGTCAAGGTCACGGGAAACAGCAGCATTATCATAGGAGCGCCAGGGTTACTTCAGTGGACAGGTCCGTTCAAACTTATGTAATTGATCGTGTAATTTTTTAACAAAAACAACATACCTAACTCAGCTAGTTGATACCTACTCTCATTACAAATGTTTATCTATAAGTAGTAGTAGTAGTCTAGACAGTTATGTTGTTTTTGTAAACATCCCTTCAATTATGGGACATCTTCCTTTGCGAATTGTCACAGGGATGGCGCTCCTCACTTGCCAAGGAAATCTTACTTCAGGCTGTTATGTCTTGCAGTAATAACAATAACCACGATACAGTATAAAACCGGTAATTTTCCTTCCTACAAAAGGTACATCGCATCGTAAATGAACGCACTACAAGCTAAGTTTTAAGAATGCTGCAGTACGGATCGCACCGTATGCGCCTCGACCTTGAATAGGTATTGCGAGAATCTACTTGTCTGTCTATATTTTGACCCCGAGTTTGTAATATGTATAATAAAAGTTAGTGTTAGCTCATAAAAAAGAAACTATTACTTTGTTGAACGACTTAGTCGAACTACATCTTAGTCTTTCAGATTTTTTTTACTTACATATGCGCAATTATCATTATGTTAGACTGAGATAGTCAGTGCATCCTTACTTACGTAAGTAAATCTTACAGGTGTAAATTCGGCCTTACAATAAAAACACGTCTTTTTTAGGTGGCATTGTGGATTACATGTACAATCCGGATGTCAACAGTGTATACTTGGCCAAGAGGCAAACGACCAATCCGTTCCACACACCTGATGTCGGTCCCGACGATTACATGGGTAAGTTTTATTATTAATTGACAGACAGGTAAATTAAAAAGCACGCCCGGGTTAGCTAACAATAATAACAAGAAAAACAATAAAGAAATGAATATGAAAGGAGAAATGATACACGAACAGCAACGCCATAATGTAAATACCTTTACGTAGTATCTAGACGTAGCAATTATTTTACCTTCATAGACTTAGACGATCTGCGTCCATTGTTATGGTGTGATATGAATCATTATTAATTAATTAGTGATTATATTATTGTCAGTCAGTGACAATGCAGTTTAATAACATTTCGCTGATGACAGATCACCGCACTGCGCTTGTGTAATACTTTTCTACTCACATCACATCACACTAATAGATGTTTGAATATTTGGATGTTTGTTACTAAATAACGGGGTAACAACTGAATGGATCAAGGTGAAATTTGGCATGCAAGTAGACCAAGTCCTGGATTGAAACATAGGATACTTTAAATCCCGGTTAAGAGTTCCTTTGGGACAATAACGGAAACAACGCGGGCGAAGCCGGGGGTAAATGCTATCTAGAATAAAATCGTGTTAAGACTGTGTTTGCATATTATTATTTTTTCAAAAAGTAACCTGGTAGTATAAATAAGTAATAACATGTAAACAAATACTTTCTGAAATTTTGCCTTTCGCGCATCATTAAAAAAATACCCAACCGATTTCCGTGAAATCTGGTGTACAGGTATATTTTGATGACTCAGGTTAAAATATAGGATACTTTTTAATCCGACTATGCTACGACAAAGCAAAAATATTTAACTTTTGCACCTCAGTGCAGTTGTAGGCATCTTCTAGTACTTAGCTTAGTAATAATCATGTAGCAACAGGTAATAGATGGGGAGAGCGTGCCTAATCTGGAATTGCCCCTTCACTGCAACTCGCATATAAAACCGTGCAGGCTCATTGGAACATTTGGGACTAATAAGTTAAATGCGAAAAAAGATGTACATACATATACCTATAATGTTAATATCAATTCGTTACAGTAGTAGAATACCTAAATTACGATTTTTGCTACGTAAAAGGTACATTTTTTCTGCAATTGACCCAAATAGAAGATTCTTAAACAAAATTTACTGTTTGAAGAGTAACTACTTAACAGTAATTTCATTTTCTTTTTTAGGGTACAGCGTGGAATCCGGTACTTTCGAGGACGGTGGAAAGATTCTTTACGTGGCCGGCGCACCACGTGCCAATTTAGGTTTTGGGCAGGTAATCGACACTGATCTTAATTTGGTGTAGATTTATCTAAATTACTTATAACCTATGACATATGGCTTGGCTTAGCCAAGTGCAGGGTCCCTTGGTGATTCTTGTAAGTGATAATTGGAGTGCACCGTACCTACTACTTACAACCATTTTACTTGCTGTATGTGTATTGTAGTCTTACTTTTGTGCAATAAATTATTCTTATTCTATTCTTAAACTTCTTATCTTAAACTTATCATGGAAAGTAACAAATCACCGAATCTCAATAACGCATCCATAAAAAAGATACAGATTTATGGGAATAAAATGATAGGTAATTATAATACATCTAACCTCCTTTCTGTGCTTAACCAGGTCTTGGTATACGAACCTGCAGTCCGGGAAGCAGATCCTCTTAAAATCCGGGCAAAAATAGAAGGACCGCAGCTCGGAGCCTACTTCGGAGCAAGTCTTTGCTGCCTGGATATCAACGCTGATGGTAGAACAGATCTCTTGGTAGGAGCCCCAAATTTCGTTGGCAAGGGGGAGGAAGTCTACGATCAGGGAGCGGTGTATATTTATTTAAACAAAGAACAGGTTAGACTCAACTATATAAACTTAAATGATCAATTATTTTATTATAGAGTCACAGAGACATTTAGCATCAAATTCTCCGTTTTATAGTGCAAAAAACAATAATATCATCGCTCTAGCGGTTTTTCTCGTTTCCTTCGGGGTTATTTTGAGGCGACAGCCATCCGACCTCCATAATCACTGCGACAGAGAAATCAAGCGGATATATATAAGAATTGTCCATAAAAGGTATATTAGGCATATCATGCCAGACACTTTGATCATCATCTAACAATTACATTATTTATGTATTTCAGGACACTGGTTTTATTCTTGATTATGCTGGCCAGGTGACTGGTTCCAGCGCTAATGGCGCGAGGTTCGGAAACACCATCGTTGATCTAGGTGACATTGATGGCGATGGATATAGAGGTAAGTAGAAATAAAGTCTGTTCTTTTAAATTTGTATATTAGTTTAGCTTTGGTCGATTTGCTTTGCTGTAAAATTTGATGAAATAAGAAATGATTAATTCAAAAATTCCTAAAGAATCCTCAATGGTGTCTTGGAAATTATTTACTAGATCTGTAATATGACAATAAGGTAACATGTTTACTTATTGCTAGATATAGCGGTAAGTGCTCCCTGGGAAAACAATGGTCGAGGAGCTGTCTACATATACAGAGGAGATAAACACGGCGTAAAACACCAGTATGTGCAGAGGATTGTGGCGAGCGAGGCAAAGAACTTCGGCATAGCTATAGCAAAAGGAAATGATGTCGATGGAAATCGTTGCAATGGTAAAGAAAATGGGGTCGCTCAAGTGGCCACTGATTAATAATAAGAAAAATATCACTACCTATATATATTTGCAACGGTTCTGGGCCTCGAGTCTTGTTCTTTTATTTACTTAGTCTTTCGTTAAACCAAGGACCATTAAAACAAGAAGACTGTCTTTCTCCATACAAAAAGCTGTTCCCCGAATTTACAACGCCATCTATGTATAAGCTTGTCATAAGAATTATATTACTTACCATTATTCAACTTTGCAAACGTGACACAGTATTTAAATGTTAGAATTTATTTATTATTAGCTGTTTACGAACTAATTGTTACTATACTATGTTTCTTTGTTCAATTATAACATCGTTAAATGTTTAATTTTTTAGCGCCATCTAGTTTTTGCCCGGAAATCCCCTAGCGGTCGGGTTACAATCCAAAGTATGGAGAATGACAGTCCTCTTGTTTTAATGGTCCTTGGTTAAACGAACTTTCCAATCAAAAACTAATAGTTCAGCTATTTCAGCTCGAAATTCCAAGTCTTAGCTCGCGCAAGTTGATCATTAATTGTTATAGAACTATAAAGGCAAGTATGTTTAGCTAAAATGGTAACCAAGTATTTTCTTTCAGATCTAGCAATAGGAGCCCACGTCACTGGCACTGCTTACTTATATAGATGTATACCAACCCTGAAAGTGCACGCAACGATAAAAATTGAACAGGCCGTAGATTTGCCACAAAATGCGACCAACTTCACTGCTGAATTTTGTATTCACGTACTACCACAACATAATTGGAATTCTGTTCACATAGGTATGATGATCATAGTAAAAATATTATAGTAATATAAAGAAATTGTTACGATTGTAAGTGTTATGTTCTCTGTAATTGTCGTGTATATCAGATGTAAATACATGTAGCAAATATTACAAAGTAAACGATGTGATATATCCGATGTGGATGTACTGACATAATTTATATAAACAAACAAAGGAAATGTATAGAATTAAAATGGAAAAAGAAAAATTGTTTATAATTATTTTTCTACAGACCTCAAGGCGTTAATAACTGTGGATCCTGAAGCACAGAGGGCAATGATTGACGGGGATTCAGAAAACTTTTATACAGCAAGACCCGGCATTAGCAAATGTGAGGAGCAAGTTGTCGTAGTGAAGGTAAGGAGAAGATCATAGTTCCCTGCCATTTTTAAAGAAACTGATTGTTCGTAAAGACGCAAATAACGTCATCTGGCGAGCGAAGGATGAGGCACCCCCCGGCCCTGCCAGCCGCAAGTGCAATAGCGTATCTCCTTCAATTTGCTTGAGGTCGTCTGACTGACCACACACACACGCGTCCCTCCGCCATTTTATTATCTATTCTAACCAATTGTCCAACTAGTAAAGCATTACATATGTTAATAATACATCTTCATCACTTTATTAACCTTTCGTACGCCCGTACACTGATTTTATTACTTTAATAGTCTTGTTTCGTTTCAGCCTACAGCCGATTTATCGAAGCCTATATCAATTAAATTTGATTTGGAGCCTCTTGAAATCATGCCAAGTGAGTCCATCAAATAACAATACATCAAACAGATATTGCCACTTGCTAGTTATTCATTTATGAAAGATTTAACACTACTGCTTGAAACAGTTTAAGTGGGAACCAAATGTATTGTAACAGTAGGTATTCTATGTATGGAATATTTTTACTTTCAGAAAATTCTAAAATATTTTCTCCTACGGCTGTAAGATTGTCTGACGATTCAAATTTACACTCTGAATTTGATATTCAACTGACCAGGGACTGTGGTGATGACCTGATCTGCAAACCTTGGCTGGAGATGACTTTGGAGAACATGACTAAGTAAGTGATTAAAATAAGTTACAAGAAAAGAAAAACGTTGATTATCAATATAAAACTGTCACTTGGTTAACATAAGGAATTTCTTTGAAATAAAATGAAAATAAAATAAATTGACGAATGAAATATCAAATAAAAACTGTAAGCCAAGTGTAAGTCGGATTTGCACACGATTTTGTACACCATCGACGAAGAAACTCCAAAGAAAGACGTTTTTTGCATGGGGATCCCCTTATATGTAACTAGCGACCCGCCCCGGCTTCGCACGGGTGCAATGCTGATACTAAATGCATGTATTATACATATAAACCTTCCTCTTGAATCACTATCTATTAAAAAACGCATCAAAATCCGTTGTGTACCTAAATAGTTTTAAAGATCTAAGCATACATAGGGACAGACAGACAGCGGGAAGCGGCTTTGTTTTATACTATGTAGTGATTTTATTTTGTCTTTAATACTTGTTGTTATAGCAAAAATTAAAATGAACATTCAATGAAAATTTCAAGTACAAGGTCGATTCACAAAATCTGGCGCGGATTTAGTATGAAAAAAGCACTCCGCAACAGCTCTTGTGAATCGACCTGTATATTAAGTAAGTGTAAGTGTATCCGTAATCGGTCCTGTGACAGACGGACAGACCGATGGAAAGCGGAGGCTTAGTAATAGGGTCTCGTTAGTTGCCCTTTGGGCACCGAACCCTAGAAATATAAAATATCGAAGTATTCTAGTGTACTCTGCTCTATAATGAATCTGTCCAGTCCATATATTCCAGGAACAAATGGTAAATTGGGCGCAGTCATCAGAGTGCTAAACAAGGAGGAGCCAGCCTATGGGATCCGGGTTCACTTGACTTTACCATCACAACCTAAAAGAGTGCCGCAAACATGTAATTTGCAAGGTAAAACTGAATACAAGAAAATTAACAGATTTTTAAAGCAAGATGCTTACCTACTGTTAACCAGGTACTAAAACACTTTAACCATCTCTACATCAACACTGGTTTAATGTGGGTTTTTAGAAATCATACGTAGTTATATATGATTTATGGGCATATTTATTCAAAAATTTACCATTAAGTAGTTTTGGGTCGATCACTGGTGATCGTCCCAAAACTGACGATTAGTTAGTGTCCAACGGCAAAGATTAGCTGGTATTTAAGCATAACATAACTTTCGTATAACCGTAGGTATACGTTTAAATAAAAATGCCCTTCCAGTACCATAGGCACTTGATGGATGACAGTTCAAATCAGCTTCTTATTATGAAGTGTCAAAAGAAAGTTTGCAGTCTAGTATGAAATACTGACTTGTGATGTCATGCTCAACATGGCCCCTTATTTTAGTTTTTGTCATTTTAAAATCGTTGACGTCACGAAAATGAGGTTAATTGATTTTATCCGGGCAGTTCTGGAAACGTAATTTGATGGTTGGAGTTAATTAATTTATTTTGATTATTATAAAACACCCTATTATATTGGATTTTAGAACGATAGTGACTTTTTCCTCTACAGTCTTATTGGCACTTATTGGATTTGGGTTTTTTAGGTTTAAACATGACTTGTGTCGTGCCGTCACCACTGTACCGGAACGAGTCGGTAACCTGGGAAGTTGAGCTGGAATACACACTGAGCACGTTTGAGGAGGACACGCTGGTCATAGACGCAGTTATTGAAGACCCGGTGTTCAACAGAAATGTTAGCAGCGTACCTGTGCAGGAATTGGAATTGAATATTGTACCTGAAGCGAATATTAGTGTTAGTGGGTAAGTTGTTTGACGTTTAAAGAAAATAAAGACGAAAAAGAATAAAGAACGACAAGCAAATCAAAGCTTTCACAGTTGCATAATTTTTGTAAAATACTTTTACCCATAGATTGCTTCTCCGTATTCAAATCATTAGCTACTTGTTATATCACCATACCAGTCAGAAGAATCATTAAAATCATGATACATGCGAAGCGGAGGATATTGTTTTTATAGCAGGGTGTTGTTTTGTATAGCAGGATACGCAAGTCGCAAAATGTGCATGTTTCGCAGAAAGTGCAGATCGCAAAAAGTGCATGTCGTAAAATGTTCAAGTCGTAAAATGTGCAAGTCGCAAAATGTGCAAGTCGCAAAATGTACAGGTCGTAAAATGTGCAAATCGCAAAATGCTAAGAGCGGCCGCACATTGCGGCACTAATGACGATGACTAAACGCGGCCACAAGTAGCGAGAGCGCGCCACTCGTTCGGGCCACAGGCTGCAGGCCTTTGCCCAGCAGTGGGACGTATAAAAGGCTGATGATGATGATGATGATGATGAACAATAAATTGGCTCACCTGCGTGGCAGACGGAGCGCTAGGTTGACCTGCCTGCAAGACAGTGTCAACGAAGATTGGAAGTAACTTCGGCTGCTGTCTCGCTTGTTCAGCGTTCCCTCGATTTTTCGATCTGCGCATTTTACGACCTGCACATTTTGTGACTTGCACCTTTTGCAATTTGCACTTTTTGCGATCTGCACGTGTTGCGACCTAAGTAGTGCGATTTGCATGTGTATTCATCTATGGATCGTTTTTAATTGTGCTTTAATAAGCCTAAAGTAGCCTATATAGATACCTATCAAAATCGCGTAGGTCCTCAAACAATAAGCTTTATATTTCAAATTGAATTTACTCTTTGTTTCACGGCTTTTGTAAGGATTTTCTGATGTAGAACATAAACTTTTGATTCAATTGAATGTACTTCTATACAAATGTTATCAATCATCATACAAAGTTATACTTAACGTAGATCAAGTCAACTACAGTGAGACTCGAACATATTGTAGGTAAACATGGATCACTCGCATTGTAAAGAATCGTCATTTTTTGGTCGCAAGGTATACGTGCAATGTTCATGTTTCGTTTTTACAACGTGAGTGACCAGTTTTTAAGTATTTCATTATAGATCAAACTATAAATCGGTAGCTTCACGAAACTAAACATTAGCTCTTGACTATAACACTGGCTAGCAGTGATTTTGGTGCCGTAGCCATGAATAAACGCTTTTAAAATAATTTGGTAATAACAATAACGGGCCTGTAAAGTTTTTCAAAATAAGTTCTAGTTGAGAAAATAACGCCATAATCGTACTGCTATACAAAAGTTCCATTTGGTCTCAATTAACCTACAAGAAATCTGATCTGTTACGCCCATAATTGACCTCTGAATTTGTGTATCCGCAAGTAGGTACAAAAAGAGGTGAAAAAAATGGGGCACCAAGGTAATATAAAAGTTTTGGTTGAGCTGTGTAATCGTAATAAAACTAAGATGTGCCAGATATGAAAGAAAATTTTGCTTCACTGTAAATGATTGATCATTGTTTAAGCAACTTACAACTTTCATTTCAGAAAAGCCCTCCCCAACGCCACCGTACCAGTGTCCAGGGAGAAGCTGAGTAAAGAGACTCTAATTCCCTTTGTTCACTACTTCGAGGTCAGTCGTCTGTGAAATATTGGATATAAGGTTAAACTTGACATACACTTGTTACAAGCGTCAACGTAACTTTATATTGTATAACACAGTAAATTGTATTGTATTGTATCGTATCTAATAGTAGAAGTGAAATCTCAAATATTGATCTGAAATCATTGTTAAAGTGCACAGCTTTATTACAAATAGTAAAGTTGTAATAAAGGCGTGCGCAGATTGAAGATAATGACAATCACCTGTTGTAGTGACATCACCTTCGTACTAGTGGCAACCCAAAAATCGTGTTTTTAATATTGTATTTAAGTAACTTATTATCCGGCAATTACTAATGTAGATCACGTTAAATTTTTCAATATATAATGGTTTCCTAGCGGAGATGTTTGCTAGCTGTCAACATACCTTATGTCAAGTTTTGGAAGTAACGTGAATACCTTAAACGCATTGTTCTACTCCTGCAGGTAACCAACACTGGACCTTCCGACTGGCCATTTATGGACGCGAGCATTATTCTGCCCGAAAAGGTTCGTATTTAAGAAATATTTAACATATATTATTGGAGACATTTAAGAGTCGAAGCATACATATGGCACTCATATGGCATATATAGTTAGTTAACTTTAGGGAACCGCGAATTAATGCAACAGCTGCTAAATTAATAATAATATATGCTGCATATTATTATTGCTAACGAAGAGCAGATCCAACACGGAATTGAATATGTAAGAGCGCGGTGCATGTTAGGACTCTAATCACCATATGCGTTGCATATGACTTTGCGCATCTCGTATTAAGGACGAGTACATATATATCTTAATAAAGAAGAACATAAAGCAACTCAATTAGAATGAACTTTAAAACTTTACTGCATGTTGTCATATTTTTAGACACGGTGTTATAAAAAAATCTTTAATTAATGGGGCCACTTAATTTTCAGTTTAAAAAAATGCAAATGTACAGTTATCGACAGAAAATAAGGTATGAAATTTTTCTGGGCATATTTTTGCAAATCCAACAACAGTTGAAGGCACGTTGTAGTTGAAAGAAAATTACCTTACTTATATATTTTTACACTATTTCACCTAATTAGACTTAATTAGATTTTGTTTTATGTTAATACGCTGTTATTTCTTCCTACTCGTAGAGATAAAGGACTTTTATGCCACACCTGGCCATAAAGTGGCTTTTACCGCACGCTACGCGTACGAAAAAAGCCGCTTTCTGGCCAGGTGTAGACATAAAATGATGTACACAACACGGGAGGTAATAAAGAAAGCCTTCGATCGCATATTTACGTCGCTTGCTTGCAGCTCGGGCCGCAAACATCTGCGATCTCGGCCTTTCTTTGTTTTACCACCCTAGGTGTGTGTGTACTATTAATTATCGCCCATTGCCAGTGAAATTATTATACTTTTTTTCTGATGTAGTATATATTACCTCCTTGTTAACGTCAGGTGTCCCTATCGTTACCGATAGAGGGTTGCGTGGAGGACTTGAATGGTAACGACACGGTGCTGGAGTGCACTTGGTCGGTGAGCGCCAAAGTTTCCCTGCCCGTGGTGCTGGCGCTTCGGTACGACTTGAAGACTAACGGTAAGAGCGGCAAAGGGTTCTGTTGAAGAATCAATAAATATGAAACCTGAATACAGCGTGAGTTTATTACGCGAATATAAATTTTAATTAATGATAGCTTTAAGTGTCATTAGCAGTTTAATAGAAATGTTGAAGATCTCTCGAGCAGCAATGTAACGCAAACACGTTGCACTTAACACGTCTGGCAGGCGTTAGTGATGTCACTAATTCTTCATTTTAATGTTACATTATGTGTCGTGTTAATTTGTAAGAAAAAAGATTTTCACGAGTTTTGGATGTTTGTACCTAAAGTTCAATGGATAGGATAAAATTTGGCACGGGTGTAGCCCTGAACTCTGGATTGAACCATGGGATATTATGATGCGATTAATGCTAGTAAAAGTTAGTAATAAGTATTTCGGCTTTCCGCCAGCGGAGTGTATGCTTGTTTGCCTCATAAGTAGTATAATTAAATAAATAAAATTATGATTATGATATGTTGTTCTAAGCGAACAACGAAAATAACGAAAGTACTTGTGATTAATACTGCAATTTATACAGGTGTTGTATCAGTAATTACATACTTAAAAGGACTACCAGCGGCGGCTTAAAAGGGAGGGAAGGGGCAGGGGCGGTCCTCCCCGGGTGCCAAGCACTTGGGGGTGACATTTGATAGTAATAGATGGTTAAGTTTTGCATTGTGATGCCTAATATTTTTCAATGTACTTTAAAAGAGCCAAAAAATTTACTTCATATAATATAAATCATTTAACAAAGGACCCCAATGATGGGCTTTCTATAGGATTAAGGTTCTCCAAATGTAACGTCTGAATCAAATAAATCCCCAAGTTGGAATTCCTGTTATTAAAATACTTGAGAAGTTTTATATTTTTGTGGCTTTTGTCAGCGGAATGGATAGCGGATTTCGGGGGTTTACCTTGATGAAAGCGGAAAGCCATTTTGAATATTTTTACAATATATTTTTTCGAGCGGATCAAAAGATTAACGATTGCAATGAGTACCTAACAAAAGTCATTGTACTGTTTTGGGCCCCGTATCCAAGGGGTGCCAACGGAATCCCATTACTAAGCCTTCGTTGTTTATCTGTCCGTCTGTCACAGGGCTTCATCTTTTGAACCGTAATAGGTAGAGTCTTACAATGTGTATTTCTGGTGCCGCTATAACAACAAATAAGTAATAAAAATACATTAAATTAAACATGAACTGGGGTCCTTGTACAAGAGAAGTGTTTTTTTTTTCGTTTTTTGCTCGACGGTGGTACAGAATGGAACGGTTTGTATGAAAATCCGACTCACACTTGACCATTTTTTTACATCAAGCAATATTAAGTAGTATATAAAAGTGTAGGTATAAAACGAAAGTTTACTTACGCTCTTTATGACTGTTGTTTATTTTGTAATGATTTCTTTTAGGGAACTTATCCTTATAAAAGTTATAAACTACATACGACGATTTACCAACTCAGAAGCGATTATAGGCAAGGCGTGGTTAATTTATTTATGGGGTTTTATGTGTCAATAATCCAGTACATTATTTCATTGCCTCCAGTAAGAAAAGAGATAAGTAAAATATGAGCGGAATGCAAAAAAATACGCAAGTTTCATAGTAAGACTTAGGCGTCTTTGCTTTCTTACTTAAGTACTTACTGGGGCCACTGATTTGCACTTAATTCAAAGGAATAGGAAGACTAAATGAATAATTATTTTATTCATTCACTATGCACTTTGTCCATTCAAATTGTAATTTACAATGATTCATTCAGTTTGTGTATTATTATGTTCCACGAATCGGCAAGCGCAGCGTCGGACGTCCACCAACAAGATGGACAGATGATCTGGTTAAGGCTGCTGGCTCACGGTGGATGCAGGTTGCTTCCAACCGAATTAAGTGGAAATCTATGAGGGAGGCCTATGTCCAGCAGTGGACGTCCTATGGCTGAAATGATGATGATGATGATGATTATTATGTTATCTAATATAGCCCTTTACTTCAACAAATCTTCCGTTAGATGAAAAATACTCTCAGGGACATTCTAAAATAACAATCCATTCCTTTTTAGGCAAATCGCTGGAAGCGGTCTCGACTCGCAACGTTACCACAATCTTACACCTTTACGAACAAAATAAGTAAGTTAAGGATACTTTACTGGATTTTTCCCGGCTTTGACGATATTAAATTCCTGGCTTTTGTTGCCGTAAGCCGGTATTAAATAAAACACCTGCTGATTCATTTATTTTTCGTGAGTTTGACTTTTCGTTGTCCGTTAACAGTGTCTTCTCTTACAATACAATTCTGTTGACTTACTATACCTCCGTTTAGTATCCGTTCTATAGCAAAAATATGAATATAGTTTACGTTTATAGAAAAGTGACAATATGCATTGTAGCACTACCTATCATTTTTTATTTTACTCGTTTTTTGATTTACTCGTTTTAAAGTGGCACTTACAAAATTGCGGCCTATTTTTAACAAAACCTTTGAATTTTTTAAAAATCTTTATTGAAAAAAATGACATTTAGATTAGATTATCCAACGACTTGTTTTATTTCAGGACTGTCTCCATTACTACCAGATTGGTGTTGGATCCCGCCCCGCCAATTTGGCCTTTAATAGTGGGCATAATCACCGGACTTTTGCTACTAGCTGCTATTGCCTATGGATTGTACAAAGTAAATATACATATGACTTAGCCCTGAACAAAGTACCTAATGCTTGTAGTAATAGGTTAAAAAGGGTGCCTCTAACAATGAGGCTTTAAATGAAAGGGTCGTTCGCGGGTCTACTCCTTAATCTGAGCTACTTTAATGTTGCAACTTTAAACACGCCAAATCCTAATTTAATTTTTTTCATACAATCATACGAAAAGTGAGATTTCACTGCTTCCAGAATTGAACTTTGAAGATGAATTAACTATCTTAATTTAAGTTATTTCAAGATATCGCAAAACAAAAGTATTTATCTCAGTTTAGCGAACAGAATCGAACTTTACATTTTAAGCCCCATCGTTGGAGCCAACCTGTATATGTGTATTGATAAAAATAAACTGATTTATATGGAAAACATACAAGACTCAGGATCAGGACATTCATAAGCCTTCTCATGTCCTTAGGCATATTTTGGCTACACTCGCGATCGATGCTCCAACACTATCATATAATCATGGATTGCCAACAGGCATGAGCAGAGACAAAATTCAGTTACTAAGCTAACCGCGTCATCAGGTTTTTGAAAACAAACTTAACTTCTTCATCGGTATCAATCTTGACATAGTAGTCGTAATCTCAGGTGTTGGTAGGATATTTTGATGAGCTTTTCGGGTTCATTCGTGCAAGTAAACATCTACTGCAGCTTTAACCTGTAGGCGAATGATGCTACGTTTTGTCGCGTGATAAATAAATGATAAAGCATCCGTCACGTTCTAACAAATAGTGTGTGAGAGTGACGTTATCACTTATTTATCTCGTGACAAAACGAGGCATCATAAGCTTACTGGTATGTCCATTACATAAGCGATTTTCCTCATGTTAAAAAAATTGTTCTATTCCAGTATGGCTTTTTCTCAAGAAAACGAATCCCGGATTTCCAGAAGCTTCAAGAGCAGGTACCTCTAGATGACCCTGGAAGCTCATCCAGCCAGCCTTCAACACCTCCGGAGTCTCAGGCCCCTAATGACTCTACCCACGAGTTATTGTTCGATTCGGACTCTGATTGAGGAAAAGTAACACTCTCACCGATGTTCCTTGAAACAGTAAAGAAAGAGGATAGAAAAGAAATGAAGATAAAATAAGGCGTACGGGGCATTAGATTAGTGCAGCGGGTGAGAGTGAATTTGCAATATTTTATTAAAGATTTGCATATCGTCATTACTTTAAAAAAACACGTATCTGACACTGACTCCAGGTAAAAACGCAGTAAGTTTATATGACGTTCGCATGTAACTTTTGACGTTTTTCTCTACGACGTTTTTAGATACGAGTTTTTTTCAAAGTAGTGACGATATGACTGCAGCTTTTGCAGTCCATCAGGTGAACTGCATGTTTGTTTATAATTGAGTGATATAAAAAAAAAACAGTAATTTTAATAACCACTCTTGTAATGCTTCGAACTGTGAAAATAAGGTTTAAAATGAGAATTGAAAAAGAAGACTATTTCCACAGGTCCTAACACTACATTCTAAAACCTACCTACCTACTGATAAGTAAAATCTGTGATTTATAAATAAGTTCCGTATAGCTCTCATTTTAAATTTAATAGTTAGGTATAATTAATAATATATAGTATACCTAAGTGTAACCACCTATATTATTGTCGTTGAGTTGCGGAAAATAAGCCCGTGTTAACCTATAACCACCAACTCGTATATTACATGTTGATACTTTTTTAAACCAATAGATAGATATGCGATTAAAACAGTCGAGCCAAACTGAAGGTATGTTTAATTAACATTTAATTCTAATTTGTCAAATTTGCAACGAAGCATACATATGCCGTTCGACATTAAACGTCAGTTTTTAACGACACCTCTACTGCTAGTTAATGGTAGGTACCTAACTTTTTTTATGTATTTCATTTTTGACCGTGCTGTATTCTAACTATAATCTATTCTTTTAAATACGCCCCGAATCTCGCGCACAGCGGAAGGGGCCGTATTCGACTATTTCCGCTTCGCTGAATCTCTTTGTATGCAATCAAACGAGAAACTCGTTCAATTTTTCTCTTTTCCAAGTGATTCCTTTATTTTTCGCCACCAGTCTTCATACTGATGTGCTTTGCATCTCAAAGGTTTCGTTATGTCTATGTCGCCTTAGAATCCTTTTTATTTGATAAAGACTTTTATTCGTTATTTGTACATTTATATTCGTTATATTTAGCATTCACTTTAGTCAACTATTTTATTTACAAAATTATGTATGAGAATGAAGTAAAAAAACTCTATTGTAATTTTTTTTTTCAAGAAGGTTAAATTTAAATTGTTAATAAATAATAAGTACATCAGAGGTATTTTATACGTTTTATAGACTGAATACTTTATACTGAATATTTTATATCTGTTAGTAAATACAATATTTTTCTTATGATGTTTATTATTCCACAATTTTTTCATTTACAGTTGTCATTGAGTAGGTATTACTTTAGAAATTCCTTAGCATGACAAAGCAGTGTAAAGCATATATCTACATTAGAGGAACATGTGCTCCGAATTCATGTTTGCATTGTACTCGTATCTCTCCATTGTCTCACTGAAAAAAGCTTTGAAAATATGGTGCTCTGAATTTTGGAGCAAGTGACGGGAAGGGGCGGACATGTGTTTCACTCAAATTTCATTTTTCTCTAAAACGCTTTCTATGGATACGTTTGAATAATTGTCCATTCATTTCATCCCTAAAACAGCTTAGGTATTGATCAAATCACTAAATTCCACGAGGCAAATTCAATTACCAATACTTTAACCTATTTTGTGATGAACTTCTTCAGGGATTTGTGCAAATCCCCGCTTGTAGACCCCTGCGAAATATTCTAGTATCATATTGATAATAATTATAAATGTGGAAGATGTTTGGAGGTTTACATGTTTGGATGTTTGTTACTAAATAAAGCGGTAACAACTGAATGAATCGAGATGAAATTTGGCGTACAAGTACACCAAGCTTTATATCCCTATAAAAAGCTCCCTTGGGGAAGTATGGGAATAACGCAGGCGAAACCGCGGGTAAAAGATTGTTTTATGTAAGGAAAAAAAAAAGACTTAACTGGCACTGAGTCTTGAAAATAGACACTATGTGTGAAATCCATACGCACATGACGTTTACGTTTGGGTTCGCTCAATTCACATTACCATTTCTTATTTCGTTCACATTCCCAATTCTTCCACATTCCTAGAGTCCGTGAAGCAGTTGAAATAAAAATAAAACAGTAATTTCGACCGGGGGGACGGTTTTAAGCTTTCTTCTTCGTGGAATCCAGTCATCAGTAAGTGTAATTATCATCAAATATAATATTACGGCAAATTGCTTGATATTGTAAGTGTTGTGTGTTGGTCGAGAATTGTAAGAGTTGTTAATCCTAAAATGCAAAGTGACTAATCAAAACCAAGTGTGGATAGTTCGAAAAACTCGCTCCGCTAGAAGATGTTCATCGGCCTCTTCAGTCCCTTTGCGACTACGAACGTCACGGCACGTCCAAAACATCGAGGTAAAATATACCATGTTTTTACCTAATCAAGTCTCGTTTTGTTATATAATGAGTGAAAATCGTGAATCGATATAAAGTACACATTTTCACAAGGACCGTTAAGTTGGAATTTCAGACTTATATTATTTTTAATCTATCTATATCCATACTCAATACACTTTTACTATTATAAATGCGAAAGTTTCTGTCTGTCTGTCAGCCTGTATGTTACACACTATACTATATTTAAATAATATTCCCAAGGAAATGTAATAGCAAACACCCTTACGCCGATTATCGAGTCTAAGTACGTGAACGAAGTCGTAAGCAAAACAGCTAGTTCCATATGAGTAAAATACGGGACCCTAAAAACTAAATGAATGACTAGTCTTATATCGCTTGCACCGAATAGCCAGTAGTGTAGGCAGGGCGGAAAATTTCACTTTATTTCGCCAACTTGCCCATTGTACCCGTAGGCATTATTTCTGTAAAAACAATGTTGCCATTGTACGATGCTCCATTCCGATGGATTTCCGCCGCCAATCACCCGTTATACGCAGTTTTGTGCAGTCGCGCAACTTTAGGAAAATATATTACTCCCCTTTATAAAAAAAGCTATTTCGCCTAAATACTAATGTACCTACTTAATAATCTTTGCGAGGGAAATTAGTAAGACGATCATTAACAGATCGTTATTGTATTGATATTCGGCATGTTTCTGTTTGTGTCCCGGGTCTAATTATTTTGAACAGTTCTGACCATAGTATAATATTGTAGTCTTTGGTTTTGTCAGTTAAAGAAAAAAAACTGAATTAGATATCCTTTTTTGCCATTGAAAAGCCATATTTAGTACATTTTGTACATATAAGTTTACCCAGTAATTTATAAAACGTCTTACTTACTTTTCTATCATTCTCAAAATTTCAGGTTTAGACGAAATTATATTGCCACTAACTTAGTCAATTGGCTTTGCCAAATACAAAAGTCTCTTGCGAATACTTTGGAGCATTTGCTCCGCTCAGTAGCAATTTTAACACAGATCGTGATAAAATACCTCGTGTCGCGCCGCGCGTAAGAGACTTAGAGATCTATATATTTAGCTGCCTGTATGCTGACATATCAGCTGAAGACTGCAATATCATTTCACGTCTTCGTTTAGTGCCTGCAGACGAAAGTCGTCGAATAGTACGTGTTGCCAGTGATGAAATACAGAACTGAGACTTGGTACATAATGGCACAATGGCATGGCATGGTGGCAAAATGTTCATAAGGCGGCTCAGAGTCACGCCACGTGCAAAGGGCTATGTTCGGAGTCTCTCTGTGCGATAGAATGGGGGGCCTACGTCCAGCAGTAGACATCCTAAGCTGATATACAGACAGAATTTATAAACCATAAGTAATTAAAGATACAATACAAGTAAACTTTATTGCACACCAGAAAAACACATTACAAGAGGTACCTACTTACATAATTAGAACAATTTAAAAAGGTCGACAACAAGCGGGCTTATCGCTTAAGAGCGATCTCTTCCAGGCAACCTTTAGGTAGCGGAATTGACACAAAAATAAACCAAAAAACCATGGTGGTGCGAAGGGTAACAAGAGCGAGGGCTAATTTGGTACCAAAAATAAATAACCGCAGGGGTATAAACATACATAAATAAATATATAAGTTGGAATGACTTGGAAATGTAATGATTTTCTATTGTCTTTTGCGAATAGTCTACGAATTTTAATTAAGCATTCAAACTTATGCAATATAATAAGTTTCGTGTTCAGTAAACGGCTAATATACTCGTAACTACCTACCTACTTTACTTGCAATGACATTTGGTACAACACTAAAGTACAGATTATGTTCAGAACAGTGAGTTCAGATTATCTACTTATGTTATATTATAAGGCACGAGGAGGTATATACATAATTACATTATTCAACTTTAAGGAAATGTTCTATTCGCAATGTAATCTAAAAGAAATTTAAGGAAAGGCAGCATCAATTTTTAACAAAATAAATGAATAATAAAACAATAATTTATAGTACAGTCAAGTGTAACAATATGGGTGCATACAAACGCTCAATAGTAGATTGTGTCACAAGGGAGCAAAATGATATATTTACGGCGAGGGCGTACATTGAATCCTGAACGAAGCGACGGATTCTACAATTGAATCCCGAGCGTAGCGAGGGATTCTAAAGTAGAATCCGGAGCGTAGTGAGGGATTCAAGTGTTAACGCCCGTGGTGAAAATAATTTTGCTACCTTGTGACACATACTGCTTTTCACACCGACTATGAGGAAAATTTAAATACAAACGCTACCTACCAAAATAACGAAAACGAAATATAACAGGGCGTCCCACGGCGATGCCACATGGAGGGAAAGTACCTTAAATATCATAGATAGCATATTTTGCTGAAAGAAGACTTCATTTTATTTTTAAAACTTAGTAAAGTTGCATTCATACTTTTTTAATTTTTTTTGAAAAAAAATGTATGGAAAGAAATTATCGCGTCATTGGAGGAAAAGTACCTTAATTATTGTAAATGAACATCTTAATGAAAGAAGACATTATTTCGATTTAAAAAAACAAGTAGAATTGCATTTTAAATAATTTCATGGTTAAACCGGGAATCGAACCCGCTACACGAGAAAAAAAATACCCTGTAGCTTTGTCATATCGATCGAAAGGCTTCAATGTGAGAATTACTTTTTTGCTAAATAACGAAATAAAAATAAAGGCCATGCATTTTAATATTTTTAATACAAAATTAAATCAATTTATCAAATGCTCAAAATGTTTTCCATCGTGTTCAATACAAAGTCTCACTCTTTTCAATATTTCACTCCCTGTCGATTTTTTAATTATGGTGTGGTGGATATTTAAAATAATACGTCTAAGTTCTGCTTGTAGCTCGTGGACACTTTCATACTGGTTCTTGTAAACTACATTTTTTCCATAACCCCATAAAAAAAATCTAACGGGTTTAGATCTGGGGATCTCGGCGGCCATCTAGTTTCTCCATTTGTTCCGATCCAGGAAGTAAAGTGTTCATTGAGATAATCCCTTGTTCTGTGACTGTTATGAGCCGGAGCACCATCTTGCTGAAAAATAATGTTTTGTCGTTCTGCCAACGGAAGATTATTTATCTCAATTCTTAAAATCTCAAGTATTTCTAAATACCTGTCCGTATTTAGATGCCCTTCGTAAAAATGTACTAAGAGGACCCGGTTGTTTACAATACCACACCAACAGTTGAAGGAAAAACGCACTTGATTGTTAGTCTCGCGGATGCGTAAGGGATTCTCCCTGCTCCAGATGCAGTTATTATGTCTGTTGTACATACCATTATTGCTGAAGTTTGTTTCGTCAGACCAGATAATATTATTAAGAAAATCTTGATTCTCTAGAATGAGCCTCTCGATTTCTCGGCAGAAAATCAATCGTCTACCAGGATCACCCGGTTGCAATTTTTGTACTAATCGCCCTTCAACGTAACTTTTGAATTTGTATTTTTTCAGTACACGGTGCATTTTGCTTTTCGAAAATCCGGTTTCTGCTTCACCTTCCCTCACTGAACATTTAGGATTTGCCTCAAAGTATATCAAAATGTCGAGCTCATCGTCAGTGTTTAACATTTGGTGCCGTGGTTGTGGTAATCTATGATCGAAACGTCCCAAATTTGTCAGATTATCCACCAACCGTTTCATAATAAATCGAGATGGTGTATTTCTATCAGGATATCTTTCACGGTGCCAAATTAAGGCTAATGTTATGTTTTTGTGGTTCAAAAAGTATTCTTCCATTAAATCAACATTATTTTGATACGCCATGGTTATTTAATACAATACCGTCGTAACAAATTCGTCGTAAAGCGAAATAACTAAATAAAATAGTCAATTCCCGCCAACAAACTTTTTAAACTTTTTTTTTTTTACTTTCAACACCTGATCATAGTTTAAGATACTTGTTTTTCTGCCTAGTCAGTAATTTTAAAACATGTTTAAACAATAATTGACACGGTTTAGCCATGAAATTATTTAAAATGCAATTCTACTTGTTTTGTTAAATCGAAATAATGTCTTCTTTCAGTAAGATGTTCATTTACAATAATTAAGGTACTTTTCCTCCAATGACGCGATAATTTTTTTCCATACATTTTTTTTTTTTTAAATTAAAAAAGTATGAATGCAACTTTACTAAGTTTTAAAAATAAAATGAAGTCTTCTTTCAGCAAAATATGCTATCTATGATATTTAAGGTACTTTCCCTCCATGTGGCATCGCTGTGGGACGCCCTGTATAGTTAGTCAAAGAGCATCACACATTTTTAATAAAATGAAATGTGAAATTGTTAAATTTACAGTTCCTTATTATTTTATAAAACGTTTATTACTTTTTACGGACGGGACGAATTTACCACTTCCATATTATATTTATGGCCCTCGCCTGCGGCTCGGACCCCAAACACCTGTGGTCTGGGCCATTCCTTATTATCGACTTTATGTAGAGTCGATATGTAGAGTCAATGTAGAGTCGATAATGTAGAGTCGATATGGAGAGTCGATATGTAGAGTCGATATGTAGAGTTGATATGTAGAGTCGATATGTAGAGCAATAATGTAGAGTCGATAATGTAGAGTCGATATGTAGAGTGGATATGTAGAGTCGATATGTAGAATCGATATGTAGAGTCGATATGTAGAGTCAATAATGTAGAGTCGATAATGTAGAGTCGATATGGAGAGTCGATATGTAGAGTCGATATGTAGAGTTGATATTTAGAGTCGATATGTAGAGTCAATAATGTAGAGTCGATAATGTAGAGTCGATATGGAGAGTCGATATGTAGAGTCGATATGTAGAGTTGATATGTAGAGTCGATATGTAGAATCGATATGTAGAGTCAATAATGTAGAGTCGATATGTAGAGTTGATATGTACAGTCAATATGTAGAGTCTATAATGTATGGTATGGCAATGGCATATTCTAAGCAGGTTCAAACTAAAAATACCCTGTAGGTAGTCCTTGAACAGAAAAGTATCACTTTGATCCCTCTTATGAGGGATCAAAATACTTTTTTCTGAATAGGAGGTGTGAAAAAATATGTCTGATTGGCTTCTGCAGTGGCAATCAAAACTTCGTTCCATATTTAGGAAACAATTTATTCGATACATATTTTTGCACTTGGCTGTACTTTATTACTACAATAGCATACGTTATATACAGCACGATATAATAGTATATTTATAAAAAAGGATTGTCGCACTGCTGCTGCCCCTTCTGAGAACCTTTGTTGTAGTTGTAGCTACTGATAGACGCTGTTTCACCCGCTCATTCCCAAATTACCCCATTCCCAGACAAAATACCAGATTTTTAAGATATCAGATTCCCGATATATTATATTCTCCGTATACCAGATTCCCAAAATAATACAATCAACAAAATCATTCAGGTCTTTGAGTAACCTACGATTTTATAATCTAGTGTAACGGGAATGTGGTAAGACAGGAATCTGATAAATCGAGAATCTGGCATTTTGAAAAATCTGGTAGGTATTCTGGGAATGCGGTATTTTGGCCATGTGGTTTCACCTGTACCAAGAGGTTGAAAGCCGGTAGACAACTAAGCAGTTTATGTATCTAAGGTAAAAGAAAATCTGAAAGGTTTCCGGTACACAACCCAGCCGTATCCAGACAGATTGACCTCTTTCCATAGGGTTTCATCGACTGGCTTCTCAGGCTTAAGCTGTGGCGATATTGTAACGTTTGATATTTAGGGCAGTGGTTGTTAAAATAAATGAGACACTGAATCAACTATAATTACAATTTATTCCTAATAAAAATTAAACAGGGTCTGTAGGTTCTGACGGCCTAAGGCGCTTCTATTAATGCGCATATATTAAAGATCGCCACTATAGGGTACTGTCCTGGGTACCAGCTGAGCCAGAGATGGGGTTGCGAGCGCTCAAGCGATTCAGCAGTTCCACTCAGGTTCAAGGGCAGCGGTAGCCTCGACGTGGAAGCCTGGAATACAATTCCAGCAATTAGGGCACGAACTAGTCATCTTCCCGTGCCGCGCCACACACTATTGCGTAATAAAAACCTAGCCTAGCATACAAAGCAACTACGAGTTTGTTTGTGGCGGCGCACGGAAATCAGAAACGGAGCAGATGTTCGAAGCACTAGCGATTAGCATTAAGCTATGAATGATGATGATGAGGACGATTACTTGTTATTTATAACTAAATATTACTCGTCAGTATTTTGCTGCAAAAGGTACTGAAAGCTAACAAAACAATAACGGAACATATTTATAACTATATTTATGGTCTTAAAACACTACGCGCTAATCTAAACAGTTTTTAAAAGAAAAAGCATATTCTATAACAATGACTAAATGATTTTGCAATCCGCCATTTTGACAAGCGGTAAGCAACTAAGTGCATTAACTACACTGATAACTACATACTAATTATTATTTATATTTTGTTCACACTTACCCAAGAAGCGGGGCGAACACAACACATACAAAAACGGTATGACAACCGGCAATTTATTTAGGGACACGACCTGTTCGTAATCTTTAGCGCGGCAACTGAATGCGCGCCAGAGTGACGTGCTCTCAGTGCCGAAGACGAAACGGTTCTGTCAGCGCGGCGGGAATCTCCGCTAGAACTCGTCGCCCGCGCATATGTAGTATATACATTACGTTATAGGATGCCTAGTGAGAGGCGCGTATCGATAGTGACATGTCGATACGTATGGACATCGATGTCGATAAGGGTGTATGATAATTTAAGATGAATTTTGATTTATATTTTATGATAATGTAATAATATGATGAGTTATGTAAGTTATTTTATTAATTTTAATAAAATAACGCTACAGTTACCCCGCTCGCTACTCAAGGATTTTAATTACTGTAATATTCAAAATCCGCAGCTACAATTCCGTGACGAAGTTACTAACTACCTGCGACCTTGATTTACCAATTTTAAATCTTTGATGTGCCAAGTACCGAGATCTTTTCCAGACATGTCTTGTAACTCATACACTAGAGGAGAACGCTTACCAATTACACGACACTTCAAAAATTTTGGAGCCAGTTTCTTAGCAAAGTATTGCTCTTTATCACTTTGAAAATACGTTCTCTTCCAAACAATGTCATTTACGTCAAATTCTGCTGATTTACGCCTTAAATTATAGCGTGATGTGTTTCTTTCGTGAGCTCGCCAAAGACTAGTCTGAACTTCATCGAAAATTTTCGACAACTGGCCAATGTTTTCTGCATACACATTACGCGGAAGAAAAATGATTTCGTTGCCAAGGTCAGATTCCGAATAGTGCGAACCGCATAGAACCAGTTCACGGCCATGGACAAGAAACGCTGGGGTATAACCTGTCGCCACGTTAACAGAGTTATTTATAGCGAACTGAATCTTTGGTAAATTAACATCCCATGACCTATGATCGTTATCAATGAATGTAGAAATGCAAGTTAATATAGTTTTGTTATAGCGTTCTACCGTATTGATTTGAGGTGTATATCTTGGCGTAAAATAAACATTTGGAACTTTATAGGAAAGAAAGAAATTGTCGAGACCTTTACTTATAAATTGGCTCCCATTGTCCATAAAAATCGTTTGGGCTACCCCATGAACTAAAAATACATCATCCTCTAAGTGTTTTATCACAGCTTGTGTGGTAGCTCGTCGTAGTGGAAATATTAAGGTATACTTTGAAAAACAACAGACTACGACCAACAGATAAGTGTTTTGTTTCCGACTCGTTGGAAGAGGTCCAATAAAATCTATAGATATCATTTGAAATGGCCGACAGCATTGTTTAGGCCTACCCATAACACCGAGCGTAGCATGGTTGGGTAATTTATGGGCAAGGCAAGTCGAGCAAGTTGATACGAAATTAACTACATCTGAGTGCATACCCGGCCAGAAGTAGCGCAGGGCCAAACGATAATAAGTTTTGTGAATCCCCAAGTGACCGGCTATAGGCTCAGCATGATTGGCCAGCATCACTTCTTCACGAAATTCGCTTGGAACTACCTCTTTCCATTCAAACTCAGATGTGAGGAAACATTTATTTTTTGAGCGTCTGTAAAGAGCATTGTTTATAATTGTAAAATTTGGAAGACTCGACGGGTTGGCTAAACAGGTATTAAATTTATGAGTATACCATTGGTCAGTAGTTTTCAGAATCGCATTTGACGTGCTTATTGTATCAATAGGAACTGCGCGCGATAAAGCATCTGGCACGACATTATCAACGCCACGGCGGTGCTTTATGGTAAAATTGAAAGCTGACAGCCGGATGCCCCATCGCGCCAGTCGACCGGTGGGATTGTTCAACGACAAAAACCATTTCAAGGCGCTGTGATCAGTGTAGACTACAAAGGTTTGGCCATTATCTAAGTAACAGCGCCAATGCTCAAGAGCAGTGAGAACGGCAAGAGTTTCCCTTTCTGTTATGCTGTAATTTTTTTCCGCACCTGTGAGAGACTTGCTCATGTATGCAACAGGATGTTCTTGCCCATCAACAACTTGGCACAGCATGGCTCCAATGCCGTAGTTGCTGGCATCCGTATGTACTTGAAATGGTAAGCTGTAATTTGGACAAGAAAGAACAGGTGTTGAAACAAGACATTCCTTAAGCATCTTGAAAGCAGAGTCGGCTTCTTTTGTCCAAGAAAAAGGAGGTGCACCTTTTTTGTTTGAAGTCAGCTTGTTCAACGGGCCTGCAATCGAACTAAAATTCGGGACAAAGCGACGATACCATGACGCGGTACCCAAGAACCGTTTGACTTCTTTTTTGGAGGTAGGGGTAGGATAGTTAGAAATCGCCTGCACCTTTTCCGCATCCGTGCGTAATCCTTGAGTATCAACAACATAACCCAAATACTTTAAGCTCTCCCTAAAGAACTGGGTTTTCTCAAAGTTAATAGTAAGGTTTGCTTGCTTTAGTTTGTCGAGGACACGCAGGAGCAGGGAAACGTGGCTCTCAAAGCTATCACTTACGCAAATTATATCGTCTAAATAGCAGAATACCTTCAACTCAAACTCAGGTCCAAACAGCTGATCGACTAGCCTTTGCTGTGTTGCAGGTGCATTGGTTAGCCCAAACGCCATTGTTTTAAAACAAAAGGAGCCCCGACCTGGGACAAAAAAAGCCGTTTTGTTCCTATCTTCAACTTTAATGGGTATTTGCCAAAAGCTCTTGGATAAGTCAATACTGCTGAGGTATTTAGCGTCCTTCAGATTATCTAGGATCTCAGCAATATATGGCAAGTTATAAGCATCCTTAATAGTCACAGCGTTAAGTTTTCGACTGTCCAAGCAGAATCTGGGTTTGCCATCCTTTTTGCCAACTACAAGCACTGGTGACGACCAAGAACTCTCGCATGGTTCAATGACGTCTAGAGCGAGCATTTCATCAACCTGTTCGTTGACAATGCGAGTCTTTTCCGGTGACATGCGGTAGTATCTTTGACGTATAGGTGCTGCAGCACCTGTGTCAATACGGTGCGATATGAAAGTTGTTCTACCCAGTCCCTTAGCCTCAAAAGACACCTCTTTAAATTGGTCGATCACCTTATCAGCAATAATACGCTGTGCGTCTTCTAATCCAGTATAGGGAGTAACATGTTTAGTACTATGGGTTGCCAAAGACTCGTTACTAGGAGAAGATGACTTAGTGATGTCGATAGAGCCAATATATTTAGGACATAATTTAAATATTCTCCAGAAATCTATACCCAAAATTAACGGAGTTTCAACCTCTGGAACTACGTATGCCTTGATAGTATGTCTAGAGTTGTTAAAGTGAATCGGTAAGTTTATACAGCCTATACTATTAAGATTTTGTCCTCCCGCTGCAATCATACTTATCTTATCGTTAGTGTGTAAAGACAAGCCACTACGTATAAGATCATTATGTGAGTTATTGCCTATGATACTCACGGCAGCACCAGAGTCAAGCAAACCACAAGCCTTTAAGTTATTTATTTCCAAATCTACGAACGTTCTATTATCATTACTAGGTTTATTTTGCAGAATTGAAGTTACCTTATAAATAGTAAAGAAATTTTTAATAAATTTAAGCCATTCATACCAGTCATCAACTGGGCTATGACTGCTCTGAGCGTAACTGCAATTCTGCTCAGTTAGTTTTTTTGTTCATTTGAAGTAGAGGGTCTCTGACAATCGGGACAGTCATAAAAGCGGACTCCTTCCCGGCCACAGCGGAAACACAAAATTACGCGATCGGCTGTGCAATTCCGTAAATTATGCGTATCAACACGGCAACGCGGGCAGTACTTGGGTCTAACATTAACAGCATGGACAGCCTTCATTGTGATTGGTGAATCGTTGTTGAGCTGTTTATTTCTATAAGTATATGATTTATTCACAATATTCTCACCGTTACTGCCAGCGTTGTTGTTGTTTAGGTTAGCGTAAGGTCTGTTTTGCGAATAAACAGAGACATATGGCTGTCGAAAAGATTTGTTGGCATCACCCAAACTAGAGGGATGAGAGTAAGCAAAATTTGGTGACATGGTTTCAGGGGTTACCCTTGGCGGCTCACGAAAGCGAGACAACCGCGTTTGTACATTTTCAAAGTTTTTGCATAGAGAACGCAGGGTGTCTATGTCCTTAATTTCATTGCAAGAGGTGAGCACGCTGGCATAGCATGGGCGGATATTATGCAAAAGGATCTCTAATTTGTCTTCCTCTGATATTTTTTTATCCAATTGAGAGAACATTCCTGCCATAATGGAGAGGTATATTGTGATGTTCTCGCGTTCCCCTTGTGTGCGAGCCCGGATTTCAGCCAAAAAACGATAGTCATAATCGGAGTGGCTGAAATCATCCCGCAACTTTTTACAAACCTCTTCCCACGAAGAAACGTGCTCGCGAATACTACGAAACCAGTGTAATGCATTGTCGGTAAAGATTTCGGTTGCAAAAGACAGTACTTTACTAGACGGAATATCCCGGGCTTTCATAAAGTCTTCAACGCTCAAAATAAATGCACGTACGCAAGTTTTGCCATTGAATTTTAGTTTAGTTAGGTCTGACGAAAAACTACGATCGCAGTTAACAGTAACATGTCTGGAGGCATTATTATCGATTGCTTCTTGAGAGATAAGGGATCTACCGGTGCTCATTGAGTTCAATGCGATTGTATAGTTTTGGAAGCGCTTAAAACAATCGGAACAAGATTCTAACAAATCCGGATACTGTGAGCAGTCAACTCTGTTTAGTCTATGATAAATATGATTCATCAGATTATTCGTACGACCTAACAAGTTTTTATCGGGACTTGTAGTCAGCGATTTAATGTTAGTGTCTACTTTATCTAAGCTTTCTTCTACAGCTTCAATTTCCTCCTCCGGGTCGAATGGTGAAGTTAGAATATCTTCGGAGGGAAATAGTTGAGCCAACTTAACGATTTGCCTACGTAACTCCTGCACAGTATCTGCCGGAGTTTCACCCCTAATTCCAACCTCGTAGGTCAACTCCGGTTTTTGTAGGGACAAAAATTTTATGTCGAAGGACATTGTGGAGCCGAAATCTAACTTTGGGTAAATGTGAACACTACTTAGCACTAATTATCCTAAAACTAGCTACTCCGCACTGTTACAGTTAATTTAAAAGAACTGTTTTTTTTATTTTACACACAAGTAAAAAAAATAAAACAATTAAAAGAAAAAAACAATCACCAGAAGGCAAAAAAAAAATAATAATTGCAAAATAAAAATGGGACACCCAAAGTATAATGCGGTTACAATAGCAAAAGTATCGATATCGATAAAATATTTTCGTCCGCACTAGACCTTAGTTGCCAAGCGATAAGAGAAATAAAAAGCAAAAAAAAACAAAACTTGACAATCACACACACACAACACAAACTACGTAGCGATCTAAAATATAACGTACTACAGATATAGAAGACAGACCTTAAACCACGTAATGGCGCCACTTGTAACGTTTGATATTTAGGGCAGTGGTTGTTAAAATAAATGAGACACTGAATCAACTATAATTACAATTTATTCCTAATAAAAATTAAACAGGGTCTGTAGGTTCTGACGGCCTAAGGCGCTTCTATTAATGCGCATATATTAAAGATCGCCACTATAGGGTACTGTCCTGGGTACCAGCTGAGCCAGAGATGGGGTTGCGAGCGCTCAAGCGATTCAGCAGTTCCACTCAGGTTCAAGGGCAGCGGTAGCCTCGACGTGGAAGCCTGGAATACAATTCCAGCAATTAGGGCACGAACTAGTCATCTTCCCGTGCCGCGCCACACACTATTGCGTAATAAAAACCTAGCCTAGCATACAAAGCAACTACGAGTTTGTTTGTGGCGGCGCACGGAAATCAGAAACGGAGCAGATGTTCGAAGCACTAGCGATTAGCATTAAGCTATGAATGATGATGATGAGGACGATTACTTGTTATTTATAACTAAATATTACTCGTCAGTATTTTGCTGCAAAAGGTACTGAAAGCTAACAAAACAATAACGGAACATATTTATAACTATATTTATGGTCTTAAAACACTACGCGCTAATCTAAACAGTTTTTAAAAGAAAAAGCATATTCTATAACAATGACTAAATGATTTTGCAATCCGCCATTTTGACAAGCGGTAAGCAACTAAGTGCATTAACTACACTGATAACTACATACTAATTATTATTTATATTTTGTTCACACTTACCCAAGAAGCGGGGCGAACACAACACATACAAAAACGGTATGACAACCGGCAATTTATTTAGGGACACGACCTGTTCGTAATCTTTAGCGCGGCAACTGAATGCGCGCCAGAGTGACGTGCTCTCAGTGCCGAAGACGAAACGGTTCTGTCAGCGCGGCGGGAATCTCCGCTAGAACTCGTCGCCCGCGCATATGTAGTATATACATTACGTTATAGGATGCCTAGTGAGAGGCGCGTATCGATAGTGACATGTCGATACGTATGGACATCGATGTCGATAAGGGTGTATGATAATTTAAGATGAATTTTGATTTATATTTTATGATAATGTAATAATATGATGAGTTATGTAAGTTATTTTATTAATTTTAATAAAATAACGCTACAGTTACCCCGCTCGCTACTCAAGGATTTTAATTACTGTAATATTCAAAATCCGCAGCTACAATTCCGTGACGAAGTTACTAACTACCTGCGACCTTGATTTACCAATTTTAAATCTTTGATGTGCCAAGTACCGAGATCTTTTCCAGACATGTCTTGTAACTCATACACTAGAGGAGAACGCTTACCAATTACACGACACTTCAAAAATTTTGGAGCCAGTTTCTTAGCAAAGTATTGCTCTTTATCACTTTGAAAATACGTTCTCTTCCAAACAATGTCATTTACGTCAAATTCTGCTGATTTACGCCTTAAATTATAGCGTGATGTGTTTCTTTCGTGAGCTCGCCAAAGACTAGTCTGAACTTCATCGAAAATTTTCGACAACTGGCCAATGTTTTCTGCATACACATTACGCGGAAGAAAAATGATTTCGTTGCCAAGGTCAGATTCCGAATAGTGCGAACCGCATAGAACCAGTTCACGGCCATGGACAAGAAACGCTGGGGTATAACCTGTCGCCACGTTAACAGAGTTATTTATAGCGAACTGAATCTTTGGTAAATTAACATCCCATGACCTATGATCGTTATCAATGAATGTAGAAATGCAAGTTAATATAGTTTTGTTATAGCGTTCTACCGTATTGATTTGAGGTGTATATCTTGGCGTAAAATAAACATTTGGAACTTTATAGGAAAGAAAGAAATTGTCGAGACCTTTACTTATAAATTGGCTCCCATTGTCCATAAAAATCGTTTGGGCTACCCCATGAACTAAAAATACATCATCCTCTAAGTGTTTTATCACAGCTTGTGTGGTAGCTCGTCGTAGTGGAAATATTAAGGTATACTTTGAAAAACAACAGACTACGACCAACAGATAAGTGTTTTGTTTCCGACTCGTTGGAAGAGGTCCAATAAAATCTATAGATATCATTTGAAATGGCCGACAGCATTGTTTAGGCCTACCCATAACACCGAGCGTAGCATGGTTGGGTAATTTATGGGCAAGGCAAGTCGAGCAAGTTGATACGAAATTAACTACATCTGAGTGCATACCCGGCCAGAAGTAGCGCAGGGCCAAACGATAATAAGTTTTGTGAATCCCCAAGTGACCGGCTATAGGCTCAGCATGATTGGCCAGCATCACTTCTTCACGAAATTCGCTTGGAACTACCTCTTTCCATTCAAACTCAGATGTGAGGAAACATTTATTTTTTGAGCGTCTGTAAAGAGCATTGTTTATAATTGTAAAATTTGGAAGACTCGACGGGTTGGCTAAACAGGTATTAAATTTATGAGTATACCATTGGTCAGTAGTTTTCAGAATCGCATTTGACGTGCTTATTGTATCAATAGGAACTGCGCGCGATAAAGCATCTGGCACGACATTATCAACGCCACGGCGGTGCTTTATGGTAAAATTGAAAGCTGACAGCCGGATGCCCCATCGCGCCAGTCGACCGGTGGGATTGTTCAACGACAAAAACCATTTCAAGGCGCTGTGATCAGTGTAGACTACAAAGGTTTGGCCATTATCTAAGTAACAGCGCCAATGCTCAAGAGCAGTGAGAACGGCAAGAGTTTCCCTTTCTGTTATGCTGTAATTTTTTTCCGCACCTGTGAGAGACTTGCTCATGTATGCAACAGGATGTTCTTGCCCATCAACAACTTGGCACAGCATGGCTCCAATGCCGTAGTTGCTGGCATCCGTATGTACTTGAAATGGTAAGCTGTAATTTGGACAAGAAAGAACAGGTGTTGAAACAAGACATTCCTTAAGCATCTTGAAAGCAGAGTCGGCTTCTTTTGTCCAAGAAAAAGGAGGTGCACCTTTTTTGTTTGAAGTCAGCTTGTTCAACGGGCCTGCAATCGAACTAAAATTCGGGACAAAGCGACGATACCATGACGCGGTACCCAAGAACCGTTTGACTTCTTTTTTGGAGGTAGGGGTAGGATAGTTAGAAATCGCCTGCACCTTTTCCGCATCCGTGCGTAATCCTTGAGTATCAACAACATAACCCAAATACTTTAAGCTCTCCCTAAAGAACTGGGTTTTCTCAAAGTTAATAGTAAGGTTTGCTTGCTTTAGTTTGTCGAGGACACGCAGGAGCAGGGAAACGTGGCTCTCAAAGCTATCACTTACGCAAATTATATCGTCTAAATAGCAGAATACCTTCAACTCAAACTCAGGTCCAAACAGCTGATCGACTAGCCTTTGCTGTGTTGCAGGTGCATTGGTTAGCCCAAACGCCATTGTTTTAAAACAAAAGGAGCCCCGACCTGGGACAAAAAAAAGCCGTTTTGTTCCTATCTTCAACTTTAATGGGTATTTGCCAAAAGCTCTTGGATAAGTCAATACTGCTGAGGTATTTAGCGTCCTTCAGATTATCTAGGATCTCAGCAATATATGGCAAGTTATAAGCATCCTTAATAGTCACAGCGTTAAGTTTTCGACTGTCCAAGCAGAATCTGGGTTTGCCATCCTTTTTGCCAACTACAAGCACTGGTGACGACCAAGAACTCTCGCATGGTTCAATGACGTCTAGAGCGAGCATTTCATCAACCTGTTCGTTGACAATGCGAGTCTTTTCCGGTGACATGCGGTAGTATCTTTGACGTATAGGTGCTGCAGCACCTGTGTCAATACGGTGCGATATGAAAGTTGTTCTACCCAGTCCCTTAGCCTCAAAAGACACCTCTTTAAATTGGTCGATCACCTTATCAGCAATAATACGCTGTGCGTCTTCTAATCCAGTATAGGGAGTAACATGTTTAGTACTATGGGTTGCCAAAGACTCGTTACTAGGAGAAGATGACTTAGTGATGTCGATAGAGCCAATATATTTAGGACATAATTTAAATATTCTCCAGAAATCTATACCCAAAATTAACGGAGTTTCAACCTCTGGAACTACGTATGCCTTGATAGTATGTCTAGAGTTGTTAAAGTGAATCGGTAAGTTTATACAGCCTATACTATTAAGATTTTGTCCTCCCGCTGCAATCATACTTATCTTATCGTTAGTGTGTAAAGACAAGCCACTACGTATAAGATCATTATGTGAGTTATTGCCTATGATACTCACGGCAGCACCAGAGTCAAGCAAACCACAAGCCTTTAAGTTATTTATTTCCAAATCTACGAACGTTCTATTATCATTACTAGGTTTATTTTGCAGAATTGAAGTTACCTTATAAATAGTAAAGAAATTTTTAATAAATTTAAGCCATTCATACCAGTCATCAACTGGGCTATGACTGCTCTGAGCGTAACTGCAATTCTGCTCAGTTAGTTTTTTTGTTCATTTGAAGTAGAGGGTCTCTGACAATCGGGACAGTCATAAAAGCGGACTCCTTCCCGGCCACAGCGGAAACACAAAATTACGCGATCGGCTGTGCAATTCCGTAAATTATGCGTATCAACACGGCAACGCGGGCAGTACTTGGGTCTAACATTAACAGCATGGACAGCCTTCATTGTGATTGGTGAATCGTTGTTGAGCTGTTTATTTCTATAAGTATATGATTTATTCACAATATTCTCACCGTTACTGCCAGCGTTGTTGTTGTTTAGGTTAGCGTAAGGTCTGTTTTGCGAATAAACAGAGACATATGGCTGTCGAAAAGATTTGTTGGCATCACCCAAACTAGAGGGATGAGAGTAAGCAAAATTTGGTGACATGGTTTCAGGGGTTACCCTTGGCGGCTCACGAAAGCGAGACAACCGCGTTTGTACATTTTCAAAGTTTTTGCATAGAGAACGCAGGGTGTCTATGTCCTTAATTTCATTGCAAGAGGTGAGCACGCTGGCATAGCATGGGCGGATATTATGCAAAAGGATCTCTAATTTGTCTTCCTCTGATATTTTTTTATCCAATTGAGAGAACATTCCTGCCATAATGGAGAGGTATATTGTGATGTTCTCGCGTTCCCCTTGTGTGCGAGCCCGGATTTCAGCCAAAAAACGATAGTCATAATCGGAGTGGCTGAAATCATCCCGCAACTTTTTACAAACCTCTTCCCACGAAGAAACGTGCTCGCGAATACTACGAAACCAGTGTAATGCATTGTCGGTAAAGATTTCGGTTGCAAAAGACAGTACTTTACTAGACGGAATATCCCGGGCTTTCATAAAGTCTTCAACGCTCAAAATAAATGCACGTACGCAAGTTTTGCCATTGAATTTTAGTTTAGTTAGGTCTGACGAAAAACTACGATCGCAGTTAACAGTAACATGTCTGGAGGCATTATTATCGATTGCTTCTTGAGAGATAAGGGATCTACCGGTGCTCATTGAGTTCAATGCGATTGTATAGTTTTGGAAGCGCTTAAAACAATCGGAACAAGATTCTAACAAATCCGGATACTGTGAGCAGTCAACTCTGTTTAGTCTATGATAAATATGATTCATCAGATTATTCGTACGACCTAACAAGTTTTTATCGGGACTTGTAGTCAGCGATTTAATGTTAGTGTCTACTTTATCTAAGCTTTCTTCTACAGCTTCAATTTCCTCCTCCGGGTCGAATGGTGAAGTTAGAATATCTTCGGAGGGAAATAGTTGAGCCAACTTAACGATTTGCCTACGTAACTCCTGCACAGTATCTGCCGGAGTTTCACCCCTAATTCCAACCTCGTAGGTCAACTCCGGTTTTTGTAGGGACAAAAATTTTATGTCGAAGGACATTGTGGAGCCGAAATCTAACTTTGGGTAAATGTGAACACTACTTAGCACTAATTATCCTAAAACCAGCTACTCCGCACTGTTACAGTTAATTTAAAAGAACTGTTTTTTTTATTTTACACACAAGTAAAAAAAATAAAACAATTAAAAGAAAAAAACAATCACCAGAAGGCAAAAAAAAAATAATAATTGCAAAATAAAAATGGGACACCCAAAGTATAATGCGGTTACAATAGCAAAAGTATCGATATCGATAAAATATTTTCGTCCGCACTAGACCTTAGTTGCCAAGCGATAAGAGAAATAAAAAGCAAAAAAAAACAAAACTTGACAATCACACACACACAACACAAACTACGTAGCGATCTAAAATATAACGTACTACAGATATAGAAGACAGACCTTAAACCACGTAATGGCGCCACTTGTAACGTTTGATATTTAGGGCAGTGGTTGTTAAAATAAATGAGACACTGAATCAACTATAATTACAATTTATTCCTAATAAAAATTAAACAGGGTCTGTAGGTTCTGACGGCCTAAGGCGCTTCTATTAATGCGCATATATTAAAGATCGCCACTATAGGGTACTGTCCTGGGTACCAGCTGAGCCAGAGATGGGGTTGCGAGCGCTCAAGCGATTCAGCAGTTCCACTCAGGTTCAAGGGCAGCGGTAGCCTCGACGTGGAAGCCTGGAATACAATTCCAGCAATTAGGGCACGAACTAGTCATCTTCCCGTGCCGCGCCACACACTATTGCGTAATAAAAACCTAGCCTAGCATACAAAGCAACTACGAGTTTGTTTGTGGCGGCGCACGGAAATCAGAAACGGAGCAGATGTTCGAAGCACTAGCGATTAGCATTAAGCTATGAATGATGATGATGAGGACGATTACTTGTTATTTATAACTAAATATTACTCGTCAGTATTTTGCTGCAAAAGGTACTGAAAGCTAACAAAACAATAACGGAACATATTTATAACTATATTTATGGTCTTAAAACACTACGCGCTAATCTAAACAGTTTTTAAAAGAAAAAGCATATTCTATAACAATGACTAAATGATTTTGCAATCCGCCATTTTGACAAGCGGTAAGCAACTAAGTGCATTAACTACACTGATAACTACATACTAATTATTATTTATATTTTGTTCACACTTACCCAAGAAGCGGGGCGAACACAACACATACAAAAACGGTATGACAACCGGCAATTTATTTAGGGACACGACCTGTTCGTAATCTTTAGCGCGGCAACTGAATGCGCGCCAGAGTGACGTGCTCTCAGTGCCGAAGACGAAACGGTTCTGTCAGCGCGGCGGGAATCTCCGCTAGAACTCGTCGCCCGCGCATATGTAGTATATACATTACGTTATAGGATGCCTAGTGAGAGGCGCGTATCGATAGTGACATGTCGATACGTATGGACATCGATGTCGATAAGGGTGTATGATAATTTAAGATGAATTTTGATTTATATTTTATGATAATGTAATAATATGATGAGTTATGTAAGTTATTTTATTAATTTTAATAAAATAACGCTACAATATGTAAATTAATACCTATGTTTTTGTTTGGTTTTAATTTCCTTGATAATAAAATAAGAGGTAGGCCAAAATAAATCATAGCACTCCAACTGTATTTTACTCAAAATTTTTCGTTGGAGAATGTTCAGGTTGATTTAAGGTTTCAATGGTAGTATACTAGACAGAAGCTCGCAAAAAAATCGAAGGTAAGACTAGGTACGTAAGTCACGCCACAGGCTATTATTTTAGGACTATTTTTTATTCATTATCCAGCATTTTTCTGTGAGCTAATATTGCCAAAGTTGTCTGAAAATAATTCAATGGAACAAGATTAAAACCGTCAAGGTAACTGCAGATGGCGCCATGGCTCGAAGTAGTAGGTAATAGGTATGTAATGCCATTCATAAATAAACAGAATTATCAACTTCTACATTTACATTCACTGAAAAAAGAAATCACTCCATATTATATTTGTAAAAAGGGGAGTTTATTTAGGTGTAATTTATTTATGACTTTTTGCTACTGTTTTCGATATTATTTCGTATACCTATATTGTTTTTTTATGGATATAATTGTACAAGTTTACAACATAACAGCATAGTATAATAGCAGTGTTCTTCCTACAAACGGTACATCGCGCGGGGTATTCCGATCTATTACCCTAAAGAATTCACCCTAGGGTGAATTCTGGGAAACATATTGTCCGAGAATTTACAAGTTAAAAAATGGAATTTATTTTAGATTCTTATTCTGATTTTTCACCCTAGGTACAGTTAGCGTATCAATTATAATATTTGTAAGATTGTTATATCAGTTTAAAATAAATTCTAATACGACGAAATTTTATTTTTCAACGAAATCACATTTTAACACTAACTGTCCGTGCATTATGTGTAATGCACTGAAGACCTTGCTTGATACGTCCGTGCATGATAGGTATAGTGAGATTCAATAGAAAAGGACAAACAAGTAAACAAACGGATTTACCTTCATTACTTCGTAATCACGCTTTTTTTAAGAACGAACATAGCCTTATCAACAATTTATATACATAAATCTTGTATTTTCATTCATTTTTAATTAAAATATCCATTAATTATTCATATTTCAGTAAAAACAAACTTAGTCAATACCATTTTTCTATATGTCAAATGTTACTCAAATTTTTTTACTCATCTAAAATGTAAAAATCTATAATGTCTTTGGATTCGTAGTGATGGGAATGTCCGTTCTTTAAAGATGTATTACTTTTTATTAACAATGATATTTTGATATCGATTAGTATTTCGGAAAGATTATTTTTTAATTATAGATTTTGGCAATGAATGCCATATCCAATAAATGTATATAGGAAAACCCAACTACGAAAAAGGCTAAAAAGGTCTCTTGGAAAAAGTGCCCAATATGTCTTGGAGGAAATGATGCATTAGCAAAAGTCGGAGCCGAACAATGGGCGAACTGTGTGAGGCATGTCGAAAAAGTAGAGGCGAAAATGAAAACTTTAGACGGGATTTCAGACTCCGCGATCGATGATGAGGCAACTACGAAGCCTTTCATCATCACAGTTACTGACAATGATACGTCTGACAGTGACAGTATCACCAGTGACAATGGCAGTGCGTAATCGCAATGTACGTGTAATGTAAGTATGTGTGTAAACTAACGTGCTAATGAGGGTGTTTAGAACTCATAAACCCACCAGGTGGCAGCAGGGTGGCAAAAGGTCTTTTTGACAGTAGGCGTCAAGATCCACCAATCACACCACCTGATTTTGACATCTACTGCCAAATAGACCTTTCGCCACCCTGCTGCCAGCTGGTGGATTTTTGATTTCTAAATACCCTCATTTTACTAAAACGAAACCTTTTCTCTTAATTAATACGAGTGTGAACAGAACTAGGGTGTTCCATATGGTTTATCTGAAACAGAGGTTCCCAAGCTTTCGTTTCTCGTAGACCACTTTCAAAATTTTGCTGGTTTCGGAAGACCCCTGCGATACTTCTACCATATTTCCAAATAATCAGCGATGGAAAATTGCGTCGCGTCTTAGTTCCAAACCCTAAATTCGGTGTGGTAAAAATAAAAAGAATAGTACATTACGCAACTAGGGTGGTAAAACATAGTTCCCCGCCCTAGCTTTTCATTGTTACAAAATATTTAATAATGATGAAAGTATCTGATTAATAATAATAGTACGATATACTTTAAGTTCCTCTCACTTACTTGTAGTTAATAATAATTTCATGAATGTCAAATGGATTGATTAATTAATGTTATACCTTTCCCATCACTATTTCACAGTAAATCCATAGACAATAGATCCAAATTGTCAGTCAACATATTTGTTATTGTTTTTGTTCGGTTCTATCGAATCTCACTATATATAATACACCAGTGTATATATAAAAAAGAGCGTACTCCCACCTGAAAGGCCGGCAACGCACTTGTGACTCTTTTGGCGTTGTAGGTGTCTATGGGTGACGGTGACTGCTTACCATCAGGCGACCCGTCTGCTCGTTTGCCCCCTGTTTCATAAAAAAAATTATATATCTGATAACTAGGTACCTGGGAGTCTGTAGACGAAATTTGTCTGTAGAATAATATTAAGTATGCATAAGTTAGCTAAACAATTATTATTTTTATTTTTTTATTTAAATAAATAAATAAATAATAAATAAATATTAGGGGACAATCTTGCACAAATCGAACTAGCCCCATAGTAAGCTCAATAAGGCTTGTGTTATGGATACTAGACGACGATATATTTAATAGATACAAATACTTAAATACATAGAAAACATCCATGACTCAGGAACAAATATTCGTGCTCATCACACAGATAAATGCCCTTGCCGGGATTCGAACCCAGGACCTCTTGCTTCGTAGGCAGGGTCACTACCAACTAAGCTAAAGCGGTCGTCAAAGCGGTTTATTTATTTATTAAAACATAGGGTTAACATACATTTAGGAACAGTGTCCCACAAAACCTTTAATAAGGTTTGTCTGTGGGATCATGAGTCTCTATATAAACTAAGTAATTAGTATATTAAGTTAATGTGCTTAAATAGTGTTTTTTAACAGTCTTTTAAATCGCTTTTTGTTTGGCTCACGTCTAATTTCTGCCGGCAAACTATTGATTAAATACGGAATACGTTTTTTTAGGGATCTGTCTCCATAATAATTATTAACCCTTGGCACCAATAGTTTGCCATCAGCAATAGATTTGGTGTTGTATACATGTTCTATCGGTTTGACTAAAGATTCCTCTGGTCCGTGCCCCAGACAGCTATGGTTATTGACGGCAAGCAGGTATTTATGTTTTAAGCTGATAGGTAATATTTTACATATTTTAAAAAGACGTTTATAATCGTTTTTACATTTATGTTTGGTTTTGTTATTTACTAGAAGTTTTAAAAATCTTAGTTGCATATTTTCTAATCTATTTATATTCGTCTTGGTTGTAAGGCCATAGCTGTCAAGGGCATAGCCCAGAATTGAGTCTACTAGTGACATATATAAACATCTTAAGGTGCTGACAGGTACTCTATAACTTTAAATTAGATAGGTTTTTTTTTTAAAACGAAACGTATCATGAGCGTTGCTCCATATCTCGAGTGTATTGGAAAAACTCTAGTCAAGTGTACATTAGGTGATAAATTGGAAGTGAGTATAGATAATCATTCCTATTATTTACCCTAGCTTAGGGTAAATTCTCAGACATACGTTTCCCAGGGTAACAGATCGGAATAACAGATCGTGAATGTGTGCGTGTCGTGTACGAACGCACTACAAGCAAAGTTTTAAGAATGCGTAAGTATGCTCCAGTATTCATCGCACTTACATAGACGTGCTATGCGCGTCTGTGTGAATACGTGTGGTGCGCCCCTAAACGGCCGAAGTTGGACTACTTGTTCGTCTTTATACTTTGATAACAGTTACTTTTTTATCAATGACAACAAAAGGTTCTTTTAACCGTGGCGACATCTGCAGTAAGCAATTGGTACTTTTTAACCTCATTGAATCAGACCACACCTGCTGTTTCTAATGTCTGTGAGGCCGTTATCTCAGCACTAATGCTCCTCGGTGCAGTTTCGGCGCCAAAACGGAAACTCCGCGCGACAAATAGCGTGGCCGGCGATATCTTGGAGGAAGTAACTGGAGGCCAGACCAACATTCGACACGTTTTGGTACCTATGAGCTTGCACTATTATGGAAAATTCCACACTGACGATATGGGCTAAAAACTTACTTGTGTTGATGTTAAACAAAGATATACCTTTTAGGTTAGTGTATTTCTCATCAAATCAGTGACATACTTACTATAAAAGTTCCAAACGAATTTAATAAAGTTTTAAAAATGTTACATTAAAAAGAATTGTTTTCAATAGCATATGAATGTGAAACTTGTTTTTTCTGGCATTATCGTTTTTAATAACTGATAAATGTTAAATATATATACCTAGGTATATTTACTCCGGCAAATACATACCCTAAGTATTATCAGTACTGTGTATATAAGTCAGTCAATTTGCTAAGTATTCAAATTTCAAAGGCGCTACATTGAATCAATTGAATGTTCTCGTGTCAGTGCGGTTTTCTTGCTCATTTAGCACCCCGAGACGTGCGCCGACCAACTGCTTGCATTGCCAGCCAATCGCTATGTAAATAGTTACCTTTTCAATCCGAACGGTAGATATAGCATTTGCAGGATATTCATTCCCGAGCATATTTCCGCTTTTGCCACTGGGAGTATTTTTATATGAAGCCCTGACAACCTATTGAAGAGCAAAAGTTTAAAATGTGGCATTATCCAAGTACACTGCTTTGGTTTACTTTCTCTTTTTACGTTCGACAAATTTAGTTATTTAAACTTTAGTGCACAAAAGAAAACTGATCGTACTAGAGGCGGTCTAAATTCCATAAGGCATTTTCTGCCAGTTAGCCTAAATTTTTAAACTATTGAAATACCTAAGTGATAAGGCATTTTTAGGATTCCGTACCTCAAAAGGAAAAAAACGGAACCCTTATGAGATCACTTTGTAGTCCGTCTGTCAAGACCCTTTATCTCGGGAATGCGTGGAGGAGGTACCGAGATGTTTAAACTATATATTCAGGTCTACGGTCCCTTGAAGTCGTGATAAAATCAAACTTCAGTAAAAGAGAAATGTCGACACTCTCAAGGAAGCAAAAATTCAAATTTGACCTAGAACTAAGAAATTTGGCAAGTAGGTTATTACCTACTTGCCAAATTTCTTTTGGTTTTGTTTTTAATTATTTACAAAACTTAACTGACGGGATTGTCATAATTAGAGTAAACTCCCAGGTAGATTAGACTACCTTCGCAGGCTATATCGGATATTACAAAAGGTTTTAACGAAACCCGGGGAAAGGCAGGTGCTGAAATTTCGCTCGTGCAATTTAAATAAGGTTTACAAGCGTAATGTATGCTAAAAAGGCGTTCGTGGGGCCTATTTAGATTATATTTTAAAACGGAAAAATCTTAGATTAAATTAGGGATTCGCCCTACGGTCGTCGGTCGGCTTTGAGTTTCCCCAAGTTATACAATAATGTAATGTAATACCCAATAAAAAGTAAAAAATCACATGAATGTTATTGTACAGGTATATATTTTTGGACTGAACAACTAGAAAATCGTAGTTCAAACCAATTTTAGAAAAACAGTTACGTTTTGAGATTAGAAAGTTGTACCTACATAAACTGTACGAGTGTACGTGGTAAGAAAGTTAAATTCTGTTAAGACAATAGTGTGGCTTGCTTGATCTCTCAATGTATTTCTTTTGTTTTCATATATTTTGGATTATTTACCACCTAAATCCAGCATGAAAAGTACCTACTTTAACTGAACTAATCTCATTAGTCGATAACATCCAAATGCTTTTATCTTGCGAGGCCGCAAATGTTTTGTTTAATGGATTCGGACAAAGCTTTATAAGGCTTTTAGAGTACTTCCATTGTGGGTGTGAAGACGTGGATAACGCTTCAAATATCTATATTTATTATATATATTTAAGAACAAGAACAAGCACGTCTTCCCGTTAAGAGGTAAGGTTTGCCTATCCGTCATGTACCTACGTATATATGTGCCATCTATCTATAGATATAATAAAATCGTTGCAAGACTCTGCTTGGACATAAAAATTGTATAAAAAAGTAACTGTGGGAGTGTCAGAAATAAATAACTATACATATAACGCAATAAAATGTTATGCAATATGGACGCGTTATGCGAGATATCCGTATAGGGAGCCGTGGCGTGGCGTTGAAGAAATCCTTGGGCAAGCCGGAGCAGCTTTGGCTTTAATTTTCTTTAAGAGCGCTAGAATTAAGTGCTGATCTGCCTAATATTAGGCAAGCCGATGGGAATCGAGTTCTATGGACGCCGCGCCACTGATAGGGAGAGACAGTCGGATGCGGGTCAACTCCGTCTGCTCATCCGACACAAACGGCAGCTTTGTTAGCTTTTTTTTAGAAGCTGACTAACTCACGACCCTTATTGGGCAAAGCGATCGTTTGACCGGGTGGTCGGCCATGGCGTTCCCTGGGGTCGAACCAGGTCGCTAGCCGGCCCGCCCTGAGTGGATCGGACTGGGTGGGGGCCGGGGGCGCCTGGGGCCGAACCAGATCGCTTGTCCCGGTCCACATCGATTTGGTTGGACTAGGTGGGGGCCTGAGGTCGAACCAGGACGTTTAGCCAGGGCCACCTTGACTTTTCGTTGATTGCTCTAAGTGAACAGCGGACCAGCGGGAAGGATGAAGCGGATCAACCTGTCCTTATGTGAGGGTGTAATCGAACGAATGGGAGTTTTAGTTGCCGGTCTGCTAAACATTTTTTTTTAGAGGGGAAAATGCGTTACGCATACCACCAGGGTACGGGGACGGACCCTGAAGGTTATGTGGAACTCCCTTGTTGGCTGATGAGGCCCAGGTTTACCCACTAAAAACCCCTCTATGTGCCGCCTCCGTGCTATAGGGCGAACCCGTGCTTTAAGACCATGGGAACGGTGTAACCACTCCACCGTAGCCTCGCCAGCGGCTGTCCGAACTCCTAACTAGCCCAGCTAAGGAGACTCCGGCAAGAAACTTAGCTGAGCCCGAGCAAGGTCGGAGTGAAGGTTTGTTAGCGAGACGGGCTTCTGTACGTACTGCTAATTCTTATTCTGTGGCGCAAGTGAAATAAGTTGATCGAAGTTATGCAATATGGAATTAAGTGCATAGGATTTCTATAGCGCTTAACTCGATATTGCATAGCACCGTCCAGTTAAAAGTCTCCTTTAGTTCGCCGTAGTCAGGTAAAAAGTATAGGGGTGATGCGCGCAAAAACAAGTCTTACTGCGATTTTATTATATTTATTTATGCATAGACAATCACTATGATACTAATGAAATAAATTTACGCAAAAATAAAATAATTTCATTAGGTCTTTTCATGATTATTGTCAATTTTGTGTGATCGTTTATTCTAGAAAATGTGATTTTATCGAATGTGACTTTATGAAGGTATGGATTACAGTTGGTTTATTGAGAACTTAGACTTGAATCTCGTCTCTGTGAGTAATATAATTTGATCCGTCAACGAGTAAATTAATAGCCGTTTGTAATCAGGCTGCCTACCCTGATTACAAACGGCTATCACTGGCCGCGACTTCGTATCTTGTGCGACAGAGCATCACCTGTCACTGTCACACTATATTGAGTGGAAAAAGATGGATAGCATTTGTCGCGCGACAAAGAGTCGCGTGTCACAGTTGTGCTAGAAGTACAAGGGTCAGAATATTACAGCAGCATTGGGGCATTCCACGAAAACGTCTACTTTGTCGGGCACGTGACGGCTATGGCATGGCAGCTGCCTTAAAAACAAATAAAATGTTCTAAATGACATTATCAATTAAGAAATCAAGTTATAAAATATTGGCATACCAAAAAATGTACTTCCTAACTTTGTTAGAAGTACATATGAAAAAAATGGCGTCACGTGCCCGACATTCTGGTGGAATGCCCCATTATTTTTGACTGCAAACTGCTGTTCATCGTACAAAGCACAATCTTCCTAACCTAATTATAAAAAAAAACGTTGTTGTATTTAGTATGTTACTTCACGCATCAGAAAGATAAAATGCATAGGAACTAAATCTAACTAGGGTACCTATCCTTATATATCGTGTACCTATTGCAGTGTTAAGGTCTTTCAAATTTCCCAGCTTTTCCCTGCGCGGAAACTCAAATGAAATCCCAATTAACTAAAACAATTTAAATTAATCAAATATAAAATCCAGGGTATTAAATTACTAACGAAACACGGCGGCAGGTTAAGCCCAACGATTCCAACTTGCCTTCAGAGTACCCTGCAAATGGCTGTTAGTACACAAAATATTATTCTAAAGCACACAAACAGTACGTCACGTTTTCTGACAATTGTTGTTGGCTAGTAAGTGTTGTATTTGCCTATTTCATAACAACTCCGAAATTAACTGTCGCAATTTGAATTCAATTTGCAGCATTGACATATTTTTACATTATGCACCGAGGGTAGTAAGAAGGGAATTACTAACGAGAGTACATTAGGAGCCCGACGCCGTAGGCGGAGGGCTTTTAATGACTCAAGTTTGTAATCCCCTTACTGCCCGTGATATTTACAATGTTTTTCATCACATTTGCGAGGAAAAAAAAAGACAAAAATCTAATAATTTACTGTCAACTTTTTCAATATAGTCTGCCACAGATAATGCTAAGATCTGCGTGTAGTTTTCAAACTTGACAGGCAATACCGCCAGGTTGTAGGTACCTTCAAATTTTTTATTTACAAAACAAAATTTTAAACTAAATTAATTTAATTACATTAAAATAACTGCAAAAAATACTGAAATAATAGTAAAATATAGAATATCAGTTTTATATACACTAAAATTGGTTTTGAAGCCAAGTTTTGAAGGTGGGAAATAAGCCTTGGCTGGTTTGAAACCTCCTTAGTCTGAAATGACGTACGGGTAGGTTATATATTTTTAAACTAAACTCATAACTCCCTCAGGAGTTATAGATTTTCATACAGTTTTTCCTCCCGTGGGAGTAATAGATTTTTATAACCCACGAGAGGTAAATCGGCTCGAGGTGGTCTATAAGCCCGCGTGTTATAATACGCGGGCTTATAGACAAGTGGTCAGAGTCGACCGGAGGGACTAGCTAGACCCTTTACGAGCAAGTGTGATGAAAAATATATTATAGTATACCAGTAAATGATAGTATAGGTACCAGTGCGGTGGTCCTAAACATCAACTTTAGGACACAACGTCGGTCGGTAGCGGATACATATAATTTTTAGGACCAGCATGCTGGAACCATTAGTCAGTCCCGTGGCCTAGGTGTTAATGTAGAACTATGTAGAACTCAATGTTTTGTGTTAGCTTATTTTATTAACGCTAGTTCAGAAACAAAGTAATTTGAGGTGAGATTTTTTCAAATAATTAAATTACAGCTCTATATACTCGCGCGACTATTTGTGGGCCACTAATTAGTTAACTTTTGTGAAAATATGAATGTAGGAAATACTGTATGGTTAAAATTTCATCCCTGAATTTGAAGAGATTTCTTTTTTGTATTGAAGGATATATTTCATTTCAATCCCGTGTTTTGACCTGTGCCAAACTTGTGGGGATTCAATGTTCTCATATACTTAACTAACAGATATTAAACAATTAAGGTAAACGTCCTATTGCTCAACACGCTAATGCCCAATATTTAGTCGACACCCTGCTATCATCTCTATTGCCTATTGACTTAATAATCAAGATGACAACTACTACTGGCTCAGTGTCGAGTACTCGATGTTTACTGGAAAAGCCCCCAGATCCCACAGTAGTCCTGCTCAGAATGCGATGGATTTGTTTATTAAATTATTAATTAAGTTTAAAAATGAACTTACCTACTGTCGACACTGCTATGTACTGTGGCTTAAGCCTCGTATTTAATTCGTGCCTGCCGCTACCATGCACTGATACAACATGTCGGCATACTAGTAGCTCAAGCACTAACTAAATCCGACCCCATTTGTAGCATGAATATATTATACGGGACTTACTTGCTCCCATTATCTGAAGTTTAATGGGATGTGACAAAGTGTGACAACGCGTGATAATATAGGTAAACAAATCACTTAAAATTTACGCCTTCGTTTAGAGTGAAGCTAATAAAATAAACAAAATTAATTACTTTCAACATAATACACTAAGAATGTGCGACTGTGCGTATGAACGTGTCGTACACGTCAAAGCTTCTTAGAGCCAGGTTATTTTTATTTTTTAAGCATCAATGCTGAAGTTAGAAGTAAATTGTTATCTTATCGGCATATACTTTCATGCCATAAACTTCAAAATAAGTAATAATTAATCGTATATTTCTACAGTTACGCAGCCATAATGTAATCGCAATTTTAAAATGATTAATATTTATTGTAGATAGGTTTTTGAAAGCGCGGTCTTTTATAATATGTCAACGGATTTAAGTTCTTCATGAATGAGTATACCTAACTAGAAATGTATGGACTATGATTTTTGACAATACTATGTTGTTGAATGCCTAATAAGATATACCTAAGTATATATTTTTTCTTTTTTATTGCTTTTAACTATGCGCTTCTAGAAAATATAATACAGACTAGTGACAACCCTACCCAAAACTCTAACAAGATAGTTATTTGCTTTCCATCGAACGTTCTAAAGTTAAGAATCGTTTGGATTCAAAATGCAATCTTTATCCCGTTGCAAAGTTGAAGTTTCCAAACTTCTGCGCCCGACGTATATTCACCTAGACAGGAGTGCTATCCTTTTTTCGCACTAGAAATTAGAGAGAGGCGGCGCACCTGTCTTTGGTTCCTTTCCGAACAAGTGGAAGTTTAAAAGTGATGCGCGAATTTTTGTACGAGTATCAGCTCAATTGAGGTCGGGTATATTGTGCATGTACCTCGGGTCCGAATTTTGCAACGGGTCCGATTTTTGCAACAGCCAGTAAGGCTTGCAAGTTTGTAAGGCTTAAAAAAAAAGTGCATGTAGGTACCTCAAAAGAGTTAAAAGTGATATTTTTAAAATTATAATATTTAAAGGTGTTAACGATCGATGTGCTTCATAATAAGATTTGTATAAGAAGAAAGCGACAAAGGGTACCTACCGGTACATTACCTACCTACAGGCAAAAAATATAGTATCACCGTTGTATTAGGAATAAAAGAACCGCCATGTAAACATTTTCAAAATACATGAAAAGACCGAGAAACAATATATTTGGGCAGGTTTTCGGTTCTCATCGGTCGTTCAAGGAGTCTCCATTCGGGGAATTAGACTTCCGAAAAATTAGACATTCAGGGAAATAGACGTCATGGACCAAACCGCTCCATACTACCTACTAATGCGCAAATGCAAATGTTTTATGAAAAATAATAAAAAAATCCTTTGCCTTAAAAACGTGAAGGTGATATATTTTTGGCCAGTACTGTAATTTAAATCTGTCTGCTGTATGAAATAATAGCATACATGTGTCCAAAGAGGGAACACTCTAAAAATAAAAAATGGTTGATCCTAACAAAATTGTGATATAGTTATAATCAAGCATCTTGATTCCATACCCTAACAAGACGTTAGATGCACCAACTAAGATGATGTTGATTGTTTATCATAGTTCAATTAACCATGTTCTGATTTGATTCAACAAACATTGATGTATAAGGTAACTAATTAAACATGATCGAATCATACAAAGAAGAAAATAATGATAGAAACAAGGAATATATTTGTTAAAATTATCAAAGTTCTAGATTTTTGTTTTAATCACTAATGAACTTGCTGTTTTAATTAATCAGCTTTCGTTGATATGTGTAATAAGTATCTTGTTTGTTTTATTTAAGTTAACGCCAACAAAGAGAAAATCTCTCTTAGTTGGCTCAGATTTTTTAGAGTGTATGGACACATTTCGATGAATATGACATCCGAATAGGAAAAGAAACATTGCAAAACATTGATTGCAAAAATTGTCTTTTAAAAATAAATGTAAAGTCGAAGCGAAACCTCATTGATGAACTTCGCTTTTGTGTACACCTCTAACCTCTAGCTCAAAACGAAACTTCAAGCCAGTAACTCAGTTCAAAATAGTTTCAGAAAAGTTAGCTCGCCAATTAACCTGGTCTATTGGAGATGTCTGGTTTTACACAGCGCGAGGTTAAAGTGAATTTCTTCACTATGGCCACGTCTGCCAGCAGAGTACACTGAGTAAGTTCACGCGGAACACAGATAGAAACATTTTTATTTATTATAAGTGTGCTCGGGCGGCAGAGCGTGACGACCGGCGCGCCGCGCGATATAGGTACCTTTGTTCGGAGATAATTTACTCGGTATACTCTGGTGCCAGTTTGGCCCCTTCTGATGTTTGTATATATAGGCAATAGAAATCATAAAATTACAACTTTGTTTCAAATGTTTGAAGAACTGCCTGTGTACTCGTACATAAGTAATTTATCACTATTACACACAAATAACTATAAAATTAAGTACGTAAGTTTCACAGGCTGCAAAACAACGCAATAAAAAAACTGGATATCATGGAAATCCGTGTATTTGCGGTTAATGGTCTAGGAGGCACGGGCGAAATGTTCATCTCATGTTCTCATGAAGATTCTCTTTTTCGCCCTTATTTCTGTCTACTTCCGGTCACAAATCTCAAGGTCTGGCACTTCGGAGTTGTTGCGTCTGCCCAGAGGAGGACCGTAAACCGCAAAAAATCCTGGTAAAACATCTGATCGTTTCAAGGGTAGTTTTGAGTTTAATTTATAGTTTTTTATACTAGTAATCTCGAGGTATTGTATTTGTGCCAGACGTTGACTTTTGTGTCTCAGAGTACTACACAAGAATGAAGAAATAGAGTATTTGCAGATAACACGTATAAATCAATCATTTTTCATGTGTTTAGTACCTGAGACCTACAACTTTGACCTCGTCTAGGGGCTAAACCTAACAACAAGAATACACATTTAAAATATTTCATCTAGATATTCGCTGTAAAAATGTATACTGAAACAGTTTTTGGAAAGGAAATTGAAAATGTTTAATTTTGTAATTCTATTTTCTGTCTAATTTACTTTAAGTATCTCTAGAAAATAAAGTTTGATTTATGGAGTGTTTTTAATTTATTTCATTGCATATTTGAGAAATGCACTATACATTCCTCGGCGTGAAATGGGGTTGCCAGCCTCGTAACTATCTGGCCTCGCGTTCGCTCGGCCATCTATATATGTACTCGACCGGCAACCCCTCACTTCCCGGCCTAAATTGAATTGCAAACGACTAGTCAACACTATCCTCAAATTATAGGCAGAACTAAATCAAATAAAAGCCAAGCTCAATTGTTTGCTTTTAGTAAAAACGTACTAACCAAAAACATACCTTTTAGCTTTAGCGTGGCCCAATTTTAAAGTAAAAGTAATGCAAGTATTTTTCTCTTACGACTGAATTTATTGCCATCGTTCTGGCAAAAAAGGCTTTCAGGAGAAAGTTCGTTACGCGTAACGAGTGCCGTGATAAGGGTTGCCATGGGCAATTTGTTTCGGATACGTTTCTTCTCCCCTAATTAACGTATAAAATATTCATATTCTCAATATATTCTTTTTATTCTTTTGGATTGACAGAATTGTTTACATAAGAAATATAATTGGGATCATCTTTTGCAAAGGTAAGAGTTGAAAAAAATCAAACGTTTTACCATTGGTGGATAACGGTGCACCACTACAGACATAAAAGATAAAAATAATAATTATTAATTCTGTTTTTTATACCTGATGTGTAACAAATAGTTTACAAGTGATGCCTAGATATGATATGTCAGTGACTCAGTGTGCCATCTTTGCTGTAAGTAGATCTTAAAAAATACGCCCAGTAAATAACGCTTAACATGCTCGCTCGCTGGTATGGTAAAGCAAACATACGCACTGATATACTTGCTTATAAGCATGGGCCTTGCTTATAACCTGCTCGCAAATTTTCTGCACGGTTGCCCGCTTTGCAGGACCTAATTCTGCCTTACGACGTTGCGTACCTCCATCGTGATGTCAAGAGGATAATTAATATTGTGAAGGCCTCTACTAAAACGTGTCGCATTATACACTTACTTAACTCATCGTATCCGAGTTAGAAGTACACGACTATTATTGTCTTAGGCAACTTATGATAAATTTACTTGTTGGTTCGGCATAATTTTCTATTATTCTGTGAAGTTTTGGGACTACTGGAAATAACTAAAAATGTTAATCTTAAGGCGGATCTCACACTGCAGCGAAAATCGCGGCGACACGCGACTCAGCGATTTCCAACTTTGTATGTAGAATCATCGATTTGTATAGAAAAATCGCGGGGTGGCGCACACTGGCGCGTAAATCGCGGCGATTTTTTCCGTGTAGCTGCGCATAGTACGAAAAAATCGCGGCGACGGGCGATTTCAGTGTGTTCTTCGCCTAACCTAGAGGAAATGGTCAGTAATGCGACCAGAATACTGAAAATGGTTGAAATATTAGTTAAAATAGCACTCGTTTGAGGCATTGCCTTTAGCATGCTTGGTAAAAAGAAAATTATTTAACGACGTGTCTACGCAATTAGCTCATTAATCTTTTCCCATCGTTAAAACAGCCTTTTAATTAAGCAGTGTCAACAGTGGGTTTTCGTCCGTTGTTAGTGTGACCACAGCATAATACAGTATTTTTTCTTCCTACAAAAGGTACATCGCGCGCTTGTATGTGTGCGCCCGTGTACGAACGCACTACAAGCAAAGAATGCGTAAGAATGCTCCAGTATGGATCGCACTCACACAGACGTGCGATTACGCGTCTGTGTGAATAAATACGTGTCGCGCGCTCCTAAACGGCCGAAGTTGGACTACTTGTCCGTCTTTATACTTTGGTGTGACTGTTTAACTGAGCCTGATGCATGCTGTAAGTAGATACACGTTATTAAATTTGAAGATGGAACTACAAAATTGAAATTTGAAGATAGTACATTGTGCACCGAGGGTAGTAAGGAGGGGATTACTAACGAGAGTCTATTAGGAGCCCGACGCCGTAGACGGAGGGCTTTTAATGACTCGAGTTTGTATCTTCTTACTGACGTACGGGTAAAACTAAACTCATAACTCCCTCGGGAGTCATATATTTTCATACAGTTTTAACTCCCATGGGAGTTATAGATTTTAATAACCCACGGGAGGTAAATTGGCTCGAGCTCCTCTATAAGTCCGCGTGTTATAACACTATTTACGAGCAAGTGTGATGAAAATATAATTATTATACACCTACAAAGCACTAGACATGCAACATTGCATTCTTCAACTACCTCTGCGTGAAATAATAAGTACCCCTGAATAGTATTACAGCAAATTAAAAAATCTCCCAGAAAATCTGAAGTAAGTAGGTACATCAAACATAGATATAGCAGCCGCCCTACTTCGTACGCTGCAAGCGTTTAGTGTAATTATCATATTACACGACACAGCAAGCGTGCGAGGCTGGGCGGCTGTCATTAGCACTAGCGTATTCTTTATGAAACCGCTCAGTCCGCGCGGCTTCTGTACATAAACTATAGGGTTAGAATATCTATTCTACAGATAGATAGACAATTTATTCAAAGAATATAAACCTACTCCATTATAACTACTTAACATTATAACTAGGTATACCAAAAACAACTTATAACACGCTGTCATTGTCACCCTAGATAACACGGGAGAAATATTGCGTAAAAGTTGGTAATTGTCTCATAAAGTTTGCCGGATTTAGTAGTGTACATATTTCTGTCATCTAAGCAAAAAAATTGCTACGCGTAATCATGTAGTTGTCATATAAGTGCGAACGTAACAAAGACCTATATGTCTACTAGACAGGCTCCGTGTAAGGGAATCTAGTAACTGAACTGAATAAAGAAAAAGAAATTACCTCCTTGTTCCGTTAGAGTTTACATTGCAATCCTTTTAAACTGAAGTTTCATTAAGAATGAGCTCTATGTATAAATCACCAATTATTAACATAGTGCGACCCGCGTCAATTTCGTTAGCTACTATGTGGCCCTTGGCTGCTAAAAGGTTGCCGACCGCTGCATTAACCCAATGTAAATGAGAATGTTAAGAAAAATACATGTAGGTACTAAATTCAACGGAATTTCACATCTGGTCTATGTAGTACATCTACTCGTTGGACTTGATAGTCGCAGGGCATCTATAAAAACTCATGAGCTGTGTCAGGGTCCTATTATTGCCACACTACGGCCACAGTTCGGGTTTTACAGCCCTATTATAAGTGTAAATGGGGTGGAAATACACCCTTTGTCTTAAGATTAAGCAAATATTCTGTTTTGGTAAGAAAACTGTCTGGTCAGCGGGCGCGGAATCGGTATCGCACAAAAAGGTCTAGCAAGTGTGTAAGAACTCAAACTTCAATAATAATTAATTTCAAGTATAAGTGTATAACTCTATTATTGTTATTGATTTGTGTCTCATTATGTCATATCGACTAAAACAATCCTGTACCAACGAATTTACATAATTAACAAATAAAAGAAAGGCAAATTTCTTTTATTTTACTTACATCATTCTAGAAGCAAAAATCTAATTAATTTGTTTGCCTATTATTGTAATCATTAGTATAAAATATTGCACAAAATACCCAAAGAAGCAGAGGTTTTGAAGCGATGGTCAGGTTTTAAAACGTCATTGTCGTTATGATCAGTTTTTCAACACAGTTGCGATTAAAAAATAATACTTACCATTTAGAACTTCTGTTTTTACCCGACTGCGGCGAAGCCCAAAGGAGGGTTATGTGTTTGACCTGTATATATGTATGTCCGTTCCTGTGTCCGCTCGTAACTACTCAACGGCACATCCGATTTTGATATATGATACATCGTTAGATTCCTCTTGATGGTGCGAGTGTCACTGGGTATCAAGTTCGTTGAAATAAACAAAATGGCGGATTTTATGCAGTTTCAAAGTGCACCGCGGTCGGGTTTTTTTTAGTAAAAATGTGGTTATTGTATTTTATTTTGTGATTTATCAAAGAAAAAAAGCACGCGTGCGTGTGTGTAATAAGCTGCCTTCCGCGCGTAAAAATGATGAAATTAGAGCCACTTTAAGAGCAAGTGCGTCAAAAATATTTTAAAGCATACTTTATATTATTATGCCTTGGCTTGGCCTACTAAGGAAGCACTCTAGGCTTATAGCTAACAAATTAATATCGGACAAAGAAAACAACATAATAAATATCATGTACTTTTAAATTGTTAATTGATAAATACAAATGTTGACGACCACAGATTCTTTTGTTTACCAAATTTCTAAATAAAAAACGGAGTATACCTACTTACACAAAATACCGTTTTTTCACTAAAGTTACGTCCGTTGTGGAGGACAGTTATTCGACGATATTTCCAACTTTTTGATGGAATGGTATCTAACAAGCCAATGTCCTGTAATTTTCTTTATCCAGTTATCGCATCAATATTATTTGGTTCCTACTCATGTAGTACCTATCTGCCTTATTATAGTACCACAAAAGAATTTGTTCTAAAAATATATCCTCAATTCATCAGTGCCAAGAAAAGTGGGGGTAGAAAATTTTATAATGCTCAAATCACTCAAATCATTTATTTTTGCAAGTAGGCCTCAAGGGCTCTTTTACAGGTCTGATTCTATGAGCGCTTCGGCAAATGATCTTCTGGTGCGAAGAACTGCCGGAAGAAACTCACCAGTTTCTCTTTTAAATAACATTAGGCATTACCGTAATTGTGGCATGATTACAAGAAATTTCAATGGTAAAATGCTACAAGCAAAATGCTGAAACATTATTTATACAAAATGGGGCTTTAAACGTGTTATGACTTTATTTTATGCAGTGCTTTTATTTCTAGTATTTGATAATGTGTGATTTTCTGGTTATACTCGTAAGTAAGTATGTCTTATAATAATAAATATCAATTTTATGTATGTCATACAGCGAATTAAAAGCAGGGTTTTCCAACGCAAATCATTAAATTATTTTGCCAAATGCTTCAAAATGCAGAATTTCGCAAGTTAGAAAAACATTAGTTTCTATAAAAGTGAACTTGACTTTAGAAAACTTATATTTTAGGGCTGACTTCAATTATCAGTGTAGAAACATAAAATAAAATTAGAAAACTCCTTATTATAATGTATCTGAGTTATGTATACCATAGTATTTTCTTATACATACAGTAAATTAATTTTATAATTTTGTAATTTATCAATCTACATATTACATGAAATAAATACTGCGGCGCGCGTACATTTATGTATGCGCACCTGGATACTTATGTCAAGGCACCGAATCGACTGTATTTTATTATTGCTTTCTTCAGGAAACCCAATTATGTTACAAAAACTAGCACTGCCCGTTCGGAAATCGTAATCAAGATAACCCAAACAGTATAGCACTGTGTTAATAGTGTCTGTCTCACCCACTTATCATTCTGTGTAGGTCGGGCTTCCCGCGCTCGAGTACCTAATGTTGACTAAACGTGATTAGTTCGAATGTGCTCTGCTGCTGCATTAATTACCCTGTAGTCTGTAATATAAATACCTACGTTAATAACGCGTTAACTACACAGTAGCGCTTCCGACTTCTTTGTTTTTGCTTTGGCTCAGACAAATAAAAGTATCCTATGTATTACAGTAAGAATTATCTAAGGTGTCCGAATGTTTGTTCATTCTCTTTAAGAAAATTCGGACACCGTAAATAATTCTTACTGTAACTGGGGCCATAATGTACTTGTATACCGAATTTCATGAAAATCGGTTCGACTCTTTTTGCGTGATGCGGGAACTAACAAACAAAATCTGCCATCGATGACAAAACACGCTTGCGGTTATTAAATGTAATAGGAAGATTGATAATAATGACGAAAGAATTACAGTTGTGACGACACTCGCGACAGTTCGCCGTTGGTCTTCAACGGGCATAAGTTGTTTGTGCTGGCGCCTACTATAAAATATTACCCGAAATGTGATTGTGTCTCAGCACTGACTTATTACTTGTTTTTTTTTTGTTTCATGTTACCAAAGGTAAGTGAAAATATGTAAAAGTGTTTTTAAATTTGTTTTTGAGTATAATATTAATGAATAATACAATAAATCAATTATTTGTGAAAAAAAACTCCGTTGATTCAGTAAGGTACGGGGTACAATGATACGTATATCTGCTTCTGGGGTTGGGTCCGGAACGCCTTACTTGCATTTAGCCTTGGTATTCCAAACGTCTCAGTTGTACACTGGCCAAGTATGCAAAATGACTTGTTTATCTAATCCCATGATTACAAAATGGTCCAAGTTTCAAGAAGACTTAGGGAGCAAAACGCCTAGGTCGTGAAATGCACAAGTTGGCAGAATGTCTCAATTGTATAAAGTCTTGCTTGTGATAAGGACTACGTAATCAAAAGATCTTGTTTGTTTAATGTCTTAGTTATAAAATGTGGAAGTGGATGAAACGTCATTATTGCTAAATGACTACGTTATATTCATGTAAAATGAGTAACTGCAGATTAACATTTTGTGAAGCCTATAAGTGGCCTGTAATTGAATTTGAAGTACTATAAAGGTGATAATAATATAATGTTATGTCATTATACAACCTGGACAAATTGCTACTTAAGACATTTTTTATACTTTACGATTTAACTACATAGTCTTTATACTATAAAGACATTCTACAATATTGGACGTAAAGATTATTCAGACCATATACCTATTAAAACATTATGACGTTAAGACGTTTTGCAGTCAAGTCATTCAGTCTACTATGTCTTATAACAGTGAGGGCGTTTTACAGACCAAGACATTTTACTCCCCGGACAAAAATACAACTAAGGTGCTCTGCTCTCTAAGGCTAAATGCAAGTAAGGCGTTCCGGACCCAACCCTGCTTCTGTAGTGTATTATTCTGCCCCGTTAGTGTATTTAAGTGCCCCGTCGCAACTTATTATGTTTTTTTTTTACTATATTTTTTTCAGAAAATGTTCCGCACCTACAAACCTGATAGAAAATATAAAAGATGCTATACGTGAAGTATTGTCGAAGACTTTATGTATGCGCAAAGCGCACATCCGAAGGAACATCTCGAACATCGTCGTCGCTTTATTCATTTTAGGTAGATTTAACTGGATATAATGTCAAATTCGTCTGTATGCTTTTCTTTGGTATGTTTATTACGTGATTACTCGGAGACGGCAGAACCGACTTTGAAAATAAACCTGCCCGTAGTTCACCCAGGTGAGTTTACTCGGGTAAGGAGGGGAAAATTCTTTTTTTGTCTGAAAGGGTCCTCCGAGGTGGTCCCATTGGCAACCAAATCAGGATCTGATCAAAGGTCGGTTATTTAAAAAAAAAATTGATATTAAGTTCTTGATGCTATTCAATGATTCGCAATTTCGTAAGTGTCTTTATTAAATTCGCAATCTGCAATCGTTCATAGAACAAAAATATTCCCACAAGATTAGTGAAACACTCTTTCCCCGTAAGGAAATCTCGTGAAAGCTGGAATACAAGTAAATAGTTTGCACTTAAGTCTAACAATTTTGTCGATGCAAATCCACCGCAATAGGGTTGTGTTCGATGTAGCTGTAGTAGCTATGGCTCTGACGTCTCGCGCGGAAATCCATTGTGTGCAAAGTGATTGGACGCGGGCTGCATCGCGGGTTAGGGGGCGTACTCACAGGCGGCTCTAACACTTTCACGACCAGACAAAAAATTTAAAACAATTCCAGAAACCGATAGAGCCCGCTAGGTGGGTTTGTGAGGCCAATAATGCGGTACGATAAAAACGCCCGGCATATGTGCAAAAGTTCCGGGAGCAAAAGCTAGACGGGTTGTTGGGTGTAAAAGTGTTAAATCTTGTTTTAACGCGATTGGAGAAGGAACCGTATCGTACATCTGTTTCCTTATACTGCTCAGAACAGTATGTACTCTAAGTGCGTCACCCCTATTGGTTGACAGACGGCACATATCTTGACCTCATTGTGAAAATTGGACCGGCTGCGTACAACACATCTCAGCACGTTGTACAGATGTCTGTAGATATATACTCCTCTACTTTTATCTATTTAAATATCTATACATAAATTGCCGAATATTTTTTATTCGTAATAGCCAAGCATTTGACTTCGAGTCATTTTAACCGTATCTGAGGGTAAGTAAGATGACAAGAAAATTTTCAGTAAATTTTCAAAAGCTGGAATGACTGGATGCAACGAAGCCCCGGGCCCCGGCCCCCCTTAGTCCGGCCCTCTCAAGGTGGTCCGGCTAGCGACCTGGTTCGACCCCAGGGAACGCCACGGCCCCCACCTGGTCCGATTTTTGCAAAAGTCAGTAGGGGAGACCGGGTATGGTTGTCTCGCGGGTTGGTTGTCACAGCAGCCATAAAATAATACTAAACGAAGGAATAAGTGCATCGATTGGTGAAGTACGGAAGGATGTACAGCTCTTGCGATCTTTTAGCACCGATCGATGTACTTAATGTTTCGTTTAGTATTATTTTATGGCCGCTGTGACAACCAACCCGCGAGACAACCATACCCGGTCTCCCCTAAGACTTGCAAGTTTGTCAGGCTTTAAAAAAAAAGGAACGAAGCTAATATCACTTGTCAGTATGTCAGTGATGTTCATATTCAGAAGGTTCACAAATTGTGTAAAAAGTTTACGAGGACACTCAATAAGAAAAGTTTGAACCGCTTCAACCAATCCCGCAGGTCAGTACTAGTTATTATTTCGAGGGCTCAGCGAAGTCTGTCTCAACTGGTAAACCTGCTTCCAGGATCGTAAACCCACAATAAGTTAGAACATATCTGCTAAAGAGATCGCTGTGCTTGTAGTTTAATTCGGGTTAAAAATAACTGTATACTGAAAAAATCTGTTAAAACGGAGTTTCTCTCATTGACTTCCTCATAAGGAAAATAGGAGCGAAGTGCTTAAAACAAGCACTTTTCACTATTTTTTTCCCGTTAAACAGCTAATATAGATTTGCTAATGTACCTAACGACCCCTTAACAATCGGTCGCAGCCGTACCCACCATGACGCTTTGTGGTCTCGATTAGAGCGACATCTGTCGGCACATCATTGCGTTGCAAACCATCAGTGTTTGTTGATAATTAGCGAGCGTGATTAGCTAGAGCTAGTAGGGAATAGTACATTACTTATCTAGGGCGGTAAAACAAAGAATGCTCAGATCGCAGATATTTGACGATGCGATCTGAGGCTTTCTTTATTAAGTAAGAACAAAATTTTACGTTTCCTCCAGGCCATGAAGTGGGATTTTCCGCACGCGTAGCGGGCAGTTATTGCCACTTTATGGCCAGGTGTGACGTAAGTAATAATACATACCTTGTATAGACTTTCTTAATTGTTATATGTGGAAATCTAATTCAACAACGCTTTTTTACTGATTGCGTGCGATTGACCTTAGTAGTACGGTGGTAAATGACTATGAGGCCGAAGATGTAGCTTGCCAGTTCAAACACCCTATTCACTCTTGTCTTATCTTGATACTGTTACACTCTAGATTTTGTAACCATTGTCGGTTTACTTATTATTTTAATGAAAAAAAAACATGTGCATGTTTATAGCACTTAAAAGCCAAGACACTTTCACATAAAATCTGGCGAATAAGCGTATGCAAATGTAGCAAATTAAAAATATCCAGTCAACATTTTAACTGTCCTAAAAATACACAATAGTATTTTAAGCATTATGCAGACATTTTAGAATATACTGAAAACTGACTACTGACTACAGTGTGCGGCAAAATACAACTGTTATCATATTTTCCACGACACTCCACATCAGTGGGCTCTGAATTTAAGGTAGAACTTACAAAAAATAAGATTACTCGTGAATTACTCGGCTCGGTGGATAGGAAAAATCAGAACGGCCTCGTAGGTAAGAGCCGCATAAAGAAAATAAAAACTAAATGTTATCTATGTGTAATGGTACGGCTACACACATCGTGATAACGCGAATGTTCGTGTTGATGTCTCGTTATTTTTGTATGTCAGAGAAAGAGACGCCAACACGAATCGTCGCGTTATCGCGATATGTGTAGCAGACTGCATACTCTGCATAAACATATAATCTAAAACCGCCAATTTGTTAACACAAATCAATGTGTATAGTATTATATATATATATATATATATAAATCCCTTGTCAATAAAGACTTATTTGAAATTTTAATTTATTTGACGCTTTTATGCTGACCCTACTACCTGATCCCCCATGGCGCGAGACATGTCGCGACCCTCGTGTGATAGCTGCGCTAGTCTCTTGATATTATCTCATCACATCACTATTCATAATTGGGATGATGTTAACCATATAATTACTTTTTTGATCACAGTTGCTCGTAAAGGGTGTTATAACACGCGCGCTTTTAGACCAGCTCAAGCCGATTTACCTCCCGTGGGTTATAAAAATCTATAACTCCCACGGGAGGAAAATCTGTATGAAAATCTATAACTCCCGTGGGAGATATGAGTTTAGTTTTAAAATATAGAACCTACCCGTACGTCATTTCGGACTAAGGAGGTTTCAAATCAGCCAAGGCTTATTTCACATCTTCAAAACTTGGCTACAAAACCAATTTTAATGTATATAAAACTTATATGGTATATTTTACTATTATTTCAGAATTTTAATGCAATTAAATTAATTTAATTTAAATTTTTATTTTGAACATCGGTACAATCTGGCGGTATTGCCTGTCAAGTTTGATAACTAAACGCAATTCTTAGCATTATCTGTAGAAGACTATATTTTAAAAGTTGACAGTAAATAATTTGATTTTTGTCTTATTTTTTTTCCTCGCAAATGTGATGAAAAACATTGTGTGTACGACGGGCAGTAAGAGGATTATAAACTCGAGTCATTAAAAGCCTCATAGACTCTCGTTTGTAATTCCCTTCTTACTACCCTCGGTGCACAATGTACTATTGTGACTGTTACACAATGAAAGGCATTCAAATACGCGAATCTAAATACGTACAGATACCAGTGGCGTGGCGTTCATAGAACCGATTCCCACCGGCTTGCCTATTTTAAAGCATATGACCGGAGTATCTACTACTCCTGAAGAAAAAGTAATCCAAATCTGCTCCGGCTTTACTAAGAATATATTTGACGCCACGCCACTGACAGATACATACACTACTTTATCTACACATATAGATATTATTTAAGCTCTCTCTGATGTAATCAACTCTCTGTAATATGATGTGGTCACGCAACCGTAGTTTTTATTTTTAAATTCAGAGACACTAGAGTGGGCCTCTACTAACATAACGTTCGATATCAATTAACTGTAATTAATGTTTACAATAGGGTATTGGACAACAATCAATATAAAGGAGCAGTTTTGGAAAACCTTCTTTGATGGTTAAAGTTAATTAATGAATTAACTTTATCTACATCTATATCATAATTTCCCTACAATATGTTCAGGAACGATAAGCAAATGGCCAATATTAAGACACCCGTACCTGTGGATGCTTCTTAATGTTTACATGTAAGCATACTGTATCTTAATATTTACATTAAAGTATCGATATAACAAACGGTACCGCGTGGGGGTAATTAATTCCGGAAAAATCTTAACACCGCGATGCAGTTTTAACTTCTCTCAACATAAAGTTTTAAGTTAAAACTTTATGTTTTTTTGAATAAAACACAAATAATAAGAAGTTAAAACTTTTAACTTCTTATTATTTGTGTTTTATTCAATCTCAGGTTTTATACCTACAAATAAATAGTACCACTTGAAAATGTTGAAGTTATGTATGCGACTGTACATCATTAGGCATTATACACCAGTCACATAAATAAAATCGATTCTACTTATTTTCGTGTCAACAACGATTTTAAAATGATAAAAACTAAAAATAAGGCACCATGTTGAGCATAACCTCACAAGTCAGTATTTCATACAAAACTGCACACTTTCTGAGCGTTTTGACACTTCATAAAAATAAGGTGATTTGAAATATCATCAAGTAGCCTATTGACATTTCATTTCGAATAAAACATCATTTCGACTGATATTCAAATTGAAGTTCAATCAAATTGCCTTGTTAGGGTTCCGTACCAAAATGGTAAAAAAGGAACCCTTATGGTGCGACTCTGTCTGTCTGTCTGTCTGTCCGTCTGTCACAGCAAGATATTTCAGGATCTACTGGTGCTATCGACTTGAAATTTGGAATAGTGTTAAAAACCGCTAATTCGAGCCTATGGAACAGAAAAAAAATCCTATACCTTTTTTACTTTTTTTTTAATGGGGACCGAAATGGGATGTCGAAAATCAAAAGTTGAGCTAATATATCGAGTGGGACATCAAATGAAAGGGCTTAATATGTAGATTCCAAAACCGTTTTTATTTATTTTCTTAGATATGAAGTTTTTGATTGAAGACAAAAAACGTTAAAAAAAATACCATTCCCCCCCTATTATCTCCGAAGATACTGAACAGAAAAATCTGTAATAATTACCGATTATTAATATTATTCTAAATATTACAGGAAAAATAAAACGGTTTTCCTAACTTGCAGCGTTTTTTAGAAATTCGCAATAATCGTAAGACAAACTTATTTGCTCCTACTAAACTAACCGCGGCATACGTCGATGTATGGGGACAACAGTTTTACAAGAGCAAAGTTAAGTTTGTCCCACCATACAGTTTTTCTTGAATTATTCACGTATCTACTAAACAGTTTGTACGGAACCCTCGGTGCGCGAGTCCGACTCGCACTTGACCGGTTTTTTTTTCAGATATGTTTGAAATTTTAATGTAATAGTAACATCAAATTCGATTTTATTATGAAGAAATAATAACATTTTCACAGATAAGAAATTTGTCCTAGTAAAATAGTTATGATATGTGTGTAGATAAACTAAATTACTCATATATATAGGCAGGATTCTCGCTACCAGTTCCGCTTAAACACAATATGGCCGGCGGAAGTGACTGCAACGGAAGTCGATAGCGTAGCGCCTTCGCGTGGAAAATGTAGACTAGATATTTAACACATTAAATGTAATTTTATAGTATAATTATGTGAGACTCACCTCACCAGAAGGAAGAGGCATACCCACTAAAACCACACCGGTGACGGAGCCTCCGCAGTGGGGCCTGCATCTCCGGCTTGTTGCTGCACGTCGGAAGTGGCCGGAACTCCTCAGGAGCTCGCGGCCGGGGTTGTGGGGGATGCTGACCTGACGTCTAGGACGCCAAGGCCGGACTACACTCGTTGCTTTTCTGCGGGACCTGTAAAGCTAACAGAAGATTTTGACTTATTACGGCCTGGCTACTCGGATTTGAGCCCTTTGCACTCAGTAAATCGAATGGGGGGTTCAATCTGCTGACTATGTTATAACGGCTTCTGTCTGTCGGTTTTGCCGGACCCTTAGTCGAGGGGCCCTCTGAGGTGAAGGAGTGCATCACCTAAGGTTGGGACGATATCTGACTGATAGCCTTTCGGCCCGAAGTCGAGCCAGAAGCTGAATGTTCAGGTTCTGCCTCGACTTGATGGTGACGGGGTCGTCAGGGTCAGATAGGACGTGTTTAGGACTGGTGTGCCTTATTAGGCATAATTTTAAAATCCGATTATGTAAACGCATAACAGTCTAGGCATAGGATTTGGCATACCTGAAATTCGCATAATATTGTTAGGTGTACCGAACGAATTATGCGTTCGGTATAAATGAGCGTCCTTGAAAAGTAATTCTAAGTTTATACCCGTTGTTCACAGAATCCCAACCTTTTGGGTTTTTCTTGCTACTAGGTATGTAGTATTGGGATATTAGAGATGAATCGGAATGTAAAAAAAAAATTGAAAGTGGAAGTACCTTTTTGAACTCCCGCCTCCTTGAAATTGACCACGTTTCCAATTTTAAGTTTAAATAAAAAATATACAAAAGAGAATCAGAATCGAAATCGAACACACGCTATTTTCTGTTAGCAAAAATTTATTGCGTCTGTATTTTCTCAAACGGCTGTTACTGTAGAAGACACAGAAAGCTTTTATGTGTAACACCTTAATTAAGAGATACTGAGCCATTAATGGTAAGGATAATGGCAGAGGTATTGATAAGGATTGCCGGAGGGCATCGCTTTTTAAATAAGACTCAAAATACCTATCCAGAAAATTTACGGTAATAAAATTGCTTCTTCAGCATTATATTATGTAATGTATGTTACATGTCGCATTCACTTCTGAACAAATTTGTATAAACTTGAACGCATATGTGCGTTGCCAGCAGTGAATGCGTCAACAGATTAGAACTAATCATCGGCATGGATTGTTTACACTGCTAACGACGAGTAAGTAAAAAAACATACCGAAAAATGAAACTATACCTTAACGCCCCGAACTATCAAATGTTGCTCTATTAATATTAAATATCAAGTGAATAGACCGTTACTGAACCAGAGAGTTAGATCTCCCAGTAGTTATCTCTCCTAAACATTTCTAGGTGATTTCTCCATCCTACATTTTCTAATAGCAATAGCCACGATGATGACACTGGATTGTCCAATTACAGGACGGTCTGATATTCTAACCCAATAAACTCTCAGTACAGAACGCCTAAAAGGGAACCGTCGCTAGGTCACGTGACAACAGTCCTTTGATGTTTAATGGAGGCTTGTGCCGTAATTAGAGCAAATGTAAAGAGAGGGTACCTTAAACCTATTAGGTACCTGCACTCTCTGTTACTGGGTGCCGACCTCTTGGACTTGGTTAGCCTCTTATCCTGTTATAGTATGAAGTTGCCCATAACTTGAGCGACGTGAGTGCGGCAACACATTTAAGTGCAAATTATTAAAGCACGACTACACCGAAGCTTAATAATGTTGACGTTGCGTTCAGGCACGTAGCATTATACTCTAAGTCTGCGTCTTGATTACATTGATAGTCAACCCTCAGTAGTAGCCCAAGTGTGCTTATTCAGAGCCATCAAACCCAAACATCAGTCAGTGAGGACGCGCTGTATCCATCCTCGCTGCCTATAGTCGATTCAAAAATTCTGTTCAATCTATGGTTTAACCCTAGTATCACAATAAATAGTATATTAGTCTCACATACCATTTGTAACAGAGTAGGGGAGACCGGGTATGGTTGTCACGGAGGTTGGTTGTCACACAGATTGGGTGTTGGTTGTAAAAGAACTCTAACCGAAGGAATAAATGCATCGATTGTTGAAGTACAGAAGGAGGCATAGCTCTTGTGATTTTTTAACACCGACCGATTTATTTATTCCTCTCTGGGGAATAAAATAAGATAGGTATCTCTGGAGAATAACCTACCTATCACATGTGTAGAAGCCGCAAGAAGCATTATGATCCTTAAAATTATTTGTAGACATTGTATTGTATTTAAATTGTAGGATAGACTGACAATCCATTATTGGGGACAATATAGTACTTAATTCATTCAATTTTGCTTAATTTATTTTGTGGACATTGTATTTAATTTGATTGTTATTAATTTCAATTCTAATTATTTTTGCTTCTGACGATCATAATACGCATTCATATAAATTGTCATGTATAATTTATCATGTAATGTTGTATTATGAAATAAATAAATATATCTATCTATTTATCTAAACATCGTGCTAGACAACAAATTATACAATATGAGACGCAGGTATTCATTTTGTTTCATTCTGTATCACAAAATCCAATAAACGAAGCACTAAAAATAAGAAACAACGTCGAGTTTAGTGCAACATATTGAAGAGCAGTAAAAATAACCGTAAACTACACTTTTCAGGGCCCTTGCGATCGCTTATGGACTTTGTACTGACGGTCACACAACGTAAATGCAACAATATTATGTGGATAAAAATTATATGAACCGAGTTTATCGAGCGAATGAGAGCATTACGTAACATTACTTACAGGGATAAGTTCGCTTTTGTACATAACCATTGTTCTTTGTACTGTTTCTGTATGATTTTATATGCAATAAAGTGTTTACATACATGCATACATTACTCCAATACTTAATATGTCAGTCAGTTGCGCAAATATTTTTTAACCCCAAACTCCCATTAGGACATTAACTACTGTTACTAAGAAAATATCTAAAATAGCACACAGCTAATTAAAGAGCAGCAAAAATGTAATTTAATTACACCTCCTGTTACCTATCGCTGTTGGCAAGATGAAAACCACCGGAAATAATATGATAATATGCCTGATTGACTCGCCGAGCGGCTGCATGCCTGATAAATGTCGACTGCACCGTCTTTCAGGATATAATTCCGGTATTTATTCGCCATGATAACTTCATCCGCAATTCTGCTGCGTTATGGCGGCAGAATTGCACGGGCAAAGCCTTCGGTTTTTCCAAAGAAATCACCAATTCGAGGCGATTTAAAAACATAAGTTATTGTTTCTATTAATGCTGGCGGGAACATTTCAATATTGCTTACACCGCATTTTTTTAAAAAGCTTTTTATTAACTTGCAATGTTTGTTAGTATGTATGTTATCATTTATTTTATGAGTATGTTAGAACAAATCTTGCAAACTGAATTAGAACCTGACGTTGTCGATCTTCGATGACAATGTAATGATATGGTACCATGATGGAGCCGGAAGATGGCCATAGGATCATCTAAATGACATACCTAAGATTAATTCACAGTTATTGGGCTTACCTATTTGATTGATTTTGACATGCGGTTTGCGACCATACAAAAAAGGTTGGCAAAATAAAAAGCTTGTCTTAAAAATGTTTTTTTTGGCAGAAACGTATTAAATGAGAAAACAACATCATTTCAGCCTATATCTACCTAAAGCAAAAGCCTCTTCACTTTTACGCTACTGCCCAGTCCCGTGCTAGTCTGATCCAAGATGATGCTTTTTTATAACCTTTCATTTTGTTTCACTTGTTCCAGTTTTTGTCAGTCTGTATGGCTGCGATTTAACGATATTGTTCAGTTGGTGCAATGTGATTTACAATTTTAATTAAATAAGTTTTAGTTTTATTACAAAAACCAGAATTATAATAAATACCGTGAAATTTCCTTCAAAGTAACATGAGCAAAATTTACGTTTATAGCTGAACTATAAAATACCGTCGAAGAAGCTCCAGGTGAAGAAACAAAGAGGTTTCGAAAGGCTCAAGTTACATTTTTAGCCCGCTGCCTCTCGTAAACAGCAATAGCCTATTACAGAAAAGTTGTAAAAAGTCTTCAGTAGTAAAATTGTATTGCTTTTAATTACGTCATTAACCTAAGTGACCTTATTACAAAGTTGTTTTTGTGATAAATTAACGTGCATTTTATGTAAAGGTTGTTTCAGGCGAATATAGATTTAAAAAGTAACTGAAAAGAGTGGAAAATCTAACGGATATTGGCAAAAAATAACATCTCAAAATAATTTAAGTTAATAAGGTACAGAGCTCAGGAATATCTGTTAGAAAAAGTTTTATGATTTGTAATGATTTATCAGCTTATCTTAACAGAGCATTGGTGAGCAATGTAACAGAGCTTTAGCATGAGGAATGTGTGATTAAATATGGTTTAACAGCAACTGGATCTGCATCATGTTTCATACTGAATATCATATTTTACACTGAAGGAAATTAAATGTAGCAGCTTAATTGTCTTCTTAACCTCTTCCTATTGGTTTGATGCTAAATCATCATCAGTCACGTCGCGTCGGAAAACATTAACACAACCAATTTCATAATTATGTTAACTTGTAGCTGTGTGTGCGTATTTAAACTCCTTGAGTGTACCTTGTTGATGTTAACTCGCACTATTATATCTGTTTTAAGATGAAATAACTCGAATAATAAAGCCACACCCTGTCTCGTCCCTAATTTTACGTCTTGCACCTGACTCAGGGTCCCGAGCCATTTTAAATTATCCATCACATTAACCAGCTACATTGCACGCTAACCCTGCGTGATAAGAGCGATAGTTGCGAAGCACAGACCTAGGGTAATGGAATGTCCTTAGAATTTGCATTTTTTTTCTTAATAGGGGTTTTAGGATGACATTGATTTTGGAATTACGGGCCTCTGGGAGTCAGATTATCTGTTTTATAAAACTATATTATACGTCTTATAATTGTATCGTCATTCATCAAAATCATGGGCAGTTGTGTGTGTAGCAGACGAAAATATAAACGATAATTATCTCGACATCAATCATACAAGGAAAGTGGGCCGCAGGTCGTTGTGGACGCCTATAAGCAGAGACCTGTGCTCAGCAATGGGTGGCTCCGGATTGAATTATATGATGAATCATACTAGATCTTTTTTCTTGGTACTTGGTACTATCGAACAGTATGCATACAATATATGTTACAGGCATATATGCAGATTTCAAGATTTATTTTATTAATTTCAAGATTTGAAATTAATGAATTAATGTGCTGACTTTAGGATACCTACGTCTTTACATATAAGCACATGCTGCATTCGTTTGTTACTGTCACAAGGTAGTATCACATTAACCGAACTTAAATATAAGATGACGACGAAAATCAGAATAGCAGTCGGTAAAACCGAACAATTTTAGACTTAAGTTTTAACCAGAGCCCCTTAAGGTCATTGGATCTGATTGGCACATTGAAACACTTTCTGAAACTAAAGCTGTAACAATTGCGATAAAACTCTAGAGTGTAACAACCAGCTCGCACTTTGAAGGAGATAAGCCGACCCGCATCTGAATTATTCATTTTGTAAGACTTAGGTACTTTCCAGTAATGAAATTTAGGCTTTCATTCGACATGATGGAGACCGTTGAAAATACTGACAAGCTATTTACAATGTTTTATACGAGTTTATACATATATATATGTCGCCCAGTGGCGTGGCGTTGAAGAAATCCTTGGGCAAGCCGGAGTAGCTTTGGCTTCAATTTTCTTTAAGAATACTAGAAATAAGTGCTAAACTGCCTAATATTAGGTAAGCTGATGGGAATCGAGTTCTGTGGACGCCACGCCACTGATGTCGCCGCCAACTAGCTTAATTAGCTATTTGGTTAGCTGTCTTGCGACTCCTTATTTTAGGTTAGGTTTGTTAGTCAGCTTGTGTGGACACAAGCTAACTGTCCAGCAGAGCAGAAATAGGGGCTTCGTTGACCTGCTGGCGGGTCATAGTTTAGTGAAAAGGCTGGGCAGTTAACCAAATGGCTAATGAAACTAGTTAGCTGCGACATATATAAGACAAGGATATGCTACAGCTTTATGTAAAATTTATTTTGATCTCTAACTACTATTTACTTAAGTACTGCAAACTCGAGGACATAATTACAACCAAAAAAAATACTAATTTGGCCAGTAGGTACCTACACAGCACCATCTCTGATTGGCGATTTGCAAATTAATTTACCTTTTATTCATTTACATTATTTTTATATCGTCACGCGTATATATGCGGGGATGATACATATCATAGAAATGAAAATGAATAAAATTTATTTATTGTATGACGCTATCCTTACCCTTATTATAAATACATAAATGTGTCCATTGTTTCGTGTATCTTACACACCATACGTAATAGTGTGATGGATGGAGGTGATGAATTGCATATAAAATAGGTACCAAACAGTTACGCAAGGTACCCCAGTATGCATAATTCCCGAAAGATACTCGTAACTAAAGGAAATGGGAGAATTTCCGGGAAAAACACTATTTCTCGATAAATATTATCTGAATACTTGGACCAGCTCCAAGAGAATGGGTACAATTTAGGTAGATCATGTTTTGATCCATTGGCTTTGACTGCCAATAATGAACTCATTGGCCGAAACCTTTGACCATGAGTATAACAATCGAATAAATAGGAATGTACGCGATCACTTCCTGCCATAAGAATAGCGTCAAACTTGTATTCTTAACTTCAAAATACTGTATTCCGTCCAGGTCCCGTCCCCTTACACTGTTTTGAAGTTAGTTTTAACCGACTTATATAACACAGCACACGTGAATACCTTGTCACGTGTGCTGTGTTGCGAAGTTGCGAAGACTTTTGGGCTGTTTACCAAGGTAACAATTCGATTTGAAAATTGATTTATTTAAAAAGTGTAATTTATATTTCATGAGCTTATTTAAAAAAAAATATCTAAATGTTTTAAGCACTCATCTTGTTAAACCTGTTTTTTAAATATCGTCACTACTTTGAAAAAAAAATCGTATCTAAAAACGTCAAAAGTTACATACGAATGTCATATACACTTACTGCATTTTTACCTGAAGTCAGTGTCAGATACGTGTTTTTTTTTTTCAAAGTAATGAATGACGATATTCAAGTGTCATGACGCCATTTAGAAAAACATTTTTTGGAAAATCATAAAGCAGGTGTTAAAATACTAGAAATGTAGTTTCTGGTTATTTAAGATTACGACTATCGAAATAACTTTTCTAAAAAAGTTGACAACTTCAAACACAAAATTACGATACCATCAAATTCACGAGATAAGTACCTGATATTCCTCCTTTTTGTGAAAATATGTCGGTTAAAAATGAGATATTATTTTAGGTAGACTTTTTCTTTAATTCCAGTTTACACGTGCGGTAGTGTTGTGTTTGGCTGGCATTGGGCAATGGGCATGGGGTAATGTGAAATGCAGATTATCTTACGCCAAATTTATCTTAAGTTCGCCGATATTATTTCAATGGAACAGAAAATTTGCTACATGTTTTTTTGATCTTAGACCTTGAAAGAACATATTTATTATTATTTCGGATATCTTAATTTTCCTAGGCTAGATTTTCTACAATATAAAATTATGTATATTCCGCAGTGTCGGAGTCCTGCTCACGAAGGAATGTCCAGTTTGTCTATGCTTGAGTGTCTTTCGTTACGAATACAATCAATGATACAATGACGTTTATTCAAGTTCAAACTTTTGAATGTCTAAGAAATGGTGAATTATGCTGGATAAGGAATTGGAGACAGTTTGAGCAGAGCCTTTGGGGCGGAGGGATACTTCTCATATTCAACCAAAGTCACTGCATTCCCTTGTTTGTTTTAACCACAAACCATGTATTTAAAGTACACCCAACAAATGCTTACACTTCCCATGCCATGACTTTTGCGCTTTGCGCAAATTACCTCTTAGTTACACTCGGGCCGTTCAAACTGTCAAACGCAAAAATCTGACACGCAACGTTCTCAAACAAATCGGGGAACATTTTCCTTCTATCTCGATGTAACAATTTCTGTTGTTTTAACTAATCGTAATTGCTATTATCGTACACAAACCGATGGAAACATTGGAAACCTACGCTCGACTGCGAATTATCAGCAATCTGATGAGCATCCTGACGATCGACCTTTTCCTCTAACGCTGAAATATATAAACTAAAATACAACATGCACATACAAATTACAAACACGTTATGAGAAAAATACTATTATTACTTTGTGAAGATTTAGTTCGTAGTCATTGTTTTGTTACGTAGTCGTATATTACGTTCAATATTTATCTAAAAGGTCAATGAAACTGATAAGTATTACGTTCAGCTGAGTAAATCAGTATCAAATATTCTTAGTGCAAAGCTAATGTATATTATAAATTCGAATTAAATCATGAGTCAAAGCTAAATTAAGTACCTAAATAAATATTCTAATGATGTATGTGAAAATATATACTGTTATTTTATTAGTTTTCATTGCAGAAACTGTGCAGACAAATAGTGATGAAGAGTATGTGGATTCAGTTATAAATATGCTTTTAAACGGTGAAAGTTTTGAAATTCAAGACTCAAAAGAAAACGGACAAGGTACAATACACTCGTATATTGTTGGTAAAACCAACAATCATCTAGCTCTGAAGACACACATACCCTACCAACCTGACAAAATATCTGCTACTTAGTTAATTAAACATATTTTTTATTAAAATCCTTGCTATCAGATTCTTAGTTTAAACGTAAACGTTCTTAGTTTAAATGCATAATGTTTGGGTACCTATCTAATTTTCATATCGGTTTGACCACCTGTCACAGCCGTGGCTGAATTATTGATGATTGACGACAAAGCTATACAAATTTGATATGAATCATTAACGGCATTGAGCTGAGTTCTAATAGAGTAGCCGAAAATGACATTTGAGTCAACAAAGAAGCCGCCAATAATAGGTCCATGGTTGTGACGACGCCTGAAACGCTCGTTAAAATAGCCGATTATGATGATTGTTGGTTACCTAAAATGTTGATTTGATTATTTCACAGAACAAGAGTTAGTCCTAATCGGTGGTGTGTGGAAGTGCGGGAACTGCGCAGACATCGACGACTCTAAGCTCGTTTACAGTGAGGTGAATGAACTCGACGCTGATGTCACAGACGATCAGCCACTTGAAATCCAGGTAAGAATAAAGTGATGAAATTCAGTGAAGCTGCCTCAAACGTACGACTTGTGATACATTTTGGTCGTAATTGTGTTGTCCGTTCAACCGGTCTGGCAACTTACCTATATACTAGGTAGCTTAATATGGATACTAGGTAGAACCCCTTGCATATATTATTAAATGTCTGAGCGCAGCGTACGGCATGACCGTGAACGGAATACCAATTAGGGAACAATCCAAGGACACAAAATTAACCCATGCAAATGCTACCAGGGCCATCAGCACGTGAACATCGGCGCAGTATAGTAGTAGACTTTGTCATTCACAGGTGCATTGTACTATGCCTAAATTAAAGATTAAATTACTTTGACTTGGACTTTAAAATTAGCTGTCTACAAGAAAGTACATCTTAACCTTCCCCTACATTGCCCTATCCCAAGAGGATACAGCCCGAAAGGCAAGCCATACACGATACATGCAAAAAGACGAGCATCTCTAACGTCTCTAGCCATAAGGCCCGTAAGGGTGAATGAGAGGAGGCTATTGCGCCGAAACACTTCGTAGGGGCTCTGATATACTAAACTAACCTGGTTGCAGATAAGTTTGTCCATCCCGTCGATGGCATGCGTGGCGGTGGTGGGGCAGCAGCCAGGCGTGGTGCGCCGCGTCTTCGGCGCCTGCGCCGGCGACCACGTCACCCTCAGTGTCGCAGCCTCCAAGCACTTCACTGTCAACGTTTACTCCCAATAAAGTATTTATCTACCCTCTAGTGACAATATTTCGGTTTCATTCGGAGTACGCTTTTGACCAGGATCCCAGATTTAGCAAGTCAGGATCGATTGCAATCTGACCTCTGTAACCCGTGTAATCGGAAAATCAATCACGGTTCCAATTTTATGCTGGTGGCCTTCAACATTACTGGTAATGTACATAAGTTAGAAAAACTGTATGGTAGGTAGGTGATTTGATAATATCAATTACTAACTTAGTTTTTAATGTTTTTCAATAATTGCTCTTTTGTTCTTCAGCTGATCCATGGCCATTGATTTCCAAACACAGAGGGTAAAAGAGTTCTCATGTGATTTTATTAGGGTACAGGAGCTGCGACTATAAGTCTACGTTCTTTTGCAGGCAAATACTTTGTCTAAAAGCTGCTATGTATGCTCATTGTGCGAGTTTTATGCCTTTCTTCCTCTTTTTGCCCCTTCCTCTTGTCTGGGCTTGGCCATAAATTCTAAAAATATAATTCCGGTCAATTTATGATTATTTTCTTTGTATAGCAAACTGAAATCTATCTGCCGCGGTCAATGCCGCGGTATTTTAACCATAGTTCGTGACGGCATAACGACAGTTAATACGTCAAGTAGGTAAAATAAAACCAAAGAGTTTAAGAGTTCGCTGTCAAGTTTGGTATGTTGGAGTTTGGCCAGCCGCGTTTGTATTGGTTGGTAGTAGTAATTTATGTAAACAAGTCTCTTTACTAGTGTTACAAAGAGATGGGTATATTTCATCTGTTTGGTATTTAAAGTAAGGTGCAATCCAGATCAAACGCATCCAAACGACAATGCGACTAATGTCAGAAGGGAAGGTTGTGTGAGTACGTATAAAGTACTCTGTGGAGTACGTATCCAAAGTACTATTAAGTGTCATTGTATGTTTCGGTTTTCTAAACTGTCGCTTACAAAGGTTGCTTATTTAATTTGTATATGAATATCTTACATCAAACAATAATAAACAATACGTGTGCTTAATTAATATGCATTAAATTGAAAGCCCATGCTACCATACGTTGTAGTGCGTGATGGATGATTTTAGAATGTGTGTGTTTTATATTTGAAATTCGCAAAAATAGGAACGTTCCACGTAAGTATTTACATTGCGTTCCACAAACACACAGGAGGTCTAGTACTCTACAACGTTCTTAGTTTTTACTTCAACACGTTCCCTGACCCGGTGCCCCCAATGTGGTCATGAAGGTTTTTTTCAGGAGTTCGTGCTTCCACTATTGTGTCACTTCCCCATATTGATTGCACAGTTGGGACCTGTGACATTGTCCGATAGTTTTGTATGGGGATATACAGTGAACGTGTTAAGGTGATCCGAGTCGGTCGGTTCTCCCTAGAAATAAAAAACCGGAAAAGTGCCAGTCAGACTCGCCCACCGAGGGTTTCGTACAAATTTGTAGGTACGTATATTAAAGTAGGTACCCTATATATACCTTTCGATTCCCTTAGTAGAGACTATATTTTTTTATGATTTTATTATAAATGTATACTTCATTCATTCATTCATTCATTTATTTATTGCACCATACTTTACTTTTCAGATTGTTCCCTATACTTGTAGTATAAGAGTATTACTTGCCAAATTTCATAGTTTTAGGCCAACGGAAAGTACCCTACAATTTTTTTTATTTAATTTATTTATTTATTTTTTACGTTTTTTGCGGCATAAGCGGCCGTATCTTTTTTAGGGTTCCGTACCAAAATGGTAAAAAAGGAACCCTTATGGTGCGACTCTGTCTGTCTGTCTGTCTGTCTGTCTGTCTGTCTGTCCGTCTGTCACAGCCAGATATCTCAGGAACTACTGCTGCTATCGGTTTGAAATTTGGAATAGTGTTAAAAGTAGCTAACCTGAGCTTATTGGACATAAAAAAAATCTTGTAACTTTTTTACTTTTTTTTTAAAGGGCTCCGTAATGGGATTTTGAAAATTGAAAGTAGGGCTAATATATCGAGTGGGGTATCAAATGAAAGAACTTAATTTGTAGATTAAAATACCGTTTTTATTTTTTTTCTTAAATAAATAGTTTTTGATTTATGGCGAAAAAAGTTAAAAAAAATACCATTCCCCCCCTATTATCTCCGAAGTTACTGATCAGACAAATGTGTCATAACTACCAATTATTAATGTCGTCCTAAATATTACAGGAAAAATATAACGGTTTTCCTCACTTGTACCGTTTTTGAGAAATTTGCAAAAATCATAACACATACTTATTTGCTCCTACTAAACTAATCGCCATACAGTTTTTCTTGAACTATTCATGTATCTACTTATTAGGATTATTCAGGTATATCTTTATTTTCTTAGATTAGGCTTTTTACAATATATATATAAAAAGTAAAATACAAAGTGAAATTACAAAATATAAACACATTATAAAAAATTAGCTAGGATTATTATTATTATTAGGAAGACCGTTAAATTTTCTCTTCCTAACTGGAATACTTTTTTAAAAATTTACAAAAATCTTAACATATTACTTGTACCCTCCCTACGAGAGCCATCTAGTGGAGAGTAGCAAAACTAAGCGATGGTTTATATCAGATTACATAAAAAATGTCTATTAAATACAATGATCACTCATCAGGAATCGGGAAAAAAACATAAAGTAACAATAATTATTAAAAACTCTATAATAGGAGTATGTTAGGAAATTTGACACTAGTAAATACCATAAAAATGAAATACCACTAGCGCCATCTAGGGACACAAATCTAAAATAAAGTGTCCTTCAAAACATGATTCCTTCATGAAAAATGATACATGAGAACTAACTTAGTTGACAAACAATTATTTCAATCAGCCAATAACAAAAAGTAACGTTTAAATTTAAATTACAAGTAAAATTTACGCGCTATTTAGTATCAATAGATGTCGCTGTAGCATACGCTGCATCGCGCTGTTAAGATTTTTCCTGGTTTAATAGGGCTAAAGTGGGTTTAAGGCAGGGTTGCTGTTAGTCGTAAGGTTGGTCTACTTATGAGTTTATACGGAACCCTCGGTGCGCGAGTCCAACTCGCACTTGACCGGTTTATATTTTAATTTTTTCACAGCTTCAAGGGACCGCAGACCTGTGTACCTATATGGTTTTATTTTCAACTCGATACCCCTACGCGTTCATGAGATAAAGGGTCTTGAGAGACAGACGGGCAAGCAGACAGACATACGGACAACAAAGTGATCTTATAAGGGTTCTGCTTTATTCTTTCGAGGAACGGAACCCTGATGACCCTATGTTTGTTTGTATAACCTAACCCACTCGAATCACTGTAACCCGATTTCCGTTCAATCATTGTGTCCCTTGAGACCCTCTGAAATAGTTCACATATTCACGCCCGAACCGAGAGGTGCTCTACATCTACAATACGCCTAGGATTGCCAGATGCCCGGGAAATCCGGGATTGTCCCGGAATTACCGTTCTTGTCCCGTGTCCCACAATTGCTCTTGATTTTCCCGGATTTCGAAGATCTACTACTTTTAATTTTTGTATTTTGTTACAAGTAGGTACGATGTGTGTTGGGATTACTTATGATAAGATCTAATGTTGTTATGTTTCATACCAAATTTAATACTCGTATTGTACCTATTTATAAATACTTTTATTTCATGAATAAGAAAAACCTAAGAGCGGTGCTGAATTCTAGGGGGGGGGCATATATTATAACTTTGACGAAGCAGCGACATCTGAACTTAAATCATTTGCAGTTATTGATGGTACCTTCTGACTACTGGCTCTGTGAGCTCTAGACTGTCAACCCTCCCGTCATCATGAAGAAAAAACCTTAAAATGGAATCGTTCATGAATCAACAAAAAAATCTATAATATTATTTATCGAACTTCCTCTCAAAATTTCACGAGAATCGGTTGAGAAATGCGACCTGTAGAGGAACAGCCGAACAGACAGACATTCGAAATCATTTCGGCCCAAGATGAAACGGAGACGCCGCGTTTGTTCGGTCAATTGCGATTCCGATAACTGGTAAAACCTTCTTCGGTAAGCTTTCTACGCATGAATTACGTACCACAACTTTGCATACAAAATGATGGTACTAACCGCAAACATATCCTATAATTTCGGCCCCTGATTTATTCACGGCCGCAGCCTGTCTGATTGTGGTCGGCCCGTATAAACCTCACGGAACCCTGTAGAACCCTACTAAATACAATACAATATGGCAATATAATTGTTCTACCTTAATGCCATAGACGCATAATTTTAATGGAGTACGCAATTTGGTTTAGAGATCATTTTAATCGATTTTGCGCGTAAATTAAGAACTACAGGCAGATAAAAATTATTTATTTTAGTGTATATATTTTTAGAAATAATAATATAGGCGCTACCTTGCGGAATTCTATTAAAGCTAAATATTGGTTTTCGGTCTTAGGTAGTATTTTGAGTTGGGTAAGTTTTGAAAATGAATACTATATTTGCTGGCACAGTAAAAGAGTATAAAATAATTATACAATTTAAAATACGTACCTAAAACTTAATAGACCTAAAAACTCGTATTTGCATATAAAATATATACAATAGAAATAAATAAACTCATGATTATTGTCCTCAGTAAAAGACTTACTGACACAATTACATATATACAACGTGACCTTAGCCCTGAAATACCCTGAACTCCCACGTAGAGTTGCTTATCAGGAATGCTCTAAAACCCATTTTTTTAAGTAGAAGCTGAAAAAATATTTAAATTTTCTAGCAAAAATGCGCGGGTTAAATATAGCATCTCCTATTTTCCCCGTATTTCTTGGCCTAGTTTCAGTAGTTCGGTGATTTTAGTCCAGTTCATATAGGTATATTTGTTTGAACCGGACTAAAATCACCGAACTACTGAAACTAGGCCTATCTCTCTCTGTAAGTCCTTAAGGCTGCGGCTCCATTGAGGCGGAGACGAGCGGAGCGGAGAGGAGACGTGTAGAATCGACCAATCACATTAGTTGAAATCCACATCTCGTCAATGTCAATGGAAACAGCGAACACTAATGTGATTGGTCGATCTCTACACATCTCTTCTCTGCTCCTCTCGTCTCCGCCTCAGTGGAGCCGCAGCCTAACGCAAGGATTAGGGCATTCCGGTGGCATTGAATAATGGTTTTCCACTTTGAACAATGAACAAATTATTTTTTCGGAAATATTCATGTCAATGTCACATCAAATAAGTGTCATTGTTTGTAAAGAAAATTATTGAATAGAAAAGAGTTATCATGCAATTCAATGACGTTGCATTTGCTGAAGGTCTTTCGATTACGATGTGCCTACGAAAAGCGTGCTCTAAAGCAAAAAGTAATAAATCGTTCGTTTCTTCGTAATTTCTGTACTAATTGTTATGATACTTTGTATATTAGTTAGAAATACCCTAACCAACACGTACTTACGTCCAGAGAACACCCTGTATAATATGTAGCAGTAGCACCATATTATACATAGTGGCCATCCATGGGCGGCTATGACCTTTCTCCATCAGAAGACTTATCACTGAAAAAAAAAATACATTTATGTTGAAATAGGTTACTAAGGTCCTTTGTTCACCGCACGGTTGTTGGCAATCAGATAGCGGCCATGCGGTGAACAACCGGACGTACAAATATGTGTATATATTTACATTTTCATGTATCGTTGTCATGTAGGTGACGCCATCACGTGCTCGGTGACAGGTTGGTTGCGGCGAGGATTAACAAATAGCCTGCAAAATGGAAATATAATTTGCAATTGTTTTTTTGGAGTGGATTCTTCTTTGATGACAACTTGTATATGGGTACAGTTCAAATTTTAGTACGTCACTTTTTTAAACTAATGTAATAGTCGAACGTAGGGTCATAGAGAATTGCGCGAGCTGCGATGTTTTTGTTGTCGTGGACAGGACGCGACTGGCGCGCGGGCGGCGCGGGCGGCGGGGGCCGGCCGCGGCCGAACGATATACCTATAGGTAGCTATCTATGTAGCAGCGCGCGCGGCGAGCTAGTGCGAGCGCAGACATTTTTAATGGCAGCGCGCGAAATTAGGCGAAAGTTCGCCTTACAACCTCCCCCTCTAACCCAGGCGTTGCGCCCCCGAAGCCGGGTTAGCCTTACGAGGTCTCCCCCTCTTACGTTTCTCCTGAACAGGAGCTTGGATGGGACCAACAAACGGCGTTAGCAACGAAACGTGATACTTTCCTAGCGAGACGCCGTCACTTATACGCTCCAAAACGTACGTCGTACTACCGACCACCTCCTGAATACGATATGGACCATCTCGACGAGGGATGAGCTTCGGAGTCTGTCCTTTGTTCGTATCGTTAGAACCCTGTGTCTTAAGCAGTACGAGATCGCCTACCTTATAGTCCGGGGCGGGGCGGCGATTCTCATCGGCGTACTTCTTCTGAGCCTCCTGGGCTTTCTCGTGCACATCCCGTGCATCGAGCAGCACACTAGAAAGCTTCTTAAGGTACGGAGTAATCGACAAGACAACATTGTCGTTCTCGATTATAGTCCGCATATCGGACAACACGTCAGCGGGCGCGCGTATTTCGCGCCCGAAGTTTAGATAAGCGGGCGTATGCCCCGTGCTCGCAGTCACCGCGGAGTTCATAGCGAACCGGATTGCGGGGAGGTGAGTATCCCAGGAGTCATGATCTTTACCTACCAGAATCGCAAGCTGCGGCTTCAGGTCGCGGTTCTTGCGCTCAACGGGATTGGATTCGGGATGGTAAAACGACGTCAGGGCCTGGTTAATGCGCATGACGTGACAGGTTTGTTGCATCACCTCGCTCACAAACTGTACGCCGTTGTCACTGATGAGTCTCCTAGGCGCTCCATAACGCAGGTACACCTCATTTACCAGTGTTTTGGCGCACTCTTCGCTGGTGGCTGATGGAAGGGCGAATAACTCAACCCATCTCGTGCAGGTATCTTCTAATATGAGGATCCACTTGTTGCCAGAAGGTGTCTCGGGCAGCGGCCCGAACAGGTCCACCGCGAGCACCTCAAAACGGCGAGACATGGCTGGTACTTGCAGCAGGCCAGCTGGTTTACGCGTGTCTACCTTGTACCGCTGACACGCTGCACAGTTTTTAACGTACTGCGTAACGTAGGCTCGCATTCCAGGCCAATAATATTTACCTGCGAGACGCTGCAGAGTCCGGTCTACCCCAAAATGGCCAGCTGTGGGAGCGTCATGGTACTCGACCAGGGCGTCCCTTCGCTCATGTTCCGGTACAACCAAACTGGCGTCATCGTCTTCTTCGTTGTCGGGACCATAACGGTATAATACACCGTCTACTACTACGTACCCTTTATCGGCCCAGGACCTCCCTCTAAAGGGATCGTCAGATTCCATCGCCTCGACGATCTTACGAACCTCAGGATCCTTCAGCTGATTCTCTCTGACGTCTTTAGGGTTGCGTGCGGGCAGGTCGACCACGGCGAGACACAAGTCGCAATCGGCCTCCTCAGTAGCGCATGCAGGACGTGACAGCGTATCTGCGATCACATTCGCCTTACCTGGCGTGTACTCGATCTTCAGGTTGTATTCCTGCAGACTGAGCGCCCACCTGGCGAGGCGGCCGCTTGGCGACTTCAAGCTCATGAGCCACCTGAGCGGTTGGTGATCGGACTTTACCGTTACGTCGGCGCCGTCGATATAGCCCCTAAACTTCGACACGGCCCACACGACGGCCAAAGCCTCCCTCTCCGTCGTATTGTAGTTTTTCTCAGCAGGCGTGAGGAGGCGACTGGCGTACTCAACTGGTCGTTCATCGGTCCCCTCCCCCTGGAGTAGAGCCGCGCCAAGAGCATAGCCGCTGCTGTCGGTCCTCAGTACAAATGGTTTCGTTCCGTCGGCCTGACGGAGGATTGGAGCTGAGACTAAGAGAGATTTGATGGTCTCGAAAGCGCTCTGCTGCTCGGGGCCCCACTCCCAGGTGCTCCCTTTCTTCAGCAGAGAAGTCAGCGGCCTGCTCACCTCGGCGTAACCCGGTATGAAGCGTCTGAACCAGCTCGAGGTTTGTAGAAAACACTTCATGTGCTTCACGTTCTGGGGTACCGGCATATTGGCTATAGCCGACGTCTTGTCTGGGTCCATATGGATACCACCTGGCACGATGACATGGCCAAGGAACTTGACAGAATCTCGTGCGAAGTGGCTCTTTTCTCGATTCACCCGCAGATTAAACATAGCAAGGCGGTTAAACACGGCTCCCAGATCTGCGAGGTGTCTCTCGAAAGAACCCTCGGATAGCACCAACAAGTCATCCAAATACGCGAGCAGAGTTATACCTGGTAAGTTGGACTTGAACCGGTCGATCAACCTCTGGAAGGTCGCTCCTGAATTCCGGAGACCCATGGGCATGCGCTTGAACCTGAAGGTGCCCAGTGGCGTCGTGAATGAGGTAAGGTCCCTATAATCAGGGTCAACGCTCACCTGAAAGTATCCAGATCGCAGGTCCAGTGTGGTCATGTACTTGGAGGTTTTCGCCGCGTGGAGCACGTCTTCGATCCTGGGAAGCGGGTATCGGTCAGGCTCCGTGACCGCGTTGAGCTTGCGGTAATCAACGCAAAGCCTGTAGCTCCCATCCTTCTTCTTCACCAGGACGACGTTGGAGGCCCACGGGGACTCACATTCCTCGATGACATCAGCGCTGAGCAGCTTATGCAGTTCCTTTTCCAAGGCTTCCTTCTTCGACGGCGACAACCTGTAGGGTGGCGAAGCAAGGGGTTCCTGATTAGCATTTACCTTGATTTTATGACAGGCGAAGTCCGTGGGAGGCCCATCCGCAGCAAACTGGTCCGCTCTGCTACGCAAAAATGCGTTGAGCGCGTTCCTGTGCTCTGGTGGCAACTTCGTTCCCTCGTCGTCACGCAGGGAGACGTCGGAAATATCAGCCTGCATCAGCTCCGTGCTATTCAAAAGAACAGATTGCACAAAAGGAAAAAACTGCTCAGGAGTGTCGTTAAAGTACCATGACTCCTGTGCCAAATCTGGTGTGACCCCAGCTTTAGCGATGAAGTCACGACCTAACAACGTTCGGGTATTTTCTCCTGGGAACACCACGAACTCGGTATCAACCTGTCTACCCTCTAAGAGTACGGGTACAGTCGCGGTGAGAACCTTTTTCACCCGACGGGAACCGAGCGCGAGTCCAATGGTTCGCTCCGCCTCGCGAAACTGTACCCCAAACGAAGTCAAAATAGGGTACAACAAAGAACCGGCAACGCTGCATGAAGCCCCGGTGTCAAGTATTGCTGCACCTACCCTATTCGCGATAGTGACCGATACCATAGCCTGTGACGGTGACGGCGTCATCGCGTGAGTTTCTGGTGAGACGTTCTCACCAGCCACCAAATTAAAGTCGCATTGTTTCGCGAGCAACTGCTTACCACTACAGTTATCACATTTCGATTTAACTACGCCGGCCTGACCGCATCCGTAACAACGTAAAGGAGTAGACCCGCTACTGGCACTTTTACCCTCGGAAATCGCGTTAGTTGGTTGCGGCTTATTATTTTTATTTTGAAGATTACGACAATCTGTTACAACGTGCCCATAAGATTTGCAAAACGAACATCGAACGCGCTTTTCACGTTTCGAATTTTCGTTCGAGTTAGCGATGAGTTTCGCGACACTAGTACCGCACGCACCGGTAGTAACGCTGCGCTCGCTCGACTCGAGTTCGCGGGCGGGATCGCGCGGCGCGTGTGAAACATGACTCGCCGTTGTTTTGGTAGAACTCGTGTTCGCGGCGTAGGTATGGACACTATTATGAACGTTTAGCTCGTCAATCGAATCCTCTATGGCCCTTACCTTTTTAATTAGACTATCAACATCGTTAACATCGTCTCTAGGTAAACGCTTTTTCACTCGTCGTTGTAAAAGGCCGTAAATAAGATCTACTTGCATACACATAGGCACTGCATATGGTAATTTAACTAACAAAGACCGAACTCGACACACAAACACCTCCGCACGTTCAGAGTCTTTTTGTTCTGTGACGACGATCTCCCGTAGTACTTTGTACGGCGGCTGCTGCGTCCCGTACATGGCGCGCAGGCGCGCCACGGCGTCCGGCCAGGTGTGCACGCCGGCGCGTGCGCCGCGCCACCACACGGCCGCGTCGCCCTCCAGCAACATGGGCAGCCCGCGGAGCGCGTGCTCGTCGCTGACGCCCGCGCACTCCTTGAACACCTGCACCGCGTCGATGAACGCCTCCAGCACCTCCGCGTCGCGTGACCTCCCGTCGAATCGTGCAGTGCACTTGGAGAAGTTCCCTCCGGTGACCGCGGACAGGTGGTCGATGGACACTCGAGAGTCGGGCGTTGGCGTCGAAGCTCTAGGGTTCCAGGGGCCGGATCTCAGGGTCTCCACCAGGGTGCGGTTCGTCTCCGCTTGCATCCTGACGAAGGACTCCATGAAGCCAGCTAAGAAGTTCTCGGTGATCGGCATGGTCGCGCTCGTAGAGGCGCCGCCAGCGCTGCCGGGCGCCGGGGCGGTCTCGGAAACCAGGGCGGGGGCGCTCCTGGCGCGCTGCTCCGCTTGCTCCTCCTGTTCACTTCCGTCGTCTTCACTCATGTCCCCTGGCGGACGCACTTTCGCGCTCCGCGTGTTCGGCATGTCAACACTAATACGTAATTCACTTCAGTGATCACGATAGGTAATTAATCAAGGTTAGGGTTCTATTTCTAAGCCACGAGTTGGGCAGCCACTGTAATAGTCGAACGTAGGGTCATAGAGAATTGCGCGAGCTGCGATGTTTTTGTTGTCGTGGACAGGACGCGACTGGCGCGCGGGCGGCGCGGGCGGCGGGGGCCGGCCGCGGCCGAACGATATACCTATAGGTAGCTATCTATGTAGCAGCGCGCGCGGCGAGCTAGTGCGAGCGCAGACATTTTTAATGGCAGCGCGCGAAATTAGGCGAAAGTTCGCCTTACACTAAGGTAAATTTGATTTCTGATGATTGTTATATTTTCAATCGTTCTCTATTTGTTATTAGTTATTCCTCACGATTAGGTAATGCTTTTATGATCGGTATAATAAGAATGTTGAAGATTGTCACATTTAAGTCATAGCGCAGTGACTGCCTAAAGCCATAAAGCATTTGTTAATATCCTGGTAATACTCTTTGTATGAGACAAATTAACGTCGAATGAAATATGTCAGTGAACAAGGAGGTAGTTTAAAAGATACGGTAAGTCGTATATCATATAGCTATGGATCGTCTCTGTGTATCGAAAAATGTCCGTCGAAATGTGTTAAATAGTGGTGGCCCTACTATTGCAGATGGGTCTGTGTAACGATTTGGTTAGTGCTAACTGTAATTGGTGTTTTTTTATGATTCAATAAATAAATAAATGGGTAAAATTTGGGTTACTGCCGCTTTATTAAATACAATACAATACAATACAAATATTCTTTATTGCACACCAGAAATAGTACATTACACAACTAGGGTGGTAATATAAAGAAAGGCCGAGATCGCAGAAGTTTGCGGCCCGAGCTGCAAGCGAGGGACGTAAATATGCGATCGAGGGCTTTCTTTATTACCTCCCGTGTTGTGTACATATTTTTATGTCAACACTTGGCCAGAAAGCGGCTTTTTCCGTAAGCGCAGCGTGCGGAAAAAGCCACTTATGGTCAGGTGTGGCATAAAACATATTACAAGGGTTATACATTACATAACTAACATAACTTAAAAGGTGAGTAAATATCTAATTTAGTCACCAAATATATTAACCCTTACCTCTACCCTCCATATCAGCGCACATCTCTCCGTCTACAACTGCTAAAAGTGCTACACCTCTGTAACGCATGCGTCATTCTGAACTATTATTTAACTTTTAGCTGGACACTTTCCCTCCATACATATAGCACTTTCTTTAGTACCCACCTACGGATAATACTAATTTTAGAATTAATTATAGAGGTTTAGTGGTGGAAATACAAACACAACTTAACATGTTTACACTTATAATTTAGGTTTGTATCTCATACACAAACCGCTTCTTCATAATAATATAATAATTTTATTGATGGTTGATCAATTTAAACATCGTACAATAACTTTACTTAGAGACTTGGCGAGTCGATTTTTTTCCAACTTGAATAACTCAAGTTACCGTAAGGTCGGGGTACTTTGGCCAAATGTAGGGTAACTTTGCCCACCTTGTAAATCACATATGTCAAATCTGTAAGGTCTGACAAAAAACATGAACGGTCAGCTAAAACCGCCCACATGGCAATGTGCCGTAATTTAACTACAATAATAAAACCTGAATCAAGTTAATCCCTTTGGCCATAGTTACCCCCCAGGGCGAAAGTACCCCGACCTTACGGTACTTTGCCCGCCGGTTCGAGTTAAAATCCGAGTTGACTCGACTCAATGAAAAAGCTATCGAGTAAGCGAGTCGCTTCTACTTTGATTCGATTTGATCGGCTTAGAGCATCTCGAATTGGATGAGTTGGCAAATCGAACGCGAATCAGCGGTTCGTTGACTCGTTCGTAACTGAAAAATCGACAATTCGGTAAGACGAGTTCCTTGGAATTGCGTGAGAACTTGGTTCGAGTTGACTTGTTTAGTCTTTGATTCAAGTTATTCGAATCAGATGACGCGACTCACCCATCGCTGGCTTTGCTTAGGTACACTTCGATTTGACGTATTCCTGTTTAGTAGAATGTTGCCTAAATAAATTATTAACAATTTCCTATCACGCTCTAAGATGACAGGCACAATATCATGTATCTTGTTTCAGACAGCCCATTAAAAATTCCAATTCGTGCATAATCAATGATCCACCATTCCGCCCGAATGAATGGTTAATCTGGAATTCTGATATAATACATATTCATATTGTGACGTTGACAAAAGACCTTGTAAAGGTTAAAGATACTAATCATAGAATCATACCTTTTGGTTGGTTTATTACAATATGAAAGAAACATGATATTTATTAGTTTTTAATGCGGGTAAATTACACCACATTTTTTTATCGCTGGGCCGGAAATCCAAAGGTACCGGGTTCGATTCCCGGTCTGGCCACAGGTGAGTGCCGTTTAATTTTTCTCTGTACTTTGATTTCTTGTATCTATATTGTGGTTTATTACAGTTAGAAGATGCGCGCAACTATATCGGCGAAGGTGAAACTAATTTTTTTTTTTCGTAGCCTGATATAAGTACCCAAAACCCAAACCGTTCGATGTCTAATCCCTGTATTAAAAACGGTAAGACTACGTCTAGCCCTTTTGACTGTGACATCAAACATAGGTACTACAAACATACACGAACATCCAAAATATCTCCGAAGTATCACATTTTGTACGTTACGCCTCCATCGACCATCGATTGTTCGAGCTAGGTCCAGTCCATGCCAAAAGAGTGTGACTGTTTGTTGTAGAAGTCTTTGGAGAGACCTAAGTCCAGTAACCGATATCTTCGGGCTTAAATAATGGTGAAGATTATATACCACATTTTATTTTCACAATTTTATGATATTATAGATAGGCGATCCCTGTTAATTTTTTCGACATAAAATAGTTGATTGTGTCACAAGGGAGCAAAATGATATATTTACGGCGAGGGCGTACATTGAATCCTGAACGAAGCGAAGGATTGTACAATTGAATCCCGAGCGTAGCGAGGGATTCTAAAGTAGAATCCGGAGCGTAGTGAGGGATTCAAGTGTTAACGCCCGTGGTGAAAATAATTTTGCTACCTTGTGACACATACTGCTTTTCACACCGACTATGAGGAAAATTCAAATACAAACGCAACCTATCAAAATAACGAAATATATAGTTAATCAATGAGCATCACACATTTTAATAAAACAAAATGTTAAATTTATAGTCTCTTATTATTTTATAAAACGTTTATAATTTTTTACGGACGGGACGAATTTACCACTTCCATATTATATTTATGGCCCTCGCCTGCGGCTCGGACCGCACACATCTGTGATCTGCGCCATTCCTATACCGCCCTGTGTGTGTAATATACTAATAAAGCTGTCTATGGTATGGCATATTCTAAGTAGGTTCAAACTAAAAATACCCTGTTGTCCTTGAACAGAAAAGTATCACTTTGATCCCTCTTATGAGGGAGCAAAATACTTTTTTCTGAATAAGAGGTGTGAAAAATAACTTGTCACTCCGAAAATGCATAAACTCAGCCTTAATTTCAATATATTTGTCCATTACTGCCCCATATTGAATCATATCCATTTAAACGGAACAAACAGACCACAATCTAACAGTACTCACTCGGGGAATAACTGGCCTTTGTCCACCGTTCTCGAACTTTGCACGGAGGATATGAAACCAGTGTCACTTTAGTTCACTACCATTCACTGATACACGACTTAATGTAGAGGAAAAGGAAATATAGGGCTCACAATTTTAGCCTTAACAAATGTAGCTTTAGTTTAGGATATTGAACATCTGTCAAATTTACCAACAAAAGTCGCATCTACATTCCCAGCTCATGAGACAAAAAAAAATTAAAAGTTATTGTCCAAAACCACAATCCCATTTTATTCATTCATTTTTTAGTAGTAATATAACTGGTGTAAATGATAAAGTCAAAATATAGATTTAAACTCAATTTTAAAAAACACTACCATAGCCCGATTCTCATGCTCTGTTTATTTACCGTAGTATATGCCAAGTCTGTGATCCATACATAGACTACGACTAGTTTGAAGAGCTCTTTGATCCGTTTCCACGGATAGAAACGGACCATAATTTCACAGTCGGTTAAAACTCATTTAACTCAAGGATTGCCTGTGATACGGACGTAATACCTACCTACTTAACTACTATAATCTTCTATGCCTATTTATAAATAAACACAGGGTTCTCTGTAGCTTGCGTTTATAGGAAATGAACTAAAATTTTAACTAGTGCGAGTAATATCACTAAAGAAGCTTTATCTCAAAATTATAAAAGCCCCAAGTCTTTGCTTTCCAAAGTTACATAGTGGTACTTTTGACTAGAAAGTTGCGAGCAATAAATATAATTTAAGTATTTCTATCATCATCATCATCATCAGCCTGTATCAGTCCACTGCTGGACATAGGCCTCTCCCATGGCACGCCATTGAGCTCGATCTTCAGCTCTCCTCCTCCAGTCACCACCTACTGCCCTTCGTATGTCGTCACTCCACCTTGTTACAGGGTGCCCTACACTACGTTTTCCGATTCGCGGCCTCCAGTCCAGAGCTCGTCTACCCCAGTGGTCGTCGGCTCTACGACAGATATGCCCAGCCCACTGCCACTTTAGCTTGCTGATTCGCTGAGCTATGTCGGTAACTTTAGTTCTCTGCCGAATTACTTCGTTTCGGATTTGATCCCTAAGAGACACGCAAAGCATAGCTCTTTCCATGGCTCGCTGAGCGACTTTTAATTGGTGAATCAATCGAGCGGTAAGCGGCCACGTTTCGGCTCCGTAGGTCATGACAGGTAGGACGCACTGATTAAAAACTTTCGTTTTTAGGCTTTGCGGTATGGACGACGTGAAGACTCGACGCAGTTTCCCGAATGCTGCCCAGCCTAGCTGTATTCGCCTCTTGGCCTCTTTGTCGAAGTTGCCTCTACCCAATTGGAGCATTTGCCCCAGGTACACGTACTCGGATACAACTTCGAGGGAGACTCCATTTACGGCGATCGGTCCCATGTCAACAATGTCAACATGATCGTTGAACATAACCTTGGTTTTATCTAAATTTATTCGGAGACCGATACGCTGAGACGAATTAGCTAGGCCGTCTAGCATGTGTTGCAGGTCCTGCAACGTCTCGGCCATGATGACGATGTCGTCTGCAAATCGTAAGTGAGAGATATGTTTACCATTTATATTAATGCCACGATTTTTCCAGTCCAATGTCTTGAACATATCCTCCAATGTGTTAGTGAACAGTTTTGGTGATATAACATCACCTTGTCTCACTCCCCGACGCAGATGGATATGTTCTGTCTGTTGGTTCTGTACTTGCACAGTCATCGTGGCAGCTTCATATAAACATCTCATCACCTCGATGTATCGCCAGTCGGCTTGACATCGTTGCAAGGACTCGAGAACAGACCAAGTTTCGATTGAGTCAAAGGCCTTTTCATAGTCCACGAAGGCTAGACACAGGGGCCGATTATACTCTTCGGTCTTCTGTATAATCTGCCGCACTGTGTGAATGTGGTCTATGGTGCCGTAACCACTCCGAAACCCGGCCTGCTCCGGAGGCTGGAACTCGTCGAGTCTTAAGTCTTAAGTATTTCTATGACTTGAGCATTTTAGTATTAATACACGTTTTCACTGTTCAATAAAACTTGTTATAGAAAAAACCGGACAAGTGCGAGTTAGACTCGCGTGGAGAAGGTTCCGTACGTTCAAAACAATATAACACAATTATACTTTACTACACAGACTTCTTATAGGTTTTTCTGTAATCTATATGTGCAGGACTACCTATTTTCTTCAAAATTCTAGGTGCAATAGTTTCTCTTAAATAACTTCAAAACTATAAATACAAAAATTATAAAACAAATATATTTGAGATTCTCATAGTAAGCCCTTTCATATAATATGTCACACGATGTAGTTCGCTATTTTTTTTCTAGTTGACCCCCCAAAAGTGGCCCTCATGATTAAAATTCATATATTTTCGTGACACAACCGTGTTTCGGTCATTGACCTTAATATATGTACCTAATTTCAACTCGATGGGTCCAGTACTTTCGGAGCAAATTGGCTGTGACAGCTGTCTGTCACAGCCAGCAGCAGTGTACACACGAGTGATCCTATAGGGGTTCCGTTTTTTCCTTTTAAGGTACGGAACCATAAAAAGTAGGTCAATTATAATACGGCACGCAATGCATTTAAAGTAAAGTATCTAAAGTAAATTTTTACACATAGTCTTACATGTTCTGTTGCTAATGCAACACGTCAAATGCGTTTTGTCGCCACAGTTACATTTATAATACGTACTATTTCTAAAAGTTTAAAGAATATAATCTACCTACAATGATAATAATTTTAACGAAATTAACATTAATAATCAATAATGTCCCCAATTTAACATCAATATACAGGGTGGGAGGGACTATACCGACATACTTTAGCCATGAATTCCTGGTGGTGTGACGAGTAAAAAATGTTATATCAACATGGGTCGAATATTGTCATTTTACATTAATAGTCTTATGGAACAAAATAAATCAGTAAATTAAGCCCCTCGTTATAAACATGTCCTTACTGGCTGAAAAGTTATCAAAAAGAAAAAAATGCTAAAATGGAAACGAAAGGTCAATTTTTTGGCCTCGTAGTCGCTTACCATCAAATACTGCGAAGGTTAATTCCTGTTTAGTTAAAGGATTTTAAAAAAATAGTAAAGGTATCTTAGTCACATTTATTAGGGCTTGTTACACACTTGGGATTTTTCATTTACAAAATAATGAATATCTCGGAAAGTAAGCGTTTTTCGACTATACATCACATAACATTTTTTACTCCTAATAGTTGTTAGAATATATAGTTAAAGTTTGTCGGTATAGTCCCTCCCACGCTGTATATATTTTACATCATTTAAAATTTAAGTATTCTTCTGAGTAAAAGCATAATTCTGTATAAACCAACTCTTGATTTCTCGTCAAAAACAGCCCAACACAACCTTCTCAAAAAATTACTTTGATTCTTTATATAGATAATGATCAGTGAACTGTCTATATCTAATTTATACTTAAAGTAAGAGCAGGAAAAAGCATTAACTTAGTTACATTTAGAGTCAATGTAAAATGTGATTTACTCGAACGAGTCAGTAGAAAGAGTAACTTATTACCAAGAGCAAAAAATACATCGGACGTGATAGAATTAGTAACACTTTATCAATGCTACACACTAGGGTTGTGAAAAATTTGTTAAATATATTTTAATTTTAATTCTAATTTAAAATTAATTAGTGGTTACCTATTCATTTTGTCTTCTATATTTTCACACCTATGAAGATCAAATTACGTTTTTGCTGTATCTTTGGGTTTATTTATTATAATTAATCAGGTCTGTGTTAGTAAGTGCACTTAATGCCTACAACAATATTTATATTATTAATAAGAAGTAATTCGATCTTTAATCCGATTTTCAAGGTGTTAGTTTTATTCAAGATTTTTTCTACTCCTGTACTTTTATCCGTCTTTTACTTGGTCACGAACACTTATATAAGAACATACATAATATGAGTTCAGAGAAGTCTATATGTACTCTATTCCCCTTAAAAGCACTAGTGTTTTTAAAGTCGCTAAAATACTGCTAGCATAGCAGCCACAGACTTCTAAATCTAGGTTAAACTTAGGTCAAGGATTACGCGTTCAATACTAACTTTACAATAAAAATACACAACTACCAACTTAACAGACAAATAAATTCCTGCGGTTTTTAAGAAAAAAAAACATCCCGAACTAAATTCTTTGATGCCAACATAAAAAAAAATATATTTTTAATATCGTCACTGCGTGTCACTAGCGAGTATACGACAAATTAAAAACAGAAGTTTACCATAGAGACATACCTACTTATTATATTGTCAGTCATATGTCATATTTGCCTTGTTTGCGCGCTATGTTTAATTTTGTATTTTATATTTTAAAACCTAGTTGTAGAAAAAGTTTGTATGCAACGTTGTATAATTCAGTCAAAAAACGCTCATTGCGTCTCTATTTGCGATACTCGCCGCCGCGGCGGATCGTATCGTAACTCATGCCATTCGCATTTTCTGAGCCTACTTATACAACTGTTGCATAAAATACTATAAAAAAAACGCTATAACGTATTTTTATCGGTTTTCAAAGTAAGGGTCCACGTAAAACTACCATTTACTATTCATCACCTTTTTACGTTTTTCTTTAATACTCCCGCGGGCACGATATTTTTTTGCGGGAAATTTACTTTCTCTCAAGGTCTGTAGTAATCGTCCATGTAGACAACGTGCATTCAGAAGTTAATAAATTATGTAAGTATGTGCATAATGTGTGATCGCACTAAATACATAGTACAGAAATTCATAAATGTAAAAAGAATTGGTCAAATATTTTATTTTTGGGTCATGCTTTTATTTCCGACTGTATTTTTTATAACACCACAACAAAGACTATGGATTTATGTTATGGCCACATTCCGACTCCATCATCACATAAGCTCGATGGTACTATAATCTCGTATTGTCACATAGCTTACATCAGTATGCCAAATTTCAGCTCAGTCAGAAAGCAGTAGGCGTATGATACTACGCTTAGGGACCGTGCACGACGAAGGTGCTGCCAACTGGTGACGCCGGTCTAAAGGTTCTGCCCTATATTTGACTTTGACAGTACTGCCATCTATAGATCGTGAAGCGACCGTGCACGACGAAGGTGCTGCCAACTGGTGACGCCAATCTAAAGGTACTGCCCTATATTTGACATTGACAGTGCTGCCACCTTGTACTTCGTGCACGGTCCCTTCGTTCTGACAAAATGTGTGCGAGAGTGACGATGCTTTATCATTTATTTATCGTGCGACAAAGCGTAGCATCATAAGCAGATACAGGAAGTACTTAGTTCAAAAATTCTTTGCGAATTTTGAAACCCTAACTTACATACTTACGAACGTTGCAAGTTTGTAAAAACGTTAAATTTTCATGAGACACGAAAAGTGAATATCTGAATAGGCGCCAAGTTAGCATTAACAAGTGACAGGTAGGAGTGAAAAAGTTTTATTATTACTATATAATTAAGCTATATTAGTTATTTATGTGACTGATGCATAATGAGAGGCATTAATACACGAGTGTGGTTTTATGAAACGAGGCGAAGGCGAGTTTCTTAATAAGATCACACGAGATGCACACGAGTGATTTAAATTTAATCCCTAACTTTATCTACATGCATATCATAAGTTTTCTAAAGCAGAATTCATAATTAGGCGAACTAACTTGACAGTTCATTACACATGAATGTTACCACAGTTTCGCTAGTGCTGTAAATATCGACATTTATAAAAAAATCCAGTTTATGTCGCAAGTTTAGTTTGGAAGCATTATTGAGTTTCACATCAAACCAATAGTATTATTAATACGAAATAAAAATTTAAGGAGTAGTATATAAAAAATGCGTTGAATAATATATGCATAACTGTATGCCGAATATGCCGATATAACCTTTGTACCTACAAATCTTATTCCATAATTCATTGTACCTACTCTATCAGGGCCCTGTTTCACGAAGCTACATGTTACAATTTTACAAGTCTAAACTAGCAACATTCGGCAAATTAACCATTGGCGTTGCTGTATTTGACCAATGTTGCAATGCAACGGTAGACTTGTAAAATTGTAACTGTACACTTGCTAAATAGGGATGAACGCTTGATATTGGACATACCTATATACAATAGGGTATTTGACAACAATCAAAATAAATTCATTAACTCTAACCAGCAAATTACGCTTCCAAAACAGCCCGGATAAAATCATTCAAACTTATTTTCGTGCCATCAACGATTTTACAATGACGAAAACTAAAAATAAGGCACCATGTTGAGCATGACGTCACAAGATAGTATTTCATACTAAACTGCATACTTTCGGAGCGTTTTGACACTTCATAAAAAGAAGCTGATTTGAACTGTCATCAAGTAGCCTATACTAAGTCCTCAGATTAGGTATAAAATCGTGTATAAAATAATAAAACGATGAAATCTACGCATGACGATCACCAGTAATTAACACTTCCTATCAAGTGGCTCCTCGGCTCTTTTGCCTTTTAGTTGTATGAATATATAAAATAAAATAATATATGTTAGAAAAATATTTATTCGTCATCAGACTCCGTCAGTTCGTTGTCTTCCTCTTCGCTCACATTTATTATGAATCGATCCGCTACACTATCTGCCAAGAGGTCCTTGTAGACTCTGAGTCTTGGGTATCCATTATCCAGTTAGTGGCGATTTGTAACAAGATAAAACTTAACAAATCGATGCGACGTAACACGATTAACAGGAACAACGTAACAAGATTAACAGAAAAAACGTACCAAGAAGGATAACAAAACAACTCAACGACGTAACAAAAGGTTCACGATAACAGTCGGAAGCTCCGAGCAGACCAATGATGGAAGGACGAATGGCTAATGGCTAATTCGAACTGTCAGCTGTCTACAAAACAAAATGGCGGACAGCGTCCTTAGTGATGTCTAAAAGGATGTCATTATTATTTTTCCACCCGAGTTCTTTCATTAGAATTTCGTATTAATAATTATCCTAGAATGTTAATAAATCATTAGTTCGAATTAAAACCCAATGATGGTGCTAAACTAAACTACTGGAATTAAGCGGATGTTTTTAATGTCGATATTAATCAAGTCGGTAGTAGGTATAGTCAACGGCACAAGGTTATTTATATCGACATATTTGTATCGACAAACCTATGACTATATTTTTTCCAATTCCTGGTATTATTATCATCTGTCAATCTAGTTCGCCTAATTATGAATTCCACTGTACAATATGTACAAATTTGGCCTGCATTTTCAAGTAGAACTACTACTATTAACTTATTTGTAGGTAAGTTTGAATAAAACACAAATAATAAGAAGTTAAAACTTTATGTTGTTTAACTGTGTATAACATTTAGCTAAATTTAGTTTTCTATATAAACTTTAGTGAAACAATACCCGGGTAGATGGCGCTGTGAAATCTCCATACTACAGGCTGCATCGCGGTGTTAAGATTTTTCCGGAATGAATGACCCCCGCGCGGTATTGTTTGTTACTAGACCCCATTATTACTTACGTTACTATATCCCATTGACCGGGTGCGTCATTACGCACCCGAGACCGTACTCGGAAGCCTAGTGCTTCATAGTGCCCCCCAGGTTCCGGTTGCAAGTGCCGAAGAACAAGAGAAGACAGATGGTGATCGTTACTCGTTATCGGGTCACCACCCGGTAACGATTGCGTCAGTATACCTGCCTCCAAACAACACACTCTTACAGACCGACCTAGATCTTCTCGCCCAGTTAGATAGTCAAGGCGTCGTAATCGCAGCCGGCGACCTTAATAGCAAACACAAGTCGTGGAATTGTTTAGTTAACAATCCGAATGGCGTTCGGCTTTATAACGCTATGGTTGATGACCATACAGCATTTAACGTCGTCGCCCCTCTCGAACCTACTCACTATCCATTCGATCATGACAAACGACCCGACATCTTAGACATAGCACTTTTACAGAACGTAACTTTACGGTTGCGTTCTATAGAAGTGCTTCACAAGTTAGACTCCGACCACTTGCCGGTCGTTATTAGGCTCGGGCCTGACCCTGGTAGCCTTCCACCCGAGACCAAGACCGTCGTGGATTGGGCAAAGGTGGAAGTAGGTCTAGTAGAGACAGTCACCCCGCATCTAACTTCAATCCCTGACGTTATTAATACAACTGACGAGACCGACGCGGCGATCGCCTCGTTCGCAAATCACCTTAACGTCATTCGTGACGATGCCTCGAGGGAAATGCCGGCTGCGGATATCCAAAGCCGCCCATTGCCCCCGGAGCTTAAGGCCTTGCAAGCGAGAAAGAACCGACTATTCAGATTACGAGCAGTATTCCCTTCTCCCGACGTTCGCCGCGAGCTGGCAGCTGTCAAACGAGAGCTCCACCAGCGCGTGGCTGAACTTCGGGCGAACGAGTTTTGTGATCATTTAGAAGAGTTAACGCCCAGTCACCTTGCGTACTGGAAACTAGCGAGAACTCTTAAATCTGATCAAACACTTTCAATTCCCCCCTTGGATCGCCCGGATCACCCAACTCCCGCGTTTGAAGACGACGAAAAAGCCGAATGCCTCGCGGCTAGTTTAGAGTCTCAATGTACACCAAGCCTTCTACACATTGATGAACCCCACATTAGACTGGTGGATTCAGAAGTGGATAGAAGGTCCCAACTCCCTCCGACCGCGCCTCCGCTTGAGCCAGTTACCTTGGATGAGGTAAAAGGCTTAATCAGGAGAAGTAAAATTAGGAAAGCCCCGGGGGCGGATGGTATTTCCAACCGCATCCTCAAGCTTCTCCCAGAAGCTTTGCTCCTAATTTTAGTTAGCATCTTCAATGCAGCCCTAGCCAATGGCCATTTTCCTGCCGCGTGGAAAAATGCCACGGTTATAGGGATTCCGAAGCCGGGTAAACCCCGCACCTCCCCGTCCAGTTATAGGCCAATCAGCTTACTCAGCTCCCTCGGGAAACTGTATGAGCGGGTTGTATTATCTCGCATTCTCGCGTTTGCGAATGCAAATTCGATAATAATAGACGAACAGTACGGTTTTAGGGCCGGACATTCGTGTGTCCAACAGGTGCAACGTATTTCGGATCACGTGTTAGGCAACTTCGCTAAGTTTAGGGGGGTCCCGACCGGTGCGATCTTTCTCGACGTGGCGAAAGCCTTCGATAAGGTCTGGCATAACGGTCTCATATACAAGCTATATGAGATGGATATGCCGGACAGACTTGTACTCATAATACAAGATTTTCTCAGGGATCGAAGCTTTCGCTACCGACTGGAGGGAACGTTATCAGTACCTCACCCCATACGCGCCGGAGTCCCGCAAGGCTCCGTACTCTCTCCCACGCTCTACTCCCTGTTCACGAACGACATTCCCAGGCACGATAAAGTGCATCTGGGGTTGTTCGCGGACGACACGGCCCTATACACATCGCACGTTAAGCCCAGTATTATACGGAAATTGCTCCAGGAGGCGATAACTGCCCTCGGGCGGTGGTTCAATCTCTGGCGCATCGAAGTTAATCCTGAGAAAAGCGCTGCAATTGTATTCTCTCCGACTAGGAAGCGAATAATGGAAAGGTTAGTTCCTATCCAACTATTCGGTTTAGCCATCCCCTGGGTAAATGAGGTCAAATACCTAGGTGTTATACTGGATAAATGCTTATCCTTCACCAAACATATTAAACGCGTACGCGGTCGCGCTCTCTTCGTCATGAATAGGTTAGGCGGGATGACTAACAAGCGGAGTAAAATGTCGCTTAGAAATAAGCTTACACTTTACAAAACTTGTATTCGTCCCATAATGACCTACGCCAGTGTAGTGTTTGCACACGTGCCTAAAACACGTTTGAAACCACTACAGGTCATACAGAATAGGTTCATTCGTAGGATGACCGACACCCCGTGGTATGTTCGGAATATTAGCCTTCACCTTGAATACAAGCTTCCCTCGATTCAAGGTTTCTTTAAGATGGCTTCAAAACGGTATTTTAGGACGGCTTCCCAGCATAGGAATCCACTTGTTAGGCAAGCGGCTGACTATGTTCCCTCTGTTCCAGGTCCTGACGACGAGCTGCGCCGGTCCGACCTCATCCGAGGTCGCTTCACCCGGCGGCCCCGCAGCTTTCTGCATGATCCGGACGACGACATCTCAGCGAGATTCGAAAGAATCATCGCTGAGATGCCGTCGAACGGTGCCCGACGAACACAGCGTCGACCCCGCCGGCGGGGTCGACCTCCTCGCGACAACACCACACAAGGGCCGCGTCCCGATTTGCCCCAGGACCCGAATGTCCTGGCTTAACTTCACTCCGACCTTGCTCGGGCCCAGCTAAGTTTCTTGCCGGAGTCTTCTTAGCTGGGCTAGGTTTAGCGAACCGGCAACTAAAACTCCCATTAGTTCGATACACAAGTTCACATAAGGACAGGATGACCCGAGTCATCCTTCCCGCTGGTCCGTTGCTCACTCTGAGCAATCAGCGTAAAGTCAAGGTGGCCCTGGCCAAACGACCTGGTTCGACTCCAGGCGTGAAGCCCCCACCTAGCCCGACTCCTATCGTGGTAAGCCGGGACCGGTGACCTGGTTCGACTCCAGGCACCCCCCGGCACATACCCAGTCCGATGTCGGCCGTGTGTAAGGCACACGGTCGGACGCCCTTGGGTGGTCTGGCCAAGCGAACTGGTTCGAGCCCAGTGACCGCAACGGCCAACCACCCGGCCCGACAATCACAATGCCCGAAAGTGGGTTGTGAGTTTGTCAGGTTTAAAAAAAAAAAAAAAAAAAAAAAAAAAATTGTTACTAGACCCCATTATTACTTACGTTACTATATCCCATTGACCGGGTGCGTCATTACGCACCCGAGACCGTACTCGGAAGCCTAGTGCTTCATAGTGCCCCCCATGTTCCGGTTGCAAGTGCCGAAGAACAAGAGAAGACAGATGGTGATTGTTACTAGAGTATCGGTTATCGATGCTTTAACGTAAACATTAAGATACAGTGTGCTTTACTGTTAACATTAAATTGCAACCACAGTTACGAGTTTCTTAATATATGCCATTTGCTTATAGTTCCTGAACATACCGTAGGAAAATTATGATATGGATGTAGATATAGTACATTACACAACTAGGGTGATAATACAAAGAAAGGCCGAGATCGCAGATGTTTGCGGCCCGAGCTGCAAGCGAGGGACGTAAATATGCGATCGAGGGCTTTCTTTATTACCTCCGGTGTTGTGTACATCATTTTATGTCTACACTTGGCCAGAAAGCGGTTTTTTCTCTTGGCCAGGTGTGGCATAAAAAGCATTATAAACGAATACGGATGCATGCACTTTAAGTGCAGCCCTACATTTTTATTCGATTCAAGGTATAATTTCCCTGGCGAGAACATGCAAGATTAAAGCAGATTGAAGCGCTCCGAACCAATTTACTCTCAAAGAAACTAAACTTTAACACCAAGCGAAAATTCTATTTGTATCTTAATTGTACCATGAAAATGACTAGGGTGTAAAACTTTTGGTGGTAACATTTATATGTACATCTTATAAAACTATTTACGTCATTTCAGGCCGTAAGTGGCAAATGAAATCAACGCTACGTGAAGAGGAAATTCATAGCCAAGGGAAGGTGTAAAAAGATACACATACCATGGGCGGTAATAAAGAAAGCCTTAGTTTACATATTTATGACCATAAGCACTAGCGATCTGGTATATTCTGTATTTTACCACCCTTGGTGTGAAATATACCATTGTAGGTCCTTGTGCTGTAATTTAAATAATTACCTATAAATAATATTTTCACTCGTGACCACGAACGCGACCGCGATCGGTTTCGAACCGTTGGGAATTAAATTAAAACAGAAGTGATATTAATTAATTCAAATATGTTTAATTTAACAGAGTAGCCTTCATTTGGGGAAACTGAAGAAAATGTTATGTTATAATTTTGATAATTCAAAACTCACATTTACATTGTCACCTTGTGTAATTTTTAATCAGTGATTCTGATTAATGCAGTCTAGGAACTTTGTTATTGTTTCTTAATAGAGTGGTAAGTTTCTGTAAAGTGTATCTGCAATTCTGTATATCTATCCAGTAACAACAAGATTTATATTGACAAGTAAGTCGTAGACTTTGCAGCTTGAAAATACAAACCATCATGCCTTTTAATTTCCTACTCTACAATGGTTACGGCTCAGTTCCCGTTCGTTAACCCCGATACAAACGAAGACACAGTTATGTGACCATCAGTAGACCTTAATACATTGTAATAAGCCATTGTGGTCACCAAGTGGTCAGTTAGCAGTGTCTACGATTGTACTATCGCACCGAGAATATGGAGTTGATAAAATTCTGTTCGTACACCATCATCCATATGCAACACCGTCTAGTTGAGCAGTCTTTTAAGACATATAATATACCTACCTATAAATATTTTATACATATACTTTAACACTATTCAATTCTCTGTGTTTCACACCATTGTATTTTATTATTATTATTATTTATTTATTGACACACCAACAAAACACAGACTAATACAAACAAATAATGAATAAATTGAGGGATCGTGCCCAGCCTGTGCCTCAATTACAGGAGTGCAACAGCATTCACAATAAATGGCAGTTTCTAAAATTTTAAATACTACACTTAACAATAAAATTATGATTTTTATGCATTAAAATCCTATAGTAAAATTTGATATTTATAACTGACACCGTTAAAATATATAATTTATGTGACAAACTTACTTATTATGAGCTATTGGCCGAAGACAATTTCTTTGGTCTTTGGTCAATTTATTTTCGGAATTAATTTGATTATCTACTGCATCTAGTGATTTCCTATAGTACCTGTATTTATCAAAAAACACGATTTTAATTACATAACAAACTTCAAATGAACGTATTCGAAAAGTCGCTATGAAAAATACCCAAACCGCAAATATTTGAAGAGTCCCCTGGACTTCTTCAGAATCCCATCATCAGATCCCGATTTGGTTGCAATGGAACCACCTTGGAGGTATACCTATTCAAACAGAAAATAATTTTCAATAACGGTCCACCCGTTTTCGAGTAATCGCGTAACAAACATACAGAAGAAATGAGAACCGTCCTTCTTTCGGACGTCGATTAAAAATTCTTCACGGCTGATTACTAAAAATAAAAAACTATATAAAATACGGCTGTTTTAATTCGCGAACTGATTGCGCTAAATTTCCCACGGGATGACAATAACGCTTAATCAATATCGATCTTTACAATATCAATGTTTTAGGTAAGTACTAATTACTTTAAATATTTACGATAAAGACATCAATTTGGTACACTAGTTTGTCGGTGTTTTATTGTATTTATAGTTATGTATGTTTCAAGTCTTTTCTACTGCTTACCTGCCTAACTTAAGAAACGGTTCCCATTAGAGTCCAAAGAAACAACAACCCCTGTTACTGATGTGCAAGTTGCGGAAACTTTCCAAAAAATTTTTTTGATATAACTTAAAAACGTTTTTTTACGCTTTTAGGTTTTTTTTATGTAAGTCATATCAAACAATTTTTTTGAAAGTTTTCGTAACTTGCACATCAGTAACCCCTGTCATTAACTAAAAGTCCCCGTAGCGATAAGATATATTTATCGAATTAAACATTTCTTACTTTACTGGCCTAGGTCTGCAATAAACTATTATCCATAGGCGACAAATAAATGGCACATCGGCAAATGTCTTCGCGGGATCAAGCCGGCACCGCTCGCAACCCCTGTCATTAACAGTTGCAATAAACTTGTGCCGATGCTCGAGTAAACAGCAATCGCGGGAGACAGACCGGTTGATGAGCAACCAACGTGCTCTTTTTAGACGAACTAAACGAACGAAGAACGAAGGATATCGGTGGATGTCTGCTAAAGGATTTTCAATATCCTGACTCTGACATTTTCGCTGAATGATATTACTGTTAGTATTGTACTAGTAAGATTGACTTACGTATATACCTCTAACCAGTACTGTGTCACGCCGCGATTCTGTTGCGCGGTAATTACTACTAAATCTTGCCTCAACTAGGTACGTTAGTAGTTTGGGGCCCATTCAAAGGTTGCCAAGTTTGTATACGGTTTTTTTAAAACATAGTGTACAAATTTGGTAACCTTCTTGTTTTTTAGGTATATATGTATATTTTTTCTTTTAAGCGTTCTAAGGTATTACCTATGTATCTATGGCACTTCATTCGCTCGCTCGGTTATTCAAATACATATCATGTGTAAGTTACTATAATATTTTGATCACAGTGATGTATTAGACTGTGTTAGAAGAAGTGACTGTAATAAAACTTGAAATAGTACATTACACAACTAGGGTGATAATACAAAGAAAGGTCGAGATCGCAGATGTTTGCGGCCCGAGCTGCAAGCGAGGGACGTAAATATGCGATCGAGGGCTTTCTTTATTACCTCCCGTGTTGTGTACATAATTTTATGTCTACACTTGGCCAGAAAGCGGCTTTTTCCGTACGCGCAGCGTGGGAAAAAAGTCACTTTATGGCCAGGTGTGGCATCAATAGGTACAATAACAACACCGAGAAACTAGTGTAAAGTTGATGTATTTAGCGTAAATATTTAAAGTAATTACTCGCCACTTTATGGCCAGGCGTGGCATAAATGTTATTTTTTAACCCACACCAATATAGAAACAGGTCAAATAGCAGCAAAACATGTTTATCGTAAATTGATCCAGTTTCTATTTATTCCGCTTGTTGGCTAGTGTTGCAAGTTTTAATGAGCAGTGAAATTTACAACTTTACAGGGAAGCTGCGAGCTTAAAGGTGGTTTTCCACCGGCAGGGCGAGAGGAGACGCGACGCAGATTGAATTGAAATTTGTATGACAATTTTTCAATCCTCCGAAGATGCCCTAGGAGAGGATTTATTCATTTTTACTGTGGCTTTTCACAAAAAGTGCTTACATATTTTAATTACCTTGCGCGCGTAGATATTTCTGACATTAATTTAAAATTTGTTGCTGTAAAATTCTGGGTCTAGCAGTGGCGTGGCGTAAAAGATATCCTTGGGCAAGCCGGTGCAAATTTGGCGTACATTTTCCTTAAGAGCATAGAATAGAATATGAGAATAGGGTGCTCAAATGTCTGATATTAGGCAAGCCGGTAGGAATGGAGTTCTTGGGACGCCACGCTACTGGGGTCTAGTCTATTCTGAGAAGTTCTCTGTGAGAATATCCTCGAAGTCTAGGATATAAGAACTCTTTCGCGCGGTATTTAAAGTTGTTTGAGCATACTTAATCCGAGCACCAATTTAAATATTTATAGAATACTCAGACACCGCAGTTATGTGCTCCATGAAATGTGAATTTTAATCACAAAAATTCAAATTTGAGAAAAAGTTGAAACTTCTTTGTGAATATAAATTCTGAATGTTATGTATGTAATAGTTTACAAAATGTTACATTTCAAAAAAGTTAACGCATTCCCCTCACTTAAGGATTATTAGTGCTTTTATATTGACATCCTTAGGAAGTCCTGTAGCAATTTTCAAAACTACACAAATTAGGGCTAAATTCCTTAAGTTTCATAGGCTAACGGAATATATTTAGTATGGTGCCTTAGTCGCGCACATAAGGGTTAAAAATACATACCAGTCCACGCTTTTCTTAACCCGTATCAATAGTATTTGTGTCGTATCTAAGCACTTTTACTCGTAGATATCTCGCAACGTAGCACTCGTAGCCAGTCGCAGTATAGCCTTCGTAGCGAGTGCTACGCTGCTACGATCCTCGGACCTGCGCCGGTCGCTACACGTCAAAGTTTGTTCACGCTAAATCATACAATTTGAATTTCTAATAAAATACTAAATAGTTTTAGTTTATTCCATCGTCTGTATTTTTTGAACTAAATTATTTGTACGTACCTTTCTACAACAGATACATAATTATAAACGATTTTAAGTCCAATTCAAAGTGATTGATCGGGTAATTTCTGTGAGAATTAGTGTAATGTGACGGATAGCTAAAATGTGACTTTCAGAAATTTGTGTCTAACAGGTAAGTTTTTAAGAACACTGTGTATAGTTGTGTAATCTTTAAATGTAACGTAAAACGTTGTGTACGCGGTGTGCGCAGGAATTGTGCAACGAATCTATTTATTTTTTATTTTTTGTGTTTAGAAACAGAATATTTCGTTAAAGAGTTAATGCTTTTTTCATTCAAAAATGTTTGGTTACCAGTGGATAAGATTAAAATAGGTTTGATACACGACCCAAGTCACAGAAAAACATTGGTGATAAATGATTTGGCTTTAAACTAGCATAAATTTGATTTCAATTCATTTCTGGCACTCTAAATAATAGTACATTACACAACTAGGGTGGTAATACAAAGAAAGGCCGAGATCGCAGATGTTTGCAGCCCGAGCTGCAAGCGAGGGACGTAATTATGCGATCGAGGGCTTTCTTTATTTTTTACCGTACATCATGTTGTGTACATCATTTTATGACTACACTTGGCCAGAAAGCGGCTTTTTCCGTACGCGCAGCGTGCGGAAAAAGTCACTTTATGGCCAGGTGTGGCATAAATTATATTTCTATTGGATGTATCTCTTCTTCTTAGTCGGTCCCTCATGGCTGAGGATTGTGACCGAATGCAACTGCCCTCCATGTAGTCCGGCTCTTGGTTTTATGGACCGCCTGATAGAGGCAGCACTTAGCAGCCCTCTTGATCACATTATCGCACCAACGCGCTGGAACTCTTCCTCTGATGCGTTTGCCCTCCACAGATCCAAGAATAATCGGTTTCTCTAGAGCATGTCTTGGTGAGCGCATGATGTGCCCAAAGAAACAAAGAGTCCTGTGACGGCAGATATCTGACAGTCGTTATGTAATGCCGAGTTCCTCTAAAATAGAGTCATTCGTCCTCATTTGATTTATGACAATGTTTAATTTTTACAATACAGCTCTATTCATGTTACCTTATCTCTTTTTCCCATATATTTTATTCACCAAATAACATTATCTCAGAATATTCTTTCAAGAAGCCGATATAGGTATTCCCGCTACGCCCGATACGATGCGAACGACTCTGTCTAACGATACGACTAAATTATGCAATGACAGAATTGGATGCTCCTCGACGATAGCTGTTCGATCCTTTGATATCGGTGTTCTGCTTAAACCCTTTTATACTTCAATATAAATATATATCATATAAGTCCAATAAGAAAATTTAAAACCCTAGAGACAGCTTGTTACGCATAAACAAAATGTATCAACTTATAACATAAAATACATTTCATACATAATTGATGCCGTGGAAGTGAATGGTATATAATATGTAAATTTGACCGACTAGAATCACCTTAATAGCACAAATACTTTTAGAAAGTGTGTGTTGCCTACGAGAGTTAGGTTAGTTATAGAAGGGTTACCCTATAGTTTAGTTCGAATGAACTGATACTTTCTTAAGTCCAACCCTTCACCTACGGATTTTTGAGAGATATTTTCCTAATTTCAAAAATGTACTCCGCAGGGACTAAATTTTTAGAGAAACCACACCATCTGTATTTATTTTATCTTAATGCTAGCTATAACGAATGAAAGTAACTTTGTTTAGGATGTTTTACTAATTAGTTGCTCTGGCATTTGCCATACACGTACACAAATACCTTTCTGTATACTTTTTGTTCCCCTGTGTGTTCTTACCTACTTCTAGAAATTGTAAGATTGTTTAGACATTTTGCGTGTGAACTGGTTGTGTTTTATTCCTATATTTAATATACGAATAATAAGAATACGTGTCGCTTGCTTCTAAACCACCGAAGTGCAATTGCCTGCCGACGCCGGTGTTTCCTTTAAATGAGAACCCGGATATTTCTAAGATCACAGTGCATAGACATCTATTGGGTACCTTCGCTCCATCATAGGCGCCATATTAGCTCACCATCAGGCATGACCGGAGTCAAGAACAAGACTAATTAAGGTAATTCGAGTACCTACGTCGGTTTTTCATACAGACATAAAGAGGGTCATCATTTGCTTTCACGGCATCAGTTATATTCAAAATGTGTTTTATTTCATAGCTTAATATGTTTTGTCTGCGCTGAAACAAACATTTTGCTTAAATAATATAGTTTTTGGCTTTTTGAAAGTTCTCGTGTCATTTCACGGAAATAAAATGTAACAAGCTATAAAATAAAACACATTTTATACGGAAAACCGACCGATTCGAATCATTATAATGTAAAAAAATCCCTTTTCACCCGGTCTAATAAACTGAATAGATGAAGTTGGGCCAATAAGCGCCAGTGAGGAATTACTCGATCACGGCTCAGCGCACCCCTTAGGGGCAGTAGGGCATGAAAATAAATTTACATTACGCCATTATATGCTACTTAATTGAAAATTAGCCTCAAATTTCGTGTACAATCTACATTATCTAGTAATGGTATTGGGTAATGTCCCACTCAGTGTTTGTACCTAAATTCTAGACCTACTAGCATAGTAACCACTATTGACAATCGTTATAGGATTACTACTTGTGGCCGTAGTATTGCTTGCATGTAATTCGTATTAAACAACAATAAAAAAAACTTACTCGTTTCATCCGCTTCATTATCCGCTTAGACTTACTTTCGCATTCAAAACATTAAATATAATATGAATCTTACAAAGATCGTTATTAGGTAATTTTAGTATTTTGATTGATTAAGGTTTATCATAGTAGGTACTATGCTAGTGTGACAGTTCGATTGAAGTTTACTGTATTACCATTTTATTCGTAATTTTTAGGGTTCCGTACCAAAATGGTAAAAAAGGAACCCTAATGGTGCGACTCTGTCCGTCTGTCTGTCTGTTCTATTAGCAGTCACCAGCTAACACCACATGTCGGGTTGACAGATGATTAACGTATCGTACATTTCGTTAAAATTGCAAAATTTGCGGTTTTTGCAGCTGACGGCATCAGTTACCATGTTATACTAGTAGGTTTACGCAGGCTAGTTTTTTGCAACTCGACGTTGATTTGCGCCTATTTTTCGCGATGAATAATAAGTATGATTGATTACTTATGAATGTTATTTCTATTATGTTTCGTAATTTAATTTGCGCCAACACAAGGCATTTCTTCCTACAAAATTTAGCTGAAAGTTTTCTATATGAAAACATTTTTTGGCTCCCTTCTGGTATGAGAGCCACATGTCACTAAGTATTACTCTAATAGTTTTCTCGAAACTTCAATAGACGTTGTGTCATATTACGAATCCATCAAGCGCGTGTAAGGGTTAGATAAAAGCCTCCTCGATTAGGCCGCGAGGTTCCTTCACCGCTAACTTTGTTGCCTCGCTAATTTATTTCGTTTATATTCTACCCCAGGGCAGCGACGAGCTATATCTTGTTATTACTAGTAACTACGTCGCTCCGCGACTTCGTCCACGTGAATTTCCATCTTCCTAACCAAACTCTCATATACTACTTCAACCCTTTCGCGATTGAATTTCAAAGAATCCTTTTTTAGTGCGCCTATGTCATATTATTTAAAATATCGGAACGGATATAAGTTTTAAATTCAATGTGACAGAGTTTCTCGTTAGTTTTTTTAACACCCCTACTATATCCCCTAATGAATATCTATTTCAAATTATATCCCGCTATATGCAATGGTTTAGGCCTGGGGTAGGCAAACTATTTACACAAAGAGCCAGATGCCGGAATAATATCGATTTTTTGAAGCTTAAAGAGCCGCAGCTTTCTGTTTCAGGCTTTTCAATGTATACAGTAACCCCTTCAAAGAGCCGCGGTTTGCCGATCCCTGATTTAGGCTGTACGTTGTCTGTCAGTAGGTATCTTAGTCACAGAACTGTTTTATTTATGTGTAGGTATAGAAGATTTCGAGTACCTACAGTGATAAGAATTTAAGCTGTAATACATAGTATTGTATTTTTATATTATATCGATGGTAAATATGCCATACGGCTCATCTTATAGTAAGTGGCTACCGCAAAAAATGGCGTCACGAACAACAAAGCTTTGATCCCTGTCTCTCTAAGCAGAAAATACCAAGGTCGCCTTGACCAATCAAAACGTGACATACATAATACTTGTATGTAGTACTTTGTAAATAAAAAGATATAATATATCCGTCAGTTAGGCACTTATCCCAACGACGGCGGCGAGTAAGCGAGTAAGATTGGGCGAGTAACAGTTCAGTGCGGACTGACGAGGTACTGACGGTACAGTGTGATCGATTGACCTGTCTAGATCCGCAAAGTAATGCTACTTGCCCAATTTGACTCGCTTACTTGCCGGCGGAGGGACAAATGCCTTATGCAATTGCATACCAAAAAAACCTTTTTCAATCATTTTTTTATATACTTACGAATGTACATTATGTGTACGAATTTACAGTAATGGTTGAATCGGTGGTGTTCTATCATTACTCTATTTTTACCGATAAAAATACCACATTAATAGTTGATCCTGCTTTTTTAATCAAAAAAATTATAAATACCGTACTTCAATACTACCTACATACAATAAGTTTTATTTTTTCGTCTTGAGGCTTGAGTCTATTTTATTATTAGCCTTAGGGTATCCACGCATTCCGGTAAAATAATACAGGTATAGTTGGTGTCCAATATATGTAAAGATTTATACATTCACTCACTAGGTTTTTTACTAAATAAGTAATTAAGGTAGAGATCTACCTTTATATTTTTTTTATACCGTGAATATAGTAGAATGTAGTATATGATATACTGTGAAAGGAAGTAAAATGATTAAGCACGATATTTATGTGCACCCGACAGCTAACAAGCTACACACAAAACAGATCAACGCCCTGTGCAACGCGCAACGTGCAATGGAAAGGGCTATGCTTGGAGTTTCTCTGCGCGATAGAATCAAAAATGATGTATCCGCAGAAGAATCGAAGTAACATACAAAGTTCAAAGGATTGCACGGTTGAAGTGGCAGTGGGCAGGCCATATAACCCGGATAACGGATAACCGTTTGAGCAGTAAATTCCTGTAAGCTTTTGATGCTACGCTTTGTCGTGCGATAAATAAATGATAAAGCATCCGTCAGTCTCACGCACTATTTGGCAGAACGTGATGGATGCTTTATTATTTATTTATCACGTGACAAAAGGTAGCATCATACGCCTACTGGGGTGGCGACCACGCATAAGGTAAGTCCAGCGTAGGGCGGCCCCAGTCTCAGTGGACAGACGACTTCGTGAGAGTAGCGGGGAGTCGGTTGATGCGATCTGCATTAAACCGCACTCTGTGGAGATCTATGGGGGTGTTAGCGACTGGCTGCGATGCGGCCTTTTTTATAAGTTTACATGTTTTTATTACAACAACTGGCTGGTCGACACGCAGACTTGGTAATATTTAATTTTACATATAATGTGAGTTCAGTTCGTGTTTGTCAATCGTGAAATAAGCCCAATATCATTGTAAATAAAAATAGTAAATTATTAAATCGCTTTAAATCGCAAAATACTAGTTTCTATCATCTCTTCCACATTACAGTCCACCGCTCGCTAATAGGGGGAGACCTATGTCCAGCAGTGGATGTCCGTGGCTGAAAGACAGATAAAAATATCATTATTCCCAATTGGATTCCTAATATACCTATACACCTCGTTTATCTCGCCAATTATCACAATATCAATTATATGGCAAGCTGATTCCTGATTGCCATATAATCCTTCGCCCAGAAGGCCCAGTGGACATTAAATTATAAAGTTGCGGTATTATAATTTCGAGTTGTTGTCGAAATGTCCCGGAGCGACGTGGGCATGACAGATGGTCGCCCTACCGTATTGGGACGTCACCGGGACCGCTTTATTCAGATATTCCGAGATGAAGAACAAACACTCGGGCTGAGCAGCTTGTGCCGGAAAATTGGGTTTTTACCGATAGATGTATTTTATGTAACTGTTTCGTGCTGGCGGAGAATGGCACGCTTTGCGGGCTGGTATGAACATTTCTAGCATTTCTACCGCGGTGTTTATTGTCTTTAACCGTTTAGGCACATAGCTTTGCAAGGAATGGTAATAGAAATTGAGATTTCAAAGGAACGAAATCGGTATCAAGGTAGACTAATTTAATCGATGGTTTTTGCCACTCGTTATTTCTTTTCACCTATATAAGACATTTCAGTAAGCAGCTGCAACACTCGAAAAGCAATAGCAAGCCCGCATAAACCTATATAACCTACAACGCTCGAAAATTCACCCGGACAGTAGGTAAACAATCGCAGCGGTACCACACGTCTTGGCGTGGTTAAAAAATGTAACTTAGTATGACTTAAGTGGTTGTCATTGTCTAAATGACTTTATGCAACTGATACATAATGAGAGGCCATAATGGCAGATTTTTAGGCTTAATTATGTACAGTTGCATTCACTGCTTTATCTACACACATATTATAAGCTCTCTACGAGTATGATATAGTCATGCAAATTAAAAATGTCAAATGGCGGTAAATGAAAACTTTTTACACGCATGTCACGCAAACGTAGTCTTTTTTTAATTTAGAAACTATCATATTGTTCGATATCAAATAGCGTGCGAGATTTGTCAAAATTGTTTGCGACTTATCCCTGCGAGACAAACATCTTCACCTGGCCAGAATGTGAATATTCTCCCCGCGCAACGGAACCCCAAAAATGGCAAGTAATAAAAATATTAAATAGGTACTCTCCAGAATTCATCGCGAGTCATTAAATAATACACCCATTAGTCAGAACAATGCATCAATTACTTACCCCATTCATTTATTTAATGCATTGCCCAACGCTTTTTTACAAAGGCTATACAGTTAAAACACAAACGGTTGTACAATTTGGTCATAGGTAATCATCATCATCATACAAACTTGAGACGTTCCCTGCTGAACATAGGTCTCCCCCAAATACTACCACTCTTGTCGTAGGTCGAGTAACAACAATTTTCCTCTATGGGTATGGTATATGGAGCAACCTGCTCATTATTTTGTCGTTTTTTTTTATTTCTTGCGGGGCACCCCTTAATTTTATTTTAGGGCATGAAAAGACATGACTGTTTTTTTTAGATTTTTTTTTCAAGTTTTAGAGGTCGCTATCAGCAGTTGAATGAAAGAAATCTCATACATTTATAGAATTTTAACTTTATTTTTTATACTCGAAAAATATTTTATTTTTTAAATGACACTTTTTGTTACATGAATGCTTAATTATTATTAACTTTAACCGTTAGATCACTAAACTTGACTCACTTTAGTCCGAAAAACAGGTTTTTAAGTAAAATACCTTCTAAAATACGTGCGTGCGCCGCGGGTCCGCGCGGAGAAACGGCACCGTATGCCCGGTCTCGACGGATTACCTACATCGTGATCGTGATACAAAATTTCAATCCGCTCAACCGAGTACCGCCGCGGTAGGCGGCGCCGCGGTGTTCTTCACCTTAGCACACGTCTGGAATATGGAGTCTTGTATCCGACAAAGTTTATTCATTCATAATTTACTCTTGCAAACCCCAGCTTGACTTTCCAAATATCACAACTAAGGGTCAGCAACTGGAAATATTGAAATTTGTTCGCACCCCGCTAAAACTACGTTCCGTTGGTTTGTCCTCTCGATAGTAGTTGACTTTCTAGTGCTTTCATAATGGTAACCTCACGTTGCACTCGGATTTAATTTTATAGACTCTATTCAAAGTTTCCATATAGTACCCTGGACTTCATGGTACCAGCGTAATTCGTCCCATTCGTTTTTCGTTCAATTCGTATTTCGTCTCATTCTATATTCGTCGGTAACCTATCGCAAACACTAAAAACCATTCACCGAATTTCATTTGGCCAAAAACTATTCGAATTATTATCGTTTGTCCGATGACAGGTTTCGTATTTTTTTCTGTTCACCATTTCTCGTTTAGTAAAAGTTTCGTTTGTCCGAAAAACGTTTCCCATCTCATTCACTTGCCCTATGAATTGTTACGTATTTTGTTTCGTTGCCCATTTTTCATTTACCCAATGATACTTTTCGCACTGGATACGTTTAGACATATTTTCAGTTTACCTTTTAACGATATCCCAAGTTATTTCTCGGCAGAGGTATGTTTCCCTAAATCTAAAATAAATGTTATTTTAGAAAAGAAAATTAGTTATTATTAGTTTTTTAGAGAAAGGTCAGTAGGTTAGGTTGGTTCATAAAAAAGTGGCCGTTTGGGGAAGTGACTTTCACATAAAACTTATATAGGCAGAAGGACAAAGGGGGGACGAGGGGGCGGAGCCCCCCCCAAGGGGGGCTCGGGGGGCGAAGCCCCCCGCATGAAAAAAAACTCAAAACAAAGGTTCAATTAGGTATAAAAAGTTGGTTAGGTTAGGTTTGAACTGCGTCCCCCAACAAAAACGAACTGCTACCAGAAAAATAGGTTAGGTTAGGTTTGAACTGCGTCCCTCAACAAAAACAAACTGCTACCAGAAAAATAGGTTAGGTTAGGTTTGAACTGCGTCCCCCAACAAAAACGAACTGCTAGGAAAAAAGTAGGTTAGGTCAGACATATTTAAATAAGTTTTCACTATCGCACTGTACTACTCAGTATTAGCTTTAATAATACACTATAACAAGTTTTATGTGGCGGGTAGGGTTATCTTTATCAAAGTACAAAGCGGGTAGATTCTTGCAGACTAGTTTGCCAGGTATAAAAATAAATAATTGTAAATTGTAATGCCAGCTGTACACATGTCGAATAGTTAAAAATCGAATCGTTACATCGGACAAATGAAATCAAAGTCAATCGAAAAAAGTCGAATGGTGAATAAATCGAAACGTTACTTCGGGTAACTGATATTATGGTGAAACGAGATTTAGGGCAAACCGTAATTTGTCGAATGATTAAAAAACCGAACCAATAAATGCCGAATCGTAATAATTCGAAATGAAAATTCGGACAAACGAAAAAAAATTGAAACGATATTTGTCGAATAGTTTTTGCCGAAACGAAATTCGGACTAACGTTTTTAGTGTTTCAGATAGGTAACCATATTCGTCACACATTCTTTATTAAAACTATTCTTTATACATAAAGAATGTGTGACGAATATAGAATGAGACGAAATACGAATTGAACGAAAAACGAATGGGACGAATTACGCTGATACCGACTTGGTTACTTTAATTCCCGGGATAACATTTATAATCTATTTTTAAACGCAAAAACCTTTGATTTTGAACGCCTTTTTAAAGCATTCTCATTGGGGTTGCTGTAGTCGGTTGTATTTCTTATTGTATATTTTTTTCGGATTTCTGGGGTACCAAAAACTCCGTCGTTTATAAACCGATTAGATTTTTTTTCTATTGAATAATTCCATTTTTTTAAATCAACTTAATGTCGATTATGTAATCCATGAGGAGTTGAAGGTAGTGCTGTTATAGGAACATGTAAATATAGCAATTTCTGTATTTTTATAGTATCCCGTGACTTTGCTAATGTCGTAGATTCGATGTTTGAAGTCGATTATTTATTTATTTAGAAAAGCTGTAATTATTATATTTATCGACCAGCGATTGACCCCAGTAGGTAGCATCTGATGATAAGCGATTACGTGGCCAAAGACTGCTCACTGATCCAATTCACCATAGTCCTGAATCAAATCTAAATAATACACACCAATGCTGCGAATAATACTTAAGTAAAAACATATTATTATTTATTTATTTATTCATTCATTCATTCACTCATTCATGATTTTATCCAATGGCTCAGTTCGTGTTAGATCACGCGCTAGATGCACTGTAAGCGAACTAAACTTCGTAGTAAATATGAATTTAGGTACCCGCAGTTTGACGTTGAGAGCTGTTCAAATAGCACATGAAAGGCTTTTCCATTTGCAAATTTAGAGCGAATAGTCACCCTAATAAATTAACCTGTTATGTTTGAATGCAGAATAATGTCGCAAAAGATGACAGTTGCTTAAATTTTCTTATAGAATTTGCACGCCTATATATAAAAACTACAAATATGAGATGATGTATTTTACCTGAAAACCTTCATGTTTTCAAGTAAAATGCATCGTCTCTCCATTGTTCTCGACAAAACGTTCAATCCATTCCAACCATTTTTTTTTTGATGTAACGATTTTTACGAACTTAAAATAACGCACACCCTTTAATTTACATTATATTTTTATTTACTTATTAGCACTTTTAGTTTTACAAGGCATGCTGTAATAGACTTTAACTATAGATTCTAACGACTATTGGGAATAAAAAAAGTTATATGATGTAAAGTCGAAAAACGCTTAATTTCCAAGATATTCATTCTTTTTAGAATGAAAAATTTCAAGTGTGTAACAAGTCCTAATAAATGTGACCAAGATAATTTTGCTTATTTTTTATTTCGTTAACTAAACAGTAATTAACCTTCGTAGCATTTGATGGTAAGCAACTACGAGGCCAAAAATTACCTTTTGTTTCCATTTAACTTTGTTCTTTCCTTTTGATATCTCTTCCTCCATTTAGGACATATTTACAAGGAGGGGCTGAATTACCTGATCTATTTTGTTTCATAAGACTATTAATGTAAAATGACAAAGTTCGACCTATGTTAATAAATATTATTTACTTGTAATATTAGTCGTACCATCAGGAATACGTGGTGAAAATTTGTATATACATTAGGAGATCTGGTGACCTGACATAGGGGCAAGTGCTCAACCTGTGGACACTTTCCAGAATTTGACTTTTAATCAGTTGTTAGACAAAAACTACGCGTATTATAAATGAATTCTTTATTTTGTTTTAATCACAATTAAACAATCTTCAAAGTCCACATATGTTTTCTACGCTAGCTATCCGCAGATGGCGGATAGAAGCATTTTAAAAAAAACACTCATTTTGTCCATAGGTACATCTACTGTCTGTACCTATGGACTCCAAAAACGTACCTATGGACGGTAACGTACCTACGGACATTAATCAACAACATACTTTTAAACAGAATAAACTTCTAGAATAACGTAATTAACAACATACAATTAAACAACATGTAATTATATGTTGCTCTGCATATCACAGTTACTTTTTTTCTTCTTGAAATCTAATATTCTTAGCAAAATCTCAAGTATAATTATGGGATTTTAAAATGCCTCCATTGTCAGCAGAAGAATATGCTGTGTGTAGTAATGCTGCTTTTTTAAGTAATCATATATCTGTTGCTCCTCAGTATTGCTAAATATCCTCCTGACATCATTTTTTAGGAGTTCTAAGCCTTCTTCACCAATATTTTGACAGTGATTTAATTTTATGTTTTTAAAGATTGTCGATTTTGGGATTTTAAACTTCTCTGCGGCTTTCCTTACTGAACTTCCATTTTCTACTTCCCAAACAGCTGCAGTCAGAGTGTCTAGGCATATCTTGTCTCTATTTTTCCCAGCTTTACTACGAGGCACTAAAACAAACAAAAATATTGTATATTAATTTTACTGTCCACAGGAACATTCAGTATAACTGTACCTATGGACAGTCCACAGGTACATTCACGGAGGTATCCACAGGTACAATTTCGGCGGTTTTTATTTTGAATTCATACCGGTCACTATAAATGCTACCTACGATTAACGAAATCTTGTAGAAATAACGTTTACACCATATAAATTAATATGCCATTGCAAAGACACCCGCAACATTTAGAGATTTTACATAAAACATGCTTTAAAAGAAGGTAAAAAATTACTTTTTGTCACAAAAACTTTCGGCAGCCTCAAAACACACAGTTTCTGTAATCAGTAAAGATGGCGATTAGCTAGTGTTGCCATATGAAAAAAATACTTTTCAAATAAGTGATTGGTATTTGACTATGGTTATTCGTTTTCTCTGTATGAGTAGTGTCCACAGGTAAAACCGTCCACACGTACAGCACTTGCCCCTACAGGTTCCCCCTTGCTTCGGGCACCAGCCTCTACTGCACAAGTTCTGTACTTAGTTCTAAGTTCATTATATTTTATCACTGTTACTGTAGAAACTGTATATATACTTTCTGGTCCCCAGTAGCAAGCTGACGTCATCACGACGTCCCGCGACGTCCATTACGTCATTATGACGTATGAGTGACGTCGCTTATACGTCGCTGACGTCAGTTTGCTACCTGGGGTGGAGCTAACAGTAGCGTGGCGTTCAAAGAACTTGATTCCTACCGGCTTGCTATCAGGCATTTGAGCACCTTATTTTACAGCTCTTAAGGAAAATGTACGCCAAATCTGCACCGACTTGCCCAAGGATATCTTTTACGCCACGCCACTGAGAGCTAATAAATACTTTTTTACTAAAAAAAATATGTTGCACTGATATTGGACACATTAACAGCTAAAGCAGTCCGTGGTACTGTAGGAACGTTATTTTATGAAGATTACTAGTTAGGACTTAGAAAGTACGTACAGGTGTTAAAATTTCTACCCTTAAGGTATCCCATAGTATAATCTGTAGTTTTCTTCGTCTCCGTAGTTCCCTTATTAATGAGGATCGTGACCAACTGTAATGTCACTCCACATAACGTGGTCGAGGGCTCTCCGCATCTCATGCAAGCATTCTTCATGATAACAGACCACCTTGTCAGATGCCTGCTTTTACTTAGCGGTGCCGTTCCAAAAAATATGCCCACCGTTGTTACTGTTGTCGAAAGCTTTAAATACAGCCATTTATATATTTGTGCCATGTGACACAATTATGTCATGTTTAGTAATAAGATTTTGAAACAAGTATCAATATATCAATATTGACCCGAGAATATTTATGATTGTGGAGTATTCGTATAATCACTACCTGTCATTTCATATAGTCCTTTACTTATAATTCCGTGGACTAATAAAAAAAACAAGTATTAATTAGACCTGGCTTGAAACAAACATAACTCCTGTTTGTACATAAAAAATGGAATAATTTATCCAACGTAACTTCATTTTTGGCATAGGTCGTATTTAGGTTATGCGAGCACCAGCCTTAATTTAGAAGCCCATGTTAGGCAGACACTGATTGCTTTTAACGTGTTTTACTATGGCTAAAATTCCCGTCGCTTTGCTGCACGTTGTCGGGATTAGCCGACAGCTCCAAGCCCACGTTTGAACTTATTGGAATTCGATTATAACGCGTTTATGCGGTGCTGATGCATATTGCATGAGTTAAACTTGATCCGTGTTGACGTTTGTATCATCATACATAACATTTAAGAGCTTGGCTCTTACCCGTGATGTAATTTCCAGCTTAATCTACAACCTGCCTTTTCTTTCACTTCTTTATTCGATGAAACATTTATTTTTTCCTTTATTTGCTCCATGTATGTACTTGTAGGTCTTCCCCTTTTTTACGTCGTTTTTAGGATTCCGTACCTCAAAAGGAAAATACCTTTATAGGATCACTTTGTTGTTCGTCTGTCCGTCCGTCCGTCTGTGTGTCTGTCCGTCCGTCCGTCTGTGTGTCTGTCCATCTGTCAAGAACCTTTATCTCGGGATCGCGTAGAGGTATCGAATTGAAATTAAAACCATATACTCAAGTCTACGGTCTCTTTAAACTATGAAAAAATCAAACTTCTAAGTTAACGTGAAAAAAAGATACGGCAGTTTATGCCGCAAAAAATTTCGACACTAAAGGAAACCAAAATTCAAAGGGTACTTTCCGTTTACCTAGAACTATGAAGTTTGCCAAGTAATACCGTGTAATACTAAAAGTATAGGGAAAAACCTGAAAATTATACATTTGTAATTAAATCATAAAAAAATGACTTTACTAAGGGAATTTAAATGTATAGGGTACTTTATAGTACATTACATAACTAGGGTGGTAATACAAAGAAAGGCAGAGATCGCAGAAGTTTGCGGCCCGAGCTGCAAGCGAGGGACGTAAATATGCGATCGAGGGCTTCCTTTATTACCTCCCGTGTTGTGTACATCATTTTATGTCTACACTTGGCCAGAAAGCGGCTTTTTCCGTACGCGCAGCGTGCGGAAAAAGTCACTTTATGGCCAGGTGTGGCATAAATATATATATGTACTTACAAATTTGTACGAAACCCTCGGTGGGCTTTTCGTTAACGTTTGTATTATGGAATTATCAGTTCTATAGGATCTAGTAGTAATTCGTAGTCGATTCGTAGGTTACCGAAGATTTTGGGGGATAAACTCAAATATTATAATAATTTTTAATCCTGCTGATCTAGTTTTCATGTGGCAGAATTTATGGAGATCAGAAGGCAGTCTCCCTTATGGGATAACCAAGGATCTTCAAATAAATAGCCAGACAGAGCATCACTAACAAAGAACTGAAGCACGTCACGTAATCGGCCGGCTACCTATCTGTGTGTGCTTCTCGCAATAGAAAAAAACTAGTTGATGTGTGTGTCATGTCCTGAATAAAACGAAAAAAATCATTAGGTTGATTGATGATGGTGAATGGTTAAATAAGTTATAACACAAATTAGAAATTGATAAGTGAACTTGTAACAATGACACGCACATTATCGTCACTGATTCTATTTATTTCATGACTGTAAGCCCAGTGACGGCACAACATTAAATTGCATTCGCCATCTACTGACAATACCCAGTATAAGGCTATAAACAATGCGATAGTTAATCCGATTAGACTTCGTATTAGCTAACTAGTGATGGGAAAATTCAGAAAAATTTAAACGTCAACTCAATGACTTTGTAATAGACAATAGCATTTTTTTTCTTTTATTAAAATTTCTGCAAGCCAGTGGCTAACTAAAATTACATATGTTTTTAACGATAACCGTTTTTCTGGCAATTTTGGTAGCAAAATACAAACGTTGTATTATAGGTACCAATGTAGATAATAATAGGAAAAACACATTTTGTGCATGCACTTGAATTTCCATGATAACATACTATTAGAAACACAGGTGCCATGAGAAAGTATTTTACAGGTCTTACCATTTAGAGTGAAACAGAGGATAAATTCTGTGGGTCTGTTGAAAAGGGGTACAAGTCACATATAAACTAGATACAAAAGGTCACAACTATCGTAAGACTTAAGCTTCTTTGCACTTCGGTTATATGTGACTTGTACAGTGGGCGGCACAAATATGCTTACAGTAACGCGAAGCGAAGCGAGTAATAGCGTAAACACATTTGTGCCGTCGACTGTACTCCTTTTCACTAAACCTACAGAATTACACTTTTCAACCTAATCATTGCAACCAATCGGCTACCGGTAGTCAACTTTTACGCAACAAAGTAGATTTCAGAACTATAGGGTTTAGTATTGTTATGGCTGATTTATTTTATAAATCCTTCCTAACATTATAAACTAGCATTTACTCGCGGCTTCGCCTGCGTCATTCCTATTATTATCCCAAGGGAGCATTCTACTGGTATACAAAGCATCCTACTTAGATATGTTTCAATCCAGGACTAGGTCTACTTGCATGCAAAATTTTATCTCAATCCATCCAGTAGCAATCCTGGCATTTAGTAACAAACATCCAAACATCTTCACATCTATAATATTAGTAGGATAGGATAGGATTTGATAGTTTGTGAAGATAGAGTGAAAACGATTGAACAGATTGTGATGCAATTTGGCATACAAGTATGCTAAGTTCTGGATTGAAACATAGGATACTTTATATCCCTTGGCATTCATTATGAATAACGCAGGCGTAGCCACGGGTATGCTAGCAAGTAGAATTCTTGTTTAGAGCCAGAGCCAAAAGACCGGCACAACCATAGAACAAGCCATAGTGTAGATGCGGTAAGGGGTAATTTACACAAAAGATCCCATTCCCATCGGGTCGAAATGTTATTCAAAAAGAGTACCAAAATAAGATAAGACAGTAATTTCGCTAATAATTATCAAAACGAATTTAAGTAGTTTCGTTTTACTGGTCTTTACTGGTGTCTGGAACTAAAAAGTAAATCCACTCTAATATATTTGAAACTTTCTCTTTTGAAACTTCCAACGCACAACACTACTGCTAACGGATAACGTGATGTAGCGTTATGTAGTTCAGTAACAATGAACCCGAATTGCATTCGAATAATTCTCTGTTTCAGTTGGTGATTATGAAATACAAATGGATTTCAAACGTGAGTAACAATCGCGTCGTCTCTATTATATATTATATTATATAGCAGATAAGTAATTTATGTCACACATGGCCATAAAGCGGCAATAACCGCCCGCTACGCGTGCGGAAAATCCCACTTCATGGCCTGGGGAGAGGTAAAACGTACTTATCACGGGCGGTAATCAAAAAAGCCTCAGATCGCATATTTATCGCCTTTGCCTTGGGCTCGGGCGTCAAATGCCTGCGATCTGAGACATTCTTTGTTTTACCGCCCTAGGTAAGTATTATAACACTCATGTTACTAATGGCTAAACCAAATTATGTTTAATGAAATATAGCCTTATATGTATATGCATTCATTAGGAAGAAAGATGAGGGAAGGTTGATGGTAGGCCGTATCTTAGACTGTAAGTGTTTTATAACCTATTATTCTTCTGGTCCTGGTGTTAAAGCACCAATATAAATAAATATAAGTATTTATATCTAATTTAAAGAAACTATACTTTTCTTAATACACTGCTGTTTAGGTAGGTACGCATACCTGTATGTTTATTAATGGATTGCTGTAAACCTGATGGATTTTTTAATAATCAGAAATAAAGAAGAAAAGTACCTAAATACAAATTCCATGCCTCTGTCGAAGCGTTAATATCCCGAATATGACAAAAGAATGACAATCTGAAGCAAAATCGGATTAAACTTGGGATTCTTCGTTTTGCATTTTGTTCCGCGTTGCTACACAAATAAAAAAGTAAGTCAGTTTCATCGGAAGAGGTATGGTCATATAGGAATATTACTAATTATTATAATACCTTACCTATCGTGAATAAAAAAAAAAAAATATTAACAGGTGAAATCTCATGCACCTGAGGCATTTGTCACACCGCTGGCGAGTGAACGAGTAAAACTGGGCGAATAGCATTACATTAGGGATCTGGAAAGGTCGATCGATCACACTGTTACTCGCCCATTTTTACTCGCTTACAGCGGTGGGGTAAGTGCCTTATAGTACAGGTGCTCCGATGATAGTTGTGGGTAAAAATTAAGTTACAACTTAAATTTTAATCAACCTTTTTCAGTATTTCTACATTTTATGAGTAGTGAATGTAGCTAAATATAACATTATTGTTAAAAGTTAAGCTTCTGAGAAAGAAAAACATTAGATACATTTTTCCGATTTGGATCGATTGCTAGCGCTCATTTACATTCAAAATTCTAATGTTATATGTTAACTGCTGATATCAAAGGTGATACATATCTACACACAATTAATCGAGTAGAATGCTGTCAAACGCATAACGGGGCGAAGTGAAAAGTAAAAAAGGAAATCCTTACCAATGCCAATGGTTCATTATAACGTGCAGTTTATGTAAATAGCTACTTATACCTCACATTCACCACGCCTTAGTTGAAATGAAACGGAATAGCCAAAAATAAACTGTAATAAGTACGCTAGAATGACCCACTTTTCTCGTTATATTGTGTCATAACAGAAGCTCTCTGAATCAATTTGAATGAATGTCGTATGAAATATCCGAGACACAAAATGTGCCGAGTAATGCGGATTTAGTACAGTATTATTATGATACGAGTGGGCTACATTGACGATTACATTCGAGGCTGTAATGGTCGAGACTGTAATGTCATACCACGTTTTTCAACACATCGCAATAAGTGTGTAAAAAATATTACTTACAATTATTAACTTACGTTTTTGTATATATTCTGGGATTTATCTAACAACACCTCTGTAGTCATCTGAAACAGTGAATAACTACCAAGCGCGGCGCGTGGCGGCGCGGCGGCGAGCAGCAATCGCGGTAAGGGCCGATACAGACGGACTGCAACCCAACTGCAACTCCCTACGATTTGTATGGGAACTGCATCACAACTGCACGCCAATGGCGCGTTGGCTAAGATAATGTGAGGGCGCGGACGGCGATGCTGCGGCATTGTCACCGAGGCATACGGCATGGTGTGCTCTCATTGGTCAATTTGCAATAATGTAATAACCACATTTTTACAAAAAATAACCCGACCGCGGTGCACTTTGAAACTGCATAAAGTCCGCCATTTTGTTTATTTTAACGAACTTCATACCCAGTGACACTCGCACCATCAAGCCGAATCTAATGATGTATTAGTTATCAAAATCGGATGTGCCGTTGAGTAGTTACGAGCGGACACAGGAACGGACATACATACATACATACAGGTCAAACACATAACCCTCCTTTGGGCTTCGCCGCAGTCGGGTAAAAACAAGCGCTGTCATGCAAAAGTTAATACACGCGTGTATAATTACTTACGTTCCGGGCATAAGAACAATGAAACCACTAGCAAGTGTGTTGAAAAAGCTACTAGGTATAAGAGAACTTATATATTTTTACATGAAGTAGTCATATCTGAAAAAGTTAAAATTGAAATGAAACAATAACAATAGGAACTAAGACTATAAATTATATTCAAACTAAAGATAATAAATTTGTTCTAAATCGCTTCCAGTGGGGAGTGCCATTATAGTTATAATGAATATCTTAATTAAAATATTTTTTTGCCACTTGTAGTTTTGATTGAGGTTGTAATAACAAGAAGTAGCTACGGTTTACTTACTGGTATTAGAAGTAGGTAAGATTAAAACCACATTGTAAATAAAATGTTTGAATTAGGTAACTTGTAGAAATAATCTCACAGTCAAGTCCCACCCTGAAAACGTGACAGTATTTTTATTCAATTTCATAATACAAACCTTCGGTCTCACAGCTCCACCTGGCCTTTCATCTTCGTTTTTCTCTCCTCTGCGTCCATATTCAGCACTAGTCGAACCCCAATCAATGTGCATGCATAAAACTCTCAATTACGCAGACTCAGAGATTCAATTGCAAGCACACGGGTGTGCATGTAACTCCGCTAACTCGGTGACGACCGACTTATTTCTGCGACGTGGAAATTATTCTGCTGCATCCATTCCATTATGTCTTGGAAACCGATTGCACTGGTTTACAGCAATTACATTAAAATGTAAAGCAGCCGACTTAAATAAAAACAATGTACTAAAGTAGGAAGTCCCATGTAAAATTATTGGTCGTTTTGATGATCTGTACTAAATAACACGGTAATAATTAAATGGATTGAGATGAAATTCGGCAAAGAAAATGTACTTTTAACCGTGGCGACATTTATTGATAGTTTTCAACCTCATTGATCCACAGTTCAAAACTAACTGAACTTCACAAAATGATCTGATAGAACTATCAGTTTTTTATTTATTTATTTAATACAAACAGCTAAATGCAGTATTCAATAGCGAGCGAAAACCACGTGCGGTTTATCTGTCACTAACATCGGATCGCTTACATAACATTATCACTATTATCAGTATTATTTTTAAACGGTTTTATTCTTCATAATTATCCAAGAAAATGCCCTTTTTTTAGGAGCGACGCGCTAATGACAGGACAAAGTCTATTATTGTCTCCTTATTTTATTAAAATTAGTGGTAGGTAGTCGGGGAAACCGAAGACAATAATATTAGTTACCGGTTCGTTACAACCAAGTATCATAATACCCTATTACATACTTTGACTCAATCCCACATTGGCTTAGTTCCAAAATGCCAAAAAACTCAAATAGAATTGTTTCCAATATAATAAAATGTCATAATGACGTTTATATCTGCCATATATATTCGCCAGTTGACTCGATTTTTTTTCTGTCGTAAATCGATTCTACTATTTGTGAGGAACAAATATCTAAAAAATTGCATTTTGCTATTTTGAGCACGAAAAAGTGCGTTTAAGCACATAGTTGTCATACATTTATTTTTTCAGAGTTATTTAAGCATTCCGAAATTGACTTTATTTTTTCTTTAAGACAATAAAAAAAATATCTTTTTTTTTTAAATTTGTGGTACCTATCATAACTTTATATTTTTTATACATTTTTGGTTTATTTCTTTTGCGTTATGATAATTTAGTATTTTCCAATCCATGTGACTATATTATGTTGTAAAATTCAACATTAGTCAACATCCGAATTCCTTCAAATACAGAATTGTATTTGTGTAAGTATATACTGTATGTATGTATATTGTAGGTATATTTGTAAACTTATCTTAAGTTTTCCAATTGACGTTAAAGGCCCTGCACCAAAACAATGTTTCTGTTTAGCCCATTGGTTGACTGGTAGAGAATGCCTTAAGGCATTAAGTCCGCCAATTTTACTATTTGTATTGTGCAATAAAGATTAAATAAATAAATAAATAATTATTATTAAGACTGAAGGTAAAAACGCAATAGTTTCATATTACCAAAATTCAAAAATATCTTTAGTACTCGAAAATAATTAGTTCTAGATAATATTTATGACAAGAATAGTAACATGCTTAGAAGACGAAACTGAATGAAACCAATAAATTGATAATTCATTTAATGATTCACATCACAAAATCATAAAATCACACAATCACCGTAATATGAGCTTAAGACATTTTAGGACATAGTAGAATAGAAAATTAGTAAATTAACGATAAAGACAGTTTGAATGATAGTCATATCAAGAGTACCTATGGTATTTTAAGAAGTAGGTGTAAGTCATTTTAACTTTTAAACATTTTGAAACTAGTATGTTTTCACATTGCGACGTAATAGGAACATGGTATTATGATATTTGGTTGTAGCGAACCGGTAACCAAATACGGCCAAGTGAAATGCCACCATTATACTTATATACTTTTTCTCAAACATGTAATGGAATATTGACATTACGTGCCTTATAATAGGCCACAAAGTAGGTACCTTGTTTCCGATGCCGAGAGGCCTTTAATGGTATTTCATACAAAATTGCCGGCCTAGGCCTGCAATGTGTTTTGTTTTTAATATCCATTCCACATTTAATTGCGACACAGAATCACGGCGTTTAAAAAAAAACAATAAATGATGTTTGCTATATTCTGCAGTTTTATTTGTATAAAATCGACTTGAACAATATCAACATAAAAAATAACACCTATAAACAATTTCCAATAATTTTAAATTGCAAATTTAACTACACGAATACACATTTAAAATATTTCATCTAAATATTCGCTGTACAAACGCTAATGCTGAAACAGTTTTTACAAATTAAATTGTTCGTTCGGTAATTAAATTTTTTGTCTACTTTACTTTTAGTGTCTCTAGAAAATAAAGTTCGATTTTTTGGAGTGTTTTTAATTTATTTCATTGCATATTTGAGAAATGCACTATGAAAAGGGGTTGCCAGCCTCGTAACTATCTATATGTAGGTACTTGGCCGGCAACCCCTTACTTCCCGGCCTCTGCAGTAATGCCGTTCTGACTACGTTGCATACAGAGTTATTTCCAATTGGATAGATATCGAAAAAAAAGATCTAGTAGATTCCTAACGACAACATTGAGAACATTTGTGCCCGCCATGTTAGATTTATGATGGCGCTATAAACCACATGTCACGTCAGGGAAGAACCTTATGACACCTCATTTGTTCAATGACTGGTGCGTGTAAGCACCAAATGTGAAGTGTAAAAAATGGAGTAGGTAAGTATTAGGTAGACAATCATTTCTGGTACATAGTAAAACTTAAAGCTGTCATAGCTGGTGTAATCTAAGGTATCGTAATATAAATATTTTTTTATGAATATATTTATTTTAAACATATTAAATTGAATCGAAAATTTAAAAAACTAGATGCCTTGAGCAGGATTGGAACCTGCATCTCTATAACAGCACGGCTGCCCTAAACTAAATTCAAGTATCTCAACCTTTTCATTTTTCGTTTTATTGCATATTTTGATAAAGGTGCGGAAAAGGCATACATATCTGCATCATTTTTTTTATTCTAATCCTCGTATTTTCCAAGTTATTACCAATTGTAAAATTCAAGTTCGTTTTTCTTTCCTCTAATTCTACGCTAAAATCAAGCATCTTGTCCATTTTTATGCTAGAAACAAGCAACTCAAAGTGAGATACTTGAAATTCAAATGGTTTATTGAGATACTTTATTTCACCGTTTGTGCGAGGTTGGTTTTCAACGTTGATATTATAATCTAAACCAAGTATCTTTTAAGTTTATGTGTGTTATGGGTACATGAAAACGTAAAATAGTTAAGAACAACCATCATCTGTCGTCATTAAAATAATTGCAAATACAATTATGTGCTGGAGCGATTAAATGCAGTGTTAAAAGTGTTATTGACTTATTTTGTTGTTATTTTGTGACAATGAAGAAAGGCGTAACGATATAAGTGGACGTACACAATGTGGAAATAGGGAAACGGATGGTGGATATGTATTGATGAAGAAGACAATGTCTAAGTTGAAAATAAGTATTATAATCATTTCTATCGGTTACTAAATGGCGTTGTTTACCAAAAAATGGTGTTGTTAAAAATAAAAATAAACGTATTTTTGTTGGTTTAGTTGTTGCTTTACAACGCCTTTAATGCTAGCATCGTGGCGCCAATTTAGGCACCAATTGGATGAGAACCCTTTATCTGTTGATTTAATTGATAATGGTGAAATTGTCAATTAATTTGTACTACTTTTGACCAATTTAAGAAAGCTTAATATGACGATATTGACGATGTTGTGATGTTTCACACATTACTTGTAATGTTGATTAAAATTTTAATCAAATTCTTCTTATAGTTGGTGCTGAGGCCGTTTATAAGTATACATATTATACTTACATTGGACGATACGTGGACCGTACAAACATTCAAATGTTTTTCAATATACGAATAAAAGTATCAGTTTCATATATTGATTTTGTAAGTTAAATACATTAAAACTGCTCATACGAGTTATTTTATTTCTATATTTAGTACTTTATAAATAATGCAACAAACCTAAAATCCAGCATCTCAAGTTACTTGTTTTTACGACAAAAACTATTCCCAAAATCAATGTGCGTCCTATGCAGAAAACATTTTTTACCATTTCTGATTAAACTAACCGTAATAATAAATAATGTTGACTCGACGATCATTGTTCCGATAGTCGTTTCGGCGAACGAGCTTACAGCGAAGAGTCTCGATCACCATCTCAAGAGACTCTCGCTAGATGGCTGGATCAAGGGTCAGATACAGAAAGCGGTTCTTCTGGACACGGCGCGCATCGTCAGGAGGTTCCTCTCTCTGCGGCCCTAACCACCGGTAGCCGGGGCCCCGCCCCGCTGCCGGCGGCACCCTAGGTTAGGTTTTTTATAATGTGTTTATGTTTTGTAATTTCATTTTGTATTTTACTTTATATATATATGACGAAGTGAACAAATAGCTTAGCCGACCGGTCTCAATCATTGTTACTATTTGGGCGCATATATCAAGGAAACATTCGGAAATGGACACACTCCGCTACGTCAACTAATCACTTAGGTTTATGTGAACACACTTGCCACTAAATTACTGTGATTTAAAACCAGTTTAAGAGCCAATGGATTAGTTCGCGAACACTTCAGCTTCTGTCTCCACATATCACGCCAAGAACGCGCGCGTTTCTCTAGCTGTCAAACCACTGTCAAATGTTCAACGAAAAAACTCCATTCGGGCTACTGAATTACCCGCTCTCAAATGATTATAACATGTTTCCATTATTGATTACGATTTTAAATTGGATTTTGACTACTAATTAAATCCACGCTTCGTCACGGCCACCCTGCATAGTCACACGTCCTCGTGTGTAAATCTATTTCCCGTACACTTAGCATTTATGACTGAATAATAGACAATGGTTTATACCATACGCCACTCGGTCACCCTGACTAACATTCGACTAAATTCATTTTACCCCTTAGATCAATTTGTACACCAATCACACAGTCATGTCAATGTCAAACAGGCTTGTCAATGTCAAACAGGCTTGTCAATGTCAAACAGGCTCGTAAATGTCAAGTAGGCTCGTAAATGTCACACAGGCTCATCAGTGCCACACAGGCTCAGCAATGCCACACAGGCTCATTAATGCCAATGCCACGCAGGCTCATCAATGCCACACAGGCTCATAAATGCCACACAGGCTCATCAATGCCACACAGGCTCATCAATGCCACACAGGCTCATCAATGCCACTCAGGCTCATCAATGCCACACAAGCATGTAAAGGCCACACAGGCTCATCAATGCCACACAGGCTCATCAATGCCACACAGGCTCATCAATGCCACTCAGGCTCATCAATGCCACACAAGCATGTAAAGGCCACACAGGCTCATCAATGCCACACAGGCATGTAAATGCTACACAGGCTTCATATGCCACACAGGCTCGTCAATGCCACACAGGCATGTAAATACCACACAGGCTTCATATGCCACACAGGCTCGTCAATGCCACACAGGCATGTAAATGCCACACAGGCCACTCAATACCACACAGGCTTGTAAATGCCACACAGGCTTCATATGCCACACAGGCTCGTCAATGCCACACAGGCATGTAAATGCCACACAGGCCACTCAATGCCACACTGGCTTGTAAATGCCACACAGGCCGTTCACTGCCACACAGGCCATTCAATGCCACACAGGCCGTTCAATGCCACACAGGCCGCTCAATGCCACACAGGCCGCTCAATGCCACACAGGCTTGTAAATGCCACACAGGCCGTTCAATGCCACACAGGCCGTTCAATGCCACACAGGCCACTCAATGCCACACAGGCCGCTCAATGCCACACAGGCCACTCAATGCCACACAGGCTTGTAAATACCACACAGGCCGCTCAATGCCACACAGGCCGCTGCCTCACAGGCCACACAATGCCACACAGGCTTGTAAATGCCACAAAGGCTCGTTCATGCCACCCAGGCTTGTGAATGCCACACAGGCCGCTGCCACATAGGCCACACAATGCCACACAGGCTTGTAAATGCCACAAAGGCTCGTTAATGCCACACAGGCTTCATATGCCACAAAGGCTCGTTAATGCCACACAGGCTTGTTACGCCACACAGGCTTGTCACGCCACACAGGCTTACAGTGCCACACAGGCTTGTCGGTGCCACACAGGCTTGTCGGTGCCACACAGGCTTGTCGGTGCCACACAGGCTTGTCGGTGCCACACAGGCTTGTCGGTGCCACACAGGCTTGTCGGTGCCACACAGGCTTGTCGGTGCCACACAGGCTTGTCGGTGCCACACAGGCTTGTCGGTGCCACACAGGCTTGTCGGTGCCACACAGGCTTGTCGGTGCCACACAGGCTTGTCGGTGCCACACAGGCTTGTCGGTGCCACACAGGCTTGTCGGTGCCACACAGGCTTGTCAGTACCACACAGGTCCACTAGATTGGTTAATACCACCCTAATGTCAAACACATTTTAATCTAATTTTATTTTAAGATATGACATGGTGAATCAATGGACTATCCCTGTTATTATTTACTAACATGACTATTATCCTATGCACTCCCATTACTCTGACACATGTGTATACTAACCCTGTGAATTTATTGACCCATAGTCATTGCCTTTTAGAATACTCTTTCATTATAGCATGTGTGAATTATCAAAGCTAGGGAATTTAGATATTGACATGTAAAAGTTTACTTCACTTATTCCATTAAATGTTTCAATTTTCCTAACATGAAATGCAACTTATACTGCAATTATAATTTGAGTAATAATCTAATTAGATTTAATCATGATCACAGACATAGAAAAGAGGAGAGCACATTACATCTAAACATGTAATTATTACTTACCGGTTCCACATTGCTGAATTTAGAACTTCCGTTTTAATTTAATTCATAAGAACTCCTAAGCTGATGATGAACTCATAATGTACTTGACATAGGGTATGCAAATAATCATGTACCACTGCACAGTGCCAGTACGGGGACCACAGCCCGCTCACTCCCATCCGAGAACTAGCCCGCACCAAGCCCGGGGCTGATGGGCACACTCACGGGCAATGATTATGTACCTACTGACCATTTCTACTAAAAGTTATCAGAGAGAGAGAGAGAGAAGTTAATTACTTACTATTATCCAAGTGCTCAATCATCAAATATGATAATTCCACAACCTTACCAACAGAAGATTTCTTAGTGACTCGATTTCCCAACCTCTACTGTAGTCGACAGCCAGATGATTATCAAGATAAAACTTGGATTATGCTATTTCTGGATCAGCAGCGTATGAATCTTGTAATGTATCGCTTGAATCAAGTCAACTTTCCTTGTTGCATACCAAAAGGAGATTCCCATCGTTTGCACTCATACTTATGTGAAATATGTTCACTCTGATCTGTATGACTTCCGAGATTCCTTGGGTAATCCCATTTCTGATGACGAAGTGAACAAATAGCTTAGCCGACCGGTCTCAATCATTGTTACTATTTGGGCGCATATATCAAGGAAACATTCGGAAATGGACACACTCCGCTACGTCAACTAATCACTTAGGTTTATGTGAACACACTTGCCACTAAATTACTGTGATTTAAAACCAGTTTAAGAGCCAATGGATTAGTTCGCGAACACTTCAGCTTCTGTCTCCACATATCACGCCAAGAACGCGCGCGTTTCTCTAGCTGTCAAACCACTGTCAAATGTTCAACGAAAAAACTCCATTCGGGCTACTGAATTACCCGCTCTCAAATGATTATAACATGTTTCCATTATTGATTACGATTTTAAATTGGATTTTGACTACTAATTAAATCCACGCTTCGTCATATATATATATTGTAAAAATCCTAACTTAAGTAAATAAAGATATACGGATAATAATAACTAAAACTAGTACAAAACTAACTTTATCGCACTTAATGCCATGACATTAAAATTTAATGTTTTTTGGGTTTATTAGTCCATGAATATGGTAAGTTACGTTTTTTGGCTCTCCTGTAAATTTTACTAAAACTGAGATACTTGAATTTAGTTTAGGCCAGCCGCGCTGTCCGGGCCCACACAGGCCTGCCTGTGCTCAACATTGGGGCGTATATATCAGCTAATGAAGAATTGTGCACTAAGGAGAATAACGTAAGACTGCCGGGTAGCTGCCCGGATTATTAGATTTATTAGTTTCACGAGACAACCGCAAATAAACTATAACTACACATAAATCTCAAGGCTGATTCAATATGAAGTTGGCAGAACTTATTCCCAATCGAGTTTACTTATCGAATAACAAAGTTGCAACTTAATTAGGTCCGTCTAGGAATACTTTCTAACATGAAACGTAAATAGCTTGAACAAATGAACATGTAGGAATTACACCTAAAAGAATAATAGTGTTCTCTAAATAGTTGCTTAGGGACGGGACTCCGAATCGCCAGGTCCCGAAGTCGAACCCCCACGATCGTTAAGTACCAATGACTTTTTCTCAGACATGCAATGAAATGTTGACATTACGTGCCTTATAATAGGCCGCAAAGTACCTCGTTTCCAATGCGGCTAGACGAGAAGCCTTTAATGGAATTTCATTCAACATTGCCGGCTTAGGGCTGCAAGATGTTTTTTTTAAATTTCCATTCCACATTTATTTGTGACTCAGCATCATGGCGTTCAGCTATTAAAAAAACAATTAACGATGTTTGCTATATTTCGCAGTTGCAAATTTAACTACACGAATGCACATTTAAAACATTTGATCTAAATATTCGCGGTAAAAATGTGTACCTACTGAAACAGTTTTTGGAAAGGAAATTGAAAATGTTTCATTCTGTAATGTGTGTCTATTTTTTGTTTTCTTTACTTTTAGTGTCTCCAGAGAAAATAAAGTTAAATTTTTTGGAGTGTTTTTAATTTATTTCATTGCATATTTGAGAATAGCGCTACACGTACCTCTGCGTGAAAAGGGGTTGCCAACCTCGTAACTATCTATATGTACTCGGCCGGCAACCCCTTACTTCCCGTTCTCTGCAGTAATGCACGCAGTACCTACATTACCTAGGTACTACTGTACCCAGTGTACTGTAGTAGATAGGTACTCGACGTTCGTATGGGGAAACTATGTGCAATCATCACGCCGTTGATCTGGTTTCGCTGTCATAGGGCTGATCTGCTACTAGTAAATGAACATGACCTAGGTCAAAAATGGCACTCAGAAAGAAATGGAAAAGTATTTAAAGACATTGATGACAACTTTATAAATAAATATAATGAGTTTAAGAACACGAACCTCATTGCTCCACAATTAGGTGTACCCATATGTTGCCATTTGTAAAAATATACGGCCCTGTTTTGCTATCGACAGTTGCGTTTACTTACAAATTGCAACAATTCGCCTGTTGACTCGATTTTTTTTTTCGTAAATCGATTCTACTATTTGTAAGGTACAAATATCAATGACACATTAATTTGTATAAGTATAATAAATAAAATAAAAATAAATAAAATAAAAAAGCCTTTATTCCCCAAAATTAAATAACAATTACATAGTTGAAAAAATGAATTAAAACAAAGTTAGAATTAAAAAAAAGTAAACATTAAACACTAATTAAAATTATATATTTTTTAACTTATAAGTACTAAGTGGGGTCCTTCCATTTCTGGACGAAGGCCTCCTCCATCTTGTGCCAGTCGTTCCTGTTTTGGGCCAGGCGGGCCCACAGGTTACTGGCCACTGACACGATATCGTCTCTCCAGCGGCGAGGGGGACGTCCCCGTTCCCGTTTGCCGGTTATAACACTCCAGTGCAAAATGCGCTGGCTCCATCTGTTGTCGTCTAGGCGAGCGACGTGTCCCGCCCACTTCCACTTTAGTTTTGCAGTCATTTCGAGTGCGTTAATAATCTTTGTTCGGGATCTTATGTCGGTACTCCTGATACGGTCTCTAAGTTTGATACCTAGCATACTGCGCTCTACCGCTCTTTGGAATGACCTGATCTTCTTTCTGGAGTCAGCAGTAGGGGCCCATGTTTGACAGCCGTATGTAAGGGTAGGTAACACGTTTGAGTCCATTATTTTCTTTTTAATATGCATCGGGAAATTGTCTTTGAATATAGCTTTAAGAGACCAATACTTTTTCCAGCTAAGGGTTATTCTTCTTGTTATTTCTTTCGCTGTTCTGTCCTTAAAACATATATTTTGGCCTAAGTATATATAGTCATCAACGTATTCTATGTTGTGGTTGTCGACATAGAGGGGCTTTTTTGCTTGGTTGGTCATCGCTTTTGTTTTTTCAGGATTCATATGTAATCCGCATTTTATACTTTCCTTGTATAAGTATAACAGCCACAAATTGTAGCAGATCGCATTGAGCAGTGAAAACGCTCTATACAAAACGGTAGGAACTTATGACGTCATCCGTTCCGTCGCTGTACTAAAATAGCATTTTGCCATTTTGAGCACGAAAAAGTGCGTTTAAGCACATAGTTTATTTTTTCAGTGTTATTTAAGCATTCCGAAGTTGACTTTAATTTTTCTTTAAGACGATAAAAAAATATCGTTTTTTTTTTAATTTTGTGTTCTCATAACTTTATATTTTTACCCGACTGCGGCGAAACCCAAAGGAGGGTTATGTGTTTGACTTGTATGTATGTCCGCTCGTAACTACTCAACGGCACAACCGATTTTGATAAATGATACATCATTAGATTCGTCTTGATGGCGCGAGTGTCAATGAAGTTCGTTAAAATAAACAAAATGGCGAATTTTATGCACTTTCAAAGTGCACCGCGGTCGGGTTTTTTTTAGTAAAAATATTTAGTTATTTATACATTTTTTGTTTATTTCTTTTGTGTTGTGATGATTTAGTATTTTCCAATCCATGTGACTATATTATGTTGTAAAATTCAATATTAGTCAACATCCCTATTAGTTACAATATGCCGTAGTGACATTTGAAGAGAGTTATTAGTAGTTTATTATAAAATACTAGTAATATAACACATAACAACTCAACATAGGTAGGTACTTCATTGAAAACAGACTTTGCCTAACAACACTGACTGTTTCCTATTAACCACAAACTCCGAACAACTTTCGTCGTTAACACTTTTGTCCCCGCCCGTACTCCAGCACAAGGTACAGTCAAGCGCGAAATTGAAACAGCTAAAAAGGCATCCGGCTGGTAATTGCGCCTGTTTCTTTCTATTTGACTTCGTAATCTTTAGAAAGAAATTGAATTTTGTATCGTTGCTTGGAAATTATCAATTTTGTTTGTGGCAAAAGGGTGCGGTTAGGTATTTAATTTTCGACGGGGTAGCCACACCAATTTGGCGAAGTAGTTAAAAACAATTTCAAATGTGACTTGCTTGTGACTTAGGTTTCAAGAACCAGATTCCTCGGTTAACAAATATTGAGGGATTCCCTGTAGATTCCGCCTCATTAGCGTGGCATTTCGTTGTATAAAACTTGTCACCACGTTAGACAATTATAAAAAACCGGCCAAGTGCGAGGCGGATTCACACGCAAAGGATTCCATCTGTACGACGGTACAATATTTATAACTATAATATAACCACGTTTCTTCTATGGGGTCCCTTTAATTGTTTTTTTTTATTTTGTTATTATAGCGGCAATATAAATTCTGTGAGCATATCAAGTATATTGCCATTATTAAAATCGAGGACAAGGACAGAGGAATCAGATCCTCGAGGGACAACCCATTTATCTAATAATTATGGCAGTTGGCACAAATACGTTTATAACTTGCCATGCTTACCCTTGGCTTACCCACACACTTCTAAATTCAAAGCTGAATATTAAATGTATACGCATCTCCATTCATCTTGCTGAAAAATGTGAAATTTCCTCCCGGCGGCTTCAGTATTTCCGATCAATTATAACCCGGATATTTTCGGATCAGAGGAGGTACTTATAAAGTCACCTTTTTTGCATGCTCTTTCCATCGTAGGTTTCAACTTCACTACATAGTATAAAACAAAGTCGCTTCTCGCTGTCTGTCTGTCCATATGTAGGGGAAAACCGACGGGGGGTGTGATGACATCAAAATCCGTTGCGTAGGTTTGAAGATCTAAGCATAGGGCAAAACCGGGAGACCTGACCAGGTGGGAGACTTGAACCATCATTCAAATTTCGCGCCACCGGCTCCCTTGCCAGCTCGAATGACCCTTGCACAAAGGCAAAGTCGCAGCCATCGCCTTTTTACCGGGATATAATGTATCCTATGTTTCAATGCAGGACTTGGTCTACTTGCATGCCAAATTTCAGCTTGATCCATCCAGTTGTTACCCCGTTATAAGGTAACAAACATCCAAACATCCAAACATCTTCACAAACTTTCGCATTTATAATATTAGTTGGGATTTTGTGGAACTATACTTCTGCCGTAAAACGATTCTGGCCAAAGCCGAATCTGTCCAATCAAGACTCTGCCGAAAACAGATTCTGCCTTACACCGCTGGAGGGGCCATTTCAATGTTGAGTACGCATATACGCGTCTTTAAAATAAGTAAAGATCTACATACTCGGATGTGTTTACTTATACTGAGTTTTAACCAAGTTTTTCCGCTCAGAAGTCGCAAATCAAACTCAATCACAAAATTCACATATGTTTGTCTCAAAACGGAACTTGTGTGCTTAATAACATGTTTATTTGCTCTCGGATTAAAGCTTAAAGCTGAAGTAACAGCAAATATCGGGGCCCAAGTAAATGCCGACCCGTTAGTGTTGGTTTCGCAGTCTCGTGAGTCCGTGATATACTGCGGTTTTAATCTACGGTATTGACGACATTTGCTAGTGAAACACATAACTACTCGCTGCTCATGAATAACTTTTAAGGTATATTTTCACACCTTCAATTTAAAAATAAGCCTTTGTAGGAGGTTTTCTTCGTAGGAGGAATCAACGTGGTATTTTTCTCATTATTATAACAAAACGGGACTTAATCGCGTAAAAACGAAAAATTTGGTTTGTTATAATAATGAGTGAAAATTGTGAAAGTTTAAATCAATATTTTGGTATTCTTCTGTTCATTACTTTCATTTTGCAGACCATTCGAGCACAGTAGTCTTATATTCCGTCGGTACGTATATTTCTTATACTCGGTGTAAAAATCAGTCAGTACATAAGGCTTGGGCATTAAGACTCAGTTCCTTGCTACGCTCAGGATTCAATGTACCTACGCCCTTGCCGTAAATATATCATTCTGAACCCTTGTAACAAAATGCATTAAAAAGTTACAAAAAATGAATATGTCGAGTATTTTTAATGATTGTATTCTATCACGTCATCACGCATCATCTTCAGAAGTGTAGGTACGCGGAAAGAAAATAAATAAATAAAACCGGGCAAGTGCGAGTCGGACTCGCGCACCGAGGGTTCCGTACAAACTCGTCAGTAGATAGGTGGATAATTCTAGATAAACTGTATGGCGGGACAAACTTAACTTTGCTCTTGAAAAACTGTTGTCCCTATACATCGACATATGTCGCTGTCAGTTTAGTAGCAGCAAATAAATTTGTCTTGCAATTTTTGCGAATTTCTAAAATAACGCTGCAAGTTAGGAAAACCGTTTTATTTTTCCTGTAATATTTAGGATGATATTACCAATCGGTAATTATTACAGATTTTTCTATGCAGTAACTTCGGAGATAATGGAGGGAATGGTGCCTATTTTTTTTACGTTTTTTGTATTAAACCAAAAACTACGTGTCTAAGAAAAAAAAATAGTTTTGGAATCTACACATTAAGCCCTTTTTTCTACTCCTGTACTGTTATCTGTCTTTTACTTGGTCATGAACACAAATATAAGAACATACATAATATGAGTTCAGAGAAGTCTATACTCTATTCCCCATAACAGCACTAGTGTCGTTATAGCCACTTTACGTTATTGCTAGCAACCACAGACTTCTAAATCTAGGTTAAACTGAGGTCAAGGATTAAGCGCTCAATTTTAACTTTACGGTAAAAATGCACAACTACCAACTTAACAAACAATTAAAATCCTACGGCTTTTAAGAAAAACAAAACTTTCTGAACTAAATTCATTGATGCCAACATAAAAACAAAAGTATTTTTAATATATTCACTGCGTGTCAACTTCATATAAAAAAAATAAAAAGTTTACCATAGACACATACTGACAGTCATACGTCATATTTGCCTTCTTTGCAGGTTATGCCTTGTTTGTATTTTATAATTTTAAAACCTGTCGTAGAAAAAGTATTGTATGCAACGTTGTATAATTAAGTCAAAAAACGCTCATTGCGTCTCTATTTGCGATACTCGCCGCATTCGCGGCTCGTATCGCAACTCACGCAATTCGCATTTTTTGAACCTTCTTATACAACTGTTGCATAAAATACTATTATTTGATATACCACTCAATATACATCTAATTTTGATTATCGAAATCCCATTTCGGTCCCCTTAAAAAAAACTAAAGATTTTGTTTCTATCCAATAGGTTTGAGTTAGCGATTTTTAACACAATTCCAAATTTCAAGTCGATAGCATCAGTAGATCCTGAGATATCTTGCTGTGACAGACGGACAGACAGACGCACAGACGGACAGACAGACAGAGTCGCACCATAAGGGTTCCTTTTTTACCATTTTGGCACGGAACCCTAAAAAGGGCTAGGATTACGAATAGGTAACTAGGTAGGCCTTAGGAGAAAAAAAAACACCTAATTTCAGTGGTAAAAGCGTAGGCACCGCCTGCCTGACATTAAGCTGTTACAGCGGCAACTAAGGGCCGATACAGACGAACTGCAACTCCCTACGATTTGTATGGGAACTGCATCACAACTGCGCAGTCGGCGTGCAGTTGTGATGCAGTTCCGATACAAATCGTAGGGAGTTGCAGTTGGGTTGCAGTCCGTCTGTATCGGCCCTAAGTGTAGCGATGACCTTCATTGCGCAGTAGCAAAATGTAAGGGATTGTAGGGACGGGACTAATGTGGGTTGCCACTGCAAAAACATTGCGTTAAAATGGTATTTATCTAATTATGAAAAGACTACACTAATATAATTAATTTATCAGTGGTTTTAAATTTACGATTTAAATAAACAAGCCTCTGTTATATTTACATAACAGTTTATTTATAAGATGCCTGAATTAATATACATACACAGGTGATTTCTGGTAGAAAAACTGTTATTGTAGTTGTAGCACTTCAGATGTTAGTAACATTTTTATTAAAATAAAAAGGCATGGTTTCCATAAGCATTTAGAGAAATTACAACCCTTCCTCTCTTTTCTTTAGACGGTTAACGTTACGTTAACGGTTAACGACAGTTAACGTTAACGGCTAACATCTGAAGGGTTACCTAACAATAACAGTTTTGTACCAAAAATCATCTATGTATGATCAATTCGGGCACGTTATATTTATGTAAATAAGTAACTTATACTTGTTTATTTAAATCGTAAGTTTAAAACTACTGTCAAATTAATTATATCAGTGTAGTGTTTTCATAATTAGATAAATACCATTGTAAAATTATGTTTTTGTAGTGGCAACCCACATTGGTCTTGAATTAAAATTCGGAGGATAGACTAAGTTGCCACAAGCTGTCTATGAAGACTTGTTCCGTTAGAAGCATTAGGTATATATTTACACGAATAACGAAATTCAAAATGAATAGGAACAGCTCCCAAAGTCGGTTCTTAATAGAAGCATAATTATTATAGGATCAAAACAGTCGAAATGAGAACCTCCTTCTTTTTAATCTCGCATAAAAACACCGGTTCTGTTTCTAATTTGTCATTCGCTATAACCTTTATACATCTTACATCGTGGGTAAATATTTAAATTATTTTATGGCATGCCTGGCCATAAAGGGCTTTTGCCGCACGCTGCCCGTACAGAAAAAGCCGCTTTCTGGCCAAATGTAGACATAAAATGATGTACACAACACGGGAGGTAATAAAGAAAGCCCTCGATCGCATATTTACGTCCTTCGCTTGCAGCTCGGGCCGCAAACTTCTGCGATCTCGGCCTTTCTTTGTATTACCACCCTAGTTGTGTAATGTACTATAAGATCATTATTGTTACTCAAATATAAAAAGAACTCTGATCAAAAAAAAGAAATCCAAGCGAAGTGAAATTGTAGGCACTCAATAGAATTCTAATTTGAAACGAATTGACGCCTTCTTTTGTGCTGAGTCGCTTTTGTATTAGGTATTAGCATTGCAATCAAACTCCTCTATGAACTCTGGGCGCTTGAACAGGTTTCAATTTCACTTGTATTTACATACACCTAAAATGACAGGCGATATTTGTTCATTAAATTATCATCGAAAGTATTATAAAGACTCCGGCCAAAACGAATGCTATAGAAAACGAATTAAAACCACCTGTCAATTTTCTTTCCAAAATAATTGCACAGCATAGAGTGACTAATGTGTATCTACTCAAGAAAATTGTATGTTTATTTAGCAGTTTAATCGTCTTCGTACTGTATTCGTTCGTATTTGTGCGTTCGTGGTTCATAATTAGTCGTGTCGCATTAGTAAATACGAGTACTAACGCTACCAATTTCTCGACCACTCGAAGGCTTACAAGTGATTACTTAAGTATAAAAACCGGTCAAGTGCGAGTCGGACTCGCGCACCGAGGGTTCCGTACAAACTCATAAGTAGATAGGCGAATAGTTCAAGAAAAACTGTATGTCGATTTGTTTAGTAGAAGCAAATAAGTATATGTTATGATTTTTGCAAATTTCTAAAAAACAGTGCAAGTTAGGAAAACAGTTATATTTTCCCTCTAATATTGAGAACCTGACGTGTAATGATTCTATTTAATAGCAAGGACCATTAAATCAAGAGGACTGTCATTCTCCATACAAAAAGCTGTTCCCCGAATTTACAACGCCAATCTATGTATAAGCTTGGTAAAATAATTATAATATTATTTACAATTATTTAACTTTGCAAACGTGACACAGTATTTAAATGTATTTAAATTTAATTATTATTAGCTGTTTACGAACTAATTGTTACTATACTATGTTTCTTTGTTTAATTATAACATCGTTAAATGTTTAGTGTTTTAGCGCCATCTAGTTTTGCCCGGAAATCCCCTAGCGTGAAACATGCCATCGCTTAGTTTTGCTACTCGCCGCTAGGGATTTCAAGTTTTGTAAATTTCTAAAAAGGTATTAAAGTTAGCAAGACCGTTCTATTTTTCCTGTAATATTCAGGTTGATATTTATAATTAGTAATTATGACACATTTTTCTGATGAGTAACTTCGGAGATAATAGGGGGGGAATGGTACATAAAAATGTATAAATCAAAAACTACTTATTTAAGAAAAAAAATAAAAATAGTGTTTTAATCTACAAATTAAGCCCTTTCATTTGATACACCACTCAATATAATAGCCCTACTTTCAATTTTCAAAGTCCCATTACGGAGCCTTTTAAAAAAAAAGTAAAAAAGGTACAAGATATTTTTTATGTCCAATAGGCTCGGGTTAGCTACTTTTAACACTATTCCAAATTTCAAATCGATAGCATCAGTAGTTCCTGAGATATCTGGCTGTGACAGACGGACAGACAGACAGACAGACAGACAGACAGAGTCGCACCATAAGGGTTCCTTTTTTACCATTTTGGTACGGAACCCTAAAAACAGACAAGTAGTCAAACTTCGGTCATTTAGGAGGGCGCAATACCTATTCAAGATCGAAGAGTAGACGGTGCGATCCGTATACTGGAGCATTCTTACGCTTATGTGATGCTAACAATACTCAATTAGCATGTTGACTGTGATGTTGAGTGAATACTGATACTATACTTATTTTAAAAACCTAAAAAATTGTAACGTATTCTTGCAAATAAATATTTCTATTCTATTCTATTCTTGAAATTTTGCTTGTAGTGCGTTCGTTTTCGGTGCGCACAAATACATATAAGCGCGCGATGTATCTTTCGTAGTAAGAAAATTTACTACTATTATACTGTGACTTAAGTTTATCTTTGGCTATATATATGCCTAAAAATCAGGGTTCTAGCTTTAGCCAGTACAAAATACAGTACAACAGGAGGTTCAAAATGGCCTCAATGGCTTCGAGAAAAGGATGGTACGGCCGTGCGTTTGTTTTGCTCGACTTGGCGGGGGCACTGCCGTGCCCCCAGATAATTAAAAATGCCTCAGTATTGACGTTCTTGAACAGGAAATAAGCACTTTGTTTGATTCCTTCTAAGAGGGAGGAAATGGCTTCGGTCTGAACAAGAGGTGTGAAAACCATTTTACATGATGCTAAATCCAATATGAGAGCAAAATGCAAATAGGTACTCGTACCTGAGTAGCTACTCCAAACTTTCTAGCAAAGTTCTGTCGGTTGAAAGTTGTGGCCTCGGATCCATTTAACTGTCCGTAGCAGAGAGCCAAAGAAATAATTATGGAGAAACGATCCTCATCACAGCTAATACAAATGTTATTTTGTTATTTGCGAAATTTTCATTGTTCTAATAAAATTGTGACGATATTGTTACAGCTTTATTAAAAACAAAAGTGTCTATTTTATGTTTCTCCCACTTAGTTATAGTGAATAATAATTTCACGAATGTCAAAGGAATTGATTAATTAATGCTTACCCATCACTATTTCACAGAAAATGAATAGATAATAATAGATGCACTTGTCAGTCAGCCATATTTGTTGACATTTTTATTCATTTCTATCGGATCTCACTTTAACATATTAAATATTACGTTTTAAAAATAGCACAATGAATATTACTGTCCCGCTTAAAGATTGTTTTCTTTGAAATAATATTATGGACAACGCACGATTTTTCTAATCTAAAAAAATAGCAGTTTTCTTACTCTGGTCGTGTCGTGAGTCATGTTCGTTCTCGCTGAGTATGTATGGCCGCAATTAAAGTAACACGATAAGAGCCCTTCGCTAAACTATGTCCTTTCTGAACGCACCTGTTTTTGGCGTTATTTAAATTATTTTACATCTTTATCAATATCTTTATACGCTTCTTTCTCCATTATACGAATTTTGCGGATATAAGTTGTCGATTCGGAAGCGTTATTTTATACGCTTTATTTTTTGAGACGCTTTTCGTTCAGGTCTACCGTAGACCCCGGCTAAATTATTAATATTAATGTTGCTTAATTAACTTGGAAGCGATATAGTAAACATCTATGAATGATTTGCCTACCGCTTTGAATGTCGTGGTACAAAGATTGCCATAGTATTATTTTCTGCAGCTATTTACAGGTCGAATAAATTGGTAGCTAAAACAAAATACACAGCAAAATTTATATGGAGGCTCCCATAAAATTAAGAGTAATCCAATAAAAAACAATGAATAATTAGGAGTAGCCAATAAATTAGGTAGGTAAAAGTAAAATATGTTTTGTACCGTTTAAAATACCTTTTAAACCGGGCCTAAAAATGCGAATTAAATAAAACTCGTTCAAGGAGAGCCGCCAGATAACGCCTCATAAATTATGTACGCCGTTCCCTCCAGTTATCCGCGTAGGGCTGATAATGTTTTTTACCTGCCTAAGCCAAAAAATACCTTCCACTTCTCGTACGCTTTGCATTAACCCGCAGTTCCACTGCAGCGCACACTCGATATTATGAAAATATGTAGGTACAGTCATGATCTTAAATTATCTTTACTATGTATGTGAATCACCTAAGGTCGAATCACATACAGCAAAGGTCATTGGGCGTTTTTGACCCGCTTTCCGAACTTTCGCGTACAGAGACCAAACTAGTTTTAAAATAGAGAATTTAATCTCACTTTTCTAAATATGTATTTTTTTATGTATCAACCGGCAGAAAAAAGTTATTCAACAGTATGTGTACGATGTAGTGATACTATTAATTAATGTTTTTACTTTCAGCATTGTGCAAAGGTGTGGTTCATGCACAATTCTCTGTAAAAAGTCAAAAGTCTACACATAGATACTGGCAGAATCCAACTCGCCAAAAACGCGCGAAGAGTAAAAGCCTTTTTAACCGACTTCCAAAAGAAGGACGGTTCTCAATTCGTCTGTATGTTTTTTTTATTTTTTTTTTTGTGTGTTTGTTCACCGATTACTTGAAGACGGCTGGACCGATTTGGAAAATTCTTTTTTTGTTTGAAAGGGTAGACTTCCGAGGTGGTCCCATCGTAACCAAATCAGGATCTGATGATGGAATCTTGGAGAAATCGAGGGAACTCTTCAAATATTATAGGCACACATATAGCGATTTCGGTATTTTTCGTAATTTCTCGTCCATCTCTTATTAGCAACGAGTTTCTAGTGTTAACCGACTTCAAAACAAAGGGTAAATTTGTATCTAGGTTTCTTCCCCGATTACTTGAAGATAGCTGAACCTATTTGGAAAATTCTTTTTTGTTTTAAAGGGTATACCTCCGAGGTGGTCCCATTGCAACCAAATCAGGATCTGATGATGGTATCTTGGAGAAATCGAGGGAACTCTTCAAATATCATAGGCACACATATAGCGATTTTGGTATTTTTCTTAGTTTCTCGTCCATTTCTTATTAGCAACAAGTTTTTAGTGTTAACCGACTTCAAAACAAAGAGCAATTTTTATGTAGGTTTGTTCCCCGATTACTTGAAAACGGCTAGACCGATTTGGAAATTTTTTCTTTTAACTAAATAGACTTAAGTCTATTTGGTCAAAACAATATTAATTACCACTAAAAATTAAAAAATAAAGTAAATTTTTAAAACAAAAAATAAAAACCGACTTCCAAAAACTTTAACTAAAAACCAAAAAATAATATGTTAATCACCCCAAAGAAATGGATAATCAACGATTCATATATACATATACAGATATTTATAGTTTTTAACCTGTTATTTTTGAAGTCGGTGCCAGCTAAGGAGCTCAGCATAGCCAGCTTTGCGTGGCAGTGGCAGGCACCGACTTCAAAAATAACAGGTTAAAAACTATAAATATCTGTATATGTATATATGAATCGTTGATTATCCATTTCTTTGGGGTGATTAACATATTATTTTTTGGTTTTTAGTTAAAGTTTTTGGAAGTCGGTTTTTATTTTTTGTTTTAAAAATTTACTTTTTTATATATACATATATATATATAAAAAAAAATTGTCAATTGTGGGTAGGTACCAAAATGCGCAAATTATTTTTTTCTCAATTCTCCCAGTGTTTACAAGAATGCGATTCATACCACTGAGTAGCAGATACATTTATCTATATACCTAGCCCTATTTCGTTTGTGTACGCCGTGGGTCATGTCCGAACAAAATTCCCAATGACCTTTGTCAACTGTTTTTATTCCAGGTTACTAAGCGACCTTATTTCATTATGAATGTTCAAAGATTTCTGGGTTACAAATAAAAGATTGTGCCTATACATAACCTCGTTTCATTTTAGATTTGAACAATCATGCGTTATCCATCATGTGATTTCAAGGAAAACCATCTTGAAACCGTAAAATATGAATCGCGCTAAATTTAAAAAAAAAATCTTTACATACAGTCTAAAATACATCTTTACGTACGTACAGACCGAGAAGCGAACCCGGTAGGTACCTCTGGATTTCCGGCCCAGTGACTCAACCACTCGTCCACCGTACACTCAGAAAACGCCCTCAATTCTGCTATCTACCTTGACTTCCGTATCTTTTCTGTGTACTTTGATTTCCTGTATCTATATATGTAACATAAAAAGTGTGGTGTAAATTGCCCACATTAAAACCAATGAAGAGACAAAAATGTTTCCTTCATAATATATAAAATATTCTTTATTTTAAAGGTTTAACACATAATAAGACACTTACTAATAAGGTAGATGTTCCAGTGCTTGGCATTGTCCCAGTAATTGCCATCTTAAATGTTAAGTCCTTTATAGCAATGGAGGTGACAGCAAGGTGTCAACAATTGGGGGTTACCGGTTCAAACCCTAGGGCGTTTACCTTAAGTGCACTTAGATGAACATGACCATCAGATATCCTAGGGAAACGAAGAAACGCCAAATTTGCACCGGCTTGCCCAAGGATATCATATCATCTTTTACGCCACGCCACTGAACGGTAGTATATTATAATACTAGTAATAAATACTGGGTTATTTATTTAAGGTCACTAATGTTTGCCATAGTTTCATTTGTACTAATTAAATTTTCCATAATTTTACATATCATAATTCTTACATTTCATAAAGTTTCAAGGGCCATAATTATGGACTTCCGTAATTTTACATTCAATAATTTTAAGTGCCATAATGTAATGAATGCCATAAATTTAATTTTCCCTATTTTCAACAACCATAGTCATCATTTTCCATTAAAGCCTCGAACGTTTTCCATAATTTCATTTTTACTTATTTCATTTTCCATAATTTTAATTGGCATCATCCTTTGTGTCATAAAGTTTTGTTGTCCATAATGATTTAAACTTTTATGATTTTCACTCATTATTATAACAACCGCGACACCCCCATGGTCCCTTCGCGACCATGGATGTCACGGCACGTCCGAAACGTCGAGGTAATAGCATGTTATTATGCGATTAAGTCCCGTTTTGTTATAATAATGAACCTTATCATGTTAAAGTAGTGATAGTTCGAGGATTTTTTTTCATTGCGGGGGGTTTCACCCCCCGAGCCCCCTTCCCCAGGGGCTCCGCCCCCGCCCCCTTTTTTTACTACTACTACTAAATGTTATTAGTTCATCTTTAAACTTAATGATAATTGTGCCCAGTGATATTATATCACCAGATTATTATACTTTTTGCACTTTATATCAAACAATACGTAGGGCATATAATATTATGATACATGGAATTAATCAATATGATACTTATGGCATCTGATAGTAGTGAATATGGAATTATGGAAATATGTATAATGATAATTATGGATTTCAAACATTATAACACTTGAGAATTATGGTAAATTACATTATTTACCTATTACATATAAAATTATGGAAATCCATAATTATGGCTGAATATGGCATGCAATCGAAATTATGGTTTGCAAAATTATGCCATACGACTGTTATGGGAAATGAAATTATGAAAAATGAGAGTATCCCATTTATTTACTTTATTTAACGAATTCATAACGAAGCATGGTGTGAATATTATTTTGTTCTTCATATTGACGAAATCTGTGGTGGATACAAATTCTGTTGGTGGGCGATACCTGCGTAGTGGATTTGTAAGGTATGTGTGGTTTTTTGAATAAACTTTTTTGTTTTTAAAAAGTTATTACAATTCCGGAAACTTATTTACCGCAATTAGGCTTTTTTTCGAGGCTCTGTCTTTTATTTATAAATCCTATCTAGCGATAGGATATTCCTTACACCAATTCAATAAGGATGCTTTCCTATGTTCCTAGATTGTAGTAAGTACTTATTGCCGATATAGCTTGCACGGAGTTTAACACGTTCACTGTCGCCATACAAAACTATCGGACAATGTCACAAGTCCCAACTATGCGAACAGTATGGGGAAATGACTCCATAATGGAAGCACGGACTCCTGAAAATAACCTTCATGGCCCCACATTATGGGCACCAGGACAGGGGAACGTGTTCATCAAAATAGACCCAAGCTTTTCCTTCTGATTGGTTCTACGAGTGCAACGAGTGCTTAAAACTGAGTTATGAATATAGCTTCCAAAATTTATACTAGAAATTTGGGTTATTTTTATAGAATTTCATTTCAGTTATATTCTTTGATACTTCTCACGTCACCTATGAAGCAAATACAAAACAATCTGTAGGAGCAAAGACCATTAAAACAAGAGGACTGTTATTCTCCATACTTTAGATTGTACCCCGACCGCAAGGGAATATCCAGGCAAAAACTAGATGGCGCTAAAAAACTAAACATTTAACGATGTTATAATCGAACAAAGAAACATAGTACAGTAACAATTAGTTCGTAAACAGCTAATGATAAATAAATTCTAACATTTAAATACTGTGTCACGCTTGCAAAGTTGAATAATTGTAAATAATATCATTCTTATACCAAGCTAATACATAGATGGCGTTGTAATATCGGGGAACAGCTTTTTGCATGGAGAATGACAGTCCTCTTGTTTTAATGGTCCTTGGTAGGAGGTAACAGGTGCTCGTGAGGAATCCAAAAGATTTTAACCACGCATTCCTGAGATCATTAGGAGTAAAAAATGTTATATAACATAATACAAAAACACAAGAAAAAAGTTACGAGGATTTTATTTTTATTTTTTTTTTGTACGTAAAATATATCTTTTTACTGTCGAATTTTATATTTTGGGTTCCTCACGAGCACTTTCGAGAAACGCGACATGGTTAAAACCACGAAATCTACAAAAAGCAATCAAAAAGTATCATCGTATCAAGAAAAAAAAAATTTTTGCCGGTTTTGACATTATGTTATGTAACATTTTTGATGACCTCAGGAATACGTGGTTAAAATCTTTTGGATTCTTCACAAGACACCTTGTATACGTTAATAATGAAAAATGTTATAATTTTAAATGTACTTATGTTGTTGACATTTTTAATCGTAACAGACAGGGAATAATAATGTATACCTACACTATTTTAATTATATCATAAGATCATTCCAATACATACGAGTATTCTTATTTGATAGTTAAAATTCATATGCATCTAGGTATAAAAACATACATGGTACAATACATTATAAACCTACTATTTCTGTGAAGATCATTTGTGAAAATAATTTTTAATTAATATACAAAGTATCCTTAGGATGCGATAATGATAAACTATCAAGTAATCGAGTATTACATAATTGTTTCTGTTTATATTTTTACATCTACAAAATATAAAATTTAAAAAAATATTGATATCTCTTGACTAATCCAATTGACTTAAGGTAAGGGAGGTTTACATGACTAAAAAATATTAGGTATAATCAAGGACCATTAAAACAAGAGGACTGTCATTCTCCATACTTTGGATCGTACCCCGACCGCAAGGGGATATACAGGCAAAAACTATACTCCGTTGTTTTTAGATGTGGAAATTTGGTAAACAAAGTTAACATCTGTCAACTTGAGGTTTTTTATCAGGTACATTTTGTGGCGGCATAGTGTAATTAATTTAATTTAATAGTGCATACATGATTTTTATGTAGGTAAACAATTTACATAATTAACAAATCAAAAAATAGCATTTTATTTTACTTACATTATTCTATAAGCAAAAATCAAACTATTTTTTTACCCTATTATTGTAATCATTGGTATAAAATGTTGCACAATAAAATACCAGAAGTTTTGAAGCAATGGTCAGGTTTTTAAATGTCGTTGTCGTTATGGTTAGTTTTTCAACACAGTTGCGAATAAAAAATTATTATTATCACTTAGAACATCTGCTTTTGTATTGATTTTGTGATTTATCAAAGTAAAAAGCACGCGTGTGTAATAAGCTGCGTTCTGCGCGTAAGAATAATGAAATTCGAGCCAGTTTATGAGCAAGTGTGTTGAAATTATTTTTGAGTATACATTATATTATTATGCCTTAGCTTGGCCTACCAAGTGAGTACTATAGACTTATAACTAAAAATTAATATCGGACAAAGACAACGACATCATGTTCTTTTAAATTGTTCATTGATGTTTACAAATGTTGACGACCACTGATTCTTTTGTTTACCAAATTTCCACATCTAAAAAAAACGGAGTATAGATGGCGCTAAAAAACTAAACATCTAACGATGTTATAATTGAACAAAGAAATATAGTACAGTAACAATTAGTTCGTAAACAGCTAATAATAAATAAATTCTTACATTTAAATAATGTGTCACGCTTGCAAAGTTGAATAATTGTAAATAATATAATTCTTATACCAAGCTTATACATAGATGGCGTTGTAAATATCGGGGAACAGCTTTTTGTACGGAGAATGACAGTCCTCTTGTTTTAATGGTCCTTGGTATACTTATGAGTGAAAGTATGAGATGGGTGGGCAACTGGGCACTGCAACGGGACTGTACATACCTGTTACAATAAAGTTCTTGATTTCAACGTCCACTTTTTACTCCGTGAATACTATTCGTACTTAATCTAATTTTCTTAAAAAATAACTTTAAACTCGCCAGAAATCACAGAAATTTATTATTAATAGTAATATTATAGTTCAATTTACTCAAATACTTCAAATTTACGCTTTCTCTTTGCCTTTATTTTCAGCTTCATCTTGAGACTTGTCTTCGTTCATTACTTCCCAATATGACGGCGGTGAATTGCTAGTGCTTGGTTCCAGGCCCGTTTCAATAGTATCTTCTAATTCTACAATCCCGGAACAATCACCAAAACGCCCCTCCCCTATTACTATCGGTATAATGCAAGTTGCGTTTCTATGTGGAAATGCCAAATTAACTGTTACTCGTATATAGTACTCTTTGCTTATGATTTTACAATGCTGGATCGAATACAAGTGAGGCGGAGTTGGGATAATGCAAGCAAAGTTTACGGTTTTGTAATCCTGGACTGGTAACGTGGTGGATGTACATCCGCCTATTGTTTTATCCGATACTTTTGTCTTTGAAGTAAGTAATCCTTTTGCCGTGTAGGTTGATCTGCAACAAAGCTCGGTTTTGAGGCAAGGAATCACCTCATCAGAATCGTTGGTCACTGATAAATTCAAATTTGCGTTTTCCCCAGGTGTAAGAAAGGACTTCTCGATCCTCGCTTTTAGATGCACTATATGATCAGTGATGGAAAACAATTTGAACAATTTCTTATCGAGTCCATAAGTTACTGATTCAACGGGAGCTGTTGGGTTGACATTGCCATATACGTTGATTTGTTTATCGAAATTCCTAGGTCGACTAAAGAAGCTAGATCTTACAAATTTTGCCTTAACGTGGTATGTGATCTTACTATATTTATCTTCAAAGCTCGATGGTATTTCGAAAGGCAAGATAAATTCAAATCGGAATTCGTACGCGCCAACTTGCAATGTCACCTTTTCCTCCGGGTATTTATTTAGAATACTCAAATGCATAGACAGGAATTCTTCATTGCCGGTGTATACGTATGTTTGCTGACCGTCGCTCTCCGACCATTTGCATTTCGCCGTGCCGATAAGCGATAGAACTGCCAGTTGATACTGCGTTGGTTCGTCGATTGCATAGCTAAGTATGCCGGAGACAGGTTGACCGGCACGGTGAATACCTTCCCGAGGTTTTTTAATATATATTCGACACGAGACGCCCATGTTCAGTACAATAATAGTCCGCACACGTGATGACTAAATGGCGTCTGGGGGTTTACTAAACTGTAACTGTATAAACAAACATTATTGTATATATGTTATTTAATATAATCCGTCAAGGACTTTATTTCTAAGACCTAAAGTCCGTTTTCGAACGGGCGATCTGTTTGACACTTGGTGCGTCACATTTGGCATGGCTCCACAAGTACTTAACCCAAAGCGTGTTTGAGTAGACGCTTATATCGCAGTTTTCATAAAACGTGCGCTGCTTATCGCTGTTGAAATTCCATTCATTATAATCTCGATTAATCTAATCGATATTATTATGTTATCTCGTTTAAAATGTTATTTAATTTCCTTCAGCAGTAAGGTGTTTTTTACTGTCTAAATGTGTGTTGCGGCTGCATACGACTGATAAGGAAAACAAATGAGAATTAACCCTAACTGTATTAGTCGTATTACTTTGCAGTGTACATTTACTATTTGGTTCATTGAAGGTAAATATTTCAGTTATTTGCCTTGTTATTTACATTCACATCTTATGGTGAGTTTAAAAATAAATAGTTATAATATTCCTTTGCCAATCTATATAAAATGAATATTTCCCCATTTATATATATGTTATATTTAAAAAGACTAAAAATACTTGGTGTATTTATCCTGAGTGGCTTGGGTCATGCGTTAACTGCTAAGCGGTATTTTACTACAGTTTTATATTATACAACAATTTACAGGCACGGTCAATTGAACTATTTTTAATGGCGTATCCTGTAACAAGTCCTTATAATTATATTCACTATTTCATATTTGACATCATATCCCACATAATTTTACAACACGACGCCATTAGATAGCAATTAGACTGCAATGTTTACTAAGATTGTAATAGCGCAAAAAATAAAGGATGAATAATTCAACTAACCGGTACCACTACTTGTCATTCAACAAATATTTATCTCTTTCTGATCACTGCATAGCGAAAGAGACGGGAAGACCTGAGTCATACGTAGTATTCCAACCTATGTGACGTAAAATAATAGTTTTTTTTTTAAGAGGAAAACATACAGAGCGTACAGAAGAGCGTAAATATGCTTGTCGTAATAAGAATATTCTAATGATTCCAGAAATTTGCTCATACGCTCAATATTTTTTCGTTACCTACATCAAGAATAAGACAATTTGGATAAACAAGAACTTAATTGCAGTTTAAATTTCCAGCTAAATATTATATTACGTACATTATTATTAATAGCCTTGACGCCAATACTGACGCCACGCACAATACGCACATCCACCGTTCAATAGACTGACCGACAATATATTTATGATTACAGAATTTATTTGTTAAGGACAAATTTTAAATCCATACTCGATCAAAAATAAGTACAGGAGTAAACAAATTACAAACTACGAATAAAATAATAACGTCATCCGTTTTTTTTGGGTTTTATTGCATGCAATCTTGCTAGTTCATTTACAATCTTATTTTATACAACAAAAGTTGACATATCAAGTTGATTCTATATCTCGTTACGAGTTTGCGAAAAATATTCAATGACCTGCAACGACAATGATCGTGTTTGAAGTATTGCATCGTTGACTGGGTATGACGTCATACATCCTTACATCTCAACTCACTAAATCATACAGCTACTAACTTCGCGCGCACGTAGGTACTCTGTGTGCAGACAGACGTTACTAACTTACTACTGATGTACATTCAGTAAAGTTTATTACGATTTCATTAAAAAGCGGAAAAGTTATGCAATAATAATCCATATCGGGCGACTAAAAATTATGCGTAGGTTTATTTTTGCCCAAACACAAACCATTCCTACATAGTAAAAATGTTTCCACATCAAATTAAAACAACTATTTGCCTGATTTTAAAGTCACTTAGTTATTTAATCTAATTTCAGGAGCAGTTAAAATAAAGGACGAACGAAAGGGCCGATTAAACATACCTTCTTGAGCAAACTCGGAGCCAATCAGTTTGCTTTGGCCCTTCTAATTGCAATGGGGGTCCACTGTGACATTAATTTGCGTAAACCAACTAATGGCAACTTTGTCACCGGCAGCATAGTAACGGGTGTAGCCAGATACACCGTAGACGAAGATACAGTATTTACAAAGATCACTGTGTCATTAAAAGGACGAGGACATCTAGATGTGCACAATTTAAGAAAGAAAGAAGAAGAAGATGGACTGATTAAAGACGAAGAAGAATATGTTAATGAAAATATAATAGTCCTCAATGACAAAAGAGGTCATGTCCTGCCAATTGGTAGTTACGAGACTCAGTTCCATTTTCAATTGCCACTGAATATACCGCCGACTCTTGATTTCGTTAAAAGTGTGGGAAATTACACGGTAAGATGCAGGATTGATTACTATTTACGAATTAAATTTAATAGTCCTGAAGGTAACAAGCATTTTTGTATGGCAATCAATGTGAGTCCTGGTGTTAATCCGAGATTGTCAACCGAGCCAAGGACTTACGATAAACAAAGGAAACTTATACAACTATTAAGAGATAGCCTTGTTACAATAAAAGCTACCATTAATAATCCAATCACCCCACCTGGTGGTAAAGTCAGTCTTGTTTATGAAATATTTAACGACACCAACGTTCATTTTAAGAGCGTTGAAAGTAAATTAGTTGAAGTAACTTCTTTACCAAGAGGGCACTACGATTCAACCTTTTCTGATGAAGTGATCACTGATATAAATACTGTTAGAGTGAAAAGCGGAGAGAGTCGAACTTTTGACGTGGAAATACCAATACCTAAAAATGTCAATTCTATCGAAAATTCACAACTTATTGCACGAGATTACCTTGTCAAGATAACGGTGTTTCTTCCATTGCCGTACCGAAATGTTACTTTGAAAGTTCCTGTGCAAATAGGAGGTGCTATTGAAGAAAGAACTGTGGATGAAAGTGAAGTAGTTATTTCGTCGTGGGAAGTGGTAGAAGAAGGCGATAGTGTTGATTCAGATGAAAATTTGTAATTTAACACAACCGTAAAATTTAATCATTATTGCTATTCAGGTGTTTTGTGCAAAATTTTGTACAGACACTTTTGCTTAAATAAAATAATAACCACATTTTTATAAAAAAAAACCCGAACGCGGTGCACTTTGAAACTGCATTAAATCCGCCATTTTGTTTATATTAACGAACTTCATGCCCAGTGACACTCGCACTATCAAGACGAATCAAATTTATCAAAATCGGATGTGTCGTTGAGTAGTTACGAGCGGACACAGGAACGGACATACATACATGCATACATACAGGCCAAACACATAACCCTCCTTTGGGCTTCGCCGCAGTCGGGTAAAAAAACAAAGACCGCACTTTTTGGAATTAATTTTTAATAAATCCTAATGTTTAACATTGTACTCTGAACTTTATTGGTACAGATTTGTTAACTTTCTTTATCTATTTGTTTACCAACGTTTTATATGGAGTTTACATATATTTGCGAAAACTATGGCGGGTACCGCTTATAAATCCCAAGCCTTCCATTACCAATCCTTATTTATTAGGAGCCAGCCATCCCTTTTACGTGAAATATGAATATTTCGAGACAGAGCTCATAAATTCACTAGTACAGAATATGAATTGTGAAACTTCCAGAATCAGTTCGTGTCTTTGGGTCTTTAGAACTTAATTGTTCGGCACCTTAAATTATAAATGGTAAGATAAATAGGGCCGGAAGGTTGAAATTGACCGGCAGATAGGGTAATTAAAATTATGTTGGGTAAATAATACGAACCGTGTTGCTTCATTATACTTTGTGCTATTAATACCATTTTTTCATATAGGATGAGAGTAATAGCAGGAGTGACGCACTCCGCGATCGTGCCGCGTGGCCTTGAGGCCACCCGTAGGTGGTATTAGCCAGCGACCAGAAAGAGCACGCGTTACTTTGGCGTTACTACGCATTATGCGATAGAGAGAGACGGAGGGATGCGGTGAGCTCCGTCCGGTCGTCGGACCCGAACGACAGTTTTGTTAGATAAATAAGCTTATTTACGTGGTACTAATACTTATTCTGTGTAATAGGTATCTCTAGTATAATATAATTATAGGTTATAGCAAGCTTCTGCACATCGGAGATCTGCAGAGCGTCGGAACGATGTCATTTTTGCTTAGAAGATTTGGTTAGGAGGCCGAAGGAATGGTCTACGAGTAGGTATATGCCGAAAAACGATAAAAACACTTTTTTATCTAGAAAAATTTCAGTTTCCGATAGATAAACTTAATATTATGCTATCAAGTCGGTGAGAGCGAGTGTTTATACATCGTAACATCGTTCTCGGAATGTCATCGGGAAATGCTGGTGTATTATTTATTGAGACCTAGATATGTCCGTGTAATCCCCCGCCGCAGCCTTCCAGCGGCTCTCTCGATCTAGGTTACGATTATCTTTAAAGTTTAGAAGGACAGAACTAGAATACTTCTTCAATCTTAGATACTAGAATTTGCTCGATATATCAAACTCTAAACTCTTGAGTCGATATTTCCCAGACTTTGGTGTTACCTCAACCTACATTAGGTATCACTATAATGATGTCGCAAAAAGGAAAAAACCAAAAATAATGGGGATGTTGACTAATGTTGAATTTTACAACACACGTAATATAGTCACATGGATTGGAAAATACTAAATTATCATCATTCATCACAGAAGAAATAAACAAAAAATATAGAGTTGTGAGACCACAAAGTTTTAAAAATATCGATATTTTTTTATCGTCTTAAAAAAAAATTAAAGTCCATTTTGGAATGCTTAAATAACACTGAAAAAATAAATGTATGACAACAACATAGATGAAAAAGTGCGTTTAAGCACATTTTTTCGTGCTCAAAATGGCAAAATGCTATTTTTTTTCATACAGCCTTTACAGCGAGGACAAAAGATGACGTCACAGGGTGCGTCCATTTTGTATGGGCCGTTTTCAACGCGTGGTGCGGTCGGCTACTTTTGATTGCAATTTGTGGCTGTTATAGCAATCCAAGTGTAGTAGTTATAGGTATGTCGGGGACAGTAGCGATAATTCAAGAAATCCAAGATCGTCAATTGACTACTGTAGTACTAAGTAGATTTAAAATGGCGCGAACGCCGTGTGACGTAACGACCGATTGCGGTGCACGTGGACGGGCTCGTTGGGCATGAGTGTCATTCTCTTTCTGACTGTCGTTGCGACAACACTTGTCTTACGATTCTGTCGGTTCTGCCAGTAGTTAAAGTTGCTACTTGATAATTGTAATTCTGTCGATTAATAGTGAAATGAATCATACTGTGTAACGTAATCGTCTATTTGCTCACTCGAGTACCTATGCCATAATATTGTAACAGCTATTGTAATGCCTGATGATTTAAAAGAGAAACTGGTGAGTTTCTTCCGGCGCTTCTTCTCACCAGAATGTCATTACCGAAGCGGCCAAAAGAATCAGACGAATAAATGATTTGATCTGACATGAATCCTCTTCTTCAATCAACTTACCTCAACGGCCAGGATTCTGCAGTTAACCCTTTCTGACAGTCAGTCACGTGATTTCCGACAGGTATATATTTGTTCCTCATAAATAGTAGAATCCATTTGCACCAGAAACAAAATTTAGGACACAAGCCTATTGTGATCAAGCAAACACTGGGTCACCCACTATAATGAAACCTTACCTACTCTTAACAAAACTTTTTATGAAAACAATCACGAATGTCAATATACCAAAACCAATTTCCCATCTTACGACGAAATGCACGACTTCATTAGGTACGCAGCATCCACCTAACTTCCGTCTTACACAGTATCTGAGCAACCATGTCTATCACAAGGAACGGTTTCGGCATTACAGGTAACAGTCAATGTCCCTGTGACACAAACGCATTAATTACCCAAACGTTCCATCATTTGTTATTTGAGTGCCCACGATTTGGATCATGACGAATAAACTATATAATTACATGTGAAAATTTAAAAATTGACCCAAAAGATCCAAGATCTTGCCTTCAAAAGGACACAACCTCAAACACCTTTTTCAATCTGCTTCAATACATTACCAATAACTTAAAAGATTTGACTCAAAACGTCTTACAACTCACTTAAATAATAAACATGTACAAACCCTTAAATAAGTTACCACCGCAAGACATCCGCATCATTAAAAAATCCAACCTCTTGAAAATTTACCTAACAGCAATCAGTTATACGTAAAGTGTAAACCGAAAGCGCAGAGCGTAAGTATAGTAAATTACACAACTAGGGTGGTAAAACAAAGAAAGGCCGAGATCGCAGAAGTTTGCGGCCCGAGCTGCAAGCGAGGGACGTAAATATGCGATCGAGGGATTTCTTTATTACCTCCCGTGTTGTGTACATCATTTTATGTCTACACTTGGCCAGAAAGCGGCTTGTTCCGTACGCGTAGCGTACCTGGGTCATACACATTCAGGAAAACGGGCGTCTTTTCTGTGGACAATACAAAAGTTAACGACATTTTACGTATCCTTTTATCATACAGGTTTTAAAAAAAAGACGGATAAGTCTAAGAGGATCCAGTAAGCAAATTAGGCTTTAAAGCCTAACAATTTTATAATGTCCACAGGAAAGACGTATAAACATAAAAATATTTTTGACCCACCTAGATAACCAAAAGCGAAAGGTGCACTGATACCCTTCAACATTAACAAAAAACACTGGACCACCTAGCAGCGAAACTTCATATGATAGATGTGTTTATCGTTTCCATCTATCAGCTAAAGTATTTTTTAATACACTTGCTCAAAAAGTGGTACTTTTTGTAGCTGTATATCGTGCGCAAAGTTCGATTTTGCGAACTAGTGCTTTTTATTTCCCATTTTTTTTAATTTACTGTTGTTCAAATACATACATCCAACTAATGGTCAAATACGTTCTTTGTTTTTATTACGTCAGTGGACATTGAATGAAAGTATACATTTGATACGTTTAAAATATTAAATCCACATATATAACGTTTGATTGTTTTTATTATAAACAATTAAACTGTTATCTAATATTAAAATAGTTTAAAAAGTATGCTTCTTGAGTATTACCAATGAGTAGTTTAGTCAGCGGTCTCGCATAATACTAGTATTATGCGAGACCCAAAAAATAAAAATTGTCACAGATAAGATAATATGGTGCAGGCTGTTCGAGTTTTATAAATGACAACTAGCTTTCCGGCACTAAAGATTACATTTTACTTGGAAATTAATGAGCTATTAAGTATTTAAATATTTATTGCTTTTTTCCATTTTTAAATGCAGTTAAATTATCTTAGAACGTTTGTCTGTTCCCAAAATAGGTAGTTTATTTTTATTTGGCTGAATGGTGACAAACGCTGCCACGTTGGAAAAAGTTCGCAATTAAAAGTAACACATTTTGTTTTATTCCCGCCATTTTCATTCATGATTGTAATTTTGTAATTATTAATTATCACGCATTAGTTTGATAACACTTTTGTGAAAAATGAGCGATTCAGACGATTTTGAAATAAATTCAACACCACGAGATATACTAGCAAAGGTGTCAACGGCAACTACTATTCATTATTTTACCAGAGAAGTCGAAGGAGGAATATCTGGCCGTCTATGAGCAATTTATTGACTGGAAACGAGAAAATCGAACGGCGTCATTCTCAGAAAATGTACTTATGGCCTACTTTCTTGAATTATCTAAGAAATATCAGGCATCTACAATGTGGTCAGGATACTCAACGTGACTCTTAATAAGTGTTCCAATTGAGTGCTCCATTTTTATGAGGCCAAAAAATAAACAAATTTGTCTCTTAATCATTCAATCATTTCATTTTCGTTGTAATTTTTCGCAAATGTATTAAAAAACGTCGTTTGATACACGTGCGGAAGTGTCATTTCCACTCGTCCCGAGTCTTGTCCCTCGCCTTACGGCTCGGGCCAAGACACCTCGGGACTCGTGAAAAATGACATACTTTCCGCACTTGTATCAAAAAGACTATTTTAATAAACATACGGAGCTGAGACATGGTTGTTCACAATGAGACTAATAAAATGGCTCAGAGTTGCGCGATGGAAAGGACTTTAATGCTCGAAGTTTTTCTACGCGATATTATCAGAAATGATGAATGATGATTTCCGCACAAGACCTAACGTAACAGACCTTATCGTATTGGTACTGAAAATTATTCTGCGGAGTAACACACGACGGAGATATATTTAGATCGTGTTGGCTTTAAAAACTGCTCCTGATAAAAATTACCTTGAAAAACCGACGGACGTAGGGACAATAAAGTCTTCCTATAAAGATCTGTTTTGCCCTTCCATGAACGAATCCTGAAAGACAAAATCAGTAAACGTTTGTAATTGTATTATATTCAGCCAAATTTCCGACTGGTAGGCTTATCGTCTCAATAATTTACGACTTAATACTGTCTTAGCTTGCACGACGGCGGGTAAACATTTCTTTTCCACGCCGCTTGAGTTTAAACAGAACGTTCACAGCTAACTGGATCCGTAAGTAATGACCTTCTTAAAGCCCCAGAGTGCCAAGTGGCTGTTATATTTTCTTACATAGGTACCAAATATAAGCAGCATTTATCTGTTTTTAGTTTTAGGTATTTGTTTATTATTATAACTATAATCTTTGAAGATTGGTTTCAGGTATAAATATACTAGTAGGTACAATGGTCACATTTTTTGATTTTTAATTCAAATTAAAAAAGTTTACCATAGACACATACTGTCAGTCATATGGCATATTTGCCTTGTTTGCGAGCTATGTTTAATTTTGTATTTTATATTTTAAAACTAGGGATGTAACGATACCGATACCGATATATCGGTATCGCCGATTATAGGTATACAACCCATATTTGAAGAGCGCGAAAAGAATTTGCTGTATGAAAAAATCTGCAAAAAGTAATTTCAATTACTGACTTAATTTATATATTGGTCTATTACCTCGTGCAATAATAATTACTATGTTAATTATATATTTTGGTGCATAATAAAAAAATAATAATTTTGTGTTGACAATTTATTTATTTTTACTTTACACCTTCAAGGTTGACTCTCTGTTAAATATAGCCAAGTTTTAGGTACAATAAGGACATACAAATAATAAATATGAAGTTCATACTTCATTAGTTGACTAAGATATCGGTATCGGTATCGGTATCGCCGATAATTTACTACAAATATCGGTATTGGTATCGTATCGGCAAAATTATGTATCGTTACGTCCCTATTTAAATTTTAAAACCTAGTTTTAGAAAAAGTATTGTAGGTATGCAACGTTGTATAATTAAGTCAAAAAACGCTCATGGCGTCTCTATTTGCGATATTCGCCGCCGCGCCATTCGCATTTTTTGAGCCTACTTATACAACTGTTGCATGCATACACTCCAAAAAATACAACTTTATTTTCTAGAGACACTAAAAGTAAAGTAGACAATAAATCGAATTACAGAATGAAACATTTTCCATTTCCTTTCCAAAAACTGTTTCAGTATACATTTTTACCGCTAATATTAAGATGAAATATTTTAAATGTGTATTCTTGTAGTTACGAGTAAGTTTGCAATTGAAAATTTATAATATGTTATTTGTTATGTTGATGTCGATTTTATATAAATAAAATTGCAAAATATAGCAAACACCGTTTATTGTTTTTTTAATGGCTGAACGCCGTGATGCCGTGTACAAATAAATGTGGAATGGAAATTAAAAAAAAACACATTGCAGGCTTAGGCCGGCAATTTTGTATGAAATTCCATTAAATGCCAAGTGTCAAGGCGCACCGGAAATGAGGTACTTTGCGGCCTATTATAAGGCAAATAATGTCAACATTTCATTGCATTTTTGAGAAAATGTAATGTATAGCCAATACCTAACGTATAGCTAATAATGTATAGTCTTCACTTGCTTTAGCAGTTGACATACATAATGCATGGAAAACTCATTCCAATAGCGTAGAAAACAAGCCACCGAGGCACTCAGGTTGTCGCCGCACAATTTTGTTTGCACCCTGTGGGAATGAATCAGGTACGCATGACGTCAGGGGTAAGCAATCTTTTCTCATTGAAGGCCAGATAGGAGAAAGATATCGCACACTAAAATAAAAATACCTAGATATATTAAGCCTTTGTATAAGTTCTAACAATGTTGTTACAAATTATATCAGAGTAATTATCAACTTTATTTATTTTCATCACACTTGCTCGTGAAGGGTGTTGTAACACGCAGGCGTATAGAACATTTAGAGTCGATTTACCTCCCGTGGGAGTTATAGATTTTTATAACTCCCAAGGGAGTTACGATTTTAGTTTTAAACATAGACTCGTACGTAATTTCAGACTACGGAGGTTTCAAATCAACCATTCAATACAATACAAAACCAATTTTACTGTACCTGTATATACAACTTATACGGTGTATTTTTCTATTATTTTAGAGAGTTTTACAATTATTTTAGTAAATTTCTTTTTGAACAATCTGGCAGTATGGCCTGTCAAGTTTGAAAACTAAACGCTGTTCTTAGCATTATCTGTAGAAAAACTATAGGTACTAAAAAAGTTAACAATCTCTCTTAGCGGGTGCGATTAGTTTATTTGATTTTTATGTCTTATTTGTTGTCCTCGCAAAAGTGATGAAAAACATTGTGACAATCACGGGCAGTAAGGGGATGACAAACTCGTCATTGAAAGCTTCTAACTAATAGACTCTCGTTAGGAATCTCCTACTTACTGCCCTTGTGCACAATGTACTACCTAAGTATTAAACTCAAGGATACAATTTCATATCATTAATCTAAAACTAAAAACTACAACCATAAAGTAAAAAAACAGTTAAAACTTAGTAACGTGTTCACCTAAGTTCATAATTACTCTTATAAAATATGTTGTTTATAAATAATAATGTTAGTACCTACCAGTGGCGTGGCGCCCATAGAACTCGATTCCTATCGGCTTGCCTAATATTAGGCAGTTCAGCACTTAATTCTAGTGCTCTTAAAGAAAATTGAAGCCAAAGCTGCTCCGGCTTGCCCAAGAATTTCTTCAACGCCACGCCATTGGTACCTACTCAATCAATAATACTATATCGTAAGTTGGTATATAATTTTAAAATATGAAATCATAATTACCTTGTAGATCAACAGCAGAAAAAAATTACGAAGTAGGTACTAAAATTATAAAAGGTTTATACATAAAACTAAATATTGCTTTAAATATTCCTTCATTTTATAGCTACTAAACGTATTTTAATAAGGTCAGATTTTAAACCTTTTATAATCGTAATACTTAATGAATTCCTAAAAGGTATTTTAAGATTTCCCACAGTTAATGGTTGGCTGATCGCACAGAAATTGTGTATAGTTCATCTTCACCTGTACACTTTATAGGTACTTACAGAAACTCTCTCGTTCGAAATAGGCTTTGCGATTTTAACCCAGTTACCTTATGAGAATTTAACGATTTTGTGTGACAACACGAGGACAATTTTGAGAATTGAGACTGGTTTTCCTTTCAGGTACAATTCTATCCTACATAAACTTAATATTGTAAATGTGAAAGTTAGTGAAGATGCTAGAAGGTTTGGGTGTTTGGATGTTAGTTAGGTACTGAATAACGTGGTTAAAAGTAAATGGATTGAGATGAAATTTAGCATACATCTACACCAAGTCCTGGATACATACATAGGATACGTCATATTCCGATACGAAGGACTCCCTTAGGATAGGTAATAACCGAAATCACCCAGGTATAACGCTAGCTTGCAATATTAGCCAATCTCGACATGAGTACCTGTCTGTGTGTGTATCTAGCTGACTATAAATGCTGTCATTTTTTATTTTACATGAAAATAAAATGTGTATAAAATTATCAAATACCCGAAGACAAAAGCTACATGATTTGAAAAGTTATGTTCATCTTAGTATTGAAATGCCATATCGTGTTTGACAATATACTACTTAATACGCAAACTTTAGTTTTCAGCAACTCCGTCAGATGGCTTTTACTTTTTCTCTTCAGTGTTCTGCTATTTCGAATGGTGGTAGTTACATTTCGAATCGCTAAACAGATAAAGCGAAAATGTCACAGAGACGAACCTGGGAGTGACACCTCAAATCACGAAGGCAAAGTTGGATAGAGACATAAATCCAGTTATAAATACAATTCCAAGCAAACACCAAAACGTTCCCACATGTCGCCTTGCGTGAACCTATCACCCATTAACCCTATTAACCTTCAACAAGAAGGTCAGCCTAAATACTTAACTCCATGATAGATTGAGCTCAGAATTAGAATTAGAGGTTCTAATTTTGAGCCCTAAATCAATGACGTACACACTCCATAATCGGGACACAGTAGACAGATTATATTCATACATACTCTCTCATCACATTCGACATTGAGAGCGTTGTGAATTGAAACCAATTAATTTCGTCCTAACGACTGATTGCAGACGAATTCGCGCTAATGAGTAAATTTGTCACTCAGTATATAAAATCTATGTTTCTGTGTCTGTCACTAAAAATATCTATTGCAAACCCTTTTGAGACGATTAAGTAGCAAGTTGATATATATTTAGATTGGTTATTTAGCATTTGATTCTTAAAACTTTAGAATTTTGAATTATCTCTTAAACGTTATTTTTATTGTTGAAGTTCGTGTTTAGTTTAGAAATTCTGTCTTCGACCTTTTTCAGTGCATCATTAATAGGTACCTGCAGTTATGACCTACTTGATCCTTGGTTGGCTTCTTGGTCATCGGCTGGGAAGTTGTCCATATGCGCTTGTCCCCTCCACTTAGCTTGTATACCACCAGGAGTTTTCTGCTAAGTAAGTCAAAGCTTTCTTTATAAACTACTAGCGACCCGTCCCGGCTTCGCACGGTGTTTCTCTATTATATTATGCATGTATTATACAAATAAACCTTCCACTTCAATCACTCTATCTATTAAAAAAAACCGCATCAAAATCCGTTGCGTAGTTTTAAAGATTTAAGCATACATAGGGACATAGGGACAGAGAAAGCGACTTTGTTTTATACTATGTAGTGATGATACACTGTGAGATGTTGAGGTTTGCAATAATATAGGGCTCGCAATCATTTAAGAGCAGTTTACTAAATGTAGTATATGTTATGGGTGGAATTAAGTGTCCGATTTTATTCGTTTTGATAGCAACCTTTTACTTATCTATCTCAAAAATCGTACCTTGGCCTATCTCATAATAAGCAACTTGATAATAGTAGCACTTCGTGAATCAAGTGGTTACCTAATATTGTTCCATCAGATAGTGATCGTGTTTCGGACAGCGAAGGTTACCTAACTTTTATTATGCCAATAGGGTTTGACTAATAACCAGAGATCGGACAAATTTGCGTCATCGCTCGTACTATTATATACTGATTATTTTTTTAATAAATGTACATTGTAACAAACCTGTGTATTTTTTTACTATAAAAATTAAATCTCAGGTAAGAAAATAATTAAATGATTATACTTTTGATTCATGTCCACATTTTTTAGGAGCGATGACGCAAATTAGTCCGATCTCTGCTATACGGGTAATTCCATAGCAGAAGTAACATCAGTTACCATTTTTTTATACGTGTTTTTTTTATTGACGACGCATATTTAAGTGTCAATATATCTAGAGATTTAGGTACCTAATACTTATCTAGAATAAAATTAATACTTAAATTTGCATCATAAAAAAATTAACACGTAGGTAATGAAATGGTAACTTTCTGTTACAATTTTTATGAAATTACCCATACCAAATTTTCAATTAAACCCTAAGTTATAGTTTCTGTTAAGAAAAAATATAGTTTTGTAACATTTTATACAGCTATTGTAATTGTAAAGTCACCACGAACGAGTTATACATATAATATTATTTTTTAAGGTTCCGTACCTCAAAAGGAAAAAACGGAACCCTAATAAGATCACTTTGTTGACCATCTGTCTGTCTGCCTGTCCGTCAGTCTGTCAAGACCCTTTATCTCGGGAACGCGTGGAAGTATCCAGTTGAAAATAAAACCATACACTCTGGTCTAAGATTCCTTGAAGCTGTGAAAAAATCAAACTTCTAAGTAAACGTGAAAAAAGATATGGCCGTTTATGCTGCAAAAAACGTATAATTCGACACTTTCAAGTAAACCAAAATGTGTAGGGTACTTCTATTCCCGTTATTGTCCCAAAGGAAAGTATAAAGTATCCTATGTTTCTATCTAGGACATGGTCTACTTGTATGCCTAATTTCATCTAAATCCATTCAATTCCTACCACGTTATTTAGTAACAATCAACCAAACATCTAAATATCCAAACCTCGAAACATCTAAATATTTTCACATACTTTCACATATAATGGTCTAAATCGTATTAATTCAGTTGATCGTTACTTGTTAGTTTCCAAAAAAGCTCCTGTAACAACTGTTATAGCAATGCATCTAACCGACATGATGTAATACTATCGATCGTGGGTTTAATTGACGTGAGGGAGGGATGTTCCCGATATGTGGTCTTTTTAAAATGCGCGGATGAGGATTTTTGAAACTCACATCCGTAGAAGCGGTTATAGGCGTTGATAAAAGGTAAAAATGGAAACTATACAAACACATTAATAATATTGCAGACAGTCAATTGGAGTCAGTGGTTGTAACGCGTGCAGCAAGTCACATAAATAAAACAAAAAACTCATATAATCGGATAATTCATTCATTGGACAACACTAACATGCATACATGTAACGTAACACGCGCTCATGCTGAGCCTCGTTCTTGCAGCTAATTGCACAGATTCGCATCCGTTTAAACTCCGCATTTTCACTATGGATGCGGATGCGCGTGAAGATTCTCAAATTATTGCGAAAGTTTGCAGATGCGAATACTAAATCTCTGTTCCTTAACTCAATGGATTCTACGGTCGACGATTATTATTTTGAACACACAATTGCGATGGTGTTGTAGTAAATTTAACAGTGTATTTACCTAAATAAAAACACCATACTTACGATACATCGCCCCCCCCCCCCCCCCCCCCCGATTCTAAATGAGTTGGAATGCGGAAAACCGAAACAAAACACTCTAAACTCGGTTTTAGTCGTGGTCTCCACTAGTGTTGAAAGGGGTGCGGGCGTGCTGAGGATAGCTAATTGGCCTGTCCGCTATGAAGTCAGCGATTTCCAATTTCAACGGTTCTTTGTTCACACAACACCTATGCGGTCATAAAATTCCAAAAAGTGGTATGAATCTATGAAAGTCTTTATTTGAAAGTCTTTATTTTGTACTATAAATAAAGACTTTCATAGGTTCATTAAGTACTGTCACAGAATAAGTAATAGTACTTTGTACAGAATTCGCACTAACAAAACCCACGTTCGAGTCACAAAAATGCGCCTAACTCATACGTTCTCGCTCTAACTCATAACGCGCGCTCTTTCTGGTCGCCACGCTCACCGCTAGGGTTGTCGACAAAAATAAAATTATTATTATAACTTGAATTTCTTAGTGAATTAGAGGTAGTTAAAAAAATATTCGCGTGACGTTATATTACTGTTTTGATACACGTCGTCATACATACTTACATACATACATACATACCGGTCAAACACATAACCCTCCTTTGGGCTTCGCCGCAGTCGGGTAACATACATACTTACGTACATACATACATACATACATACCGGTCAAACACATAACCCTCCTTTGGGCTTCGCCGCAGTCGGGTAATATACATACTTACGTACATACATACATACATACATAGGTACATACATACATAAATACATACCGGTCAAACACATAACCCTCCTTTGGGCTTCGTAGGTTTCGCACACATGCGCTGCCGGGTGTCGGCGCAGCCCTGAGCTTGCCTAACGCATTAGGCAAGGAAGAATAATAATTACGTCGAAACAAAATCGCATGAGACATGCCTGGTACTGTACAGAAGTTTATTCATCATATTCGCTGAACGATGATTCATTTTCGCAATAAACTGTGTTTTGAAATTTGTCAGTCATAGAATCTGAGATACCTTGTAGATATAGTGCGAATCTTCCCAGGTGAATTTTTCGCTTCGAGCCCTAATCTTTCAAACAAAGGCCATTGTAACCATTATGGTAGCTTTGCCATAATAGATACAATGGCCTAGCGCCAGGCGCTACAAGCTAGCTAGCGCCAAACAAAGGCCATTGTATCTATTGTAACTAGCTTGTAGCGCCTGCCGCTATGCCATTGTATCTATTATGGCAAAGCTGTCATAATGGATACAATGGCCTTTGTTTGAAAGATTAGGGCTCGAAGCGAAAAATTCACCTCGGAAGATTCGCACAATACCATCAATTTATATGTCAATAAAAATAAATTTTGTTAATATTTCATTAATAACCTACTTTAAACTAGTCTATTCAACTTATAAGTGCAAGCTATAAAATTACCCAAATTGCTATAAGTGTCTACTATATTTCAATAGTACCTACCTAAACCTGATGACAATGGGCCGCCCGGGAGATATTGAAACAAAAAAGAATTTTCCGTCTTCGAGTAATCGGGGAACATTCATAAAAAAAATTAATAAACGATGAAATGAGAACTCTTGAAGTCGGTTAAGAAAACCTATAAAAACTGCTACTTTAAAATGTCATACAGTCAAAGTTAGGTATTACACTTGGTAGTAAGCCAAATACGGCGCTTAACGAGCTTACGAACTGCAGGTAACAGGCTGTTAGCTTTCGCAACACTAACGAAGGTATTTTTGAAAGCTTTTGTTTGGCATAACATCATAACAATGATAATATGATCACTCTGATTGCTTCTTAGAAAGCATTACGTTTTTATGTGATTTTAACACAAACGAAATGGATGATATTTATTAGAGAAATGGTTATTAATAATAGTCATTACTATGTTTGTTTATGTATGGAATCTTCGCTTATGCGTAAAGTTGTCATGGCATTTAATCCAAACAAATATTATGTGCACAGAAATATATTGAAATAAAAGGAAATAGTTCGTCGATTTGTATTAATTAGTTATTATCCTGAGACTTCAGACTTTAAAATTGAACATTGTTAAGGAAAATAAGGGAAATAACGTGTTAAAACCTCCAATCAAAATGATAAACGTTTTTTTTAAATCTCTCGTCAGAAATATTGCAAGCTTCTATATTCTTACACATATTGAACGAAAATAAGCATAAAATCATTTACATATATAAAAAGAAAACGAAACGTTCTCTTATCTTATAACAATGCATTTTGTACATTTAATACACTAACGGGACAGAATAATATACTAAAGGGGCAGATTGATACGCATCATTGTACCCCACACCTTACTGAATCAAAGTGCCCCAAGGGACTTATTTTACAAGCAATAGATTTATTGAATTATTTATCAATATTATACTCAAAAACATATTTAAAAGCACTTTTGAATATATTCACATATCGTTGATAACATAAAACAATAAAAACAACTAATAAGACAGTGTTGAGATCCGATGACATTTCGGGTAAAACTTTAGTAGGCGGTAGCACGAACACGTTTATGCCCATTGAAAGCCAACGGCGAATTTGCGGCGAGTGTCGACTGTCATCACAATTGTCATTCTTGTGCACATCTTTGAGCGTCCTTGTGATGTGCCAGACTTCGTAGCCTTTTTCGGTATTCAAATATTGATACTGTATAAATGTGCCCCTTGTATGTATGTGCCCCTCTCCCCCTACTAATAAAAATACAATTACTTAAAACGAGAAATTTCTAGAGAAAAAAAATTCTCCCCGTTTTTCACGTTCAGATCAGCAAAACTTTTGAACTATACTTATCTGCAATTCTGGTTTGATTATGATAAATTTACAATCACAAAAGTATGCAGATTATTTTAATATCAATCACTCCCTAACTTCCGAGTAGAAGTATGTTTTTGTTGCCGCAAACTTTAAACAGGATTATCTCAGAAGCCGGTTTTTGACTAGTACAACTTTAAACATTTAAAAAAAAACTATTAAACTTAGAGACTTGATTCTTTCGTCAATATATATATAGCTTATATTATGTAGTTTTAGGAACTGCTAATAACTCCATACCCGGGTCATTATTTGAGCATTTCACCCGCCTCACTTTCGTGGACACATTATTGTCGAGATTCCGTTGCGGCAGATTTTAATGTAGTTTTAAGGTATTTGTTAATAATCTCAGATATGTGCCAAATAGCTCGATATCAGACTAAAATCTTAGGGAACTACGACAATAATGTGCCGAAGTGGACTTTTTCCATTGCACCATCACATATATCTTTACCACATGCCCCCCCGTGACTTTATCCGAATGTGTTTCCGACTTTTTCATACAAGCTCTTATACCTCATTTCCACCCTTTAGGAACAAAAGTTTGAAAAATCCTTTCGTAGCACAGTTTCAAATTCCACCCCTAACCTAACTGTAGTGATTTAAGCTTAGGTTGTTTACTCAGGACCTTAGTCACAGAACTATTTTTAACCCCCAACGCAAAGAGGGGTGTTATAGGGTTCATTTTCGCCATACAAATTGGTATGCCATACATTTAGTTTGGCATACAAATGTCGCGGACGAAAATCCACCCTATAAGTTTGACCGCTGTGGCACCGCAGCTCTTAAACGTTTTTTTTTTATTTGAAAGCATGTTTTCTAGCATCAAAGTCGGTTCAGCCGTTCGTGAGGTATTTTAATTTAAAAGGAAAAGGTTGGAGATTATATTTTAGTCGGGGGTTTTTTTTTAATGATTCATTAAAGTTTTGTATGTATAGATTCAGAAATAAACTAATTCGACCACACGTCTTGCACAAACCCTATGATAAAAAGTACATAAGGAAATCCAGTTCCAATGTTCATGCTTATGGACATATGGACATATTGGTTTAGGCTGTTCATAATATTTCGGTCAGTGTCTACTCGTAACTTAATAATGTAATGTCCAGCCTTTCAGGAATTTCCATTATGGTCAGTGACAATAGAAAAAGATTATAATTTTTTCTCACCACTAACAGGAGTATTCAAAAAAATTGGTTGCCTGTAAAGTCGGTATACGGGCGAAAGTTTTACGTGACAACGACTAACCATGCCCGAGTGGAAGGGACGCGTGCCTCTCACTCGCTCTCATTGTGAGCGCATAACGTGAGCGGAGCGTAACGCAGTTTCTTGAAGTGTCACCCGGCAAACCAATTTATAAGACGTTGTCACGTCAAAATGCTTTGCAGATTAAAACCGGACATACTTACTTACCGGATATTAATACAAAAACGTTAACTTCCACAAATATTATTAAGCATTCAGGCAAAGCTGGCCATTAATAACTAGAATAGAAGATGACGTTATAAAGGGAGCTTAAGGTACGGTTTCATTAATCAAAGGAATTCTTTATATCGCTAATCCCAGCTAGGCCAGGATGAGAAATTGCATTAGCGGTTAATTTCGTTTTAATATTCCCATATACAGAAATATCTTAGGTGCAAGCCGATCGTTATAGTTCAAATCATATCTGTTTTTACCTGACTACGGCGAAGCTAAAAGGAAGTTGTTTCACAAATAAAGTAATTTGAATTTGAATTTGAAAAAAAAAAAAAAGTTTATGAACTTTGGGGATGTCCAAATCTGGGGGCACGGCAGTGCCCCCGCCAAGTCGAGCAAAATATAGGCACGGCCGTACTATCCTTTTATCGAAGCCATTCAGGCCATTTTCAGCCTCCCGTAATTTTGTACTGGCTAAAGCTAGAACCCTGAAATTTCAGGGATACGAGTATATAGGACACAATTAGACTTATATATGTTTTCAATATCATTCAATTTGAACGTGTAGTTTAAGAACTATTGCATGTCAAAGTTCCTTAGTTTTGTCACTGACTGACTGATTCACTGACTGATGATCATCATAATTCTAAGGTACTTCTAGCAGACCTACAAGCTCCAAATTTCAAACACAGCTAGGTTTTACCTATCGAGTCCTAAAAAACCTAAATATATTACAAGTTCAGTCACAACTGCACACATAAGTTTGTACAAATACATGGGATTACAAAGTTAGTTTTTCAGTTCAAATTGAAAAGAATGTATTGGAATGTAATAAATAAAAGAAGACTACTTACAAAAAGAAATGAGATCCCATCAAAAACATTACATGTAAAAAGATGCAAGTCTCGCAACGCAGTTCTCCTACAACAAAAAAGTTTTGGGATGTAAAGTTAAACCAAGTCAGTACCGGGGGGGTATCAACAGAACTCGATTTCCACCGACTTGCCTATTATTTAACCGCGGAGGAAAATTGTATAGATCTAATAATAGGCAAGTCGGTGGAAATCGAGTTCTTATTGCAAATTTAACTACACGAATACACATCTTTAATCTAATATATTTCCCCTAAATATACGCGGTAAAAATGTGTACTGAAACAGTTTTTGAAAAGGAAATTGATTTTTTTTTCATTCTGTAATTCTATTATTTGTCTACTTTGCTTCTATATGTAATCGGCCGGCAACCCCTTACTTCCGGGCCTCTGCAGTTATGTACTATTTAGGTCCTTGATTATAACACAACAGTTCGTAATCGGGAGATCACGATCATCTTGTGGTCCGTCAAAGTCGAAGCGACGAGCTAACTGACATGTTTTAACTTCTGATTACGGACTGTGCTTACTAGTTAACGTGGTCCAAGTGGGTCCAATTATATTATCACAGATGAGATGGCGCTGAACTTGTGAATTAACGTACAAATGTAAGTACGCTTACCGTTTGTCGAGTTATGTTTTAATGAATGTGTTGAGATGACTTATGTTAATATCACGTTAAAATCAACAGTACCATCAATAAATCAATAATCAGTAGTAAATCAACAGTATCAGTAGTATAGTGTATATGTTAGGAAAAAATGTGGTTCCTATATTAGGTACGATGGGTATTTCACATATAAATGAACGATATTAAATTTACTAGTCAAAATGAAAGTTCAATATTTGCAGAAAATAGTGAACAGTAGGTTGGTACTGTTGGTAGGTAGGTACAATAAATAAATACACTAGTACCTACATCTATACTACTTATTCCAACCCGCCGTATCAAATTGAAGTAAATAACCAATATGACACAAATTTATGTATCTACTCACTTCGATGTCTCGTGGTTTGTGGTAATTATAGGTAGTATTTGTTTTTCGCGATAATCGAATGGAAAAGCACCCTTACCCATGTAACCCATCCACGCCCACCCTGTCCGTAACTTGACATATTAAAAGCGTTCATTTTCATAACTCTCAACAAACAATGTTCCTAATTCATTCATTTAATTTACATAACATCTTAAAATGTTCCCGCGTTTGTTTCAATTTTAAACCTTAATCTTCATCATCCACGTCCTTTTTTAATTTGCCTAATTACGTGAGTTACGAGTCCAAAAGAAATTTGTGTCCCCTGGTCTATATTTCATTCAAATTACGGTTTCATTTGTCACGAAGGTGGTCCGGACGCAGGAATATGCGGTTTTTCAAAGGAAAGCTAATGATTGTAAAATTACAAAGAGTTAATGGTTCATCAAAGGGTGGGCGGGCTTTGTTGTCCATCGGTTTTGGGAAAATTCAAAGCCAATTTTAGAGTGGCTTTTTTGCGTAGATATTTGTTTCAAATGTATTTTTTATATGTGGAGAGTAATTTACACAGAGGATATCGTGTCCAAATGTTTTTATATCAATTTAATCCTGAGACGCCCACTTAGGCCGTAGGCTTATTGTCTCTATCGAATTTCGGTTATCTTAACCAGATTAATTTTATCAGGAGGTAACAGCAGTTAAAAAAGGATACCAACCAGTCACCCAAATCCTTGAAAACGAAGTTGGAGATCTCTTAATAGAGCCAGAAGCACTGAAAACTGAGTGGCGTCGGTATTTTATGGAGTTACTCAACTGCCAACCAATCAACTGTCAGATAGAAGTGGAAGCGATAGAGGAGAGCGTGGATGCTGTGGAAGTACCCAGTTTTGACGAAGTGAGGAAAGCTGTCATGAAGCTGAAGAATAACAAGTCCCCAGGAATGGACGGGATTTATGCGGAGATATGGAAGTATGGCGGAGGAGTAGTGCAGTCTAGATTATATGAAACATCTTAAAAATTTGGACAGAGGAACAGCAACCGGATAAATGGAACATCGGGGTGATATGCCCCATTCACAAGAAAGGCTCCAGGAAAAAGTGTAACAACTATAGAGGTATTGCACTATTGCCTACGTCGTACAAAATTCTCTCCTATGTGCTGTTGGGTCGACTACACCTACACCTTATGCAGAGAGTATTCTCAGTGACTACCAGTGTGGCTTTCGCCAGAACCGCAGTACTGTAGATCAAATATTCCTCCTGAAACAGCATGGAGAAAAAGTGGTAATATGCACACAGCCCCCATATTCTCTTCATCGATTTTGCTAAAGCATATGACAGTGTTGACAGAGAGACACTGTATAGAATACTGAGATATTTTCGCATTCCGGAAAAGCTAATAAGAATGGTTACCGTAGCTACCAAAGTGAGTAGGATGAGGGTAAGGGTAGGTGGAGTCATGTCGGATGAGTTTGAGGTTGTCACCGGCCTAAAACAGGGAGACTCACTTTCGCCAATGCTGTTCGATTTGACGCTCGAATATATCATTCGCAAAGTTTTGCGGTATGAAGGGGGTGTCGAGTTGAATGGTGATCACAAAGTCATTGGACATGCCAATGACTAAGGGCTGCTGGCGCAGAATAATGGGGACCTGGAGGCCATGGCACTAATCATAGAACAAGAAGGAGAAAAGGTTGGCCTGAAAATCAAGCGCGAGAAAACGGAGTATCTCCTCATCAAAAGGTACAAGAACACCAAAGTCAAGAGGGAGGACCTTACAGTTGGAACCGCCACCTATAAAGGCGTGGAACATTTTAAATACCTTGGTTGCACTGTAACGGACACCAACTGCAGGGAAGAGGAGTTTGACGTTCGAGTCCAAAACGCCCTAAGATGCTCTGCAGCGCTCCATAAAGTCCTGGTGTTCAAGCTGATCAGTAGACCTACCAAGATTCGTGTCTACAAAACAATCATCAGACCGATTTTGATGTATGGGTGTGAAGCTTGGACATTGACTCAGAAGGAAGAGAACAAGCTCTTAGTGGCGGAGAGGAAAATCTGGCGGAAGATTTTGGGGCCAACGAGAGATGATGATGGGACGTGGAGGCGTAGAAGGAATAGGGAGCTGGAAGAGCTGGTGAAGGTGCCAAACATAATAGGCGAAATTAAGGCCACCCGATTGCGTTGGCTCGGCTACTTGGAACGGATGGAAGAAGAGCGAGCGGTAAAGAGAGCATATATAGGGCGGCCGTGTGGAAAACGTCCTGTTGGTCGGCCTAGATACCGCTGGAGTGATGAAGTCCAGAAAGACCTAAGTGCCCTCAAAGTACCCGATTGGTGTGAAAATAGGGAAGAGTGGCGAATTCTTGTGTCTGAGGCCAAGATCCTTTTTGGGTCACTGAGCCAACGTAGTAAGTAAGTAACCAGATCGCACCGTCACTCCACCTTGTGAGAGGCTGACCCACGCTGAGTCAACATTATTAAGACGTTAACTTCAAATAATCCTATGGTAAGTTCAGTCATTTGATAAGAGGATATTTCAGTCGGTAGGTAAAGCGAGTCGCGTAAGTGTGATGAAACGTCAATCCAAATATAACTATTTTTCGACCGTTGCTCGCTGTATTTTTTCTAACACGTGAAATTGTGTCTAAACTACCATTATTTGCAAAAACGTTTCCCGTATATAAAGAGTAGACTTGAACTTGAACATTTGTTTTGTAGTAGAATGGAGCAGACGGCGCGTGCTGTTTCCCACGATCCCTTCTTAATGACGCGGAAAATACCTTATAAGTTACAAAGATGAATATAAAATTACTAGAATATCCCCGAAACTTCATCTGCCAGAGTAAAAAATAATATTAAAAAGAATAGTTAAGAATAATCTTCTATTATTTTAAGGTATTCAACTTAAAATCAACCATCCGTTCATGGATAATAATAAACATCCTTACGTGATTCGCCATTTATCTACCAAACATGGATTAAATCGATTCAACTGTTTTGACGCACGTAATGTGTTTAAAAGAGCATTAAAATAAATACAAACTTTACAATTTTATTTAAGTTAGAGAAATATGCCTCATTTCTTTTTAGCTACAAATCACACTACGATGAACAAATCAATATAAGGTGTGATGACCTGGTTCAGGTCGCGAGAAGTTTATGACTAGGTTTGTATAAAATCCGTTATAGAAGTATTTGGAGGGATTAAAGTTCATCTATAGACATCTCTAGATCGAAATGATGATGATGACCTGCATAGAAACCAATCCAATTTAAACAATCCATATGTAGACTAGCCAAGTAGCGATCTGTAGGCTTATGATGATACGCTTTGTCGCGCGATAAATAAATGATAAAGCATCCGTCACTCTCACACACTATTTGTCAGAACGTGACGGATGCTTTATCATTTATTTATCGCGCGACAAAGCGTAGTATCATAAGCCCACTGAGCCTAGTAAAAACATTATTTTGATAGCAGCTTTATTTTAGTAGTAAAATGTAAAGTAATATGTCAGGTTGGGGCCATAATTTGGGCACCACGTGGCGCCACCATTAAAAGTTCTAACTTTATGTTGTCTGTGCCATTTATCATGTAAATGAAAAAAGTGTCTGCAATAAATAGTACGTCTACGTTTACGCACAAAGTAATAATGTTATGAAATAAGTTCGGTAGTCTTTGTTTTTCCATAAGATTCCAAATATGAGCATTTTTATACCTCTATTTTTAACCGACTTCCAAAAGAAGGACGGTTCTCAATTCGTCTGTATGTTTTTTATTTTTTTTTTTTTTATTTTTTTTTTGTGTGTTTGTTCACCGATTACTTGAAGACGGCTGGACCGATTTCGAAAATTCTTTTTTTGTTTGAAAGGGTAGACTTTCGAGGTGGTCCCATTGCAACCAAGTCAGGATCTGATGATGGAATCTTGGAGAAATCGAGGGAACTCTTCAAATATTATAGGCAGACATATAGCGATTTCGGTATTTTTCGTAATTTCTCGTCCATCTCTTATTAGCAACAAGTTTTTAGTGTTAACCGACTTCAAAACAAAGAGTAAATTTGTATCTAGGTTTCTTCCCCGATTACTTGAAGACGGCTGAACCTATTTGGAAAATTCTTTTTTTGTTTAAAAGGGTATACCTCCGAGGTGGACCCATTGCAACCAAATCAGGATCTGATGATGGGATCTTGGAGAAATCGAGGGAACTCTTCAAATATCATAGGCACACATATGCGATTTCGGTATTTTTCTTACTTTCTCGTGCATTTCTTATTAGAAATAAGTTCCCAGTCTTAACCGACTTCAAAACAAAGAGCAATTTTTATGTAGGCTTGTTCCTCGGTTACTTGAAAACGTCTAGACCGATTTGGATTTTTTTCTTATATTATATTTTAACCAAATAGACTTAAGTCTATTTGGTTAAAATAATATTTTTCCAGCGCCACTAAAAATTTTAAAATAAAGTAAATTTTTAAAACAAAAAATAAAAACCGACTTCCAAAAACTTAAACTAAAAACCAAAAAATAATATGTTAATTACCCCAAAGAAATGGATAATCAACGATTCATATATACATATACAGATATTTATACTTTTTAACCTGTTATTTTTGAAGTCGGTGCCAGCTAAGGAGCTCAACACAGCCAGGTTTACGTGGCAGGCACCAACTTCAAAAATAACAGGTTAAAAAGTATAAATATCTGTATATGTATATATGAATCGTTGATTATCCATTTCTTTGGGGTAATTAACATATTATTTTTTGGTTTTTAGTTTAAGTTTTTGGAAGTCGGTTTTTATTTTTTGTTTTAAAAATTTACTTTTAGTATGTTAGTAGACGGCCAAATTATTTGGTACTAGCATTTACCCGCGGCTTCGCCCGCTTTGTTACCGTTACTGTCCCAAGGGAACTCTTTACCGGGATATAAAAAGGATCCTATGTTTCAATCCAGCACTTGGTCTACTTGCTTGCCAATTCAGGTCAATTCATTCAGATGTTACTTAATACCCCGTTATTTAGTAGCAGACATCCAAATATCCAAACATCTAAACACCCACACATCTGCACAAACTTTCACATTTATAATATTATAGTGTGAAATGTGATTTTAGATTAGTGTACCTAACTTGATAGCTATAAATATAGCTATCATCAACATCATGCTAAAAATACAACATCAAAAATATTCTACACTCAATTTCTATTTTTACCTTCAATTTAACCTTTACAAACCGGACCATCGTACCTACCTAATACATCCCCAAAGAAACTTCAGGAACTCGCATATCTATCTACCCATTTAAGTAAAGTTCCTTTTGACCCCGTTTTCTGCGGGTCACTTAGAATTGAGAACACATGCCTTTGATGCCACCTTGTACTTGTATCTAGTACTGGGTTAAGAATGCCTGTCTGTGAACTTTTTGTGAGTGAAACTCGTGAATTGGTGCGTAGTTCAGTGGTTCCGTGGCATAATAATACCTACGATTTTTAAGCCGTATACACGCACAGGATAGAAGTCGCGCTCATTGAAACAATATCGCGGTGAAGCATTTTAAAAACTTAGGTAAGTAGGTACGTACGAGTGCCTAAGAATGAATTTTAGTGTCACGCCTAGAAAAGACTCATTGCCTTGACCTTCAACCATTGGCACTTTTTTTTAGTGCCGGCAAACAGGCAAACGGCCCACCTGATGGAAAATGGTCATATTTAGCTTATTTAATGTATTACCTACTATTAATACTATACGGTACCTACAGGTACCTCAGCGGCGACAGACTCGTGTATTTTAAACCACTTGCTTCTGGCAGCTTTTCAGCCTCTGAAGTGGCAACAGCAAATTTGTGCCAAAATATTTAGTAGGTCCCTAAATAGTTACGAGTAAACAGGGCTCTCAAAGATCGGCAACGTATAGGTAACACCCTCTGGTGTTGCAGATATTCATGGGCGACGTTGACGTTGACTGCTTTCCATCAGGCAGCTCGTCTGCTCGTTAGCCACTTATAACATTTTAAAAAAAACATTTGTACTGTACGCGGTTTTGAATACTTATATAAGGTGCTAATATATTAGGTACCAATATTTTTAAGGTTGATAGTACTCAGCTTTCTGAGTTTATTTATGTATAAATCAATAGCCAAATAATTATGTTTTTTGGAGAAAATTAGGGAAGTAAGTTTGCTACGTAAAGCAACCTGTTAATGAGGTAAACAATAATCAGTGATAGACCTCTTTGATTATCTTATGGTTACTAACTTTTCAATATGAATGAACTGGCCACTTAACAGAAACGACGTCCACTTGACAGAAAATGTTATTGTCAGTTAAATTAACAGTGTGATAAAGTCAGGGTAGAATTTTAATATATTTTTCTACTCCTGTACTTTTATCTGTGTTTTACTTGGTCACGAACACTAATATAAGAACATACATAATATGAGTTCAGAGAAGTCTATACTCTATTCCCCATAACAGCACTAGTGTCGTTATAGTCACTTTACGTTATTGCTAGCAGCCACAGACTTCTAAATCTAGGTTAAACTTAGGTCAAGGATTAAGCGCTCAATTCTAACTTTACGATAAAAATGCACAACTACCAACTTAACAAACCATTAAATTCCTACGGCTTTTAAGAAAAACAAAACTTTCCGAACTAAATTCATTGATGTCAACATAAAAAAAGTATTTTTAATATATTCACTGCGTGTCAATTTAAAATTAAAAAAAAAGTTTACCATAGACACATACTGTCAGTCATACGTCATATTTGCCTTGTTTGCAGGTTATGCCTTGTTTGTATTTTATATTTTAAAAAACCTAGTCGTAGAAAAAGTATTGTATGCAACGTTGTATAATTAAGTCAAAAAACGCTAATTGCGTCTCTATTTGCGATACTCGCCGCATTCGCGGCTCGTATCGCAACTCACGCAATTCGCATTTTTTGAACCTTCTTATACAACTGTTGCATAAAATACTATTATTTTGTTCGTGAATTGAAAACCGCAAATATAATATAAAAAGTTTTCTTAATTTATACATACTGTCCCAAAACTCAACGATAAGCCGGCACCAGAGGATGGAGCTACTTATGATTAGTCGAGAAAAAATAAGGAAAAAAATATATATCTCAATTATTTTTTCTCGACTAATCATAAGTAGCTCCATCCTCTGGTGCCGGCTTATCGTTGAGTTTTGGGACACGTTGTATAAAAATTTAACTCAGTAGAAAATAATATAAGACATGTAAAAGAGCCCTTGAGGGCCTACTTACTGAAATAAATTATTTTATTTATCTTATTTATTCTGTGTTGATGTAAGTTAACATCTCTTAAAATATTGATACCCAATTTGTTAGCACCTTATATATCATGTGCATAGTGCATACTTAGTTCAAGTATTGTTTGATTGGAGCTGGAGACCATTATAATTATTTGCGGAACCACAAAAACTTTATAGCAAGGTCAGAACTCGAGGCAACGCTTAGGCAGTTCGACTTCAAAGTAGTAAGTGGCTCTATTGTTAGTTAGGGATCGGAAAAAAAACCCGAAAACTTTACAATGGACCCCCAAGTTTCCGGTATAACTTGCTTTTCTGTCGAGTATTCCTTTCATCGTTACCGAAACAGTTCAAAAGTCGCTGACTGATCTGATGTTAGTTAGCTTTATAGGTACTTATCTTAAGCAATAATAGCAATGATAACATTGATTGTCGAAAACTTTCGAAAACTACTGCGAACATCGTGTTGTTAACTTAATAATTTTGATCTTAGGACTTTTCTATTTTTCCTTGCACCCAATCAAGGACCATTAAAACAAGAGGACTGTCATTCTCCATACTTTGGATCGTACCCCGACCGCAAGGGGATATCCAGGCAAAAATTAGATGGCGCTAAAAAACTAAACATTTAACTATGTTATAATTGAACAAAGAAACATAGTACAGTAACAATTAGTTCGTAAACAGCTAATAGTAAATCAATTCTAACATTTAAATACTGTGTCACGCTAGCAAAGTTGAATAATTGCAAATAATATAATTCTTATACCAAGCTTATACATAGATGGCGTTGTAAATAGCGGGGAACAGCTTTTTGTATGGAGAATGACAGTCCGGTTCACTATTATCTGGCAGAAACTTTTTTGACATATACTTGGTTCGCATAATAATACTTAGCAGAAGTATTGTTTGGCAGAAACACCTTACGCAGAATTTTTTTTAGCAGAAATCATTTCGCAGAATTTTATAATCCCGAATCATATGTTGGCATAATGTTGATGGTCATAACAGTCTTCTAAACGAATAGTCATTTCGTAGATAATATTTTTGCATAATATTTAGGTGGCATAAAATTGTTTGGGTTGCAGTTCAAACCTAACCTAACCAAGTTTTTTTAAAAGCAGTTAGTTTTTGTTGGGGGATGCAGTTCAAACCTAACCTAACCTACTTTTTCTGTGTAATATTTTTTTTCATGCGGGGGGCTTCGCCCCCCGAGCCCCCCGTTTTCTTCGTTATCCTATTTACTAAACTAACCTAACCTACTTTTATAACAGCCGTTCGTTTTTGTAAGAGGCTGCAGTTCTTACCTAACCTAACCTACTTTTCTGCAAGCAGAAAAATCATTATGCCATAATAGAAGTATGCTACAGGACTATTATGCTACATAAAATTATGCTAAAAAAAAATCTGCGAAAGTCATTATCTGCAAAATGATATGCTACAAAATGTATTGTATGCCTAGAAATAATAATGCCAAATAAAGTTTATGCAAAACTACCATTCGACTAAATGTGTTTCTGTTTCTTTAATGGTCCTTGCACCCAATTAAGTAATTGTTGGCGCGGAGTTAAATTTTGCGCATTTTTTCAATGCTTTAAATCAAAATAAATCGTAATTAACAGGACAAGTCTAACAATATTAGCAAAAAGTCAAGATTTGTATTATTAGTGACTTTTTTGTTTTATTTTAAGCACTGAAAAAGTATGTAACCAAAAGGACAAAATTTAACTACATGCTAATATTTTTTTTATTCATTACAAGAAAAAATAAATTGCTCCTTCATGGCTTTCGAACTTAAAGGAATTAAAAGTTTGAAGAATATCTAATTAACAGTGGATTTTTCTTGTATACGAATGTTTAATAATAATAAGTGCTCGTCGACCTCACCATCCCCCATGACGAGAACCCCGTGAAGGCCGAGAAGGAAAAACTCAGTAAGTACAGTGGAGTTCATCATTATCTGAGCAAAGATTGGACCAAAAACATCTAAACAAGACCCTATTGTCAGAATCATAAGAACTAGATCAGATAATATTGTTTTCGGTTTCCGCGATTATCACTCATAGTAATAAAACAACTTAAACGAATTAAGCTAGATCAGATATTTTTAATCCGTTCTTTGCTCAGATCATGATGAACTCGACTGTAGGTATAGTTTGTCCGGCGGCTTAAGAGTAAAGAGTCATAAAAATGAGCTAATTGGTTATCTATTATAGAAAGAGTGTAAGTGATTTCTTACGTATACAAAAAGCTAACGTAATAGTTAGTACTAAGGTACAATGTCAAATGACAGCACAAAAATTGCAAATGCAATAAAAAACATTTGAGGGTAGGGTTGCAACAATCGGGAATTTCCAACTAGTACCTATTCCGTTGAATCTGGTTTAGTGGTTTATGTCTGTTTTAATATTTTACCCACTTATTACAGGTTTGATGACCCTATGCAGGTGTGAAGATATCTTTTGTATTTGAAACATAAAAAGCATTTTGAACTTTAATAGAAAGTGTTTAGGTCGAAATTCACTACTTCGTATTACGACTTGTCACCTTTCGAAGTAATGATGCTATTGTAACAAGTTTTATGGCTTTTTACTCTAACGCTGCCGGATAAACTATACCTTGACTTTGCTCACCACGAGGTTATCTCATTTTGTATTTTAGTTTTTATATATAAATAAATATATATTGTAAAAAATCTAGCCTAAGACAATAAAGTTATACGGAAATAATAATAGTAAATCGTTTATTTCGGATAACAAGATCCATACAGAGTGTTAGTAACATTTTAAGTTAGAGCCTATGTTTGTAAAATAGCGGATCATTACCAATAATAATCCAATCATATACAGTCTAATACGGGCGAATCTCTTAACGGTGGTTAGTATGACAAAGTGAAGGTAATTAGATAACATTTACTTAAAGTTACAACAATAATTTTGTCCATACAAAATAATTCAGCCCGCAATGTAATGCAAACACACTCACGTTAAACGCTCGTTGACAGTTACGTTGACATTTCGGTACCGCCGTACCGCAACCATGTTTACAGTACATTGCTGCTGAGAAATTTAAAAAAAATTAATTATGGGGTCGTTATGAACTGAAACTTAAAAAAACCTTTTACTTCATGATTACACTAATGAATACTATGTCCGATTTAATTTATCGCCCGTATTAGACTTACACGCTGTATAAATGTCAGTCGCAGCGCAATCAATCATCGTAATAATCATAAAAAATACATTAAAGTAATAATACAATTTAAATGAGTATAATTCATGAATTAATAATGTCCGAGCTATAGGTAGCTTACTAACGTTAACGGTACTAACGAAATAATAATGATGAAAACGGCACAAGGTAAAAAAATAAATAAAAACAAAATAAAATTAGGTATACAGAATTATTTAAAATTAGGACCGAATAAAAAACAATTGGTGCCGAAACAGTGACATGGCCAACGCCCTACGCTCCCTCTCAATGTCTAAGTCGTCAGAAAGGGATTCAGTGACCCAATGACCTAAGTATTTGAATTTCGTGGTTCTATTCAGAGGAACCCTATAGAGCGAGATATCTGGAACCCCATCTACTTTATGTTCCCGCGGCTGGAAAACAAAAATCTCACTCTTAGCCGTATTATACTTAAGCCCATGAGTCACTGCATACTTTTCACACTTGCTCGGTAACCTTCTGACTGGTGTTTGTATTGTACCAATAATCAAACATGCCCACTATCTCTTCCGGCACATCCGTTTCCGTTCTCAATTTCTGCCAGAGAAGGTCACCATATCAAAAGCCTTCGACAGGTCGAGGAAACACGCGTATAGAGGTGTTTTCCTTTCTGTATAGTAATAAAACGCTTTTCCAACTTTTACATAGCTCGCCTCTGATACATTTGAGCGCTTATTTTCGTCACAAAAATGCCTTTGAAAGTTAAAACTACGTTTTCCCGTGACCAAAAAAATCGGTTACTGTATTTGATGTTGACCGTCCTGAAAGGTAAGCCACGTTTTGCATTTTCCCCCAAAAGTCACGCGCTGTTCGAACGAGGTGAGTTCGGAAAGCCTCTGAAATCCTGTTAGAAGTTTCAACTAAAAACACACTTTTTCTAAATACGTTGCTGGCATATTGCAAACGATTTTTTTCTCATGACTTCAATTGGACGGAATTAGTGGTTATTTTACGTTTACGCTCAGAATATAAAGACCTGTTTAATCAGTATTCACTGTTACTAGTATGTGAATGTGACTAAATGTTAAATAAAATCACCTGAAATAATCCTAAAAACCTAAACGAGAAAGATGTATTTTCAGCGAAGATAACCTTGATTTTTCTCGCTATTAAGGTTTGATAATATGCAACTTTTTACAGATTTTCTCTCCAGTAGTAACTACCTTAAGAATTAATAAAAAGAAATTATAGGAATACATACAACTAAGTGTCAAAGTAGGTGAGGCTTGCGAGCAGTTGCAAAACTGGTTTTCAGCAAATGGCCTTTTATTAAATGTGACGAAGTCAAATATAATGCTTTTTTCAGGTCGGAAAATTCCAATCCCACCATGCATGGCTCGCTGCCCGATGCCATTGTGCGAGGAGAGCAGGTTCCTTGGGTTCATGATCGATTCAAACCTGAACTGGAAGTGCCATGTTGAGAGCCTTTGCACTAAGCTGAGTAGTGCTGTCTTTGCGTTGCGAAAATTAAAACCTTTGATTTCGGGAGAAGCTTTGAAACAAGTTTACTTCGCTCACTTTCACTCCCTAATGTCATACGGATCGCTCATCTGGGGTAACTCCACGGATGCTAAACGGGTACTTATCATTCAAAAACGAGCGATCCGTATACTTGCAGGAGTGAAGCAGAGACACTCATGCCGAGAACTATTCCCATCGCAACGTATAATGACGCATTACTCACAGCATTTATTTGATATACTAATATTTGTTAGAACTAATATCTCTCAGTTCGAACGCGTAGACGTTCCAGGCAAACAGCTCCGTTCTACTGGACGCCTGAGAACGGTTTCTCGCAGCATGGCACTTTCAGGCAAGAACCCCCGTGTCATCGGTCCGACCTACTTCGAACACTTACCGGCCGATTTAAAGAACGAACCATGTGACGAAACATTTAGGCGCCGACTGAGAATCCTTTTGTTGGAAAACCCTCTGTACTCGGTAAACGAGTACATGGAATTAATGTTGTAATTTTTATTTTATTTTTATATTGACATTATTAAATTTGTTACGGTACTATTTTTATTTTACATTTTTAAATATTTTGAATTTTGTATTGTATTGACGATTCTTATTGGGAGATATTATGATTAATGTTATTTTATTATCTGAATTTCTATTTTGAGAATTTTTATGTTGTAATGACGACCCTTATTAGGAGATACTATTCGATTTTATTTGATTTTTGACATTGTATATTATTATTGTGAGCATTTTTTGTTTTTTATATTTTTGACGATCATAGTATAAGATTCGTGTAAATTGACATAGTATAATTTATATTGTAACTTATATTATGAAATAAAGAAATCTAAATCTAATCTAAATCTATCTAAATCTAATCATACATAGGTATTGCAAATTTATTTTCCACATTTTATTATCACCGACTGTATCGGACTTTTCGGAATCATCACACCAATTCACTCAATTTCCTTTAATGGTACTTCAAACTCTTTTAATTTTACTTTCACGTCTCAACGCTTCTTGACACGAAACTCAAGTGCAAAAAATCCATGAGTCAGATTTATAAAGAGCCCTTAAAACCTCTTTTATTCGATGCTAGTCGCCTCTTAAACTGCACGAGGGGTCTCGACTCCTGGCCTATTTTATTAGAAGCTACAAAGCACAATGAAAATTAAACCCTACGATCTGTCATTTCGGTTGATATTCCATTGGAGCTGTCGACTTGTTAATTTCAAGACGGTTTCAAGGGGTGATTTTCGCTCGCTCCTATCTCAGTGAGGATGTTGCGTTATAAACGACTTTATCGCCTTCTGATAAAACTTAGATTGCAGTTGAAGTTGATTCGTGATGGGAGATAGAGAAAACTGTACAATGATGAAGTGGGTTAAGTTTGAGGTGTTCAAAGGCTCTGAAGTCTTGCATGCCGATACTCACCGAGTAAGACGCTTGGTCAGTAGTTAAGTTCTTGCTTTGTGTCAAAGGATTCCTATTAAGAGAAATGAATTAGTGCGGTAACTTTCAGTGGTCCTCCTGCCACGTATTTCCGATTCAGTTTTGAGTCATCAAAATAATTAAATTTGAAACAAAATTCTATTCATTCAAATACCACTATATCGCGTAAAACAACAAGCATTAATTTTTAATCGCTGTCCAGACCTACTATAAAATATGGATCTAGAGTGCGACTACACTACGTTTGCAGAGGTCAAAGAAAGGTTTTATTTAAAAAAATGCATATGGCAACATCACAACAAAGATGATTAATTAGTCTTGATACTTGGTAAATATAGTTTCGTGTAATGAGTATATAATGTGTCTACATACCTATTGAAATAAATAGGTATTCAGGACAGTCTTGCACAAATTGATCTAGTTCCAACCAAACTAAGCAATGATTGTATACATTTAAATATAATATTTAATACATAGAAATTATCCAAGACCCTGGAAAAAGCGCTTAGTTTGGTTGAAACTAGATCGATGTATGCAATATTAACCCAGATATTTATTTCAGTAGTTATGTTAGTAGACACATTTTGTAATAAAGAGAATGAATTTTTGCCAAGGACAAAGATTAAATAATTATCTTGCTGTACGTGAAATTAATCATTTTAATCAAATAAAAAACATACATGAAACTGCCGTAGTCAATTAAGTAGGTATTTTTTTGTAAATTAATTAATTAAATGCTCAAAATGTGATCCCTCTTGTCTTACGCAAATCGCCAATCTTTTAATGAGCCCGCTGCCTGTTGATTTTCTAATCATTTTATGGTGAAGTGGGTACTTATTTACGAATAATCAATGCTATCTTTGGAATGATAATATCGCTACTTTTCGAACGTCGTCGGCAATAAATAACTTTCTTGAAATTTGACTCAATCATTTTATGTTGTTCCTTTCTTTTAAAATACTATGTTACTTAAGCAGAGTTATTATTTTTTAGCTATTCTTTCGATTGGCATCATAAAAGTAGAGTGATTTTTTTTTTCACATTTAAGTCGGTTCGATTCCCAGCCGAAGCAAGTAATTTTTAGAAAATCTATGAATGCAGAATTACTAACTTTTAAAAATAACATAAAGTCTTCTTTGAGCAAAATTCACTATCTACGATATTTAAGGTACTTCCCCTTCATGTCCCATAACTTTGGGACGCCCTGTATATATATTTTTTTTAATAAAACTTTTTTCGACTTCTGCTAACTTAGCGTAGTCCGACTATATGTAGCTTTAGTAATCTATCTAAAACTGGAGATAATGCAGAGAGAAAACAATACTTCTTCATATAGCTTTATTATACAAAACTTATTATATTAGTTAAGTGGTTCGTCAGCCTCATGAATTTTCTTTTTTTTTCATCCTTCAGAATTCAGACTTGCGTAAATAATTAAGCCTCGTCTCCTCGAAATGTATTACTTATGAGAGACAACAGTATGCCAGAACTCTCATAAAAAATCTCATCGCATACAAGCGTACATTTAAGTGGAACAAAGGCCGTATGTTCGGTGCGGCCTTGAAGGCCATATGTAATATTTAGGAGATATATAACGCTAGTAAAATACACACAATATGAGAGAGCACGGAATTAAATCGCGATGAGATGTGCAGGGCTGAATTGGGTAGAAAAAATATTTTTCGAGCAAATGTTTGGGATAATCAGAAAAAATAGCCCCGAAACATAATTTTATGATTCTTTATATATTTTACCAGAATGAATTGTGTAACTAAGGATCTGTCAGAAATCTCGAACAACATTCACCACATAGTTCTATACGCTTTTCTAGCCCACCGAACGAAGACCAAAATTTGCCTGTCAAGGGAAAAAACTCGTGTATAAGCGAATTTTGGCATAGTTGTAAGGAATGGGGTTTTAAACGACATACTAAAAGTACTGATGGGTGGGGGTGAAGCTAACGGGGGGAGGGGGGTGTAAAGGTCCCTTTTTTTAGTTTTTTGCAAAAAACTCGTAAACTGTGGCCTATAGCTAAAAATAGTCTGAAACACAAATAATGTACGTAAAATTCTCTACAAAAAATATGAAAACGTTTTTTCTCTGGGATCAATACTTCATGAGATATAGAGGGAAGTATATGACCAATAAAGAAAACACATTTGTTTAAGTACGGCACGTATAGTCCTAAAGATAAAATCCCTAATTATTGTCTAAATCTAAAATATTATCATAATCATCGTCGTCAGCGGTTACTTCGATAGGAGCTCCGTTAGTGCATGAGCCGGAGCATACACCGCAGACCTTGGAGCAGGGAATTCCAGCTTTCCGGCAGCCACATCGCATCCCACATCCCGTCAGAATATGGTTTTGAGAATTGAGTCAGGTGCCACTGGGTCGTCGGTTGTCACTGGCTTTAGGATGCCATCGTCTACTATCAAGTCGACATCCTCCCCAATAACAACAGTTGGATGTAAGGCAGCCATCTCCAACCCGCACCTGACAATAATGCCATCAGCATCTCCTGTAGCAATGGTTGTTCCAATCCCTGCTGCTGTCATCTTCTCGGCAAGGAACTGAATCAGCCTTGTTTTATTGTTTTCGTTAGCGAAGAAATGCTCCTGTGGAAAGGTGATGATTGTATTTTCATTAAAATTAATGTCGACCGAAGTTTTTGTCAGACCTCGGCGCTTCTGCTCTGCTCGTTTAGTACTGTCGACATCACCATAACCATCAAAAATCACTTTACAATTTGGGCCGTAGTGTTTCTGTACATAAGTAATATATCTTCTTAGATCCTGGGAAATTCTAAAGTAAACTGCCACAAAGCCCTAGATATTGGAAACAAAACAATGCAAAGTTTCACAGGCAGCAAATTCGGTGACATGAAGTCGACTTGATAGGAGACGATGGCATCCTAAAGCCAGAGACAACCGACGACCCAGTGGCACCTGACTCAATTCTCAAAACCATATTTTGCCGGTGTAAGACGGGATGTGGGATGCGATGTGGCTGCCGGAAAGCTGGAATTCCCTGCTCCAAGGTCTGCGGTGTATGCTCCGGCTCATGCACTAACGGAGCTCCTATCGAAGTAACCGCTGACGACGATGATTATGATAATATTTTAGATTTAGACAATAATTAGGGATTTTATCTTTAGGAATATACGTGCCGTACTTAAACAAATGTGTTTTCTTTATTGGTCATATACTTCCCTCTATATCTCATGAAGTATTGATCCCAGAGAAAAAACGTTTTCATATTTTTTGTAGAGAATTTTACGTACATTATTTGTGTTTCAGACTATTTTTAGCTATAGGCCACAGTTTACGAGTTTTTTGCAAAAAACTAAAAAAGGGACCTTTACACCCCCCTCCCCCCGTTAGCTTTACCCCCACCCATCAGTACTTTTAGTATGTCGTTTAAAACCCCATTCCTTACAACTATGCCAAAATTCGCTTATACACGAGTTTTTTCCTCTGAGTTTACTTCGTTTGGTGGACTATTCATATTGTTCACGTATGTTAACAAACTCACAAGCAAAAGTAAAACAGTCAGCTCTTTAAATTTATGTTATTACATACTTTGTGATGAGTTACGCATTAAGTATCTGTTTTGACTTAAAGTAAGCTTGTAAAGAATTCCTCATGTTCGCATCTTGGTAAGTTAAGTACAATAAATTTTAAGTAAACGAGTAAATTTACACATGATTATCATGCAAATTTTATGAATATTTGTGTATATTCATTCTGTATCACATAGGAAATATGGGCAATTACGGCTAATAATAAAATAAAATGAAATTAGACAATCCAGATTAGGTAGGGACAGAATACCTGCCCGTGTAATCTGACCCTGCGCGTGCGTGCCAACGCGCCATTACGCAGCAAAGCAATAACAACACCGGGGATTACTGCTCGCCACAATGAAAGAAGACCTGCCCAGCCAGGACAGGGTTGCCACTTGTTACGGAGACTAGAAAATATGATTTCGCTTAATGCGCTTCGCGGTGAAAAATAAGTCTGCCCAGACTTTACAAACAACGTCTAATATATTTTGTAAACGAAATTTCAAATTAAGATAAAAGCCTTCAAGAAAAACGATACGGGTGTGTGATAATGTTATCTCGAAATTTTAATATATCTAAGTTAATTCTAGAGCTTATTACCTACAGTACAACATAAATATATTTTAGTGCAGTGCAGCCCCGAAAAACACATTATAGGAGGTACATAACGTAGGTAATTAAAATAATTTAAAACGATAAACAGGTGGAGTTATCGTGAAAAAGCTTCTAGGTACCATCCTATAGGTGGTTGGTATACTGTTTCTTCAATAACAGTAGGATAAAAGGCTAATATGTCTTAAAGAAGCCAAGTCAGTATGAATCGGGTCGTATGAATGCCTTGCCACTGATGTAAATAATATAAGAATACACCTAATACGATCTTATTTAATTTGTTCATCCTGTTTAAGTGTATGCTTTGCTGATGGTTTGTGATGGTTACGATACCTACGTCTCTCGACTTAGAATGCAAAACCTTCCTCTAGATTTTTTTACAAAAGAAACTTTAGAATTATTTTTTTCTTCGTTATAACTTTAAAAAGTTAAAACGAGGCAAATTAACTAGAATCCCATCAAAAAAATTACATGTAAAAAGATGCCTCGCAAGTCGCAACGCAGTTCTTCTACAACAAAAAAGTTTTGAGGAGTAATGTTAAACCAAGTCAGTACCGGGGCAGTGTCCACAGAACTCGATTCCAACCGAGTTGCCTATTATTTACCTGTGGAGGATTCTATATTTGAGAACTATAAAATGTGTCCCTCCACGGTTATTTTGTGAGCAGGTTCGAATCAAAAATAGATATTGTTGTCAATTTAGTTTCTTTTTAAAAAAGGTGGAGCCATAGGGGTTCACCGAATCACTAATTTTATTTTGTTATTTAGAAACTTACATCCCTAGTGTGTTCGGCAAAAGCATACAGCACTTAGTCGGATGTTGGTTTTATGACGAGAAACAACGTGTGTTGTGTACAGATTGCAGTTTACTCACTTTCTTTTCCCGCTATCACTTTATTTTAATAGCCATTGTTTCGGCTTGACCCACTTCACTAATAAAAGTTTATGATGCTTTGATTTATTGGTGTAGTATTAACACGTTCCAAATTCATGGGCATAGATTATTTATATAGGAATGAGTGTAAACTAAAGGGATTTACACGCGATAGCTTTTAGCTTAATAAATCTCTATAGCTTGATCTACTTTATCCAGGTTATAAACAATACTAATGCGACCCTAATTTAACATCAAAATAAAAAAATTAAATCTATTTCAAATTAGTCCAGCCATCATCAAGCAAAGGGGAACGTACGTAAAGGAGAACTCACTACTTTGAAATCTGTTAAAAATAGATAGATTAAAGAAAAAAAAACGCCAAAAAACACGTTTCTTGTAAGGGACCCTCTTTAATTCTTGATTTCATTTTCTTCTTATTATTTGATCTTTTAGCGACAATAGGAATACACATTCTGTAAAAAATTTCTATCTATTGCGGTGCAATAGATACAGTTCTGTGTCTGACCGACACAAACAGGTTTCTTATATGGGGACTCCCTTTTCTTTTTAATTTTATTTTGTTTTTTTATTTGTTGTTATAGCGGCAACAAAAATACATATTCTGTGATAATTTCAAGTTTCTGCCTATTACGGTTCACAAGTTAGAGCCCTGTGACAGACGGGCAGACGGACAGGCGGACAGTAAAAATTTTACATTTAAGTATGGAGTTAAGTAACGATGGACTTGAAATAAATACAGTACTTTTAGAAAATAGTGTGTGTGTAGCATAGTTTTCCAATACAGGATATCTTATGTTTTTATTATAGACAGAGCCCAAGATGGTCTGACAATCTAGTTAAGGGTGCCGAAAGTCGATTGACGTAAAAAGCGCGAACCTCTCGTCCTGGAAATTTTTGAGGGAAACCTATATTCAGCAGTGGTCGTCTCTGGATTGAAATGAACAGACAGAATTGTAATAATAGCTTTTTACTACTTTCGGTACGCACCGCGGCAGAGTTTCTCAAAAAAAAACAGTTATTAAAGAATTGTCTTTAATAAAATTTACTGCGAAATGTCGTAAACAGATATCTCAGACGAAGCAGAATATAGTGAATTGTTATTTAATTTAAGACGGAGATAATTCCATTTTCGATAGTAATTTTTGCAGGTGATGACGAAACATTCGTTATTATTATTATTAAAACCCCATTATGTCCCCCCCCCCCTCCTTCCCATTTACGTTGCGGTGTGACATCACAGCATCATGTCTATCATACATCGCGATAAAGATTTTCTTGAAATATTGACCCCAAATTGTAAGAAATTGGGTTTATAAATTTATATTAGTACAGAAATAAATAGATTGCCAAAGTCAAGTAAAACACTTATTAAAACTCCAAAAGTCAGTGAATTCCCGGTTCCCGTCGACGAAGCTATAAAACAGCTGACGGGCGCCAGTCACGAAACCTGCGACAATGTAGGCTAATCCTGATAAATTGACATGGAAACGTCGGCTCCCTCGATGAAATTATGTGGAATACGGATTAGCTGTTTTTATTTCCTCGATGACAGTATGCAAATCTTGAGTTACACGTGTAATCCAAACAATATTGTCTGCTCAAATATCCTCATCCCTCTGAAAAACTCTACTCTTCGTGTGAAAAGATAAATCCTCCTTCGCTGTGAAAACGTGGACGCATTCCAATGGCATTTTATTCGATTAGGCAAGTTAAGTTGATGTAATCTTATGTCAATTACTATTTTAAAAAGACACGTATATTAAGTGCTAACAAAATAAAAATAAAAAAGAATTGTATAACATTTCGATCATGTCATTATCTGGTTCCTTTGACATAAAAACACATTAATTCGTCTTTGTTGTCATGAATCTCACCGCAACATAGTAATATTTCTCTTGGCTTTAATATTTATCACCACGCTTAATCAAAACCATCTCTTGCCCTCACCCGTGTCACATCAACGTCACGGCACCATTATTCCCGAAATGTATTTTTCTCAAAAACAATGGCATAATATTCATATTGATAGTCCCTTCCTTTGGGATAATAGTCTACCAGTGGCTATCCAATAGCGGTCGATAAGGGACAACTTGGTTAGAGGGATTTGTACGTAACAACTTTACAAGTTATATTATCAGTCTTAAAGTGCACAGAATTTTGGTATATTGGATATTGGGGCATCTATATATAAAGCAATATTCGCGAAGATCACTACCTGCTTGAAGGTTAGATTATAAGTTATCTCAAGGATCAGCTAGAAGAGGAAACGGCTTTGTTTTGAAGTTTGAATATTGCCGAAAATGTTTAGCGAAAAATTCCTATTGAACTACTTACGAGTACGTACCCAAACTAGCATTGCAGTGAATTAGAAGAGAAATTGGCGAAAGTCATGAATTAAGATTTCAGTATTGGTAGAGTCAGACTCTGCAGAGGTCGAAAAAAGGTTTTATTGTAAAAAAACACGCATGGCAACATCACAAGCAAGATGATTAAAATTAGTCTTGATACTTGGCAAATATCTTTCCGTTTAATAAGTATATAATGTGTACATACCTACTGAAATAAATATTCGGGACAGTCTTGCAAAAATTGATCTAGTTCCAACCAAACTAAGCAATGCTTATACATGTATATATTTAAATACATTGAAATTATCTAAGACCCTAGAACAAATCGTTTAGTTGGTTGAAACTAGATCAATGTGTGCAACATTTAACCAGATATTTTTTTAGTAGGTATGTAGACACATTTTGTAATAAACGGAAAAATTATTGCCAAGGACCAAGATTAAATAATCTTCTTGCTGTAGTTTCCGCATGTTGCCATATATCGAGGGTTTCAGGCCAAAGGGGCGTATACGCAAAGTAGGGTTCTTGCTTATACGCCCCTTTAGCATGAATCCCTCGATATATATATATACACGATGACATCTAATCGGTAATCAGGTACCAATTTTTCTAACTCAGTAATTGATAGCGGTCACGTTGATGTCGTAATTAGTTACATTACATCTAAACAATTTTTTTCTGTGATAATTTTTATTTCGATATCAGTTTTATCCTAAATTTCTTGTCACCCTACTAATCTGTATCTGTGAGATTACAACCTCTTTAAAAAATTAATGGCAATGATAATTTATGAGTAATAACTTGTCACTGTCGTGTTTGTAAACAAAGTCATAGAAGTCGCAAATATTGAATGAAAAAAGTAAATCAGTAATTAAAAAAACATGCCTCGACCATATTTGTGCTCAAAATATCGAGCGTTACAATATTGTAGGTACATAGTAATAAAACAACTTAGGGTAGACCCGCGACCACGAAAGCTGAAAAGGGTTACGAAACGTCGGGACTTAAAATATAGTAATATACGCGATTTAATCCGTTTAAGTTGTTTAATTACTATGAGTGATAATCGCGGAAACCGAAGACATATTGTAGGTACGTTTATCAATACAAACCAAACAGCTGAAGATGAACTCAAGAATTATTCCACGAAATTCATCCAAACGTACCAATTCTCACGCACAGTTTGATAAACTAAAACCTCCGTGACTTCGGACAGTTCACAGTGCCAAACCACGCTCAAGCACCCGGCCGGCCTCGACGTCGTCGTGACGATCTAGATCGACGCATTTTAAGATGCTTTGCTCGGGATCCTCGTAGGAGCAATAGTCAAGCAGCGAGAAGGTTTCATGTGAGTCAGTCCTTCGTGTGGCGGCTACTTAAATCGTCAGAATTGCATTCTTTTCACTTTCGGCCGTTTTATCAATTTTAATTCGTTATCTATCACGCCCTAACTACTCATACTCGTAGAAAAGTTTATTTACTTAAGATCTGTCAAATTTTCCGCGAAAGCGATGGCACTTGACGTATCGTGATCACGTGATTTTACTTCTATAATTAATGTAGGTGACCATGTATCATTTAATTTATTAAACAGTGAGGTATTTGTGTGAGATCTCGCCTATTAAGTTTGATTTTAGCTAGATATTAATATTTGTCTACTCCTGATTACCGATTAGAATTCGCCGTGTATATATATATATATTTTTTTTATAGAACCTTTTTTCGACCTCTGCAAACTTAGCGTAGTCCGACTATATTGGTATACTGGAATAGAACGTCGTGCTCGCTGCGACTGTCGTCTAAATGTGCTCAGAAATTGAATCACTTGCTATGGCTTCGTACATTATCGAGACACTTTATGTTGCGCTCTACTCTTTCGTGAAATTGTGAAACCCGAGTGTTCCTATTACCACAAAGCGCTCCTAATTCATTATCAATAACCGTGAACATGTTTACCGATAACACCTGTTGAAGTATTCTGCTAATCGTTAGTGACATGAATACTATAGAAAATTATTCAATGCGAAACTCATAGTTGTCAAAAATACATCTCTCGCCATACACTCGCCGCCGCGGCGGCCCGTATCGCAACTCGCGCCATTCGCATTTTTTGAGCCTACTTATACAACTGTTTCATAAAATACTATTATTTTAGATCGTTGTTACAACTGGTTTGATATATTTCATTTATTACAGAACTATAAAAAACAATGCGGCCACTTATTTTGATTGAAGAATATTTCTATAGTTGTATCTTTCTAACTGTGCACCCGAAGATGCTCAGCTGTTTTAATATTCTCGGATGGCAGACAGATGTCAGTGAAATGGGACTAGTAGACGTGTTAGAAATACTCCCTTTTGCTTACTTGCTACCCTCTGTTGTAACAAGGCCATCCAATTTATGTGCAAAAAAATCTGGGTAGGAACTATTAATAGTCGTAGTAGTACAACCCTACTTTAAATTAAAAAAAGTATTTAAAAAAATGCTTTCCTGGTTAAAGTTAGCTTCGCTAGTTAAGGTGGGTCTGTGGATGATTCTTTGTTTGGGGATTTGTCATTTAAAATACATAGAATACTTACCTGGTCTACTGACCGGTTTAGCAGAGCGTTGGCTGATGTATCAAAAATCTCGTTCAATATTTCAATGCATTAATCAAAATTCAATCGCAGTCTGTTAAGGATATGTATATAAATAAACATGGATGTTTTTTAATCTTGAAGTATTATAGTATTAGTTTAATATATTTTTTCATAAACAATTATCATCAGGAATGTAAATTGTAAGTGTGTTTATGAATCCTATGCCATGCTATTTTAGCAATTTCTGAGAATTGAGAGGGCTCAGCAAAATGTAAACGAAACATCGAGGAAACAATTTTGAGCGGTGACAGGCTCTGGGACATGTAGCAGTTCAATTATTTCAACACTTGTGCAACAAATTAAATTCTGTTATAAACCTACCCAGGTACCCCTCCTACCTGCTTACCTACCTACCCAACTACTCACCTACCCTCGTACCCATCTACCCACCAACTAACCATACTATCTCGAATTTGTAATATTAGTTAGGATTACGTATTTTCATAAACCTTTGTTTGTTTAGGCTTCGAGCAGTCAGCAAAACTTTTGAACTACCTATCTCCAATTCTGGTTTGATTTTGATAAATTTAGAATCACAAAAGTATGCAGATTATTTTAAAATAATACCAACCACTCCAAAACTTCCGAGTAGAAGTATGTTATTTGTTGCCGCAAACTTTAAACAGGATTATCTCAGAAGCCGGTTTTTGATTAGTACAACAGTACAACTTTAAACATTTTTCAAAAAAAAAAAATTGAACTTAGAGACTTGATTCTTTCGTCAATATATAGCTTATATTATGTAGTTTTAGGAACTGCTAATAACACCATACCCCTCTCCCCCCCAAAGTGGGCCTTTTTCCACTGCCCCAACACATATACTTAAAGCAACCAAGGGACCTTTAAATTTTACGCGAATAGAGTAGGTACTAACTAAATATTGTTATCCAAACAACTCTCAGTTATTTGCAGAACATTTCGTGTAAAAGGCACAACGATAGAAAGAAAAAAAAGGAAATATTTTTTGTGGCAATCCATTAGAATCAACAACAATAGGTACCAATACGATTGGTCTTTACAATGCGTTTCAATAAAATATCCAGTTTTCTTGATTTGCGAACCTATACGTGTCTTCTTGTCTTCTTGGATAATACTGAAGTGGGTCAATATTCAGTGTTTCTCCCATTTTTTTATTACTGCCGTATACCTACGGCCTGGCTTCGGAACCGGTATTTTGCAATATTTTGAATTATTTTAAGTAACGACTTCGTATTATTAGATTGTCCGATTAAAAAAATAAATAATAAACCAAAGAACGGAAAAAGTACCGGTATTTTTGTAAGGAGCAAATACCGGGATCCGACCCCTGCCTACGCAGTAGCAGTAGCAGTTCTGTCTAAGAGACTGAGGCAAAGTCTGCTTCAATTCAATAGTTCTTACCACTCGTAATCCCCTTGCACCGCCATATCGAGTGAAATAAAATCGGTGACGTAATCAGAAACCACTTTTCCAGTCCATTAACAGCCATTTTGAGGCAACAGTACTTAAACGAAACAATTATTTTTCTTAGTGTTTGTATTAATAAAATCCCTAATTAAGGAAATCATCGATTCCCTAATTTAGAATCTTACCCTCTTTATTAAATTAATAATCAGAGTATTTAATTTCTGACACATGACATGATTTACAATGACAACGTAGTTGTAAGTTATTATCAATGTTTGACACTTGAAGGACAAAAAGTTGTGATAGAGCCCTTGAGGCCTCCTTGTAGAAATAAATGAGTTTGAGTTTGACATGAGTGAGATAATATGTGATACTTATCTTCTTTGCATATCTTTCATTTTATTAGGGTGGCTTGACTACATTGTGTGCAATCAATTATTTACTTTAGAACTGTGTGTGCTTAAGTACAATTAACGCATTTAATCTCCTACGTACTTATTTTATTAATAGTGATCGGCGACCGTTAGCCATTTTCGACGAAACATAAATATGATTAAAATTTAAAAATGTATGCAGTTTTATTTCTAACAACACAGACTTATAAGTCATTACGTTTGACGATAAAGTGGCATAAAATGCTACCGATAGGTCATTAACTATGATCTTATCGATGGTCTAGTTAACACTCGTACTAATTAATTTTTTTTCGCCAATGAAATTGCAACTTTGTGATTTGTGCACTAACGTGCTAATTACGAAACTTTTTTTCTCGTAATTAGTAGGAGTTTGAACTAGAGCATCGTTATTTTAATTCTTAATTACTAACTGATTGGCTAAAACTTGAATAACGTGTTTTCCTTGAATTTCTGTCTAAATGACAATAATGTCGGCGATTACTAGTGTAATTACGGGCGCACAAAGTATTGTAACCAACCAACCACCTAAGTTGGATTTAGGGTAAGCCCGCTGAGCTTTTCAACCGCCCTTTCCTTTGTGTTACGAAATATTAATTATGTACAATGAAAATTACATAAACTTTTGAAGAATATAGATAAAATATTAGTGCATCTTCGTATTCTTATTTACACTTAAAACATTTGTTGTCGTAGGTATATATGAATATTTCGTAAAATAAAGGAAAATGCGAAATTAAAACCCTATGTGTGAATAAGTTGCCAACTACTTATCAAATATTTTCCAACTCATCAGTTCCAAAGTATACCTCGTTTTTTACGATCTCTCTGGCGATAAAAGCTGGTATTTTCGATACCCTTATTAATTTTAAAAACAATTTTTCGTCATCAAAAACCAAATAAAACTTAAATAAGGAACATTGTAAAACATAAAAAAGCAAGAAGTCTAACTCCGAGCAGAAAATGAAATTGACGTTTTTAATTAACCAGCGTCGTAACGAGTCTCGATATAGATCGCGATGGGCTTTCAAAGCTCTGTCTAAAAAAGCTTTCGCCTGTAATCCCTGACTGGAAGCGCTGTGTAGTCACGCGGTGCCGATGGATTACTGACTGTCGGTTGGAAAAGGTTTTAAAAACTGGTTAATTAGTATGAAGGATGTTCACATCTCCTTTGAATAAAATTAGAAATTGATAAAAATATAAGAAATCATAAGAAGCTTAGGATGTCCGAAGAATCAATTATTTAAGAAACAAAATTCTCTCGAAAGTTAATGTAGCTTCAGATCCTAGTATTATTCTGTTTTCAAGTTAATTCACAGGTATAAATCATAGTTTTAATAGGCTACTTGACGACAGTTCAAATCAGCTTCTTTTTATAAAATGTCAAAACGCTCAGAAAGATCGTGCTTAACATTGTGCCTCATTTTTAGTAATTTTAAAATCGGTGATGACATGAAAATGAGTGTACCTCTAATTGATTTTATTTCAGCAGTTTTGGAAACCTAATTTAACGGTTCAAATAAATTAATTTATTTTGATTGTTGTAAAATACCCTATTACATAATTAATTTGACAGACGCAACGCATTTGTTCTTTAGTTCTGCGATCTGGTAGGTACTTATAGTCGTCCAGCTACTTTTGGTAGCTGTAGCTGGTAGGTCGCTTTAGAGCCCTGCCCCACTAGGACGCCATGGCGACGTCACTGGCTACGCATCCCGTACAAAAATATGGTAGCCAAGGACCTTCAAATAAATAGCCGGACAGAGCATCACTAACAAATAACTGAAGCATGTCTAATCGGCCGGCTACCTATCTGTGTGTGCTGCTCGCAATAGGAAAAAACTAGTTTATGTGTGCGTGCGGCTCGTATGTACAAGCAGCCGGCGCATTCGAAATGGCTTCAGTTCTCTGTTGGCGAGCCTCCGTCCGGCTATTTATTTTAAGGTCCTTGATGGTAGCCAAACGTTGCCAAGTGAGTTTGCCGTCATACATTTCACTCATTTCAGTACGAATTATCTGGCTACGACAGTTGGCGACGTCGTTATGCGTCCCGATAGGGATTGAAGTTTGGCTACCATCTTTTTATACGGGATACGTAGCCAGCAAAGTCGTCTTGGCGTCCTGGGCGTGGGGCAGGGCTCCTAACCAGTGAATTTTGCAAGCATAAAATGTGACGTTATCGCTACAAAAATTCAACTGCAGTTACTGCTAGAGAACCGAATATGAAAAATAGGATGGCATAGAAAGCCTAAAGTTTATTCAATCGTAAACTTTTACAGTACTATTAAATTATATTACGTATATATCAAACTCACTGGGACTCAAACAGCCCATTGTTCGATTTATTACCGACGAATAAAATGGACTTTATGGAGACGTAAATACATAGGTGCGAATGCTTTGGGAATAGTTTCATTTATAGAGCTGAGTTAAGAGGGTTGAGCAAACTGAATCTATTTTGACCTCTATGTCATCTTGAGGCAAATTGTTGCCAACTAGAATAGTGACCAAAAGAGCATTCGTCGGTTTTTTTAAATTGAGGATTAACCAACAATTTATAGCATGGAAATGGGTACAGAAAAAGTTACGAGGCAGAAGTCGCTGCTCGCTGATTTCGCTAACTAGCATATTCACTCTTGGCTTAATTAAAGTAACTGGTGCTTTAACTTATGCTTTAATTTTTTTCTCTTTTTTTTTAAGATTTATAAGATATTTATTTTCAATGCCTACATAAGTATGCTATTATTTTTACTTAAAAGCGCTGTGTAGTCGCTGCTTTAATTTAAATGGGTCATTCTCATTTAGATTTGTGACTCGTTATAGCCTAAGTTAACGTTGTTAATACTTAATTTTTCCGTTTTTATAAGCGAACCGACAAGTTGACAACGGGGCTAATTTAAGTATATGTCTTAGAATATTTAACTTCCTGGAAATCCTTAACTTATGCACATGGTTGTGACACATATCTTGATGGTAGAATGTGGTTTTCTACCTGACATCTAACAATAAGAAGAATCGGACTGTAGGTAGAGAATGAATAAGAATAGAGGTGCTGAAATTAATATCACTAAAAAAATATTGGCGGTTTTTAGGTACAAATAATTTGGTTTACAAAGCGATAAAAGGGACCTTTCATCATGGAACCATTCTCCTCCAAAAGAAAAACTTTTTGCTATTATAATTTCGAAGCCACTAGGTATCGAAAATCGATTGATGGGAAAATATTTCAATTCGTCAAAATTTTTTTAGGGTTCCGTCCTTCCCCTAAAGGTGCAAACGGAATCATATTAATAAGCCTCCGCTGTCTGTCCGTCTGTTCGTCTGTCACAAGGCTCTATCTTTTAAACTGTAATAGTTAGAGGCTTGAAACTTTCACAGAATATGTATTTTTATTGCCGCTATAGCAGCAAAAAATAAAAATAAAATAAAGTTAATACGAAAAGAGGGTCCCCATACGCATGCGGCGCATTTTTGCTGGTCGGTGGTACGGAACCCTTCGTGTGCGAGACCGACTCGCACTTGTCCGGTTTTTATTATTTATTTGGTTTTGCTTTTTATATACACAATTACCCAGCTCAATGCCCAATTTTAACTCACCCAGTCACCCAAAATACTCCTAAAAAGTAACCCACTGGTTTTTGGACTATTGTCAGTCAGTTATAGCTTGGCAACTTTGTTGGTGACACTCACATGTGTGCTTTTTGTTATGTGCAGCCGTAACTAGACATACAAGTTACCGCCAACACGAACGGGAGCCTCCGGAGGCTGCTTCCGTCGGTCGTAGATCGTGTTGGCGGTAACTTGTGTCAGTAGTTACGGCTACACATAACAAAAAGCACACATGGGAGTGTCACCAACGAAGTTGCCAAGCTATAGTAAAAAGTTTGAGCTGTATTTATGAAATTTGGAGTAGGTACATACCGTAAAATGGGGGGAGTAAACGGGGGCAGTAAGGATGCGAATCCATGTTTTTTTTTCAGTTGCTACTTTAATTTTCGGGCTCAGGATGTTCTTATAGTAATTTTATTATATTTCAGACATATTCTTTTGGCAACAATAAGTTGTAAAATCATAAAATTAATATTAAAAAATACTACCAAAGTTGATGTTTAAAAGCAGAGGATTTTTGTCCGAATTTTAATTCGTATTTAAGTGAGATTTGATAAAGTAATTGTTCATCAACCTATAGGATATCATCTATACTTACGAGGCTTATTTAAAACAGAATACATATACACGATGGCATCATATAGGTAATCAGGTACCAGTTTTTCTAACTCAGTAATTCATAGCGGTCACGTTGATGTCGTAATTACTTACATCTAAACATTTTTTTTTCTGTGGTATTTTTTATTTCAAAATCAGTTTTATCCTAAATTCCTTGTCACCCTACCAATCTGTATCAGTGAGATTACAACCTCTTTAAATAATTAATGACAATAATAATTTATGAGTAATAACTTGTCACTGTCATGTATGTAAACAAAGTCATAGAAGTCGCAAATATTGAATGAGAAAAGTAAATTAGTAATTAAAAAAACATGCCTCGACCATATTTGTGCTCAAAATATCGAGCGTTACAATATTATAGGTACGTTTATCAATACAAACCAAACAGCTAAAGATGAACTCAAGAATTATTCCACGAAATTCATCCAAACGTACCAATTCTCACGCACAGTTTGATAAACTAAAACCTCCGTGACTTCGGACAGTTCACAGTGCCAAACCACGCTCAAGCACCCGGCCGGCCTCGACGTCGTCCTGACGATCTGGATCGACGCATTTTAAGATACTTTGCTCGGGATCCTCGTAGGAGCAATAGGCAAGCAGCGAGGAGGTTTCATGTGAGTCAGTCCTTCGTGTGGCGGCTACTTAAATCGTCGGAATTGCATTCCTTTCATTTTCGGCCATTTTATCAATTTTAATTCGTTATCTATCACGCCCTAACTACTCATACTCGTAGAAAAGTTTATTTACTTAAGATCTGTCAAATTTTCCGCGAAAGCGATGGCACTTGACGTATCGTGATCACGTGATTTTACTTCAATAATTAATGTAGGTGACCGTGTATCCAGTGGTTATTAGTTTAAATTATGTTTTAACCTTTAATTAATTAAACAGTGAGGTATTTGTGTGAGACCTCGCCTATTAAGTTTGATTTTAGCTAGATATTAATATTTGTCTACTCCTGATTACCGATTAGAATCCGCCGTGTATAACTTATATTTTCCTTATTATAATGGTTTTAACATAGAAAACGTTTCAACAGTATTTGAGGATGTTTATGGGGTGAGTAGGCGTGAATGAAGAGGTGACTTGGGACGACGACAGGGACAGTTGGGTCATGAATGGGGAGATTTGGTGTTCCGATCGGGGTGTATAGGTATGATATAGGGGCGAGTTGGTGTTTGTAGGCCAGGGTTGTCAACCGGTGTAGAGCGAGTCGGTTTTGCTGATCATTATAAAACAAATGTTTTTTTTTTGTTTTTATCTTAAACGACTCTGAAATGACATCTATTGAGACTGCCAACATCTGTCATGTATTCGTACATTCGAATTGATTTTTTTTGTCATTTGAATAAATCTCGATATTGTTACTATACAGGGTGTATTCGTTAAGTGGAGCCAGGTGATTATTTCGTAAATGTAACAGATATCAGAAAACGTTAAACTGATATCGAAAGTACGTTACCCAATGAGTAAATTCACATCAATAACTTTATTTTAATAAAACCAGCAATATCCCAATTACGGTAAGGAAATTACAGCCTCAAGGAACGTCGAACTAAATGTATGGGAGCGTTTAAACTTAGTATTTTTAATATTACTACTATTATTTAAGAAAAGTTATTAATATGATTTTACTCATTGGGTAACTTACTTTCGATATCAGTTTAAAGTTTTCTGATATCTTTTACATTTATGCAATAATCGCCTGGCTACACTTAACGAATACACCCTGTATAGAACTAATTTTAATCAGCAAAGGCAAAGGCTACAACTTACAGAAAACAGTAAATCGTTTTGTGTAGGAGCAAAAATAAAACATAATATCACTACATAAATAAAATATTATCTTGAAAATTCAAGCTATTGTAATTTTCATAATCCGAAAATGTCAATCAAAACAATTTTCACACCTCACCTTTGCACCCACACATTGCTATCCTTTCTAACCCCAACTACGGTGTGAGCTGGGATTTGCTACTATTTTGATTTGCTTTTATTTTCGTTAAATTTTTTAAATGAAATGACAGATATTCATTAAAAACCTAAAATTCATCGGGCCGGAATATTTTTTATGTATAACGATCTACGTGCCACATGTAAAAATAAACTTTTCTTGAGGTTCGGTTGTCTATTTTGTCCCAACTCACCCCATTTTACGGTACTAGTTAAAAAGTTTTAATAAATAAACCAAATTTCACGTAGTTCTCTTAAATACATTTTGAATTATTAAGGAGTGGCAAGAGGTTCGTGTAATATTTAACATTGTCGCGTCGCTGGTTGCTTTTTAGGGTTCCGTAGCCAAAATGGCTAAAAAGGAACCCTTATAGTTTCGTCATGTCCGTCCGTCCGTCCGTCCGTCCGTCCGTCCGTCCGTCCGTCCGTCCGTATGTCACAGGCATTTTACTCAAAAACTACAAGACCTATACTGATGAAATTTGGAATATAGATGTCTTGTAGATGCCGCAACTAAGTTTGGTAGTTAAATAATAAAAATAAAAAAATCTAGGGGGGGCACTCCATACATGTAACAGAAGTTAAAAAATTTTTTTTTCACAAAATGTCAACGTGTGGTACATAGTTCGACAGCTCTTTTGAAAACATTTTAAGGTTCTTAAGTAATGTTTTTGATTAAGTGAATACCTTTGGAAATAATCGCTCCGAAAGTTGTGAAAATTGTGTCCCCCCCCCTCTACCTTCTAAACCGTGTGTCCGAAAAATATAAAAAAAATTACAAAGATAACGCTCAATTAATACTTTCAACGAAAATTATTTTCAACAAGATCGGATTAACCGTTTTTGAGTTATTGCCGATAAACTGCGCTTCTCAACAAAAGGACGTAATTTCTATGAAGATACGCTCTTTTGTTGTTGTACTTTTTTACATCGTATTTTTTACCTTATAGTTACGGCTATGGAACCCTACACTGAGCATGGTCCGACATGCTCTTGGCCAGTTTTTTCTTGGCTTGACAAGCTGCCGCATATCTAGATATTCCTTATATTTGTAGTTATATGCCGTTATTGTTTTAGCGTGGTTAAATAAAACAATTTTGATCATTAATAACGTTTACGTTTTAAGAGCAGTCAACAATTCAAATAACTTGCGATAATGATCTATTAAGTTAGTTAGCTATCTAAAACGGGTGCTCCGAATGTACACGCATGGAAAGCTTATATCAAACGAAAGGCTAGATTAATGTGTTGTTATAACTTTAATAATATGCGACTTTATAAATTCGATTAATATTGCAGATCAAAGATAATGTTTCACAAAAGTTACGGGTAAGGGCGGTCTCCTAGGACTTCATGCGGCCGCTTATTTCCTCAAACTCCTATCTGATCTAATTTAGCAAAAGATTAATTAAGTAAGCTATGTATAAGATAAGGTTTGTTTTTAGGGTTCCGTACCAAAATGGTACAAAAGGAACCCTTATGGTGCGACTCTGTCTGTCTGTCTGTCTGTCCGTCTGTCACAGCCAGATATCTCAGGAACTACTGCTGCTATCGATTTGAAATTTGGAATAGTGTTAAAAGTAGCTAACCCGAGCTTATTGAACATAAAAAAAATCTTATACCTTTTTTACTTTTTTTAAAGGGCTCCGTAATGGGATTTTGAAAATTGAAAGTAGGGTTAATATATCAAGTGGGGTATCAAATAAAAGGGCTTGATTTGTAGATTAAAACAATATTTTTGTATTTTTTTTAAATAAGTGGTTTTTGATTTATGGCGTAAAATTAATTTAATTTAATAATGCAAAATATGTTTTTTAAGCTAACCTAAGCTAAACAACTCAATAAGAAATGCCCGACTTACTACAAAAAATACCCAAATCGCTATAGGTGTGCCCATAATATTTGAAGAGGTTCTATCATCAGATATTGATTACACCAGACCTTGATGACACCAGCCAGTAAATGGGACTGTCAGGAAGGTATACTCTATCAAAAACACACAAAAAACATACAGTCGAATTTAGAACCTTCCTTCTTTTAGAAGTCTCTTAAAAATAGGACAAACTGATAAAATCTTGATTACAAAAGAGAAGCGAGTCGAAGTGCTGCTTTCGCATCGTAACTAAAGCTCCATCCGTACATTTTACGTGATTTTCGAATCGCTGGTATAGATAGTTTCACGAGAGTTGAGGCCACGCACACAACAACACTGTCATGTAATGACAGCGGGATTTTGAAATTACTGTTCTTTTTTCGTAGCGATAGCATGTTCAACAGTGAATTGCAAGATAAACCAAAAAGTTTGTTAAAACTATAGCCTATTTACTCACTTATTCATTTCATTCATTCACTTTTTTTGCAATGAGTACTTCATGTAGCTGTGTGTGTAATCATTCACTTCAACTCTCGTGAAATTACCTACACAAATTGATGATTTTAGGCAATGATTTGGGAACCCACTATGCTGCGTTTCAACCTGACAGGGTATGCTGCGCAATAAATTGTAAAATGCATGGTACATACCCACATTTATCTTATTCTTAGATGTATAATATGAATAGGTTCCAGTGGTGTGGCGTCCAAAGAATTCGACTCCTACCGGCTTGCCTAATATTAGGCATTTGACAACCTTATTCTACAGCTCTTAAGGAAAATGTACGCCAAATCTGCACTGGCTTACCCAAGGATATCTTTTACGCCACGCCGCTAATAGGTTCTTAGGTAGATACGAGTACTATTAATATCGTATAAACAATTACTCGAGTAAATGTCGGGAAATATTCATTTCAGAGACGGCATTAATGAGTTGAGCTTGGCCTGGGGCTTGCTCGCTCGTACCCGTACAGAAAACGCATCATCATCGCACCATTTTGAATCTTGACTCATATTAATAAAGTGCTTATCATCTGCTTTTCCATTATGCAAGAATTACACCTTGCCGTTGACGTTAACTGCTTTCCAATTTAGCCAAAATTGCTCCTTCGTAAATTGCCCCTTCCATATATTACCCGTTCAGAACTGTTTACGAACTCTGTGATTTGTAATACCCGAAATACTGTTTACCTACTTTTAAAGGACCGTAAATAAATAAGTAAGTATTTTTTAAACCGTAGACCGATATAGAGACAATAAAATACGAAAGTTCATTATAAATAATTACTAATCACAAGAAATAACAAAATTTAAATTTCAAGCAGTGACAAACAAAACACGGTTTTATTGCTAAAGATAAATGTGTTGGATTTGCTTGATTGATGTATTAGTGAATATTTTTTTTTGTGAACCAATACGTATACCAATTTAAATCCTGTATCCAGAGACACATACTAGTATACACATGAACACATGCCGTAAATACATAATATTGTAAGGTTTTACTGTAACCTCATACTATTTAATATCAAAACGGGTGGCCTTCACGAGAATGACCTTAACAAACTTACACACAAATCGTGGACTCCAAAACATAGAATCCAGGGTTGTAAGTCCTTCGCAAATACAATTGTGCCATCACCATCATAACTCAAATCAATCCTAAGTCCCGAAGTTCTGTTATTGCATTTTCGACTCAGCTGCGTTTAGGTAAGGTTATTTTTTTATAATAAAGTAATAATGTAATTTATAACGTTCGGAAAATTGTTCCTCAACCTAGTTGCCGTCGAAATCAAGTTCATTAAGGCTGTGCGAATTAATTCAAGAGACCTTTAAAAGGTTAAAATTTATAAAAGAGATATATTTAAAAGAAAAGTGCACGCTTAATGCAACCTCTTCTAATGATGTAGTAGGGACTACATTAATCTTCGTAATTGTTTTTAAAACTCTCTACTTGGAAATAACAGATGTTCAGTTTCAAGTGCAACAGCACCCAGCACACTTATAAGTAATTTTATCTCGATCAAACTATACTAACTACGCTACTAATAATACAAATATAGTAATACAGTAATACCAATGTCAACGGTATTTCATGAGTAGGTATTATACTAGCATTGAAAAAACATATTTTTTTAATGTTAAGTATTGAAAACGTGCGTAACCAAAAGGACAAAATTTTACTCCACGCTTCATTGGGTACAAGGAAAGTAGAAATGCCCAGAAATATGTTTGTTTCAACAACGGTATTATGTTACTTCTAGGAAATACTAATTACGTGTACTTTAATAACAAAATAGTAGTTAACAGAACCCATACAAAATGTTTCCAGTAACTCATAAGGTCTCGCTTATAATATTAGCTTATAAAAGGCATTAGAGAGGTTTTACCCGTGTGCACTCGGTTTAGAAGTGGTTATGCACCGAACTTGAATCCTGTTATCCATCATCCGAAAATGTCCAGTTCGTCAGCGGAGCCGTTCGTACGAATAAAGTTACAGAATATCTAATCGGCCATCCGACATTTTGTCAGATCCAAGATTTCGAGAATCCCGATAAGCACACCAAAACTATCCGGGCATGGGCACCAGCGTCGAAAAGGTCTCAAAACTCCCTTAGCCCTTAGATACATACATCACATACATGTATCGTGCATTTCAATTCTAAAATGTCTCAAGTGAAAATCGAATCCAGGGTAATTCCACGACAGAATGAAATGTAAGTTACCGATTCTTCGCGTGTTTTTTAGTTCATAGTGCAAATTCAGGTGTCAGTATAACAAGGAATTAAAGTTATACTTATTTAGATTTAGATTAATACTTAAATTTCCGCGATAAATAAATAAACACGCGATGAAATGGTATCTTCTGTTACATTTCCATGGAATTACCCTCCATATCAATTTGAAATTTCGTGTGACTACTATGTACTTTGAGAAGGTCTGAAATGTAATTTCAGTACTATTGTCTCTGATACTGGATGCACCTAAGGGTTAAGTTTCACAGGGCTCCATTAGTTTCAATCGCCCGTATTAACTGTCTTGAGTTCTGATTTAGTTCGTAAATTTATGAAGTACATACTAGAAAATACTGGCTACTTCGTAAATAATCTTTATGAAATAAATGCTTTGTGTAAAGATATAAGCATGTTTGTAAGATAAGTACAGAAATAAATAAAAATAAAAACCGGACAAGTGCGAGCCCACCGGGGCGGGGGTTCCGTACAAATGCTTTAAGTAAAGACTATATATTTTTTATGATTTAATTACAAATGTATAGTTTTCAGATTTTTACCTATACGTGTAGTATAAGACGGTATTACTTGGCAAATTTCATAGTTCTCTAGGTTAACGGGAAGTTCCCTATAAATTTTGGTTTTCCTGAGTATGTCGAATATAGGTTTTTTGCGGCATCAACGGTCGTATCTTTTTTTAAGTTAGTTTAGAAGTTTAATTTTTTCACAGCTTCAAGGGACTGTAGACCCTAGTATATGGTTTTATTTTCAACTCGATACCTCCACGCGTTCCCGAGATGAAGGGTCCTGACAGACAGATGGACAGACAGACGGACAACAAAGTGATCCTATAAGGATTCCGTTTTTCCTTTCGAGGTATGGAACCCTAAAAAGTAAAATTAACGAGCGAGATTGGGTACCTACTAATTCCACTAAATCACAATTTATGTAGTCTACTCAATATAGAACATAATTACTTCTTATAGGTAGGTAATTTTTTATCGTAGGATCCTGCGCGTAACAACAATATTGGGTCGGATCTCGTACCCATATCTATGGAACGCCCTGCGTTAACGCCCGATGTCTTTTTATCTCGTGAAGATGTATCCGGAATTTACACACAAGATACTTTTCATGCTGGAAAAACGAGTGCAAAGTAAGGACAAAATAGCAAAATACTCGTACAAGTGCGAGACGATGTTACGTTAAAAGTGACGTTATCATATCAGTACTTCTCTAGATTTCATGTAGGTATTCAAAATTTCTCGTCAAATTAGAACTGATATTTTTTATTTATACAGCATTTGTATGTGCACGTAGAGAGCTATTCACAGATTTATACCTTTTTTATAAGATATCAATTTTATTCCATCTAAATGTGAACCCACTGATGGCAAACTAAAGTTCTGGATACTCTCAATTGATTGAGTTTGATCTGGTCAGACCAGCTATCGTATCGAGTAACTTTTCTTGATTATCTGTCGTCAGATTGTCTGACCCATCATCTATACGTAAAATTTGCAATTATCCATCTGTTACTTTTCCAAAGGTGTGCGAAATGGAATAAATTATGAAATCACTCGCGCTCTGTAGGCCGGACATCCATCAACGCGAAAATTTGAATGTTTACAAAAAATGCAAATATACGTGTGAATAAACAAATACATTTACATACGAAAGGCGAGTCGGACGTAGAATTGAGTTTTAATATTTTTTTTGTGTTAATAAACTTGTTTTTGTTGTGAATCATTATTATTACGAAACGTTGATCTAAGTATTTTTATCGTCATACCATTTGTGTTACATGTCATTTTCGTTTCAATATAAATCTGTCCGTCTTTTGGTATGACCCGAACATTTATTGATAACTAAGTAAATATCTTTGCTGTACCTACTTCTAGATAATAAGTCTCAGAAAATTTACTTCCGGGAGAAAATGAGCAAACTATTTGTCGAAAGAAGTATAAATAAGTAAACAAGAAGACTCAAAATTTATTTGTCATCACACTTGCTCGAAAATGGTGTTGTTACACGTAGGTTCTGCAGGCCGTAAATGACCTATTACGCCCTAGGGCGTAATGTTTTTTTTTTTTGAATAATACTGGTTCTGTTTTACTCTTACTTGTCATGTTCAAAGGAAACGCCAATTTACTTTTTTAACTTATAGCACTGAAATATTTAAATAAATAAATAAATATAAATATTAGGGGACAATCTTACACAAATCGAACTAGCCCCATAGTAAGCTCAATAAGGCTTGTGTTATGGATACTAGACGACGATATATTTAATAGATACATACATACAAATACTTAAATACATAGAAAACATCCATGACTCAGGAACAAATATTCGTGCTCATCACACAAATAAATGCCCTTACCGGGATTCGAACCCAGGACCTCTTGCTTCATAGGCAGGGTTACCAACTAAGCTAAAGCGGTCATCGTTTAACAAACACTCGTTTGTAATTCCTTCATTACCGCCCTAGATACACAATGTACTATTACATACCCAACCTTGGCGATACGCGCATATTACAGAAGCCAACTGATACCTTATTTTTATATAGGTACAATAAAGTGTTTTCTAACATACGCACTGCGCACGCTAAAATATAAAGGAATTTTATCTGAAACCAATACCGCTGACTCTGGAAAATAATTTGGAAAATGTTCCATAAAATCTCAGGAAAGCTGAATATCTGATAACTTAATTTTACCACCAAAATCCACATCTTTCTTTTCGCGATTATTCGAACGTCAATTTTAAACTGAAAACGGTCGTATTCTTACTTAAGAACTTGCTTAAGATTTACTTTTGTTTACAAATTCAGCTGTTGAATTACTTACGTCATGTTTCCTGTAAAACACAAATTTCTTTTGGGGAAATATATTCATATGTAATGAGGAAGACGGTTACTAATTTCATGGGTAATGTTACGGTTTAGACGAGTGTGACGATGACACGTTAAGTAATGTTTAATGGTACACAAGACAAAGAGCCAAGTCTCTTTAAATATCGTTACTCAAACACACTTGAAGAAACTATGGGTATTATGTTGCTCGATTCTGTTCAGCTCGATAAACGACCTAAAAGTCTTGCATCTATACAATAGTCTGTAAAGTGCAGTGATATGAGTACCTAGTGATATATATATGTGTGTGTTAAATATAATTTATACTTAACAGGATATCACAGTCTGTTGCATCATTTAGGGAACAGTTAAAAAAGCTATGGCTCTCAGACTGCTAACTCAGAAAAGGGTTCTTTTTTGTCAATATGATTGAACACTTGGTATATATTTGTTTATAAGTTGCTAACTTATTAGTTGCAGATATTGTTACAGCTGATAGTACTCGGTTCCTGGAGGCTATTTAAGTATGAAACATTATAGCTTCTACGATGTATTTTTGGAGAAAACTCAAAAACTTCTAAATGAGAACTCATTGAACAGATTCTAGTACCTCTTTTACCTAACACCTCTTTTACATAACACTTAAGGGGACCGGGACTGGCGACCTGGTTTCCTTTCTTTTGGTAAGTAAATTAATTACATTTGTTAGTTTGCCTATCTCCTTGACATTAGTTATTCTTTCTCATTTGCTCAAAGATTAGCTGGAAGAAATGGATCTTATTCCTGTAAAGGATTACAGGGATAAGTTCGCCTTTGTAACAAATTAGCTACCGATATTTTAAGAGAAGATACTTTACGGTATAATAATCAACATAAACTAGAAATTAAGAAATCTTTTCATACCATTTTTTGGTTTTCATTTACCGAACAAAATAAATAAATTTAAATTGTACCCAATCTCAATCATACCGTTAATTTAACTGACAAGAACACAAGAACATTTTCTGTCAAGTGGACGTCGTCTTCTGTTAAGTGGCCGGTTTATTCATATCGAAAAATTAGTAACCGTAACATAATCAAAGAGGTCATAATCACTGATTATTGTTTACCTCATTAAAAGGGCGCTTTACGTAGCAAACTAACTTCCCTAATTTTCTCCAAAAAGCATACATAATTTGTTTATTGTTTTATAAAGAGTGGTTCAGAAAAATAGGAGCACGCAAAAGGTATACATGATTATTTAAAATTACAGCTTGATAAGACACTGCAAGCACAAAATATAATTGTAATGGTGATTCGTGTCTACGTTAAAAATAAAACAAATATAATTACACGTGCCATAATTTCACAAATTAAAAGTATCGACGACCTTTCGCTCGGAGACGAGATACGATTTGCCTTTTGGCAGTTATGATCTTATGTGTAATTTTTTTCGTCTCAAACCCTTATCCTCAACCACTGCTTGTCTTCATTCAGTCATGAAAGACTATATGTAGAATCTGAGGACCTTACTTATTGTAGATTTAAGTATATTTGATTGAATATTTACCGACCTGACTGACCATTGAACAGATTTTCTAGCTAAGTGTACAGAATGAATTTGAAGGGGGGGTGGCTTCAGAGATAATATTGGAGTTCTTTTAAAACGGACCCAAAAAAACAATGATTGGATATTACTCCCGAATGTATTTATAATATATGTACATTATAATAAAATAATAAACAGGAACAGGCTTATTTCCGGCTTATTTGCAATAAACAGCAAATAAGCGGGAAATAAAATACAAATGCTACTACTGTTTTTCCGGACCACTCCTTACATAAATAAATTCAGAAAGCTTAGTATTGTACTGTGTGCCTCAACTAACTACAACTCACCAATACGGTTCGCAACATATGACGCACGAAGTGGGATATTAGCCAGTAAGCAATAATTAACTATAAGTATTCATTAACCTAGATTGACTGTGTTCTATATTTTGACATACCGTGAATACAACATCTCCGGTACTATGTCTGGTTTTACTTGAAAACTCCCATCCAAACCTCAACATATCTCAGTATTATCAGCCCTAAAAATATCGGTAACTAATTTGTTAGCACCTTAAATATAGAATACATCATGCAAGTTTGCGTGCGTCTTTCTTCTATTATGTTTTTGTTGCAGATTTATACATAAGTGTATCAATGTAGTTTTCTGAATCATACTCAACTGAATAGTAATTTATACACCACCAAAGGGTGCTTAGAATGACAGTAATATATCTAAAATATCATTAATATTCAATAATTATAAAAAGTAGGTTATAATTAATGTACAGACTAAATATGTCTTTATGAAAATTACTAAAAGGTTAAGGCAGTTCTCTAACGAGATTTTACTTTTTTATGTTTATATGCAGGTGGGTGTGTTTGAAGTCACATCACGATGAACCAACAATACAGTTGAACCGATTGCAACCAGTTTTGTTTCAAGGAACTGAACATTTCCAAATGTAGGATACTTTTTACCCGACTACCTATTGTTAAACAGAAATGCGGGTTACGACTTTTTCTCCTTCGAGGACGAACTGGCTAAGCTAAAAGTACTACAGAACTAAATTAAGTATTATTTATACAGCGTGGGAGGGACTATACCGACAAACTTTAACTATAGATTCTAACAACTATTAGGAGTAAAAAATGTTATGTGATGTATAGTCGAAAAACGCTTACTTTCCGAGATATTCATTATTTTGTAAATGAAAAATCCCAAGTGTGTAACAAGCCCTAATAAATGTGACTAAGATACCTTTACTATTTTTTTAAAATCCTTTAACTAAACAGGAATTAACCTTCACAGTATTTGATGGTAAGAGACTACGAGGCCAAAAAATTGACCTTTCGTTTCCATTTTAGCTTTTTTTTTCTTTTTGATAACTTTTCAGCCAGTAAGGACATGTTTATAACGAGGGGCTTAATTTACTGATTTATTTTGTTCCATAAGACTATTAATGTAAAATGACAATATTCGACCCATGTTGATATAACATTTTTTACTCGTCACACCACCAGGAATTCATGGCTAAAGTATGTCGGTATAGTCCCTCCCACCCTGTATATACGTACAAATTTAGACGTCTTCCCCTTAACAAGTATTTTATTTATGCCCTTAATAGCCCTCGGAGGCTCACGTCGTTAAAATTAATAATGGAACCATAATTAAATTGTAAACTCTGGCCTAAAAGGTTTGGTTCAAAGTACTCGTAATACAACATTTCAGATGTAAATTGCTACGCAGCGATAACGGTGGATTACCGCGGTAATTGGTTTTTTCAACTGTTGCTGACACTGGGATTGTTATTTAGAGTAAGTAGATTGCAAGTATTTTTTATCGATCTAATCCAAGAGTACTCTTCAGTAATAAAAAAACAAGTATAAATTAATAAAAATACATATCTCCAAGAGGTTCATATCAACCCGTCCAAAACCGTTTATATATAAGGTCCTAATTTATTAGTTGCAGATATTTTTACAGATGATAGTACTCGGTCTCTGGAGTATATTAAAGTATGAATCATTATAGCTTTTACGATGTTTTTTTTGGAGACAAAGGAAAAACAAATTTGCTACGTAATAACACCCTGTAAATGTGATTACTAAATGAAAACTCATTGAACAGATTCTAGTAGCTTTTTTACGTACCACTTAACTGTAACTGGCCACTTCACAATGACATTTGCAGTTTTCCCGCCGAACCGTTACGACATTTACGACAAACAATTTTTGACATTACAGATAGTGTTATTGTTACATGTGATAATGCACATGGTGATTTTTTTCTAGGCGAAATTTTAATTAATTTTTTTGTTAGGTAAATGAAATCAAAAAAGTTATATGAAAAGATTTCTTAATTTCTATTTAAAGTTAATTATTTTAATGTAAAGTATAATGTGTTAAAATATCTGCAACTAATAAATTAGGACCTTATATATAAATATGTAACCACATCTAATTTACGGATGTTACTGAGATTTTTTTTTTCAATTTTCTAAAGCCTTCATATACTCCTATATTCCTCTGTAATGCCTAATAAGATGTACCTAACGAACGCAACTCTTAAATATGACGTCCGCTTACTCCCCATCACTATTTAAACGGAACCACAGAAATAAAGATTTCAAGTCATGTAGCATTAGACCTTCTGTAAACGACGTTAAGTATTTGGCAAAGGCTTAATTCTGTCGTTTCGCTACATCGCACGCCCTTAACTCTTAAGGCGTTCTCGGAACGTTGCTGAGCTATCAATACCTACATATATTACACTGAGTAAATATATTTTAAAGTTAAGTGTGACTAGCGATTTCAATGTATTCATCATTATCGATACCATTTTAAATCAGATAAGCAGCTGTACGTGTTTCAGCAATTATTATATAATGTGCATTTTTAAAAAAATACATCACAGAGTAAATTATCTCAGACGGGCTTGAGATTTTGAAAACGCAATAGGCGAACTCGGATTAAGCTAGGCTGCTAGGGACGCATTTTTTAACACTTTAATGGTATGGGTGCAATGACGGGTAGATTCGACAAAGCTTTCCGAACGCTGTCCAGCTCAGCTGAATTTTCCTATGAATGTCATTTTAAAGTTGTATTTACCCACCTGCAATGGTCATTCAAGGTAAACAATTAAACATACTTCTGAACAACCCATCCTGATAAAAGTTAAGTCAACAAACAAATCCGTGGGCTTTTAACTAGTCTACCAGTAATTAACGAATCCTTATTGATTGTTATTTTATTACCAATATTTGATGATTATATATTATTGTTTGATGTTTTGTTGATTCATTGGGATAATTAGAGTCTGTGAATCTTAATTATGAAAAAAACCAATACTAGTATTGACAATCATTAAAAAAAATGGCAACAAAATAAAGAAAAATTACGACAATTTTATTGCGACAAAAATTAGTCTTTATTTGCTTTATAGAAAATAAACTAATTAACCACTAATTAAAAATGCAAACTTTATTACAAAATTACTAATTAACAAGGCTTACTTACTTAATAAATCACTGTACTAAATCACTTCACTATAACGCACACTTAGGTTCGCTTCGAGATTCGCACTTTATGGCATCTAGTTCAAGACTGACTGGGGTCGTGGGTGCGCGGCTTGGGTCGTGGGTGCGCGGCTTATATATCCGGAGACCTTTGCTCTAGAACATTCCGGAGAAATCTCGAATAATCGGTCCAAAGTCCAATTCCAGGGATGGCGGTCGGCGACCCCTCGGTTCATGACGCATCGCGAGTGTTCTAAACAATCTAGATTGTTCGATCCTCAACTGGAACATTCCCGGCTATTGCTGTACCTTTCTAGTTCTGTCTTTTTCACACACTTCTCGAACCTTTTCAATATAGCTGTCTCTCTCAAATAGTGCTGTCTCTTTCACTCCTTCGAGAAATTTCGCCATATACTGAAGTATACTTCAAAGGGGTCCTGAAAACGCCTGAAAACGGGTTTGTAGGTTATTGCGCCATCTGATAGAGGGTGTCCTGAAAAGGACAGAAAACATGTTTCAGGCGCCTGAAAACAACGGCAACTAGGGTGAATTTTCAATCTTCTAGTATGTGAAAGAGCCGCCTCTGAAACGGCCTGAAATCACTTTTCAGACTGCTGAAAACGCTTCTTAGGCACGGAAAATCACGTTTAAAGATTTTGCCTATACCATCGGCGCAACACTATAAATGCTTCTCGCTCATCATTTGCGAACCCCCAACGCGGAACTCAAATAGAATATTTACACGGTGAATTAAACGCTTCATTTGACGGATTTTTCACAAGCCACTCGAAGTTCCCGGATCCAATCTGGTTAGGGGTCCATTAAGGGAATTTTACAGCTTCTTACCGAGTGTTGCACGCATGTATCGATAAGCTTTCTGAAACGGTTGACGATGGCAAGAGCGCGATGCCGAAAAGAAACGATGTTTGTCAATGGGATTCGTCAGGCCGATATTAATAACGTCCCTTTACTTTCTCACATCGTATCTACTCGAATAGTTTCATAGGAAAAGCACCTGTGTTACGAGTAGAAAAGTGCGATTTTCCTATGAAACTATTCGAGTAGATACGAGGTTGAGAAAGTAAAGGGACGATAATTTTATTAAGCAGAAAGCGGCAATTTTATTTAGGTGATATCCAGAGCTCGGAATAGGCCGTGCCTATTTACCTAAACGTCGCGGGAGGACGTAACTAAGAGTGGTTACAACCATCAAAAATAATTATTTATTTTTATTGAACGCGGGATTTCCTGCGATTAATAAGAATACATAATGTGCGTGCATAAATTCACCCTCGCGGTTAAATTATTAATGAAATACACGATACATATATTGAGAACTCAAAAATCGACTTCATACAAAATTTCTGCATTAGACAATTGTATTTCATTAATATACCATTAATATACAAAATAATATTGCATTGTCATCTGGTATACAGTACAGAGCCTTGCAAAACTTCATCTCAATCGGAAACCGAGAAGTGGGTCAAATTTAACTTGCAAGATTTGATTACCTACAGACATACAGACACGCAGATACACAGAGACACAGGCACCGGGACAGGTGAAACTAAATAAAACCTTAAAAAAGGTAAATTATCATTTACTTATTTGGTTCCTAGCATACAATGCAACTCGGCAAGTTTATGATTGATATGAGTTTTATTTACAAATTAAATTACGTTACATGTTTAAAACAGCGAGGAAACTAAATGCATCCAGTAGGCTTATGATACTACGCTTTGTCACGTGATAAAGCATCGGTCACTCTCACACACTATTTGTCAGAACGTGACGGATGCTTTATCACTTATTTATCGCGCGACAAAGCTTAGCATCATAAGCCTACAGATCTCAATTATTGAGTCGAAAAATCCGGCACGATCATAAGAAAATAGAGATTTTTTTTTCATAATATTATCAAAATTTGACAGGGCTCTTAGGCACAGCAGCATTTGGTTTAATAGCATTCTTCCAATCTGAACTTTCTGCGGGATATTGCGTCGTTAAGTCTGTGATCGCTATCCTTGATTAGCAGTCATTTGTTAGTCAGATGTTGGCAACAGATGTCTCGCTGCAAAGGTACGACTCAATTTAGGTTTAAAATAGAATCAAACATTTTAGAAACATAAATTACATAAAATTTTATATTGTTTCTCTTTTGCCATACAATAAAATGACATGCAGCCTAAAATTTTTAATCAAATCTAATCTCTTTTCAACAGATTTTCTGTACAGAGTAAATTATCTCAAGGCTCGTCCAGAAATCATGCGATCAAATTGGCCTGCTTTTGACTCCCCCCTCCCCTTGGTGATATTTGGTGATCGTAACGCTACAATCCAAGATCACGTGTAATTTTTTGTAAGTATTAAACAACAAACAAACTCGGATTAAGCTAGGCTGCAAGACGTATTGTTGAACACTTTAACCGCTCGCCGCTGCCGCTGGTCGCGCAATGTCGTGGTGCCAGCCGGTAATGGTACAGGTGACGAGTAGATTCGACGAATTCTCCTATGAACATCCTTTAAAAAGTTGTTTTTACTCATCTGCAATGATTGTTCAAGGTAAACATATTAACATACTTCTGAACAATCTACTCTGATAAAAGTTAAGTCAACAAACAAATCCGTAGGCTTACCCAGTATACCGGTACATTAAGCGTCACGTCTCTCCAACGGTCAACATTTACGTAAAACGCCGGTTAGACGGAAATTAAGATCCGTATCGGTATCGATTAACTGACGGCTAATTTGCTAAGCCAACCTTTCGGTGTCGTAACCTCCTCGTGACGTCCACGAGATGAGGGTGGGTTATTTCAGCTAACCACATTTAGCCTTTGCGTTGTATGGACAGAATGCGAATAGAGAGATAAAACTACTTATTAAGATCACAGGAAAGTCGAAATCCGGATCAAAGATTTGGACATACTGTTAATGAGCAACGCGACATGCGCTAACGGTCTAGGCCTAGTTGTTTCATGCAATCAAAATGATATGACGACCAAATTATGGTTATCTTAGATTGAACGTACCTATGTATAACACGATGCGAACGTGAAATCAATTGATAAACTGGGCCTTCGCCTTTAACTCGTGCAGCATCTGCGTTATAATTATAAGATATTGACATCGCTTGCTATGAGGTTGAGATTTATTATTTAATCTGTTCTGTGGTGATATTTAAGGATTCATTCAGAATCTGTATAAAAATGTCCTATAGAACTTTATCGGTCATGGTAACCTTTATGGACAAAATGTTATAAAAATAGGCCTCCACAGCTACGAAACAGTATCAGATCAGATTTTAAAAATAATCCGTCGGTATTGCATTTAAGAACAGCACTGAATTAAACGGAATCCAATTTATATCGCCAACTCTTTTCAGCATATAAATGGCTTTTTAAGAGCCTTATAAGATTGCAGCCATTTTTGAGACGGCTTTGATTCCGGAACTTTACGCTGGCTGCCTTTTATTTTCTGCACGAGAGTTCTGAAAGAGTGGAAAACTAATTTGAATGATTATGTACCGAACCTTCAACAGTTCTGGTTCTGCCGTCTTTAGTTGGCAACTCTGGAATAACGCATCTAATAGTCAACAGATGTTGCTACTTTGAATTGAGATGAGTAAATTCGAGTGTGTTTTGTGGTTAAAAATTGAGCGTTCTATAGTATAATTTTATTCTTATTAAATTACTGATGCAAATGACAGTGATGTTTTTGTGTGGTATTGCCAAATATGAACACTTGCATACGATTTTTGTTAAGTTTGATTAATGATCTATTTTCTTTCTGACGTGATAACTGTTTCCATGGTACAAATCATGTTTTCTCCGTCATATATTAATAGTAAAATAAAAGTTCTCGTTCACCAAGGACAAGGGTGAGGGTCCTGTCTAGTGTTAGTACATCGCGATGTATCCGTGATGTATCCCACAAATTATCATATCCAAAATAAAATGATGATTAATCTGATTAATAACAGTATCTTAATCGAAGTTAATAATAATTTCACAAATGCCAAATAGATTGTTTGATTAATACTATTTCTATCACTATTTCGCAATTACTCAATATAGGTACGATAAATTGCGATTGTCGGTCAGCCATATTTGTTCACATTTTTATTCACTTCTATTGACTCTCACTGAAGCATCCCCTGTTATAGTTAATGGGTAATTTGATTACTCCACTGTAAAAAGTCGGTGTCCATTCAACACAAATCTGAATAAGAATCAATTTTAATCCCTGAATAGCGGACAATAGGGTAGAAAATTGAATGGCACGGAGGAAAGCTTATTCTCCGACGTGATGAGATAATTGTGACTTTTGTATGCGAATCCATTGAATCAAAATTAACTTAATTGTATCCTAGAGTGAAAGGACACATATTGAATTGATCTGTGTCAATTAGGTTTAGGGATTTGACCTCTTTCTTGACTATGTCCATTGTACAGTCAAGGATCAAAATATCTAAGTACACAGTTTTGCATCATATCCCACCAGGAATTACAATTGCACCATGACAATGATAAGAAAATCATGGGTATGTTTAATTATCTGACTGTATCTTTATTATTAATTCCATAAAAGGTACACAATTTACACAAAATTACAATACACAAACACAACAAATCAAATTATCATACCTATCTACTTATATAGAACCTTTTAATCATAGGTAATAAAACAAACAAACAAAAGTAAAAAATTACACTATAAACAGTATAAACTAAAACCTAAATATATACCTAAAAACGAGTTAAGCTATATACAAAAAAAAGGAAAATTACAAAAACGGTTCTTTATTATTGTTTATCACTTATTGTAATAAAACAACTCAAACGGATTACCTAAATTGCTTATATTGCTACATGTTTACCTCCCGACGTTTCGTAACCCTTTGCAGCTTTTGTGGTCGCAGACAGACTGAGAAAATCATAAATCCCATCAAAAACATTACATGTAGAAAGATGCAAGTCTCGCAACACAGTTCTCCTACAACAAAAAAGTTTTGAGATGTAAAGTTAAACCAAGTCAGTACCGGGCGGGTATCAACAGAACTCGATTTCCACCGACTTGCCTATTATTAGATCTATAAAATGTGTTCCTCCACGGTTAAATAATAGGCAAGTCGGAAAATCTCATTATCGATGTGACATTCCAGATATAACCAATCAGCTACCGGGGCAATAAGACAAAGGTTTATGTATCATTCAATATCAATCAAATCAATTATTAATTGAACTTAGGGTGACAAGTAACGGCAAACTTGACTACTCTTAGCTCACTTGACACTGGCAAAGTACTTTTCACACCTCCTATTCAGAAAAAAGTATTTTGATCCCTCATAAGAGGGATCAAAGTGATACTTTTCTGTTCAAGGACAACAGGGTATTTTTAGTTTGATTGAACCTACTTAGAATATGCCATACCATAGACAGCTTTATTAATATATTACACACAGAGGGCGGTATAATAAGGAATGGCCCAGGTCACAGGTGTTAGCGGTCCGAGCCGCAGGCGAGGGCCATAAATATAATATGGAAGTGCGTATAATATTCGTCCGGTCCGTAAAAAATAATATACGTTTTATAAAATAATAAGAGACTATAAATTGAACAATTTAACATTTCATTTTATTAAAAATGTTTGATGCTCTTTGGCTAACTATATATTTCGTTATTTTGGTAGGTCGCGTTTGTATTTAAATTTTCCTCATAGTCGGTGTGAAAAGCAGTATGTGTCACAAGGTAGCAAAATTATTTTCACCTCGGGCGTTAACACTTGAATCCCTCACTACGCTCCGGATTCTACTTTAGAATCCCTCGCTACGCTCGGGATTCAATTGTAGAATCCTTCGCTTCGTTCAGGATTCAATGTACGCCCTCGCCGTAAATATATCATTTTGCTCCCTTGTGACACAATCTACTATTGCAGCAAAAGCCACAAAAGAAAAAAAAGACAAAATTAAATGTTACCAGTGCAATAAGGATATTTTATTCCACAAAATGATTTTGATTAGATATTTATTTGAACGACTTACATTTATGTAAATGATTTAAGATTTGTCTTCAATTTCCCAATAAATAGGTAAATTAAGTACATGCAATTCACTCGGAAAGTGTAAATTTACTTTTGAAAAAACCTCGCATATCTTTACTGGCACATTTTGGCGTTTATTTAGAAATTGGAGTATCATAAAGTTCATGTTAAATCACTTACCTGACGTCGATAGTCTGCTCATTCAACTTACTAAACCAGATAAGTTAAATATAAAAATAAAGACCTTAGCAGAAGAATTTAAATAAATGATTGTTGTTACTCATAATTATTTACAAACAGCATGAACATGCAAGCACTATGAGACAATATCAAATGTTTTCTTTTTCTTTTCAGCATAGCTGAAGCGCCGTGGTGGCATGCGGCGCCCACCGCGCAGCTCTCCCCACTTCCGCTGCTTATCCCTCTACGGACCAACCTTGAAGATATCCAACCCCTTACCCTTGTTCCTTATACTTATTATATTTCCTACGACTTATACACAAATGACTAATAATGGAAATGTAGCTGGAAACTATTTTAAAAATTATCTAAACGATAAAAACAAAAGTTATATTTCAGATGGAAAGAATACAACAGAGATAAAATTCAATAACAAATCAACGACTGTTAGTAAAGAATATCAAATACTTTTAGATAGGTTTAGAAGAAAAAACGAAGAAAATTTAACTAGTGAGCGAAGTGATTACGATAATGACAATTTAAATGATACTGGAGACGATATTTCAACAAAAAATAATCTCGACGTAAGTTCTGAAAGCAATTTTTTACATTATTACCAAAAATATTCATTTACATTACATAATGTAGACTTAATGAACGCAAAAGACGCTGAAGATGCCAGCGCTATAGAAAAATTAAGAATAGATGACGAAACTAGAACCAAAATTTTCCATGATTATTATTCTACAGTAAACAAAGTGAATAAAATAAATGAAGAACAGAACACAAATGAATCAATTACTATAGATGTTTTAGATTACAATGAAACAATTGATATCCTATTTAATGAAACAGAAATTCCAATAACGGAAACTGATACGAAAATCCGGAGGCGTTTTTCGAACGACTCATTAGTGTCCCCTGATAACCTTTCCTCTCCTCGCGTTCCTACGAAAATGCAAACGCCGCGGCCGAGATTTGTTGAAGGTAAGAGAGACGTTAAGTTAACTGCTATAAAATCCTCTTTGCATAGCGCGATTATAACTTATAACAAAATTAAAGTATACAATTATATAGATTTATGAGTGACATGAGACAACTCGGTTGACGAATATTTATTTTAAGCAGCCAGTCTTTCAGCGAAAAATGATTTATGCTTCCACCCGTGTGAAAATAATTCGTTATTCAAGATATTTTATGGGAAGTACATTGAAATGTTACTCTTACAATAGACGATTTATACAAGTGTAAATAAGTACATCGTTGTTATACTCTATCGGGATAGGTATTAACTAAATGTAAACACACCTTGGCTGTCAAAGTTGACATATTCAGGTGTACATTTTATTGTTTAATTTTAATTCCTACCTTCCATTATTTTTTTGGTTGCATTTATTATTATTTTATTTTTTTTAAATAAAAGTGATCCATAACTGTCATCACACCATAGTTAAATTTGAACTGTCACTATCACGGTCTAAATTTGAAAACGTTGATCTCTTCTCACTCGTTTCTTCTTTGGCGATGGAAAAGATAGCACTGATTCGAGCTGGCCCGGCCTGTACCTGGTAACTAACACAACAATAACAACTAATCGGTAACAAATGAAATAAAGATATGATCAATAACAAAACCAACTAACAAGAAAACTAATGCAAGGGAAAATCCCGACTAGTATAGTACGCGAAAGCAAAGCACGAGAAGTGTCAAGTGTCATGTCATGAGTGTTATTTAAAAAAAAAGGTTGCGGATTTCTCGGTTTTTAGGTTCTTTATTGTGCACTGATTGTATAATATTTGGTGGCATATTGAAATTATTATTAAATTAAAGTACTTAGGGAATAATTACATAGTCTTGATCGGGTATTGTATGGTTTATTTTATACACTGAAATATTAAAGCAACATAAATGTTATATTTCTTATTAGAAACAATATTATTAATTATATACAAAATTTACCAACCAAGATTGGCTTGATAAAGCACCTCATTTATAGTTTGTTTACATTTAGTTAAATACCTATCCGGATAGAGTATAGTAATAACCTTTAATGATTCTAAAATTTCCAAGACGTATTTTTAATCGATAGGTACTTACTTCTACTTAATGTGTTTTATTTTACTATCGTCTTAATCAATATGGTAGACAAAGATACACCTTTACGTGTGAACTTTATTGGCTCTTAGGTCCGTGGGTAGTAACGCGAATTGAATAGATATTTGCCATTTTGTACTCAAGATATATCAGTACTCCTGTAAGCTACTACGACAGCTGACGTCTACATTCACTGTTTACATTGTTTTATAGTCGGACTACGCTACGTTTGCAGAGGTCGGAAAAAGGTTTTATTGCAGGATTATTTAATCTTGGTACTTGGTAATATTTTTTCCCTTTATTACAAAATGTGTCTACATACCTACTGAAATAGATATCTGGGTCAGTCTTGCACACAGCCATCTAGTTCCAGCCAAACTAAGCGATTTGTTTCAGGGTCTTGGATAATTTTAATGTATTTAAGTTTTATATTTAAATATATACATGTATACAAGCATTGTTTAGTTTGGATGGGACTAGATCGATTTGTGCAAGACTGTCCTGAATATTTATTTCAGTAGGTCTGTAGACACATTATATACTTATTAACGTAAAGGTATTTGCCAAGTATCTAGACTAATTAATCATCTTGCTTGTGCCATGTGTATTTTTTGAAATAAAACCTTTTTCGACCTCTGCAGACTTAGCGTAGTCTGACTCTAAATCACCTTTTCTTTTTAGTATATGTGTGTACTTATTATAAACCATACTCATCTAGTTATCATTAAAAGTATCACTTTTCATTTGCCCTCGAGAGACATCGGGCCATTTCCAACAAAAGTTTGTCAAAGCTGTGTTCATTTAAATGATAAAAGAAAAAGTTATTTCTGTGACTTGAAAAGTATCTCACACTTTTTTTTAAGAGGATTTTCAGTAAGTTACTTATTTTTTTTGGTTCATAATAACTTTTTAAGAGTAAAGCGACACTACGGATGTACAATCTTGCGTAGTTAATTAAATATCCCGCTAACGGAAAGAGTTTGTATCAAGTTATTTGGAGCTTTGCTGAATCTTAGGTATAATAAAGTTATGTACTAAATATCGTGATACATACTGAAGGGAACGCGCACAGGGCATGCAATACCGGACCAATCCCAATAATACCGGTTTTGGGTCCCAATCCCGGGATCCCGGTATCAGTACCGGTATTGGAGATTTATAATAAAAACTAGGATTTATTTGTAAATTCAGTTTAATTATGTGTTTTCGTAATGTTAGGTACGTCTTTCTATAAATCAACTAAAATATTATTTTTTTATTTATTGAAACTAGAATAATTGTAACATATAGGGTGAGTGAGATACATACATAAGCCACTATAGGAAACCTTTAAATGGTTTTATAATAGATAGCGAGATCGCGCGGATCAGTCCGCATTATTTAGCGACGACGCTTAAATGGTATCACAGATATAATCATAAGAATATTATTTTTAGGTGTGAAAATATCAACAACAGGCTAATTAAAATCAATCATAATCATATCTCAAATCGTGTTGTCTATGTATAAAATAGATGCAATAGTGCTTGCACTCGATGTCGATTGGGCCGGGGCATCACAGGGTTCTTCAATATTTGTCATCAAATTAGGATGGCAGGCTCGCAGATATGTACGAATTCCTGTAGTTTCTCTACCAGCTATTTTTAGGATTCTGCTACAATGCATGAATTTTGCAGTATGTCCATCACTCGCCCGTAGAAAATGTTCCCAAATGTCTAATGAGCTTTTAGAAAAATCAATCACTGTTCGTCACTTTTTAAGTGGGATTTTCCACTCACGCAACGTGTGGTAATTGCCACTTTATGACCAGGTATGACGTAAGCTAGTTCTTAAAGTTGTCGTACACAACAGGTAGGTAGAGCTACCTTATGATAAATGATCCTTGATTGAAAAATAAAATAATAAGCACAGACTCGTTTTTAAGTTTTCCTGTTGATAACTACGAGCTATGGTTATGGTATGCTATATAACTAAAACGCAATACCGAATGAGCGTTTAGGCAGAAGTGCGGCCAGTGTTTCCAGTATTATTCATCTAACCGCACGATATTCAATCCACGTTTCGAATCCAAAGTTAAGTGTTTAGTTATTTATTTAAGGCAACTATACCTATTGTTGGTTTATGTGTCTACAATGTCGTTTCAAAAACCAGAAAATTGTACAGATGACTATCACGAATTCACTGAGGACTATCGAATCGAAGAACACAAAGACATCGGCCTATACATCGATATTGTCCTGTACATACTAAATACATGTCTATCGTTGTGCAGTCTCTGCTTCGGGCTCATATCCTGGACACTTATTCCACAATGGCGAAAACTCCATAACTATGTTTTTCTTAATTTGATTTTCATCAGTTTTATTTACTTTACTAGTGTTTTTGCGGCGTTTTGTTATTTCCATGATTTCACCAACACCATTTTATATTCTATTATTTTGACAATGTTTTCTAGAAATGCGAGCTATCATTGGGAACTTGTAACAGTGGTCATGTTTTACATGCAAATTGTAAAAGTGTTTAATACCCATCGGCAGCATAAATATTTAGTAGTAAATTTTGTGGGCTGGATATTGCCAGCTTTAGAAGAAGCTATTTTATACTTTTTTGAACAGAAAATTGCGCTGGTCGTTTTCGGTAGCCTGTTAGTGCTTGTAATAGTAACGAATATATTAGTATATTTAAGGATTTTATTCACTCTGATACGGTTGGCGTTTAAGCAACATATTAATTCCGATGTATGTAAGCAAATATTAATGTGTACTCTGGTTTGTGTATCGTCGGGAGTGTTACTTCTCTGGCCCCAGCTCATAGTTCACTTCGTGTTACATCTAGGAGGCATGCAGCAAATGAAAGTGCTGTTGATGGTGTATTTAGCGCACGGTGCGATAGTGAACATTTTGTTTTTGTCACTAAAGCAGCACCGTGAACTGTGGTCGCAATACTTCCAACGATGCAGAATGATTGACGTCATTGTTTGATATTATACATAATGCCTTAAAATATACCTAATGCATGTATTAAGCACCTATAATTTTATCACAAAAAGCGACATACTTATCTTTAATAATTAAATGAAACAGAAGTACCTGTACGAGTAAGCTGTTATTTTTATTGAAATTTGTTTTCTTAGATACAACATTGCCTAATAATAAGAGAACAGAAGTTATTTTAGTACAATTTATAAGCATTAGCAAATATTACTATTGAAAGATGTACATTCCAAGTCTGTACAAGTATTGTCAAAATTTTCTAAGTGTTTTCTTTTAGTACATTTGTAGTTTTAAGAGGATAATCTATCTTTTACGAAATCCCAATTAATTTTATTTGATCGGGATTTGATACTCTTGTCGACAAATACCTAATAGCCGATTTAGCCTTATCGCGGATTTATTGAAATAAGTAGCGGCTGTAAAATACATTAATCCAGGCTAAGCCGGATAAAATTGGCTCCGAAATTAATACGTTTAAGGTAGGTACCATTCGAACAGAGCGTCTTTTGAGAGTTACATAAATTTTAGCGTCCCCTTAAAGACAAAAATATTAATTTAAGTAGCAGATCATCAAGGACTTTTTTTAATTCATAAGATCTGTCGTTGCGTTGATCTGTTGTTGTTTGCGAGTAGGGAAACAAGGGTGAATTGAGGGAACGGTAAACACAAGAAAAGCACCTATGCATCGCGTCCAATCCTAGTCCGGCATCACCTCAGATCCATACACCGATTATCCCCCTTCTGCTACAGTTATAAAGGTGTAATACTTATAATAATATTTACCTATTTAATGAAACGTTATTTGTAAATTTTTAACAAAGTTTGTATTTCTAAACCATGTAATAGACTATTGCTTCAGTATCATTTTCTTGTCAATTATTCCGACGCTTGCCAAAGTAATGGCTTGCACTGTACTAATTACTTAGAATAACTAACTGAAACAGGAAATAATAAAAATAAAACCAATTCGACATATTTAAAACAGTACAATAATAGTGACAGCTGAGGTCATCGAAGAGTGTCGCTATCTCTGCTTCTATGGGTATTTTATGAGGACACTTGCTTTATTTTAACAAAACTAGAACTAAGTTTTATATTATTATAATATCCTGATGTAAAAAGTAGCTAAAAGTCTTGGTAAATAAATAAGACGAAAGTAATGAGCGGCTCAATATTTTATTTTCGAGTCTACTTTAGAAAGGTCACTTATTGAATATCGGCTTGAAACCAGCACTATAAAGAACCTATCTTTTCTCTATTACTATACACATAATACGTAACATAAAATTCTAAGGTGTAGAGGTATAATAGTTAACGTGTAAATAGGCCTTCTCATCTACACGTCGTTTTTATAGTCTCTGGCCGTAATTATCATCTCCATGGAAGACATCAAGTAAATAGGAAAACGCAAAAAGCACCACCACATTACATTACACTAATGATCACAGAACCTAAACACTTCCTTTAACTTTACCACGGAACCCCTGAAGCGAGAGCCAACGAGGGTTCCCTAACGGTTCATTGAACGCTGTACAAGAGCTTTACCTATTAGAAAGATGTTTATCTAACAGATATGGCGGCTCCGAAGGGTCGATTGGATCTCGAGTGAACGTTAAATTAATTTGCGAATTACACACGTATTATCAAACAGCAATTAGAATACGATTGAGCACATAATGTCGTTTCTGAATGAATACATGAAATGACATTGTCAATGTCAATGGTAGAGTGTGCATATAAATGAAAATATTATTTCAGAATGAAAAAGTTTCAAAGCTTGGGAGGAAAACATAAATTACGTTACCTACCTGAATAAAATAGAAATAACGTACTAATTATTGTTCAGGAACACCACCAAAAAATTTTCCCTCATAACACTATCGTTTTCAAAGCTGTCTGTGTCATCACCTCGTACAAATAAAATAAAATAGATAATTAGTATAAAATAGATTATTAAAATATGTTAAATACATCAAAGATGACTTCTCGGCACCGTCCGTTTAATACTTTACCTCGATTCATATACTATACAAATTATTTAAGTGACTATATATTTTTATCATTATTTTTTTAATTATTTATATTCACATTACATCTATCATTACAGAAACCCAATTCGATAGAGTAGCACAGTAAAATTACAAATTACAATTTTTTTTTTCACAATAACACAACACAAACAAAGTCACTTTTGTGAAAACAGTCAAACAACAGCAGAATACATCGATTCTCGTGGCTACCTGGTTGATCGTGCGCAGGGCCCTCGTCCAGGGCGCCTCGCGCAGCAGACCGGTGCGCGCGCGCGGCTCGAAAAGCAGCGGCGGCCGACGCCGGCGCCACACGTAGCGCTCCGGTACGCACAGACTAATCGCTGCCAGTACTCCCGGGTTACTCACCCTTCCTCATAACAATTTAAGAATGTAAGAAGCTAGGGTCAGTTCTCTTCTGACCTCTGACTGATTATATCCTACCATCCCCAACATGAATAATGTCGGATACATCAGAGGGTAAAATGGGTACACGCCATATAATTTTAAATATAAAAACCTCACGAATTTATTTTGTATTCGTTCCAACATGAGTTTGTATTTATTTATGAGTTTGTATTTTATAAAACAAACGACACAACGTTTACCAAGAATAGGTAGAGTTGTAATACGTAGTGAATAATTATGATGAAGCATACGTTGTAAATCAATTATCTATATGTGTCTGCACTTAAAGGACTTAAACTACGAAGATATGTGGAATGAGCTCCCTGCTGCGGTTTTCCCGGAAGGCTACAGTATGGAGTTCTTCAAGAGGGGAGTAAATAGGTTCTTAAAGGGTCGGCAACGCGCACGTAAGGCCCCTGGTGTTGCAAGCGTCCATAGGTTGCGGTGACTGCTTACCATCAGGCAGGCCATACGCTTGTTTGCCACCCTAATTGTATAAAAAAAAGATATCATAGACTGATTTAAAATAATATTTATTCATTGTATGTACTTTTGTGCTGAAGGTACTTCAGAATCGTACTCTAATCGTGGTTGCGGTGCTCAACGAGTCTTTAAGTTTTTATCCGACTGCGGCGAAGCCCAAGGGAGGGTTATCACTAAAGCGATATAAGCATAGCAGATATGACAGACTATCCTACCATAGTTTATTTGTATATTTTTATTAATTTAAGTACTGAAGATAAGAAATATAAAGTGTAAATGCAATTTTAATGCTAGGACAAGGAATTAGATAGCGCCTCTATACCGCTGTTAAGTGTGAATAGCGGTAACTTGAGGCAAAGCCAAATAAACGCGCTTTTAAGAGTAATTATGTGAAATATTTATAGTTTTTCATTAATATTAATCCTTAAAAATAGTTATTAGTAAATAAAAAGAAAAAGAAATAAAATTTTTGAATTTGTATGCAGGTCATGAAAATATAAGGTCGTTGAGCAGTTGAGCACCGCTTTTCCCTTCAATGAGAGTATTGAAACTTTAGGTACTATCGTATTTTTTAGAACCAAGTGTAACAATTTTAGAGAGTGGGGCGTTAAAAAAATGTATTTTTTCTCCATATACCTATTCGTGAACCACCCTATTCCATATTCTAACTTTTCAATATGATTCGTCATTTTAGTATTAATGCGTGTTTTAGGATTTGTACCTAATTTGATATTGAAAATTAATTTTTATTAATTTCATCCACAATTTGTCCTCTTTTGGGGACAGGTTCTGACGTTAAAACCTTTCTTCTTTACTGTTTCATTACATTTTATATAAGAAACCGGGTTCCGTACCCAAAGGATGCGAACGGAACCTTATTACTAAGCGTCCGCTGTCTGTCCGTCCGGGCTCTATCGTTTGAACCGTAGCTAATTGGTAGAGACTTGAAATTTTCACAGAATGTGTATTTCTATTGCCGCTATTACAACAAATTATAATAAACAAGCGGTGACGAAGTGAGTTGCGGATGTATATTTGTTTAAAATAATCATCATTTTTATTCACAAGCCGTGTTGGAGATAAATTATTTTGTACCTATACGTGGCTAGTTCCTCAAATTAAGAAATTTTCGGCGGCTCAGGTAAAATATAAACAATTGTTACAAACATTCTTACTGCTGCACTTAACACGTTGTATTATTTATGATAGACTATATTTTGCAACCAGAATATAAAAAAAATATCAGACCGGAATCAGAGTCAGTTTCGTTCATAGTGTTACGTTCGTGGGGTAGGTAACGTGATAGAAAATACACAAATTAACCACTAATTAAAAATGCAAACTTTATTACAGAATTACTAATTAACAAGTCTTACTTACTTAATAAATCACTGTACTAAATCACTTCACTATAACGCACTTATTAACTTTTTCGCTTAGGTTCGCTTCGAGACTCGCACTGTATCGCCGTTAGTTAAAAACTGACTGTGGGGTCGTGGGCGCGCGGCTTATATATCCGGAGGCCCTTGCTCCACAATGTTCCAGAGAAATCCCATCGCGAATGTTCGGTCCAAAGTCCAAGGGCGGTCGGTGACCCCTCGGTCAATGACGCATCGCGAGTGTTCTAGGCAATCTAGATTGTTCGATGTTCGATTCGGCTGGAACATTCCCGACTATTGCTATCCCTTTCTAGTTCTGTCTCTTTCACACACTTCTCGAACCTTCTCAATATAGCTGTCTCTCTCTAATAGTGCTATCTCTTTCACTCCTTCGTGAAATTTCGCCATATACTGAAGTGTACTTCAAAGGCCCATAAGGGGTCCTGAAAACGCCTGAAAACGGGTTTTCAGGTTATTGCGCCATCTGATAGAGGGTGCCCTGAAACGGACTGAAAACATGTTTCAGGCGCCTGAAAACAACGGCAACTAGGGTGAATTTTCAATCTTCTAGTATGTGAAAGAGCCACCTCTGAAACGGCCTGAAATCACTTTTCAGCCTGCTGAAAACGCTTCTAAAGCACGGAAAATCACGTTTAAAGTTTTGACCTATACCACCGGCGCAACACTACCCCCTCCTAAGACATGCTCGTCCCGAGCATCATTATTTCCGTGGTACCTCGCCAGTCGGTCAACGTGAACAATCTTCGATGGACTACGAGGGTTTCGCTGTATCCGATACGTGACGTCGTTGATCTTTGTGACTACCCTATATGGCCCTTCCCAGTTTGGGGACAGTTTTGGGGATTTTCCTTTCTTTCGCATCGGGTTATGTAGCCACACCCACGATCCTTCCTCGAACCCAATTTGGTTAGCCTTCCTGTCGTATCGGGTCTTCATTCTCGTGCTAGCTTGAAGCCCGTGTTCACGAACAAGACTGTGAACGTCATCAATCCGGTCCCTTAAATCACTCACATACTCGGTGATGGACCTCGGAGTATCAGGAGGACGTCCAGTTAGAAGATCTGCTGGTAAACGAAGCTCTCTTCCGAAATTAGCATACGCTGGAGTAACCGCCGTACTTTCATGGGTTGCTGACCTATATGACATCAAAAAGAGAGGAATATGCCGATCCCAATCCTTTTGGTGATTCTCAACAACCTTGGCCAGATGTCTCTCTAGAGTCTGATTGAATCTCTCCACCATTCCATCCGATTGTGGGTGATATGCCGTAGTCCTCGTCTTATGCATCCCCATGATTCGACAAGTCTCTTGAAAGACCGCAGATTCAAAGTTCCTGCCTTGATCACTGTGAATTTCCAGGGGTACTCCAAATCGACAGCAAACTTCATTCACTAACTTGTCCGCTATGGTGACTGCTTCCTGGTTAGGGATGGCAAACGCTTCAGGCCATTTGGTGAAGTAATCCATCACGACAAGAATGTACTTGTTTCCGGAGTCAGATGTCGGGAACGGGCCTGCGACGTCTAGCGCAATTCTTTCCCAAGGTGCTCCAACATTGTACAGTTTGAGCGCTCCTCTACTACGGGTGTGCGGTCCTTTAACTGCTGAACAGTTAACGCACTTCTTGCACCAGTTTTCGACATCTTCACGGCAGTGAATCCAATAAAACCGTTGTCGGATTTTCATTAAGGTCCTTTTCATTCCAAGGTGTCCACCAGAAGTACCGTCGTGGAAACTTTCCAAGACATCTTTCACTCTTTTCCTTGGAACGACCACTTGTAGATGAGCATCCTTCCCATTCGCCGATTCCCATTTCCTGCATAGTACGCCATTATGCATAACCAAGCTGTCCCATTGTGCCCAGTAGCTTTTCGTTACCGTACTCATCGGAGCTACTTCACACCACCTTGGTTTGGGTACTCCCTCATTAATCCAGTCAAAAATGGGTTTCACGTCAGGATCCTCTTGCTGTGCTAGTTGCATGACTTCATCACTCCACTCTTCGCTGACTGTGTCAGTCCTCAGCATCGTCAAACATTCCTTGCCCTCTTGTCTAAGACAATGTTTACAGTCGTCCGGACAAGGTCTTCGAGAAAGGGCGTCCGCGTTTCCATGTGATTTTCCACTACGGTGTTCGATGACGAAGTCATATTCCTGAAGTTGTTCAATCCAGCGTGCAACCTGACCCTCGGGATTTTTAAACTCCAACAACCACTTCAGAGCAGCATGATCAGTCCTGATACGGAACTTCCGCCCAAGCAGGTATTTACTGAAATGCTGTAACGTCCTGACAACTGCCAGCAGTTCCCTTCGAGTGACGCAGTAATTTCGTTCTGGCTTCGACAACGACTTGCTGAAGTAGGCGATTACAACTTCGTTTTCACCCTTCTTCTGTGACAAGACTCCTCCAATACCAGTATTACTGGCGTCCGTGTCAACAATAAAATCTACTTCGGGATCCGGATACCCCAGTATTGGTGTTTCACAGAGTCTTCGCTTGAGATCGTTGAAACTTGCCGTACACCGATCCGTCCAATCAAACTGTCGTTTTTCTTCCGTCAGTTCGTGCAATGGCTTTGCTATATCCGAGAAGTTCTTCACAAACCGCCTGTAGTATGAGCACAGTCCTAAAAATGCACGTACTGCAGTTTTGTCCCTCGGTATCGGCCAATCCTTCACGGCACTTATCTTCTCAGGATCTGTCTGGATACCATCCTTCGAAATCACATGTCCCAAGTAATTGACTTTTCGCTTGAAAAGCGAACATTTCTTTGGACTCAGTTTAAGGTTTGCCTCTCGTAACTTAGACAATACTTGCTCCAATTTGCTGAGGTGATCATCGAAGTCTCTACCAACGATGATAATGTCATCCAAATAGACCAAGCAAGTATCTCCCAGCAGTCCAGCTAGTATTTGTTCCATCAATCTCTCAAATGTCGCTGGTGCATTGCATAATCCAAACGGCATAACATTAAACTGCCAGAGCCCCTTTCCGGTTGAGAAAGCCGTTTTCTCTTTATCTCTATCCTTGATCTCAACTTGCCAATAGCCACTTTTTAAATCTAACGTAGAAAACCATTTCATTCCGTTCAAAGTGTCTAAGGTGTCGTCGATTCGAGGTAATGGATAGCTGTCTTTTTTAGTGGCATCATTCAGTCGGCGGTAGTCGACGCAGAATCTCATGGTCCCGTCCTTCTTCTTTACCAAAACTACGGGGGAACACCACGGGCTTGTTGAAGGCTCGATAACGCCACCCTTCTTCATTTCCTCGATCATGTCTTCTACCTCCTTCTCCCGAGCTACCGGAACTCGCCGAGGTCGCTGTCGGATAGGCATGACTTCACCAGTGTCTATCTCATGCTGTACTACTCCAGTTCTTCCGATGTCACTGTCGTGCGCAGAGAAGACATTGCTATATCGCGACAGCAATTTACGGGCTTTAAAGAGCTTTTCCCTGGTGAGATCGTTTCTGGAGCCATCCAATAACCTTTCAATGTCCATTGGAGGCACAGAACACCCAGGTTTCTCGCTCTCCGCAGAACCTTGACAGCTTCGTATCCAAGATATTTCCTCACATGATCCAACCAGAGCTCCTTTACTAAGGACGCACTCGGTGTCACTTAAATTAAGAACTCTCACGAAAGCTGTAGATGATGTTGTTACCACCGTGCGGGCTGTCATCCATGGTTTACCATCATTGACCTTTTCCACAACAACACAACGATGACATCCTTGTCTTGTGCTGTACGGCAATCGCACTGGAACATGAACCTGTGCCCTTGGTTGGAGGATAGTTCTTCGAGTACAGTAAACATTCCCATTTACTCCACCCTCCATAGGCACCTCATCAGGCCCAAATTTCAGTACTCCAACCTTCAAGTCAATTTTACAGCCATGGACTCTCATAAAATCCAGCCCAATGATGCAGTCGTCGATGATGTTAGCGACGATCACTTTATGCCAGTAGCTCTTATCACCAATTTTTAAAGTCACCTCTCGCTCCCCCTGGATGGGAATGTACTGGCCAGTAGCGGTTTGCAGCTGGAGATGCAGGGGTCGGACTAGATGATCTCTGGTCAGGTGCTTCAGTAGCCGAGAACTGATCACCGTCCGAGAAGCTCCGGTGTCTATGGTAAGGTGACATGGTACTCCACCAATTTCTCCTTTGACGACCAGACTATTCCCGTCATTAGCCTGTGAGATCATAACTGGGACATTTCGACCACCAGCCAGCACTCGTCCCTTAGTCCTGGCTTTTACTCGTTTCCCTGCTGCGGCCCGGATGCCACAGCGCCTGTTGCCCTTGCCACTGGAGTCAGATCCCGTTCTCTCCTGCTCCTTTTCGGGCAACTAGTCTGTATGTGGCCACGTTCTCCACAATGGTAACATCGTGGCCCAAACTCACGACGGGGAGCAATCGGCTCCCTGACAGACACTTCACGTACCCTATAAGGCCTTGATGGGTCCTGGCGCACAGCTTCTACCTCTAGGGCGTGAGCTACCGCATCCTTCAGGCTCCCATGGTGCCCTAGTCGCACTGCAGCCCGTACTTCCAAGTCCCGTATTCCGTCAACGAAGGCCTGTACCAACGTGGTGTCCACAAAAGAGGCGGATGTACGTTGGTACGCCTTCCTGACCAACTTCTCAATTTCTAGGGCCCACTGCTGCAAGGTCTCACTACGCCCCTGCGTCCTGTCTTTTAACTGAGCTCGGTACACGTGCTCCAGGTGCTTGTCACCGTAACGGGCCTCCAACGCTTCTAGAAGCCGGTCGTAAGTTTCCTCTTCTCCTAGGGCTTCCAGTATGGTGAGTGCCTCGTCACGTAGCGCTAGGGTTAGGGCTGTCCTGGCCTGTTCTTTACTCCAGCCATTAGCCTTGGAGACTGACTCGAATTGTCGCTTATAGGCTGTCCACGACGATGTACCATCGAAAGGAGGTACCTTGAATCGTCCACCTCCCGACATGGGTACCTCGGCCGCACAGGTACTCGTACCGCTGGCCACTTTTATTTCGAGCTTCTGGAGGCGGTTCTTGTAGGTGTCGACTTCCTCCTTAACAGTCTCGACTTTCGCCGTAACTGTCCCAACGGATTCCCTAACATCATGAAGTCCAGCTTCAAATTTAATGTCCAAGCCCGTCAGTTTTTCTTGGACTTCACACATCTCTCGCTTCCATTCGGTTGCGGTTTCATGTACATCGCGAAGCATTCTCGATTGTTCTTCCTGCTCCTCCCTGAGCTCCTTCCGGAGGATTCGAGACTGTTCTTCCTGTTTGCGAAGCCCCTCTTGGATTTGACGAGCTTGCTCTTGTTGTTGGCGAGCTTGCTCTTGTTGTTGGCGAGCTTGCTCTTGCTGTTGGCGAGCTTGCTCTTTTAAGAGAACTAAGATGGCATTTACGTTCATCTCTTGCTTACATGGGGCCGGTGAGTCTGATGAGCCAGCGTCCGGCGCAGGGTCCTCACGTGCTGCAGCTTGGCTCCGCGTCTGCACTCCCTTCGGCTCGTTCTCACGTGGTGTAAACGGCATTTTCTATCTTCACTTCTGACACCAAATGTTACGTTCGTGGGGTAGGTAACGTGATAGAAAATACACAAATTAACCACTAATTAAAAATGCAAACTTTATTACAGAATTACTAATTAACAAGTCTTACTTACTTAATAAATCACTGTACTAAATCACTTCACTATAACGCACTTATTAACTTTTTCGCTTAGGTTCGCTTCGAGACTCGCACTGTATCGCCGTTAGTTAAAAACTGACTGTGGGGTCGTGGGCGCGCGGCTTATATATCCGGAGGCCCTTGCTCCACAATGTTCCAGAGAAATCCCATCGCGAATGTTCGGTCCAAAGTCCAAGGGCGGTCGGTGACCCCTCGGTCAATGACGCATCGCGAGTGTTCTAGGCAATCTAGATTGTTCGATGTTCGATTCGGCTGGAACATTCCCGACTATTGCTATCCCTTTCTAGTTCTGTCTCTTTCACACACTTCTCGAACCTTCTCAATATAGCTGTCTCTCTCTAATAGTGCTATCTCTTTCACTCCTTCGTGAAATTTCGCCATATACTGAAGTGTACTTCAAAGGCCCATAAGGGGTCCTGAAAACGCCTGAAAACGGGTTTTCAGGTTATTGCGCCATCTGATAGAGGGTGCCCTGAAACGGACTGAAAACATGTTTCAGGCGCCTGAAAACAACGGCAACTAGGGTGAATTTTCAATCTTCTAGTATGTGAAAGAGCCACCTCTGAAACGGCCTGAAATCACTTTTCAGCCTGCTGAAAACGCTTCTAAAGCACGGAAAATCACGTTTAAAGTTTTGACCTATACCACCGGCGCAACAATAGTTTATAAAACGACCCACATACTCTTTAATAGCACGTCACCAAAAGAAAAATACAAAGATTAGACTCAGATTAAAAGTAAAATTAAAATTACATAGCTTAACTAAAATGTCATAAAGTTAATTGAAATTGGCGCTCTTAGAATCTGTTTTGAGTTAGTTTTAATTATGTTTTTCTGGTATTGGTAAAGAGGTTAGGTAAACGCCGGGAGGCTGGGACTGAGAGGCATTTCTAATCACTAGCAGATTAGGGTCACGATTAGGTACATCCCGTGAATTTACGTATACGAACGGGTAAACAAACAAGCAAATACGAATCGGGCTGATTGACGCAATATCCAGGGGAGAACTTCTTAGATATGCACAACACAAGTACACATCTGTTTTGCACTGAATCTAATTTACCAATCTTATAAAGTCGAGGGAATGGAACAAAATTTAGATTTAGTTAAGATTCAGTCTACGTTTATTTAATTGAAAAGAAAAACGCCAAAGATACTGTACCAAATGGAGACATGAATAAATGGGATAGGAAAGAAAAAGTTTTTGCTAAAAAATCTATATTTGATACGCCACTGTTATTGCCTCTATCTTTTATTCATTTTTATCTTTTTTTTGTACAATCGCTAACTTCGTGTCAAAACCTAAGCGTAAATACGGTAAGGACATACAACATAATTTAGATAATCTTATGGCCACCTTCCGGCTCCATTATCAGATCAGACCTTTCATGATAATAATATTGCATTGTAATCCAGTTTAAAAAATGTAGCTCAATTAAAAACCAGAAATTTTACATACATTACACTCAGACTGACACAGAAACAGGTGAAATTAAATAAACACTTGTAAATAAAGTGAACACCGCATTTGAAGTCAGTTTGACAGCTGCGTCGTGGCATCAAAATCAAACCAATCTTTCATAAAAAAATATTTCAATGTGGTTTATTAAACATACGAGCTTTAAAACCTTGCTATATGTTACCTACTTCTAACCTTCAATAGATATAAATATGCTTGAAACCTAAAGTAACAATTAATTCTGACTGTTTAAAATATTCAGACTAACAAAACCCTTTGGAATCAAAGGCACAATCCGGACTCGAACCCGGAGTTAACGAGTTCCTGATTACTTTAGAACTGATCATTGTTTTGTGGACAAAAGTAATCTCTAGAACGGGAAGTTTGATGTTACGTGAACCCGAATTAAAATGTTGGATTGAGTGCGGATTTCAGGGCAACGGGATAATTGAGAAATTTGTCAAAGCCATAATACATACATAATGAGTCATTCGATCGACACAGAATATGAAATCAATATGGTATATTACACACATAGGTAGGTAAATAAAAAAATAACCAAGATCATAGGTATTTATTTTCCAAGCTATAGGTATATGACACTAAATTTCACTTTGATATCTTGCCAATACTATGTTTAATACTTTATGTACACTTTTATTATCACAAAAATATACCCAACCAATTTTAATTACCTACATGAAAGTGATTAAAACTGGTTGGGCGTACTTTTCTGTTTTTGTACAAAACAATTCAAAAATATTTAGTGTCCATGATGCTTGCGATGCTTGTACATATAATTAAAAAAACAATACCAATTCAACTTTACTACAGAATTTCAGAGCAAAACATGCATTGTTTAACAACAATACAATATACATTTTTGATGTAGTAGATCGAAACTCGGCTTCAGTAAACAGTAAGTAATAATGATTTGTTTACAAACATTCGTAATAAATTGTTGACCCTGTTTACTAATATAACAAATTAATATTTAATTCCCTAGACGGTTAATTTTCTCAATTATAAATATAAATGTATGGTAGTAAAAAGCTGACCAAAGTCCCCATACAAGAAACATGTTTATTCGGTGCCTTTTTGCTTGTCGGTGGTACGGAACTCTTCATGTGTGAATCCGACTCGCACTTGCCCGGTTTTTATTTATTTAAATCAAATAAATATATGAAAATAACACATTATTTTATACTTACTATAAATCTAACTTACACGATGCCAAGAATAGGCGCAGATGGCGAGACATCGTTAGAGAAAAGCTGTTTCCACGGGGACTTCACGACCCTCAGCAATGAGGAATACGACGCGAGGAGGGGGGGATAAATCTAACTTAACCTATTGGGACCTAAACTATATTAAGGAGTGTCTTTCCAAAAGCGCGAATATCCATTTTTGTTTTTTAGGGTTCCGTACCCAAAAGGTGCCAATGAAACCCTTGTACTAAGCCTCCGCTGTCCGTCTGTCCGTCTCTCGGTGCGTCACAGGGCTCTAGCTTTTGAACGGTAATGCCACTCTAGCTTTTGACCAACACAAACACGTTTCTAGTATGGGGATCCCCTTTTATTTTTAATTTTATTTTGTTTTATTATTTGTTGTCATAGCGGCAATAGAAATACACATTTAGTGAAAATTTCAAGTCTCTACTTATTACGGTTCAAACGATAGAGCCCTGTGACAGACGGACAGACGGACAGCGGAACCCTATTACTAAATATTACAGAAAGGATGGTACGGCCGCGCCTTTGTTTTTCTTGACTTGGCGGGGGCACTACCGGGCCCCCAGATACCTAAAATAAAATAATAATTTCGAAATGAAAACCGATTTATGTTTTTCTAATTTCCTGGAAAAAGTTTATACCTAGTCAAAAATTGGAAATGTGCCCTATGCCACCTCCTGTGGGTAGGGTACCCGTAAGGCTGGCTGCGTTGTCTCGCTGGATGGCCCTATGCGCTGAATGAGGAACGATTATTAGTCATCTCATCACTCATCATATAAGAAAAATAATAAAAATGAAAGCCAAACTAAATATATCCAAGATACATTACAATTACAATGAAAATTCGTATTGAATTTGCTACAATCGCCAGACCAATTTGTCAACCCGTGCCCTAGTTGAGCGTCGGCTAACATCAAATTTATCATAGCATAATCTGGACACGGGGACGCTCGTAAAAAAATTAATGGTTGGCCAGCGAACAGGACAAAGAACAATTGTCACAGCAAATTAAGAACAGTGGTTACACGTACGCCTCGTTTGATTGCTATAGTCAACTAATAGATTCAGAGTGATAGACCCACCCCGGAGAAATGCATGAAACTGCATACCACTACGTAACCTAAGGCCATCGGGGGTGACAGCCAGATGTTACGCATTGGTTATGTGGGGCTCTCCGCTCCAGAAAGGATTGGCCTACCCACTAAAACTCAGGGATGCTTCCACCCTATGCCTTCATGGTGATGCCGTGGGATCACTAGCAAGCCACCACGCAAGCCACGACATCACCGGCACCTTCGCCCTAGGGCGAACCCTCTCCGAAAAAGGCACACTGTAGCATGGCCAGTGTGCCTTCCCTCACCTGCTTCCCCCCGACCAACGGCCGTCCCCCGGGGAAACCAGGAACCGGCACCGAACACACGGGGTCCAATCATGTATCCGGCGCCAGTAGTCCCACCCTAACCGCTACGGGAGGACAAAGCCCCTGCCCCGCAGCCGTCGACGGGAGGACACACGCCCCTACCCCGCAGACACTCGCCCGTCCGTTCCTGACCGTCGCCAGCCTTCGTTGCTGGGGACAGTCAGGTTTACGGACCGCGATGGACCAGTCCTCTAAGTCCCGCTAACGGGACGCAGAGGACTAGTCCACTGCCACCACGCAGCGGCACAGGTCACTCGTCTGGTGCCTGCCCGCAGTGCCCCCCAAAAGGAGACGTCGGAGGGATGCTGCCCGTGCCCGACGCTCCGCCCTCGCGTGCCGCACCTGGAGAGTCCTCTAACAGAGGAAATCCGGTGCGGGACCCCCCAACCCCCCCTGACAGGCAGGTGATCAATTAGGGGCCCCTAAGAAATCACTTGCCGTTGCTCCCGGGGTGCACCGGCCAAGACGCTTCCCTTTCCTGCGGATCAACCGGATCAAGAGAAATGAGAAGAATCCAGACACTCTGGGAGGTTTCCTGTCTAGCACCCCATAGACCCACCCCACCCACATTATGGCAGGCCAACAACATTATATTTGCACTCGTATCAAAAGAAAGATATGGATACGTCTTGATTTATCAAGCATAAAAAACGTCAAAGACTCCCGAGTATTCATAATTATTTTTCAGGAGGCTAAAAAACCAAGGTTGAAGCAATTTCTACTATACTACATTCTCTAATATTTTTAGCTCTTAAGACAATTAATATGTACTAACAATTTCTCCGATAATTCACCTCTACCAACTAGAAAAGCAATGTATATATACGAAAACTATTTGTCTGTCACCATTCTAATTACCCGACTGTGAGCCGCAAAGCAGAGTGATGTATTTATCAGTCTTTACATTTATTTATGGTTGTTTCTATGTGGCACCATAGAGGCCAAACGTGTGGACCAATTTTGATGATTCTTACGTCACTCGATTTGACTTAATCCTCCGAATATCACTAAACACATAACAGTACTTAAAATTTAATATGGCGACAATAAGACGCCATATTGTGAAAAAGAAGTGCGAACCTAGTTACTATGTCCAAGGTAAAGAAACCTAATAATGATCAAACCCCATTCAATGATACCTCACATTGGATAGGGATTTGATCATTATTAGGTTTCGATTCTGAATGTCCATTTATGAACTATAGCGTAAGTAGCAATTACTGCCCGCTACGCTTGCAGAAAATCCCACTTAAATTTTGTACTTACAACGAGCGGTAATAAAGGCATATTTATCGCCCTTGCCTTTTCAAATACCTCCGATCTGAGGCAGTCTTTGTTTTACCGCCCTAGGTAAGAAATGTACCTACTATTACGCTATCGGGTTTATGAAGTTTTTTTTAAATTTCATATAGGTAGTTCCAGGAGAGTTGAGGTGAGCTACATGAAGTACTCATTGAATAAAAATGAATGAATAAGTGAGTAAAAAACACAAGGCGAGAGTTTAGAGAAACCTTTTGGTCTATCTTGCAATTCACTGTTGAACTTGCTATCGGTACCGAAAAAGAACAGTAATTTCAAAATCCCGCTGTCTTTTCATGACATGTTGTTGTGTACGTGACCTCAACTCTGCTGAAACAATCTACAGGGTGTCCCTAAAACCAACGTCCATACGAAAATAGACCAGCTCATAAGACTCCAGATTAAGTAAATTTGACCTCAGTAAAAATCTCTTAGTTTTCGAGATATTGACGATTACGTTAAGTTTGCACCTAATTTGTACGTGACGTCAAGCACGCCAGTTGCAAATTTAGTCCAACCGGATCGTATGAGAAATTTTAGACGAAGTCGGCAGACAGTTGGTAGACAAACATAATACTAAGTTAATTAATTATGTAACAATATATCAATATCTCAAAAATTATTACAGTATTTAGTAAATGTTATACTATTTTAGAAACTACAATAAATGTGCAATTTTTTTACGTCATGTGCCAGGTTGTGTTGGTATTTTTTTTCACCACCTCGTTCTAAATGACAGGTGAAATTTGGAAAAAACTGAAAAATATTTTTTGTTATTCTGCTGTGTCCACTGCATGAAGAAATTAACAAAAATAATAATTGTGCTCAATAGCATAGCTATTCGGCAACCGATAGCAAAAAACAGATTTGAATAATACTTGATATTTTAGGTTGACACTCAACACCGAGTATAGGTATCACTGCTCAGATTTTGCAAAAACGTCAATATCTCTAAAACTAAGAGATTTTTATTAAGGTCAAACTTACTTAATCTGGTGTCTTATGAGCTAGTCTATCAGCCCTTTTCGTATGAACGTTGGTTTTAGGGACACCCTGTATACATTAGATTTTAAACTCAGTACTAGAGTCTGGGTAATGAAAAATGAGACTGACATTTATTCAAAAGTTTTTAAATGGCAACAATTATATAAACGTCAAATGTGTCAAACGTCGTTTGATTTCTTAGGATAGTATGCCGTGGTGACTTTGATACTCATATGCAACATAGGAAAGAAACAGTTTCCGAAAACACTTACCGAATTGTTTTTGCTTTTCGACTAATGTGGGGCGTGAATATATAATAAATAAACACTAACACTTAAAAAGACACTATGTACTTACCAATTTTCACTAAAATCGGAAGAAATAAAAAAGTGACAACAAAACAAAAATCGGCAGAAGTATCATTACCGTTTTGTCGCCCTATACACAGAGTTGCAAGTTGCAACACGTTGTTTTTTTAAATTTGCCGCTATTTAATAGTCTCATATTTTATTAGCCAGACCAGACTCTACTTTTGTGCGAGTGAACGCATCAACCCTAGACCAAGGGTTAAATACCTGCGTTTAGATTGTTCAACCAGTGTAAATACGAGTATTATCTATGCTATGGCCGTAGTACACAAAGCGAAATATCCACCGAGAGGTAATGGTCCGCAATATATCAGGCGTTTTTTCGACCGCTAACCCTTTCCCGGTCGCAGTAGGATAACGGCAGTTAGCCCTAATGTTCCTTGTGCTGTAACAATTTTCTGTGTGACTAGGATAATGACGGTTTCAGAAAGCATATTGGATAAACGTTTTGTTATAAATTATGGGTTAAGTATTATCTATTAAAAAGGGCTGTATAGCTTGATCACCCAAATTTTCTTTTCCCATATTTTTTATTTCCAATCGCGTTTTTCCCCATTTAGTTGTGTTACCAATCGAATATTTCCCCAACTACTTTATTGCCTGCTTGGTTTTTTCGCTGAACAACATTTTTCCTGGGCGTTTTTTTTTCCCAATCCACATTATTTAAAAATTAGTAGCTTGCCAAATGAAATAGTTCTTTTCAAAATTATCATTTTTATGTAATTATATGAATAAGACTTTACTACACAAGGAAGCAATCATTAATCAGGTGATGTCATTAAAAAATCTTTATGTATCTTCAACCAGATTATAAATTCTTCTACGATTTCGTAATGTGTTGGGTAATTTAAATTAGTTACACAACAATTCGTAACTGCTATGAGTCGATGGTGTAGAAGAGTCGGGTTTAGAACATAATTTAAATTTGGCTATCGCCAGCTTTAAGCCATCAGTTGTTAGTGTGGCATTCCATAATTCTGGATTATAAAAATGATAGTTCCGAAAACTCACATTTTCATTTATAATTTTGAATAGGTGTGCATAATGTTGGTTTGGTACTTGCATCCTTCAGAGCTTGGGAAATCTTTTTACAATAATCAACTGTGACCTTTCCTGTTTCTTCAAGGAGAGGTTTTTAAGTATATGTAGCTCTGACGATATTTGTTGAAAAGCGCTTTTCTTTGAACTATACATTTTTAATCAACATATATAATAATATAATTGGAAAACAATCAAGTTTGTGTTTACAATATTCACAAAGAACAAATTTAAAGAAGCAGACAACACGGAATCGTTTAAACATAAAAAAAAAGAACTCTTGCTCAAAACAGTAAGTCTTATGAAATCAGTTTTTATTGACAATAATGAAACGATTATCTTAATTAGACCTATTCATGAGAGCCATATTAAAATGTATACAAATTAATAATAAGTTATATTCAGCAATCGCGGACTAAATTTTTTTGCGAGCATTTAAATAAAATCAGAATTACTGCACGAAAATAATTTTAACAATGCAACACGAAAATTAAAATAATATTAAAAAAATACGGGACTGATGAAACCAAAGAAATTATTAAGTGTTTTTACCTAATTTAGAAGATTCCTGTAAAATGTATTTGTAGGTTTGATTTATTATTAGGTATACTAATTTTGACGCGCCAGGAATTTGAATAACATTCTTTGATGAAACAGAACTACAATCATATTCGTTTTGAGTGAAAATATTGAACAGTAATATGAAATCAGCAATTTAGTACGGAGACAATATGAAATTTTAATTTTTTCATGAAATACCTGAAAACAGTGACTTTTGATTCCACCAATGTACCTACGTTAGTAATTAAGCCAGTACCGAGACACATCCAAAAAGACCAAAAACATAGAGATTGAAACAGTTAAGGTGCAAATTGAAACGTGATGTATTAAGAAATCTTACTCGCTTATGTGGATTTCATAGAAGGAAAAAAATATATAATTGGTCCGAGGGATCCCAATTTATTTATTTATTTGCTATTTAGAAATAATAACTAAATGTCAAGCGATTTTGGACGAATTCGTGAACAATTGAAAGATTTTTTTGGAATAGAGATTTAAGTTTTTGTAATCATAAAAATGTTTTTTTAAACAACTAGAGTGTCAAACAAGCCTACGGCCTGCCTGATGGTAACCAGTCACCGCAGCCTATGGACGCTTGCAATACCAGGGGCATTACGTGCGTGTTGCCGACCCTTTAAAAAACTATTCACTCCCCTCTTGAAGCCGCCTTCCGGGAAAACCGCGACAAGGAGCTCATTCCACATTCGGATCCAATGTTACATACAGCATAAGTAACATTTAAAATGTTACTTGTATTTTTTTAAAATATTAATAAACTATAATTCCTATATGTTGTACATTACATTTTTTTACTATTAATAAGCTAATTAGTATATTTGAATTAGCTTTTCGAGGCTAGCTGATTGTGATTATAAAAATTAAAAGTAAAATGAAAGGAAATAATATGATTATCATATTTTAAAAATTTTGTTTTATTTTATACCCTTTACAATTAACAAGTCGCTGCCTCAGTATTACAGTTAATGTAATATTTTCAATTTTTCACTTTTTAGGGTAGTTATATTTTGACCCAGTGTCACTATAACAATGTTGAAATTTCAATTCGATAAAAGTTGAAGTTAGAAACCTGTATGTAATATTAGGCCAGCGAGATGTTTCATTAATCAAATATATCGAGAGATCGGCCCACTGATATTTTTATTCAACGTTTTAATCACGTTTATAAAAGGTTCTGTTTCAGTTTCGGCCGAAACTATAATCAAACCGAACCTTCGGTTTCGGTTACGGCAAAAAACATGTTTCGATCGGACACAAAAAAACATCTATATCTCTGATCTTAAGTGAAACCCTTAAAGAGCGAGCTCTCATAAACTCATAACTAGCTATCTTATCTAGTGCATTTTGCTATACAAAGGTAAATATGAAATATAATAGTATAGATACCAGATTTTTCTAGAGTAAGTACCTAGTTTAAATTTCAGGCAGAATGTATCGTAAATTTGATGATGGTGATTCGAAATCCCATTAAGTTCGGCAATAAAATGTTTTATTCGTTCGGGCCTTAGGATCTCGTCAAAATGTTAATTTGCCCAATGGCTTGCTAAAGCGTTTAAGTCTGGGGCACAGATTTAAGGACAAAACCTCTCTTTTAGTCTCTGACAGGCAATTATTTCACAATGAAGGATTCGTGTATACTCTGGTCTTTTCAATCATATCTGCAACTCATTCAGCTCGCAAGACGCGATTTTCTGGCAGAGAAATATTTGACTATAATATTGTACTTTTTCCCTAAATTTAACAAATTAAAATACTTCAAAAAATTCAGATTACTTACATTTTTTTCTTTTTTAAATATGTCCAGCTGGACACTACCAAATTAAGAGAGCATCCGTAGAGTACTCGTACACCTGCATTGTGTTGCTGTCCAACTGTTTCACTATTACTACTCATATCCTTTACCTCGGCGTTAAAAATTACCTACCATGCTCAGGTAGATAATTCTTTCGACGCGTCAAATTTCACTTTGGGAATTTCTAACATTGCTTATCAATCACGTCAAAAGGTTAAGTGGATTTAAATGTACTCATATATCATAGCGAATTGCGCTAAAAAGTTAAATTGTAAGTATTTATAGGAAAATGACGGTGCGTGGTTAAATGTCTCAAGCAAGATTTATTTTTGTTACAAATATATAGGGGCACGACTGTGAAATGATTTTATTTATTCAATGATATTTGTTAACGGAGTTTGACACCAACTCAAGCAAAAAACGCACGACATGCCGTTAGAGATGGGCGGTGGGTAAATACCCAAGGTATTTACCGGGTAAATACCCGGGTATTTACCCAATCTACCCGGTAAATTGGGTAAATACCCAAATTGGTGGGTATAAACTATTTGTTAAGTATTCTTTACAAATTTCATTAAAAACGTTGTTGATATATAGACGTATAGTAAGAATAAATGCTATGGATAGCGAAATAGGCATCTTAGGTTACATCAACAAAAGTAATGATGCACTTTTTATTTAGGGTGTCCCAGATTTTACGAAAATCCTAACTGAGTAACGCATACCTTCTAATTATGTTTGTTATGTGCTAAAATGCCCCTAAACCAAAAATCAGCTAATTTGTGTATGGGAACCCGTGCCGACTTCCGGTTGAGCTAAGTTTGCACCTGGTTTCTTTGGAATCACAGACCAACCAGGTGCAAACTTAACGCAACCGGGATTGAAGGGCGCAACTATTGTTGCTCTTTTTTTATAATTAAATCGCATTTTATTATTTTGTACCAAAGGCGGCGACTAATTAAGAGCTAGAAAATATGTTTTGTTCATAGATTATGTAAAATACCGCATTGCATTTTCAAAATTCAGCGATTTTATTTCTTCATATTTGTGAAGTTACTGGAAATGAAAAGCTTGAAATACTCATGTAGTTGCACACTCTGATTCTGTCTGACCAACTATCTTATAGAAATTCGTCACAATTAAACAAAAAAAGTCAAAGCAGAAGCTCAATCTATTATATCTCGGTTGCGTTAAGTTTGCACCTGGTTAGTATGTGGTGCGAAGGAAGCCAGGTGCAAACTTAGCTCAACCGGTTAATATGAAAAATTTAGGATGAAGTCGGCACGGGTTCCCATACACAGAATGAGCTGATTTTTGGTTTATGGGCACTTTAGCACGTAACAAACATAATTAGTATGCGTTACTCAGTTTGGATTTTCGCAAAATCTGGGATTCCCTGCTTTTTATTCATCTTTAATTTTTGATTTGTGTCTTGGTCGAGACGCTGACAATTTTAAGTTTAATTGAAGGTTACAATCTAAATATGATCATAAAACCTTAAAAACCTTCTAGAAACTTAACAAAACCATCTAGAAAAATCACAAAAAAGTCTAGAATATGTATTATACTTTCACAAAAGTCTTTTAGAAGGTTTTATGAACTTCAAATTTTTTTTTTAATAATTCTTCTAAAAATCTCACAGAATCTTCTAGGAATCTCATCGAAATCTCTAGAACCATCATAGATACCCAGATAGCTTCTTGTAACATATTATTAACTCCTAGATATCTTACATGGTAACATGGCCTTTATGAAGCCTACTTTAACATCTAGAACCTCATAAACACTATAATGTATCACAGAAGATTCTGGCTCCTTAGTAAAACCACCTAGAAACTTCTAGATATGTCGAAAAACAGACGGGAAACTTGATAATTTTGTATATTGCTTATTTTGTAGACCGTGTAAATTTCATAAAATCTTCTCAAAACTTGACGGAAGCTTCAAAAAACCTTACAAGGACATTGAGGCGTATTATTGTTACATCTGGAACACATAAGTGTGGCTAGAAATACAAAAGAAGATACTGGATTCCTTGTAAAAACCACTTAAAGACTTCCAGATGTCTTATGTCATTTGGGAAACTTGATAATCTTATTAACATCTCATATATATATATATATTTTTTTTAGACTTCTGGAAACTTCATAAAATCATGTCAAAACTTTAAAGAAGCTTCAAGAAACCTCAAGTCTTCTGTTGGTCACCTATAATAGTAACATCTAGAATTCATAAAAATGGCAAGAGATACCACAGAAGATTTTGAATTCTTTGCTGGAAACTTCAAAAGACCATGTCAAAACTTTACGGAAGCCTCGAGAAACCTTACGAGGCCTTTTAGTTCCCTACTGTACATCTAGGATATTCATAAACATGACGAGAGATACCATTTAATAATATTATTTCATTTGTAGGCTTCTAAAGACTTTATAAACGAAACTTAGAAACTTCTAGAAATATCTTAGATCTCTTTAAAACCTTGTAGTACCATGATACCATCTATGAAGTTCGTAGGATCTTGTATAAACCCTATAGAACCATCCAGAAGATTACGTTTCTCTCTTTAAGACTACGTTTAGGGATATCAAAGAATCTTTTAGAAATATGGTTAAACCTTCTATGAAGAGACGTTTCTAGACATCTTCTAGAAGCTTCTAGGAATCTGAAAACTTTAAAATACTGTGTAAACACTACTAGAGTACTCGTAGGATATTAAGTCTTCAAAAAATTTCTAAAAGTTAACGATAAATTATTTAGACACTTCGTAGAAATAATTTTTCACCAAACTATAAAAACCCTTTAATAAAGTCTTAATAATTATACAACTTCACTTCTTTACTGAAATTGAAATAAAATTATTGAACAACCTTTTGAATCTCATAGAACCAGCATGAGATGAGATGAGAGGACTAGTACTAGTCTTTACGGGAAGCTTATATATATATTTTTTTTCATATAAAAAATAAATTTAAAATATGACTTCGAAAGTTTACAGAAAAACTCAATATCATTCCTTTAATAAAACAAACATATTTTATTAGGTACGATCGAATCAAATCAGATGTAAACGCTAAGCCTGCAGAAAATATTCGGTAACAGTGCATTATCTAACAATCCAAGTTATATTATATCATTCCGATGACGACAAAATGTATTTTTCTTAATATTTTATCCCTTGCACACATTAATTTATTCAATTGTTAATTATCTGGACCCTCAGTAGTTTCTACCCACCAAAATGGGTAGAAACGGGTAAATACCGGGTGGATTGGGTATTTACCCGGTATTTACCGGGTAAATACCCACGAGCGCCCATCTCTACATGCCGTACCATCTTTTCTCAAAGCCATTCATGAACATTTTCGTCCCCCAGTAATTTCGTTGCTGATAAAGCTAGATATTTTTTACAAATGGTAATATCCAATAACCTTACGCCATCTGTTGGTGTAATGTTGTTCTAAATGTTTGAAATTTTAGATATACTGTTTTTGAATGGCAGAAACTCAGAGTGTAAGTAAAGTCTGACAATATAAACACATTTTTTTTACCCATACAAATATGAAACACCCTAATAAGGGTCATTCTTCGAGGATGTGATTCTTTTGTCCACGAATATTGGCGAATTTCCCGTATTCCCTCGATTCCGCTTCAGTAGCGTGGCATTATTGGTTGATTTATAGAACTTGACCCGCTTTTCACATTTGCCTTTATTAATGGATAGAGGAATCAGATCCTCTAAGAAAGATCCCTAAGGCCTCTTAATTGTAAGTAGACTATTGGGTCATTCTTGAAAATTATCATTCCCCTGTCTATACAAATTGGCGAGAAGTCAAAAGATCTTTCGAATAGCTGTCCCAGTTATTATGTAGTTCCAGCCAATATTGCCAATTAAAAGTTTTTTTTTTACATGAGTGTCGTCAACGAAGGATATTTTAGTTACATAAAGAATATGATGTTGAAAAGCGAAAATATATGTTCTGGTAAAGTGTGATGGACGTCGGATATTGGTTAAATGAGGCGCACATCCACCGCTGTCAGCAATCATTTATTATTGGCGGACGCGTTATTAAATATTACGGATAGCTTCCGAACCCTTTCGTAGTTTCTCACTTTACTGCTGCTATAAATATTACTTAATATACCCTTTACCCTATACCTACACCTCCTACCCTATACCTACTTACTAATTTTATCTGCATACAAGCTACCTAATACACTCAAAGTTAAAAAAAGCCTGAAATTCTGACCTAAACATGTGTCTAAAATTGCCCCATTTGCCTTGACGTTTTGAAGTTAAATTCCTTTCTTATTTAATGTCTCTGTCTTTGCACGACGACAATTTGAAGTAAAATCTGCGCAGATGTATAATAAAATAAATTTACTCCTTACGACCTTCTGCAAAAAACTGTTAATGGAATGGCTAACCGGACTTGACTACAATGAAACAGAAGAACTTCTGTGTCAGGGAGGTAATGGCCTTCAATAAGTTCGTCTTTGTACATATCCATTGAGTTTTTACATGTGTACAATGCTAATAAATTTTTAAAACAAAAAATAAAAACCGACTTCCAAAAACCTAAACTAAAAACCAAAAAATAATATGTTAATTACCCCAAAGAAATGGATAATCAACGATTCATATATACATATACAGATATTTATACTTTTTAACCTGTTATTTTTGAAGTTGGTGCCTGCCACGTAAACCTGGCTGTGTTGAGCTCCTTAGCTGGCACCGACTTCAAAAATAACAGGTTAAAAAGTATAAATATCTGTCTATGTATATATGAATCGTTGATTATCCATTTCTTTGGGGTAATTAACATATTATTTTTTGGTTTTTAGTTTAGGTTTTTGGAAGTCGGTTTTTATTTTTTGTTTTAAAAATTTACTTTATTTTTAAATTTTTAGAGGCGCTGGAAAAATATCCAAATCGGTCTAGACGTTTTCAAGTAACCGAGGAACAAGCCTACATAAAAAATGCTCTTTGTTTTGAAGTCGGTTAAGACTGGGAACTTATTTCTAATAAGAAATGCACGAGAAAGTAAGAAAAATACCGAAATCGCATATGTGTGCCTATGATTTTAGAAGAGTTCCCTCGATTTTTCCAAGGTCCCATCATCAGATCCTGATTTGGTTGCAATGGGTCCACCTCGGAGGTATACCCTTTTAAACAAAAAAGAATTTTCCAAATAGGTTCAGCCGTCTTCAAGTAATCGGGGAAGAAACCTAGATACAAATATACTCTTTGTTTTGAAGTCGGTTAACACTAAAAACTTGTTGCTAATAAGATATGGACGAGAAATTACGAAAAATACCGAAATCGCTATATGTGTGCCTATAATATTTGAAGAGTTCCCTCGATTTCTCCAAGATCCCATCATCAGATCCTGACTTGGTTGCAATGGGACCACCTCGAAAGTCTACCCTTTCAAACAAAAAAGGCATTTTCCAAATCGGTCCAGCCGTCTTCAAGTAATCGGTGAACAAACACACAAAAAAAAATAAAAAACATACAGACGAATTGAGAACCGTCCTTATTTTGGAAGTCGGTTAAAAATAGTCCATAACTGGTAAAAATTGTTATACCACGTCTAAATTAAGTAACAGACCTGAATGTCATTAATAAATAAAGCATTTGTACAAATGAATAGAATGATTTGTTTACTTTAAATAAAATAAAATAAACATACTTTTCATTTTTAGGGTTCCGTAGCCCAAATGGCAAAAACGGAACCCTTATAGTTTCGTCATGTCCGTCCGTCTGTCTGTCCGTATGTCACAGGCATTTTACTCAAAAACTACATGATGGATATTGATGAAATTTGGAATATAGGTGTCTTTTATAAGCCGCTACTTAGTTTGGTATATAAATAATTAAAATAAATATTTTTGGGGGGGGGCACTCCATACATGTTAAAGACAGTAAAAAAAATTTTTTTCAACAAATATCAACGTGTGGTACATAGTTCGACAGCTTTTTAAAAAACACTATAAGGTTCCTAAGTAATGTTTTTGATTAAGTGAATGTATTTGGAAATAATCGCTCCGAAAGTTGTGTAAATTGTGTCCCCCCCCATCTATTTTCTAAACCGTGCGTCCGAAAAATATGAAAAAAATCACGAAGGTAACGCTTAATTAATACTTTCAACGAAAATTATTTTGAACAAGATCGAATGTACCGTTTTTGAGTTATTGCCGATAAACTGCGCTTCTCAACAAAAGGACGTAATTGCTACGAAGATACGCTCTTTTGTTGTTGTACTTTTTTTACATCGTAGTTTTTACCTTATAGTTACGGCTATGGAACCCTACACTGAGCACGGTCCGACATGCTCTTGGCCAGTTATTCTCACTACGGCCATTCGTTTTCGCCTAACCAAACCATTAAGTCTTGACGTATGTTTTGCACAGAAGAAAGCACCTAATATAGGTAACGACAATGCTCTGACCAAAAATTAAGAAACTTATTCCCTAGGGAAGTCAAATAGGATATAACAAGTTGTATGAAACGCTCACTGAGGAACAGTTATACCTTTACGGCCTTGAACTTAAATTAGACATAGGCTTACGACATACAGAATTCAAATCGTGTACAATTTCGTTGCAAAAGTAAAATCTTAAACCAATAAAGTTAATATCGTGCCTAAACTGGTCTTATTGGATTTTTCCAGTAAGTAATATTATCGTAGAGAAAGACGTCAAACACGACGCGGTCGTGATAAACGAATCCCAAGAGGGAAGACGCCGTAGGCCAACGCCAGTACCAATGGAATATAATTAACAGCCGGTGCTAAGAGGAGCAAAGGTCATTGGGGGAACAAACTCGACCCGACCCCTGACCTTCACTCGTAATCAAATCTAGACACGGTTAAAAGGTTTTAACACCTATCTGTACCTACAGACCCAAAAGCCAGTAGATTGTAGAAGCGACAGCAGTACGTAAGTAAATAAAAAAAATATATTACGACTGTAGTGGGTAGCTTAATATATCATATGGGTACTTGAGGTGCATGAAGGATAATAAACCAGTGGTACGCCATCCGCTGTTTAATTTGGTCATGCTCGTTACTACATTGTGTCAGGTGTGGTCTTAGAAGTGTATTAGTGGACAAAAAGTGTGAAAAGTGCGTGTAAATGGTGTGGATATAAAATTTAAATTGGACGTATACGATATGCATATCGTATGTGACGAGTAAATAGTAAAAGTTGTGCACTGGTATCGTATGTGAGTACGATTAGGAAATTCATTCTATGGTGTAGATAAATATGAAGCTATTAGAGTGCTTTGCGACGTCCTGTCGGGTAATTAATTAGAATGGTGACAGACTAATAGTTTTCGTATTTCCGGATAAATACATTTCTTTTCTATTTGCTAGGGATGAATTTATCGGAGTAATTTTTAGTATTCTTCCTAAAGAGCTACAAATCTTATGGAATGTACAATAGAAAATTACTTCAACCTTGGTTTGTTAGCCTCCTGAAAAATAATAATGAATACTCGGGAGTCTTTGACGTTTTATAAAATCAATCAATCAATATGTTTTTCTTTTAATATGAGTGCAAATATAATGTTGTTGGCCTGCCATTCGATAAATAAAGATGTGGTCAGTTATGTGTCCCAGCTACTGTCTATCACTCTAAATCTATTGGTTGACTGTAGACAATCAATCGAAGCGTAAGTACTCTGTTATACGTGTAACCACTGTTCTCAATTTTTCAACCACTACAATATTTGAAACCCAGTCCGTGGGGCAGTCTTCCCGCACAATCACCCTCAACTTGACCATATTTTCGAGTACCTCTTTTAAACGAGGACGCAGTTTCAGGGGTATTTTTCGCGAACTGTTCACTACCGGCACTATAGATTTATCTATTTCAATTTTACACACAGTGGGCAAACAACCAACGCCAATAAACACAGACTCGTCAATCTCGATTTTATTAAATTTCAAATCAGTTTTAATATTTCCATTCGTTTGAGCTATAAGGTTTAAATTCGTACATGCTTTTAATCCTAACAAATTATTACAATTACGATAACACGCAACACTCGCGGCCGGACAACGATCACTCGCGCTATGCCTTACGTCGCATCTCTTACACCGATTATTTGAATAATATTGTCGCGCGGCCTGGTGTGAACTCGGTGAAAAAATAAAATAAAAAAAGTAAAAATTTCTCCGATAAATTCACCCCTAGCAAATAGAAAAGAAATGTACTTATCCGGAAATACGAAAACTATTAGTCTATCACCATTCTAATTAATTACCCGACAGGACGTCGCAAAGCACTCTAATAGCTTCATATTTACCTACACCATCGTATACGACGTGTAAATACTAAATAGTAAAAGTAGTGAAGAAATAAAATATCTGTAAATCAATAAACAGACTTTTAATATACCTAATTTCATTTATTAACCATCAACTTAAATTAGAACTTATGTATTATTTTATTTTACTATGCGTCATTAAAAATGCATCAATCTTCAGTAATTCCCAAGTCAGGAATTTAAATATGTGGTTAAATTAGTTTTAGTATTCATTAGTATATTCTATTCGTAAAACTCGAATACCACAAATACCTATTTTATTTTATTTTTCTTCTGGAAGAGAAACGTAAGATGCGGTCCATGTCATCTACGATACAAGTTTGATGACATTAATACGCATGTTTGTTTGCGATTGATCACGACTCTCGAAACAGGAATCGTTTTACACCATTGTAATAAACAGCAATGTAGGATGGCCAGTGAACACGCGCGGGGTGGCAAGGGAACGCCCGCGCGTCGTCGCTGGACAGAGACTCAGCCAGCGCCTGCGCATTTGTAGAGTTCATCACCCAATGGTGGCAAGTGAAATACTGTAATAGGTTCCGTAAAGTAATGATCTGCTTGTTGAGTCTGACGTATCTATAAAAAAAAAACATTTTCTATAAAGACACAAGTGCAAACCTTAACATTTGCGCGATAGACAAAGTTGCATTTGGTGCGCACTACGTATCAATCAATTATCATGATCAACGATGAAACAGACTTCTATAAAATTAACTTGTAAGCAGGTTTTTTTGCAAAGGTTATGTTACGTGGTACACCCGCGCGTTAATGTCACATACTTAGTTATGAGGTTAGATAGAATGTCCTTGCACCCGTGACTCTCTGAAGAAGCTTATAATATCCACCAGTTGACCAAGCTTATAACACTTACTTGGCTCGTTTCCCCGTGACCAGCCGACAAACATCCATCACGTAAGCTGGTAAAGTTTGTGATAACAGCGTGAAGACTTCCAATACCACGCGAGAACGGGTGAACACTACTCCTGGCAGAGGCAATTTATCTGGAAACACGTAAAAACTTCTATATTCTGTAATGAGGCATAAAGATATAATTGTAGATACGCTAATAACTAGTAGATTCAGAATTGTAAAAGTGCCCTTGGGATCTATTTACGAAATCATTTCATTTACTCCAGTATTGAATCTCAAGGATCATAAAATTGACTAACGACAGTTATCCGCTTTGCTCGCAACAAGAAACAATTTGCACATTGTGTCCCATGTCACAGGATTAACTCCGCTGGTACAGCAATTGTAAACTGAGAGCTCGCCTCTAAAACATAAATAATATTATTATTAGTATGTAAAATGACAAACGATGATCATTTAGTTCTGTTTTATCTTGCCTTGCATTGCATTTTGGCTTATTGTATCAAATAAGTAAGTAGGTACGTTATACTTTTTAGCGTGAGTAGCAGCAACAAGCGCCATATTGACGACATAGTCCACAGGAATCAGATCGGGGAAGGCCTTGGAATTACACAGGATGACCCGGAGCAAGCCGCGCGCCAACATGGCCAGGATGAAACTGTTAGCTTGCCAGCCATCCAACCAACCCACATGTGGTTCATTAATTGCTGCTGTTACTGTAAAAGTTTAAACTATTTAAGCCAACATCTGGGAGGGAAATAGGGAATACATAGATGACATAAGTCGAAGCACATGTCTATTAGATGGAAAGATGCTCAAGATGATGATTTCAACGATTTCTTTAAATTTAAGGAACAATAGAAAACATGTAATTTAAGCAATAATAAATGGGTAAATTCTGATCATAGGTGGAAGCACGAAAAAAAGTATAAGTAAAATAGGAATGACTTACCAATAGACGGCCTCAAAATCACGGTGGGTACACTACCATGTTCTTCGGCCAAGTAAGCCTCAGTAAGTGATTTAGTGAAACAGTATGTATTTGGTCGTCCATCTGGAAACACAGAAAACTTATAGATGTAAACTTCATCATAATGTTAGTGTAGTAGTATCTGGTAGTATATTTTCTAAAAAATAACCCACTTTAAACGTTGAGTCCACGACACGAGATTCACGAGACACTATAAAAATCCTGAAACAGCTATACGTATACCTACATGACCCTATAATATTTGAGGAATTCTCTCAGCCCCTCATGGATCCTTCCATCAGAACAGGATTTTGAAAAAATGGTGCCGATCTTGAACTTACAGCTTTTCAAATCGTAATAAGTAAACGGCGGAGTTTTGAGGCAACAAATATTTCAAAACAACCAGCTAGAGAACCACCTTCTTTTGTAAAATCGGTTAAAAAACAATACTTATTCTTACTCAGTAGTTTCTTCGTCACTTTCTCGTCATCTCCATACTTTTCCAGAAATTTGTAAACGTCGTCAATCGGTGCTGGGGGAGGGTACACCCTCTCTTCTACCACTTCTTTGTCCGTATTGGTGAATGCCGTGGACACGTGAACCAACGCCTGAAACAAGTTTAGGTACATTCGTCACTTAATCAGGTCTACAAAAGTTGCGCAAAGGATCCCACCAGAGGTTTTGTATTTGACTGAGAAATCTAGATTAATTGAAGTTATTTATTCATTAACAGCTGTTTTTTTTACTTTACGCCCATATATCAAGCAAACCATTTTTGGTTGTCTTGTCAAGCCATGCCTATATATAGACGTATAAGATTAGAAAAAAAAATTGAAAAAATAGAAATAGCACCATAGTGAATAATCTGTTGCAGTAAAATAATTTCATTTTCATTTAATTAAATAATCGACGTCAGTTTTATCCTAACTATTAAACAGAAAATATATAAATATATATACACCCAAAAATCCCAACTATCATTGGAGAAAATTAGTTGACTTTTTATGATACTGTCGTCATGCCAATGAGACGTAAGCACGTAGTAACTATTTTCAGGGTTGCGTACCAAAATAGTAAAAAAGGAACCCTTATGGTGCGACTCTGTCTGTCTGTCCATCTGCCACAGCCAGATATTTCAGGAACTACTGCTGCTATCGATTTAAAATTTGGAATAATGTTCAAAATCACTATCCCGAGCCTATTGGACATTCAAAAATTCTTATAGGTATTCTGAAAAGTAGATAAAGGTTTTGTTTGTACGCCCCTATGGCTTGAACTTCTCGACATATGTACAGTATTTACTTTCTGTCCTTTCATTATCGTATTGATCATTTTAGTGGAAAAGTGGCTTACCGTATAATTTTCCGTAATTCAAATCGAGAGCCTATTTCAAAAAGTAATAAGGTTCATTATCACAAATAAATTACCGTCAACTTTGATATTATACCAGACCGGACCTAAGTAGATATATTGGACAGAATGACGAAGGTCAAACGCAAACCCATTATTCATAATAGGAAACTTACGTGTAAGTTGCGCATATGCTTGCATAGTCCAAGTACCATCTTAGTGCCCTCCAGGTTGGTGCCGAGAGCTACTCGAAGAGACTCGTTAAGGTTTATAGTAGCTGCGCAGTGGAATACTATCGACACCTGTCATACACATTAAAACATATAATACATAGTAATTACAGGTTGCATAGTAGGGAAACTACGCAACGCAGTCTATATTTCCATTGCACAATTCAAAACGTATTATCAATGGTCTAGTCCACACTCGTACTAATTACGAGAAAAAAATCGTAATTAGCACGTTAGTACACATATCATAAAGTTGCAATTTCATTGACAAAAAAAATGAAATTATTACGAGTGTGAACTAGACCATCGATATAGTACATTGTGTATTAAGGGAAGTAAGAAGGGGATTACTAACGAGAGTCTATTAGAAGCCCGACAACGAACGTGGAGGGCTTTTAATGACTCGAGTTTGTAACCCGCTTACAGCCCGTGATACATACACACAATGTTTTTCATCACATTTGCGAGGAAAAAAAATAAAACATCAAAATCAAATAAACTAAACGCAACCGCTAAATAAAAGACAACTTCAACTGTCAACTTTTTTAATGTAAAGCGTGTCACACACTACGCAGATACGATAATATTTTATCTGCGAATAATAACTTAATGATCTGAAACTATCACACACTACGCAGATACGATACTATACGAGACGATACATTCAGTCTAAATCCTTCAAACTGAGTAGACTTGTTTTTTGGTCAATTTATATACGCAGATAATATCTTTGCCATCTTTCGATATAGGTATGTCGGTGCCCACAGATAATTGACGATATAATATGTTAATTACCCGAAAGAAATGGATAATCAATGATTCATATATACATATACAGATATTTATAGTTTTTAACCTGTTTTTTTGAAGTCGGTGCCTGCCACGCAAAGCTGGCTATGCTGAGCTCCTTTTATCCTTAGCTGGCACCGACTTCAAAAAAGCAGGTTAAAAACTATAAATATCTGTATATGTATATATGAATCGTTGATTATCCATTTCTTTCGGGTAATTAACATATTATTTTCTGCTTTTTAGTTTAAGTTTTTGGAAGTCGGTTTTTATTTTTTGTTTTAAAAATTTACTTTATTTTTAAATTTTTAGTGGCGCTGTAAAAATACTATTTAACCAAATAGACTAAAGTCTATTTAGTTAAAAGAAATTTTTTCCAAATCGGTCTAGCCTCAAGTAATCGGGGAACAAACCTACATAAAAATTGATCTTTGTTTTGAAGTCGGTTAAGACTGGAAACTTATATCTAATAAGAAGTGCACGAGAAACTAAGAAAAATACCAAAATCGCTATATGTGTGCCTCTAATATTTGAAGAGTTCCCTCGATTTCTCCAAGATCCCATCATCAGATCCTGATTTGGTTGCAATGGAATCACCTCGGAAGTATACCCTTTCAAACAAAAAAATAATTTTCCAAATCGGTCCAGCTGTTTTTAAGTAATCGGGGAAGAAACCTACATAAACATTTGTTCCTTTTTTGAAGTCGGTTAACACTAAAAACTTATTGCTAGTAAGAAATGGACAAGAAACTACGAAAAATACCGAAATCGCTATATGTGTGCCTCTAATATTTGAAGAGTTCCCTCGGTTTCTCCAGGATACCATCATCAGATCCTGATTTGGTTGCAATGGGACCATTTCGGAAGTATACCCTTTCAAACAAAAAAAGAATTTTTCAAATCGGTCCAGCCGTCTTCGAGTAATCGCGTAACAAACATACAAAAAAAAAAAAAACATTCAGACGAATAGAGAACCGGCCTTCTTTTGGAAGTCGGTTAAAAATATAAGTTATCTGCGCTGTGTGTGTTAGCTCATTGAATGGGGATGACGACTGGGTCAAAACTATATAATTCTATTGAGTCCGTCAGATAGATTATGAAAAAATATGGGACACGTATTTTTTGGTTTATCAAAATATTAAAAATCAACAAAGTTATAGATCATCAAACTTCTGGAGTGGGGGCTTGTGACGTCACTCCTAGGTGAAAATTGTACCTAGGCGTGACGTCACTCGAAACTTCTAAGCAATCTATCCTCGTTATTTTTTGTTTGTGAAACAAAAGAAAAAATACGTGTACAATATTTTTTAACAATCTAACTGACGGACTAAACAGTTTTTTTTGTCGTCTAGCCCATTGTATAGGGAGCGATATTGACAGATATGCGTTCAGATACAGATATCTTATCGTATCTGCTTAGTGTGTTACACGCTTAAGTAGTCTTCCACAGATAATGCTAGTTTATACCGATTTTCAAAATTGAACTTACTAAAATAATTGCAATACTCTCTGAAATTACAGTAAAATATACCGTATCAGTTTAAAATAACTGGCCAAGAGCATGTCGGACCATGCTCAGTGTAGGGTTCCATAGCCGTAACTATAATGTAAAAAATACGATGTAAAAAAAAGTACAACAACAAAAGAGCGTATCTTCATAGCAATTACGTCCTTTTGTTGAGAAGTGCAGTTTATCGGCAATAACTCAAAAACGGTACATTCGATCTTGTTGAAAATAATTTTCGTTGAAAGTATTAATTAAGCGTTTACCTTCGTGATTTTTTTCATATTTTTCGGACGCACGGTTTAGAAAATAGAGGAGGGGGGACACAATTTACACAACTTTCGGAGCGATTATTTCCAAATTCATTCACTTAATCAAAAACGTTACTTAGGAACCTTATAGTGTTTTTTAAAGAGCTGTCGAACTATGTACCACACGTTGATATTTGCTGAAAAAAAATTTTTTACTGTCTTTAACATGTATGGAGTGCCCCCCCTAAAAATATTTATTTTAATTATTTATACACCAAACTAAGAAGCGGCTCAAAAAAGACACCTATATTCCAAATTTCATCAATATCCATCATGTAGTTTTTGAGTAAAATGCCTGTGACATACGGACAGACAGACAGACAGACAGACGGACGGACATGATGAAACTATAAGGGTTCCGTTTTTGCCATTTTGGCTACGGAACCCTAAAAACAGTTAAATTGGGTTTGTAGCCAAGTTTTGAATATAGGAAATAAGCCTACCTACTAAGTCCTCAAACGGGCTAGACGGCCCGATGTTCATCCAGGAACTTAGCTAAATTAAGCCATTTAATGAAAAGGCTAGGCAGTTAACCAAATAGCTAATTAAGCTAGTTGGTAGCGACATATAGGGTAAAGGCAAAAATAATTTAAAACGCGGCTGATTACTGGGTTTTTCCTAGATGAGGAAAACACTTGCCTTATTAAATTAAAATTTAGTGTTTTTAGCGCTCGCAATTCTAAAATAATTGAATAAAATACTAAAAATCATATTTACTAATAACACCTCGCGTAGTAAAAAATATGGCGGACATGACTACTGCTCTTGTCAGTAGACAGCACCTATATGAACGAGTTTATTTCTACCCCCTGATCCCCTGCCGCTTCTGTCACGTGACATATAGTCAATAAGAAATAAAAGCTTCTATTTAAGTACACGTGATTCGTTTAGTTTGATTATAGCGATATTTATGACCAATAAACGTCGCAAAAGGCTGACCACTGGTGCCGCTAACCTACATATTATTAGCACTTACCTACTGCCTTTTCTTTCTAAAATTATCCCGTATATGATATTTAGAGCAACTTTGATACCTAATATATTCACATCCGGCAGTATGTAAAACAATACTTTTCAATCTTTAACGTCTGTCCTACCCTGAGTGGGTAGGTCCTAAATACCCAACTAGCAAAATCGCGCTTACAACAGTCTCAAGACTACACATTTTCGCTCTTATATTGATTCTATATCATCTTAGAAGCCTGGATTTGGGCACAAATTATAAGCGTATTTATTCTAATATAGACCTAATATCAGTCTTATTGAAGACTATTCGCATTTACAACAATCTTGCTAAAACTAATTTAAGCTGCCTTAGGCTAATATCGTTTTCACGTAAGTATTTAGTAAGCCTACATAGGCTTATATTATTGGTCCAACTTTAGAAGCTTGTAAGCCTAAACAAGCTTATTTTGATTTTGAAACATTTCGCCGTCATCTGCTTTTATTTATTTATTTATTATTATTGTAATAAGACAGAGTGCTCTTGAGCCGGTACTAGCTTATGTAAAGCTAATATAAGAGCAATAATATGTTCCAAAACAATTATGAGCGAACTATAAGTCCACCACTCTTATACAGTGCGCAATCTAAGACTTTTTTCTGGTTGGGTATAAAACTAAATTAAGGACAAGGAAAATATTTACCTTTTCAAGCAAGGTCTCCACATCGTCCTTGCCGAGACCTAAGCCAGGAGCAGTCAGCTCTCCAGAAACGAGTATGACTTTGCTTAGATCTTCCGGTCTAGTGGCTTTTAATCTTTCAAACGCCTGTAAATTCCAATACGCTTCAAATTACTAAGCCCACAAAGGACAGTCCTATAGAATTGACAAGAAATCGTTGAACCATTTGTTGATTTATGAAATGAAAATCCTCCTATCCGAAGAATTTACGCACTAGACACTGAACTGAATCACTTTATATATTAACCAAATATGTTATAGTTATGTTAACCAAAGTGTTACTTATGTATACTTACTAGGCTGCTGGTGAGTTGTTCTACCCTTTGACTGGGGCTGAGACCTTTTTTAGCGCGCATCAAAATATAAATCTTGTCAATGCCACTGCAGCTGTACAGCAGTTTTTCAACAAGTGCCTGTGATAAACAAATACATGTTTATTATAATATGGGGTAAAGAGGAGTTTGTGCCTAGATGGATTTAACTTGATTTTTTCTTAGTTATTTAACTATTACTGTAAAGTTTCATGAGGTGTTCCTCATTTAGTTCACTTGATTAATAGCAATATGTTTAAAAGTTATTCTTTAAAAACACTTTTCCCCTATTTACTCATATTGGCGTTTACCCAGAAGATTCTGTCCCACTAGAATGGCACTTGGGTCTACTTCTAGAACCTGTGAAGTTCTAAAAAGGAACCAAAAATTTCTGACACTTTCGAACAATAACCCTTAACCATGGTTGCTTTTATTATCCTAAGGGAACCCCTTAACCGAATATAAAGTCAAATTTCATCTCAATCCATACAATCTTTTCCGAGTTATTTGGCAACAAACGTCTTAACATCCAAACCTCCAAATATTCAAACAACCAAAAAC